>OX297867.1:13100000-13720000 GCA_946478455.1 Eupithecia vulgata
GCTAGTAAATTGGATGAAGTCATCCAAGATCTTTGATCAAATTGTACATTGGACAAAGAAATTGGGCGAGTGGAATGGACACCTAAGTTATTATGTTTAAGATGATTGTAGCAAATTCTCGCTAGTTTGCTAGCCCAACACCCAATGTCAATCCCCCGATGATTCATACCAACGTAACGGTCGCAGCTCGCTTCGCTTCACAAGCCTGTAAGAAATAGTTACAGCCAAAGTTACAGCAGCGTGTTTTTGTAGTAGGGATACAGACTGTCTAATAGTTAGCTAAGCTGTAACTGATGATGTCATTTATTATGCTGATGACGGCCTCGTGGTCCTAACTGTGTGATGTGATGGATGACTGATGAGGTTTATATTGTACCAGTTTTATGCAAGCTTTTAGGAGGGCGCAAATGGCGCAATGCGCGCCATTTTGTAAATCGTATAGAAAACGACCAGAATACCCTGAACAAATACCTATAGGCGTGAATCAAAAGCGTATGCTCTATCACGCTCCTATGAACGCGAAATCCTATGCCTATACGATTTACAAAATGGCGCGCATTGCGCCATTTGCGCCCTCCTAAAAGCTTGCATAAAACTGGTACAATATAAACCTCATCAGTCATCCATCACATCACATTTATGTATATCAGTTATCTAGTACCCATAACACAAGCTCTGCTTAGCTTGGGGCTAGGTAATGCTGTGTGAATTGTTCAGTATTTTTTTTTCCGTTAACAAAGAATCATCATCATCAAAAAAAGAAAAAGAAAAAAAGTACGTGAACCTAAAGAAGAGTTATCTATAAGTTGAATTTATTTGTAAAAAACGCCTATGTGATACCAAAACAGGTATGGTATGCCATGTTGACGAGATCGTAAAGGTTCTCTATGGTTAAAACTACAATTTGGGGCGTTTTATGTCCATAAGCATGAGTGACCTTTAACACTTTCATGGTCCGGACGCACGTGTCCGTCGGCAGGGCATCACCGTGCCGCACTGCCGCCGCTACGGGTCACACTGCCGCGGCTGAACAGCGAATGCGTTAACTTGGAACATCTTCACATATCTTCGAATTGTAATTCAGGAAGTATTCTTTTGTAGATATTTTAAGATCTCAGTAGACAAATCGCCTCCTTAGTTACAGAAAAAACAAGTTGCACTAAATGTCGTCAAACTTGATCTGGCTACAATTCAAAAACCAAGCAGATGCGTTCCGTCATCTGCCTTTTAAATTGGAGGCCAATTTATATGCAGACACTTGCTATCTTCATTTTACATCCTTTTTAATGCAAGATAACGGTTAGGTATTTGAATATCACGATTAATAATTACACGTTTTGTGCCTTTATTTTACCTTAATACTGCAAAATGAACCCTTGATATAAACGCCGCCGTTCGATATGAATTTTAGTAATATCGCTATTGCCTTATATGAGAGATAAAATGTTGGGTTAATTATATTGTTTAGGAACCGGAGTCCGGTGGTGTCTGTGTCGCTAAACCGCAATATCTGTTCCGGCTTCCCACCACAAGCGCAATGGTCAAGTATCTTTTGATAATGTGGTTCTTTGTTTTTTTTTGCGGTTTTGTTATTGCATTTTACGAAACAAATTTACCGGCAAATTAATGTGCCGTAAATCTTGAACCATTTTCTCACACACGTAACGTAAATTAAACGCATTCACTGCCCAGCCCCGGTGATGCGACACGAAAACGGGGCGTGGGTCAGAGCTAAGAAACAAGATGCGTGAAGGAAGCGACGGACAGACAGAGGGATGCTTTTTTGCCACACACCGGACTCTAGTCATAACATTAACAACTGTATACAAGATCTGCGTTACAAGCGCTTGGTAGGTACTGTAGGTACTTGTTACTGTGAGGACTACGGTCACTTCAAGAATATAGTATTAGATATTCGCCCTCTCGGCAGGTGCCCACCTGTGGACTCATTCATCATCATCATCATCAGCCTATATTTGTCCACTGCTGGACATTAAGAAACGATATGCTGAAATAACCTTTTTCGATGAAGCTGATGAAAGTGATTATGAATCTCTACAAGGTGATGATAATGAACATAATATATCCATTCCAGAAACAGACTCTGATATATTGGCTGAAACCAATAGAGAAGTTATAAGAGAAGCTCCTCTAGAACAACGTGTACTTCGTGATCGTAGCTTCCTGAGAAAACCTGACAGGTTTGATGATTTTGTAAATACTGCAGCAGAAGCTTTCAAAAATGATCATGAAGAACCAGAAACCTACCGTGAAGCTCTAAAAGGTAACAATAAAGATAAATGGTTAGAAGCCATGTTGAGCGAAATTAATTCTTTAAATGAACACCAAACATGGGAACTTGTTACTTTACCAAACAACAGAAAAGCTTTACCATGCAAATGGATATTTAAATTAAAGACGAATCCAGATGGTAGCGTCGAACGATACAAAGCAAGATTGGTTGTGAAAGGTTTTTCGCAGAAATCAGGCATAGACTATGATAAAACTTTTAGCCCTGTGGCGCGACTTACCACCGTCCGTGCCCTATTAGCAGTAGCAGTAAAGGAAAACTTATCCCTCTGTCAATTTGATGTATCAACAGCCTTTTTAAATGGTCATGTTGAGGAAGAAATTTACATGAAACAGCCAGAAGGATATAACGATGGTACAAACAGAGTGTGCCGTCTAAGAAGAAGCCTATACGGTCTCAAACAGGCGCCGAGATGCTGGAACAGCAGTATACATGAATTTCTTGTGAGTTCGAACTTCATTCAGAGTACTTCAGATCCCTGTCTATATATAAGAGAGAATGAAAAGTCTAAAGTGATAATTGCGCTTTACGTTGATGATGGGCTGGTTGCCTCGACCAATGAGATCGAAGGAAAGAAGTTCATTACCGAACTCCAAAATCGTTTCAAAATCAAAACACAGCCTGCTTCTTATTTTCTAGGATTGGAAATAGAAAGGCCTAATAGCAGCACCATTTTACTTAGTCAAAAAACGTATACTAAGAAATTATTAGAAAAGTACAAAATGGCTGAGTGCAAATCTGTTATGACTCCTATAATAAAAGACGATTCTAAAAATGTGGAATTAGTAAAAGGAGAAGAAGAGTTTCCCTATAGACAAGCTGTGGGTTCTTTAGCCTATTTAATGGTTGCTACAAGGCCTGATATAAATTTTGCAGCTAATTTGAGTGACTGTGAATTTGATTGGCCGATTTTGTTAAAACATTCTTTATTATGGGACATGTGTGATGTACAACCACTATCAAGAATCCATTCATTTTTCTCATCTTGTGAATTCTTGTTTTTAGAATGCATGCAGACAGCATAAGAATTTTTAGGTTCTTGTTTTACCTGTTTTCTTATAACTAATTTAATATGGTAGCAGAGCGTAATAATAACAAAAAATAGAGAATGGCGACGACCTCACATACAAGAATTGAGGCTCTAAATAAAGAAAATTTCGACACATGGCGAATCCAAGCAAAGGCCATACTTATAAAAAATAAATTATGGTCATGCATAGAAAAGCCGCTGGAGATAGAAAAAGCTGACGAGCAGATAAAAGAAAAAGACCTAATTGCACAATCTGAGTTAGTACTTATAATTTCACCTTCCGAACTTAAACAAATTAAAAATTGTAAAACGGCCCATGAAATTTGGACGAAACTTGATGGTATTTATAACAGTAAGGGACCTGCTCGAAAGGCTACTCTTCTTAAGCAACTGATACTGTCCAAAATGCAAGATGGTCGGGTCAAAGATCACTTAAATAAATTCATGGACACAGTTGATAAATTACTAGACATGGACATCCATATTCACGATGATTTACTAACTGTCATGATGCTCTACAGTCTTCCAAATGAGTATGAAAATTTCCGGGTTGCGATAGAGTCAAGAGACACATTACCAAAACCGGAAGAACTAAAAATAAAAATTCTGGAAGAATCTGACGCAAGGCAAGTTTGTAATAGTCATGATAGTAATGAAAAACAAGAAGAAGAATCTTACTTTGTTAAAATATGCAAATTTTGTAAGAAAAAAGGACATACTATTAAAGAATGCAGAAAACTGGAACACAGAAAGAATAATGATAAGAAACAGGTAAAACAAGAACCTAAAAATTCTTATGCTGTCTGCATGCATTCTAAAAACAAGAATTCACAAGATGAGAAAAATGAATGGATTCTTGATAGTGGTTGTACATCACACATGTCCCATAATAAAGAATGTTTTAACAAAATCGGCCAATCAAATTCACAGTCACTCAAATTAGCTTCAAAAGAAGCGACAGCTGAAATCAAAGGACAAGGTCAAGTGATAATATCGGTAAATGCTAACGATACAGGTAAAACTGGCGAAATCACTTTAAATGACACTCTTTATGTGCCTAGTTTGTGCTCAAATCTATTATCTGTCGGAAAAGCAACAGAATCGGGTTGCACTGTACTATTTACAAATAAAAAGGCAACAGTGAGACATCCTGACGCTGGAATTGTACTTGAAGCATTGTAAGCCAAAGATGGTTTATACTACTTAAATCTAAATCCTTCAATGGAATTAACTTCATGCAAAAACTGTAACTTGACAGAAGAAACTAACATTCAAAAATGGCATAAATGCTTAGGACACATGAACGAAGACGATATGAAACTGGCATTAAAAAATCAGATTCTTATAGGCTTGGACTTTAAGCCAAATGAAAAACTTGGAGTATGTGAAATATGCATACAAGCAAAGATTAATAAACTGCCTAGCAAACCAAATACTACACCTCGTACTACAAAACCATTGCAGATAGTACATAGCGACGTCTGCGGTCCAATGAAGTCACAAACGCACTATGGCAACAAATACTTTGTTACATTCATTGATGACTACACTAGATATAGTCGTGTATACTGCATAAAACACAAAAGTGATGTATTTGAAAAATTCAAACAATACAAGGCAGAAATGGAAAATTTCACTGGCAACAGAATAGTCAGTATCCAATCTGACAACGGTCTAGAGTACTGTAATAAAGAATTTGACAACTTTCTGAAAGACAGTGGTATTACCAGACGTCTGACAGCACCATATACACCACATCAGAATGGTATCGCAGAACGAAAAAACCGTACACTGCTGGAAAAAGCTAGATGCATGATGCTTGAATCAAAAGCACCTCAAAATCAATGGGGTGAAGCAATACAAACAGCAAACTACCTTTCCAATCGAAGTGTCAATAAAACTATTTCTGCACAATTTGGTACTGCCACAACGCCGTTTGAAAAATGGGTTACAAGAAAACCATGCGTATTCCACTTACGTCAATTCGGAACAAAAGTCTTTATTCTTTTAAAAGATCGAAAACAAAATAAATTTCAATCAAAAGCTGGGATGTTTGTTGGATACTCAGATACCTCAAAAGCTTACAGGATTTGGGTTCCTACGAAAAACAAAATCATGATTGCCAAAGATGTTAGATTCACTAACAGACTTTATTACTCTGAAACTCTAAATTCAACTTTAGGGACTACAGAAACTTCAAATGAAAATGACGATAAGAAACGATATGCTGAAATAACCTTTTTCGATGAAGCTGATGAAAGTGATTATGAATCTCTACAAGGTGATGATAATGAACATAATATATCCATTCCAGAAACAGACTCTGATATATTGGCTGAAACCAATAGAGAAGTTATAAGAGAAGCTCCTCTAGAACAACGTGTACTTCGTGATCGTAGCTTCCTGAGAAAACCTGACAGGTTTGATGATTTTGTAAATACTGCAGCAGAAGCTTTCAAAAATGATCATGAAGAACCAGAAACCTACCGTGAAGCTCTAAAAGGTAACAATAAAGATAAATGGTTAGAAGCCATGTTGAGCGAAATTAATTCTTTAAATGAACACCAAACATGGGAACTTGTTACTTTACCAAACAACAGAAAAGCTTTACCATGCAAATGGATATTTAAATTAAAGACGAATCCAGATGGTAGCGTCGAACGATACAAAGCAAGATTGGTTGTGAAAGGTTTTTCGCAGAAATCAGGCATAGACTATGATAAAACTTTTAGCCCTGTGGCGCGACTTACCACCGTCCGTGCCCTATTAGCAGTAGCAGTAAAGGAAAACTTATCCCTCTGTCAATTTGATGTATCAACAGCCTTTTTAAATGGTCATGTTGAGGAAGAAATTTACATGAAACAGCCAGAAGGATATAACGATGGTACAAACAGAGTGTGCCGTCTAAGAAGAAGCCTATACGGTCTCAAACAGGCGCCGAGATGCTGGAACAGCAGTATACATGAATTTCTTGTGAGTTCGAACTTCATTCAGAGTACTTCAGATCCCTGTCTATACATAAGAGAGAATGAAAAGTCTAAAGTGATAATTGCGCTTTACGTTGATGATGGGCTGGTTGCCTCGACCAATGAGATCGAAGGAAAGAAGTTCATTACCGAACTCCAAAATCGTTTCAAAATCAAAACACAGCCTGCTTCTTATTTTCTAGGATTGGAAATAGAAAGGCCTAATAGCAGCACCATTTTACTTAGTCAAAAAACGTATACTAAGAAATTATTAGAAAAGTACAAAATGGCTGAGTGCAAATCTGTTATGACTCCTATAATAAAAGACGATTCTAAAAATGTGGAATTAGTAAAAGGAGAAGAAGAGTTTCCCTATAGACAAGCTGTGGGTTCTTTAGCCTATTTAATGGTTGCTACAAGACCTGATATAAATTTTGCAGTCAGCACCGCTTCAAGACACTTAGATAATCCATCTAAAGCGGATATCGTGGCAGTAAAAAGGATCTTAAGATACCTAAAAGGTACTATGAACAAAAGCCTAGTATTCAGTTATGATGACAAAATAAATAAACTGATTTGCTATAGTGACGCAGACTTCGCAGCCGGCCACTCAACTTCCGGAACCTTATGTCTGTATTATGGACCAATCAGCTGGCGAAGTCAGAAGCAGAAAACCGTTTCTTTGTCATCGACGGAGGCGGAACTGGTGGCAGCTTCAGAAACGACACGTGAAATAGTATGGTTGGAGAGAATGCTAGAGGAAATCACGAAGATTGAAAAGCCTCCAATTCTTTACATCGACAACGAGTCAACAATAAAACTTGCCTACAATCCACCATACGAGCAACATAGCCGCACAAAACACATTAAGCGAAGAAATCTCTATGTCAGAGAGTGTGTGTCAGATGGTGAGCTTGAGGTCAAACAAGTTGGAAGTGAGGCGCAATTGGCTGATATTTTTACAAAGCCTCTTTATGGACCTAGGCTGGAAAAGCTTAGTGAAGCTCTTGGTATGCTATAAAGAGGAGTGGATGTAAGGAGGCCAGTACCTCATCTCATATGGTTTCCATAGATACCTAAGGTTTTGATGTCTGTCGGTCTTGTCAAGATATTATTATATTACTATGTAAAAGTATATTTTCCTGTTTTCTTATAACTAATTTAATATTAAGAAATCCCGGAGCCAATGTGTATGAATGAACCATGCAAAAATTCTAGTGCAGATAGATAATATGTTTTTTTTGTCAACAGAACGAGATCAACAACCAATATGAGCGAGTGTCGACGAGCTCCCAGCAGTACAGCGCGCTCGATGACGTCACGTTCAGTCCCATACAAACGTCATACAACCTAATTCAGGACAGGTGAGCATGACGATGTGACTTATTTAGTCTTAGTCAAATCCGCCATGACGAAATCAACCGTTTAGCTGACAGAGGGTACAGAAGACATTTGCTCAAGATTTCTCAACCGGATCCCTGAAATGATAAATGCTTTTTACACACCCACAATATTTTTGAGATATCCCACGATACCCCACACCATATGAGGTAGGTGAGAAAAAACGGTTCCTTGTTACCTACGGAACCCTCAAAACTTATCTATCAAGCTACTGAAGTACAGTAAACGCCAAAAAATTCTTTACTTTGACATTCAAAAACAAAAACAGATAACACGCTTCGCATTAGCAAGTCGTGTTGCGTTGCGAAGTCTGTTTGGAGTGATTGGACGCTTCTTCGTCAAAATATCCTGTGCTATGTGTATTATATGAAAATAAAAGAGTTAATGAACGACCCAGTTCAGCTACTTTTTGTCTTACCTCCGCTTATTAAAGCCCGGAAAGTAGCTTGATTTTACGACAGTCGGTGACTCCTTTAATCCATTTATCTATCACATATTTAACTAAATATCTTTTAAAAGGTCACCTTACGCAACTGATCGATGAAAGAAAACACAACAATCATTATGAAAGCAAAACACGCAGACAAAGTAACACAGTTGGCTCGTCTCCAGTTTATTGAGATGTGTGAGATCCCTGCATTTTATTTAGGTGTTATGACGTGGCTGAGAGTACGTCAGCCGGCAAGTAACCTTCCATGAGGCGGCATGTTTACCCGATAAGCAGATGTGTATCTATCTGCGGGTTCGATTCCCGCCGCGGATTGCGTAAATGTTTGCTAATTTTATCAACAAAATAGTTTCCATACGAAATAACTCTGTCTGTTACCCTTACTTGCTAAAACGGCTCAAGGGCAATGAAATTTGGCAGGGAGGTCTACAGGGAGGTACATGGTATCCCTGAGACAGGCATAGGCCACTTTTTATCCCGGAAAAGCGCGTGAAATGCCAATTTAAATATCTTGACTTGGCTAACGAGGTTGTCAGCATATGGGATGTAGATTCAACGACTATCGTTCCGCCCGAAAGTCGTTTCAGTTAACGGCGTAATAGCGAAAAGCCTCGATATACATCTCAAGAGACTCGCTAAGAAGTTGGATCAAGGCTCAGATCCAAAAGGTGTACTCTGCGCGTATCGTCAGGAAGTTCTTTTTTCTGAAGCCCTAGTCCCCGGCCGCTTGAGCCTAGCTTCGTGGCCGTTGATCTACCGTTTTGATATATTTTTTTACTGTATAAGTATTTTCTATAGTAAAAACTTTATTATTTTATTGAAGTGTCTTAATAAAAGCTTTATTGCAATAAGATGTGTAAATTAAAATTAAAGTACAGGAAGTTCTTAAAAAGTATATCTGTGATCTGATACTTCTATCCCAAGCTTTATATACTTCGAGACTATATGATATATGAAAATCCTTATTTATACCATACGTATACTGAGTTTATATGTGAAACTGTCAAAACATGTCAAAAGTCAATGTACAAACATTTGTCCCACCTCGACGCGAATAGAACCCAATCTTTAGACAGACGGGCTGTATTTCAACTGCAGTCTAACTGCAAATTTGCAGTTTGACTGCAGGTAGTACAACAACTGCAATAAAACTGCAAACTTAGTAATGCAGCCCGTCAGTCTACACTCTAATCAAGGGTAAAAAAGGGTGTACTAACTGCAGTCAAACTGCAAATTTGCAGTTTGACTGCAGTTAGTACAACTGCAATAAAACTGCAAATTTGCAGTTTGACTGCAGGTAGTACAACAACTGCAATAAAACTGCAAACTTAGTAATGCAGCCCGTCAGTCTACACTCTAATCTTCTCCGTCGAGTAGGTACACCACTGCTAAGGAGTGTTACTCTCTACGTGTGTTCTAAGTCCATGTTCCATTATCCAGGTCAAGGCGCTTCGGCAGTCCAGCGACTTCAATCTGCTCCACCGACAGCTCCTTCGCGGAGCAAGCGCTGGCGGACACGAGCATCTTGCTGAACGTCAACCCTAACAGCGACCATTTGCCGTCGAGGCTGTACAAAATGGCGGGCGAATACTGGAAGTAAGTTACCTTTAAACTATATTCCCAATAATTAGATGTGTAAATGTGTAGCAGTAACTGAAGAGTTTGTTGTTTAGTCCAGCCGAGATGATTAAGGCGCCCTCTGTATAGGTATATGTACAATGTTTGTTCAAACACAGATATCAGAAAAAAAGTTAAAAACTCAAAATTAAAAAATACAAATTCTTATTTTCGTCGAGATTGAAAAAATAAGTCAGCATTATGCATTGTGCATACATATGATCAAAATAGAGGAACTCGTATCGTCAAGTAGTGCACATTCTGTCCGAAAATCAATTACAAGAAAGTGATTTTTAACCAACGAAATGAAAAACAAATGAGAAGAATGTATTTTTTTTGTATGTTCGTCAATTATGAACCGGTTTGGAAAATTCTTTCGCTATTTTATGGTGAATTATTAAATTTTTTCCCGGGCGACATTATTTGCCCCGAAAAACTTAAAAAAACTTTGGAAATACTTAATAGGAAGGAATTTGAAGTCGATTTTCAGTTTTGTAAGCATGTGGGCAATGTTTTTAAACATTTTATCTTGAGTTTGGCCGAAGTAAATACAAAGTTCTATCTAATTTATCAAACTTTAGTAATAGTTCATCAAAAGGGCAAAAAAATATTCATAAAAGATATAATTTATTAGGAAAATCTCATAAGTTTTTGATCTTACAAAACTACTAATAGAGTCCACAGGTGATCGGAATGCTGGTTTTTATTTCGGTCAACGAATTAGCATTGCCATTCAACGTGGCAATGCTGCCAGCATTCTGGGCACTCTGCCTTCTGGTGACGGCTTAGATTTTTAGTAAATAGATGTAAGTGTAAATATTAGTTGTAATTATTTTTTGCTGTTAAATAAATAAATTTCTTTAGGAAAATTACAATCAAATAATAGAATTAAATTAAAACTAGTATTTACAATAGAAACAATTGACCTATCTGTAAACTGTTCTTAGTCTAAAAAGTATTCACAAAAGTGAATAGTTTTCTTGCCCTTTTGACGAACTCTACAAACATTACTGTCGACCTCAGTGGCGCAGCGGGCGAGAGTCTGCCTGCGACGCAAGAGGTTGCGGGTTCGATCCCCGCCTCGGAACAAATTTGTGTACGATCTGCAGAAATTTGTTCCGTTGGTCTGGGTGTTTTCTATGTATAATAAAAAATATCTATCTATGTAATGTATAATATTATGTATATCAGTTATCTAGTGCCCATAACACAAGCTCTGCTTACCTTGGGGCTAGATAATGCTGTGTGAATTGTCCAGCATTATTTTATTTTATTTATTTTTATTTTATTAACAACAAGCATTATAAGCATTTGATTTTTTACATAAACTCACATGTCAACATAATCTTTGTATTCGATGTACTAATAGTCTTACAAAATGTTTAAGGTCCAGTTACCAACAACATTTTGTTTGGTGAAGTGTCTCACAAACTGACCTTTTCATGGTCTACAACTACATATTACTAGTACAATACATACAAATACAATACACACAAATACAAATACTACGTCGTGAGCGGTTTTTTTATTTTAATTTATATGGAACCTCAGACAAATGAGAGCTCTCGTTATCTCGTCCGTTACAACTCAAAAACTAGAGACGCTAGAAAAAAATAAGCCATATTTAAATGCACAGTACACGCAAATACCCCTTTCTATAAGAACCCGCTTGATTTAATTACCTTGTTTTGTAGTCCATATCCCAAAAAGCCCTACAACTGATTTTGTCTCAAGTTACCAGAACATTTTGCAAGTCCATAATTTGGCGTGTTTAAAAAAATCTATTTACTGACTTCAAATCCCTGAATATAAAAATGTGTTAGGTAGGAAGTAGTGTTAAACCGTAAACACTTCGAATAGCGCGAGCAAATTCTGCAATTGGCGATATCTAGTTACAATTCAAGAAAGGACTTTTTAACCACAATTGCCAGAAACGACGAGCATACAGTAAAAAATATATATATACAACTGAACATAGAACCTCCTCCTGAACTCGGTAATAAAATTTACTACAAATCAGATTAAAGCAACGGCTAAGCGGCTGGCTACACAGTTGTGTTCGAAGTGACTTTTGCACCAAACACCACCCAGACCAATGAAATGTCAATGAAATTTTCGTTCCCTTCGCTCACTCCTATCACTAAATGAGAATGGTAAATATTTATGCTTTAAAGCATCTTGCAAATAAACGCGAAACATTGCTTGACACAGGACAACAGAAAATAAATTTACTAATGAGGGTACTTTTAAAAAACTAAACAGTTACATTTGCCAGACTGTCATTACCAGACTAATCAATTGAAATGTGTTTGAGTTATTAGACAATTTGATTTTAATTATGTGAATTTTGTAATTTGATTATTAGTTAATGTGAAATTCAATCTTGACATTGTTTTATCGTGATGGCTAAATTACTTACTGTGATAGAGACCGAAATTATCGAGTCTAATAGTTGTACCCTGAGGTATGTTTTACATAAGCACATTATTCTCAAAAGATTTTTACCATGATTTTCCACCGTAATGTCTAAATATCTAAATATAAAGCAGTTAAAAAGTTTAACTCGTAATCAATAACGACGATTTCACAAATCTATAATATAAAAATGAATCGCAAAATGTGTTGGTAAGCGCATAACTCAACAACGCCTGGACCAATTTGGCCAAATCTTTTTTTAAAATGTTCGTTGAAGTTCAAGGATGGTTTTTACGGCGAGAAAAATTAGAATTATTGCTGGAAAAACCCTAAAAATAGCCCTTCTTTTTCCCATACAAATGATTTGTAACTAAAACGTAGTCAATTTGAGCTTTATTGCTAAAATAACTACCCGTGCGAAGCCGGGGCGGACCGCTAGTTGATTATAAAAATTGCAAGGCCCTTTATACTAGTCATAATTATTTGTCAACACAAATTTCTGCTATTTAGTCTAGGTAATCAGTAAACGACGCTCATTAGGGGAGGCCTATGTCTAACAGTGGACTAGTATAGGCTGATGATGAATCAGTGAACCATTATGTTATGCCAAAAATTTTGAAAAAACCCAATTTAGTATATTTGCATTATAAGAGCCAAAGATTCAAGTAGTCGCACTTGCTTATGGTACAATAATATTTGTTTTGGAACAAAGAACAATTATGCTTAGTCCAAACGAATCTTAACTAACCGTTCTTGGAAGTCGAAAGCGGTGCCGTGTTGGTACTACAAGTAAAACAAAACTAACTACTGTTAACTGTTACAAACAATAAAATTAAACAGTATGCGTCTATATTTGCCTTGCGTCGCCCAGTCAAATGCCAACCGCGCAATCTTAAACACCTTTACTTATTCAAATTCAGTATAAACTTCATTGAATATCCCAAAAACAATAAAAAATGTGCTATCAACTAGTCCAATGTCTAGTAATAGGCAGTTTGTTTACATAGTGATAAAATATCTAATGTTGATCAGAGATTGGGCTTAGAAGTGCCTTGATTTTTATACGGTTTGGGTGAGACTGAAAGTATATCGAATTCGTTGTATTCTTCGATAGAAAGCATTATTTTTTGTTAGAAATATGCTGGTGATTAAGTTTTGATGCGCTGTTGAACTATAATATGTGTGATGGAATGTGACTGATGTATTTAAAGAGTGCAGATAATTTTTATGGAAATTGTCAAGTGTTTAATTAATAGTTTTGCATAATTAAGCGCTCAGTCATGTGTGAAGGGCTTAGGTTTTCTGGTTTTGAGCGGTAAGATTGTACCTAACATACACTGAAGTAAAAATTTACGCAGGAATCAGATTAAAAGAGAATTTGCACAGTTTCCTGTACATATCTCTAAGTTTTCTTCAAATCTTGTATCGTTGCATTGAGTTTTACTGTATTCATAAAGTGAACACATTGTATTATGTATATCAGTTATCTAGTACCCATAACACAAGCTCTGCTTAGCTTGGAGCCAGATCAAGCTGTGTGAATTGTCCAGCATTATTTATTTTTTATTTTATTGACGGTCAGTCACTTTATGCGACCTTTTTGCCGCTGTCGGTCGGTCGCCGCCGCTGCCCTTAACGCATTCACTGCCCAGCCTCGTTACAACAGAACGGGCTTCTGCGTCTTGGGCCATGAAATTGTTAAGTGTCATAGACACTCGGTGTGTTAAACTCGTAAACAATAACTGATCTAAAGGATTATTACTCACTTGTGCTAGTGCTTCTGCCTGCGGTTTCACACACGTTGTGTCTATGGAAACGTGGTAGCACAATCCAGCATCATTCCCAATCGATGCTACTAGGTACAACACCGATCCTTTGTTTTCAGCTGGTAAAAGGGCTTATTCCCAAAGGTCCACGACTCTATTGTTTTCAAAAAACCAAGTTCCATACATTGATTCCCAACGGGTCCACGACATTTTAAAATTAATAATATTTCCTTTCCCAAAGGGTCCATGGAATTGTTTGGTACAGTTAGCAATAAAAGCTTTGATAAGATAGGACAAATATTTGTTTCTTCAACAAATATTTGTCCTATCTTATCAAAGCTTGGGAAAGGAAATATTATTAATTTTAAAATGTCGTAAGCTTAAGAACATTTAGTGATCCCTTTCCTTGAAACTGGAATAAAATGTAAGAACATTCGTTGATAACTGAGGTTATTTCTTTCCCATGGAAACTGTTTTATGGGCTTTTATAGCCTATGTTTGATCGTGTGATGCTCCCTAGCAGTACCACGGTCTGGATCAATGGTTTTTTATACATGAAAAAATTGTACGGTTTATGTACTAAATTGTACGTCTAAAATAAAAATAGGTACTTCAAGTTTTCATACAAAACTAGTAGGTCAACTTGGTACACTGCTAGGGAGCATGCTCCCTAGCAGTGTTCCATGTTTCAGCTTGTACCTAAAAAACTAGGCACGCTAGGAGAAAACTGTTAAGTGTAAAAAATTGTACGAAAATTGTACTTGCGGTACACCAAAAAATATTTGCTGATTTCATTAAAAAAAAATTTTTTTTATTCTTTTCTAATTAGGGACTTTGAGTCTAACAGTGACTAAGTCAGTCCCATAGGATATCTAAGTAACTAATTAATCAATCAATATTTACAAATAATATTGATTAATATATAAGTGAACTTATACAGAGTGACAGCGGCGGCGGAAGTTTGTTCCGCCAGCACACTCTGAAATAAACCCAAATCCAAAAAATAAATGAAATACCATTATCTGACCAAAAACATAAATGTGAAAACTCGCCAAGTTTGTACTACTTCTGACGCAAATAAATGTCCTAACGCGATTTATTGGTGAGTGTGCAGGTAAATTTACCTATATTTTTCGATTTTAAAGAAATTCGATAGACTATATTTCGGTTAAGGCCACCAGGGTCCCTCAGATGGATCCCCGAGACGAAATGGCTTAAGATGGTGTCGTACTTTTAATTTCTCTGATGATACTTATCGATATTTTGAATCGACACATTCGGACAGAATGTGACAGAGAAGGGTTAATTCACCCATTTTTGTTATCTAATAAAGGTAGACCTAGTTTTTGGTCACGCGAATAAACTTGAAGATAATGTATTTTTTAAACTCTAGGTATTTATAAATACCTTCTTTCCCTCTGGATCTCCGTCTTGGGCGTGATGAAATCCTCTCGCACGCAGTAACTTAATAGCTTCGGTCGTGAGTTATTTTAGAATCTATAAAGTATACAGGGTTACCAATAACCCTGTATAGATAAAAAACACAAGTGCGAGTCAGACTCGTTCACCGCGGGTTCCGTAAAATTAAGTGTTTGTTTTGTGTGTTCTTGTTTCTTGCCAAATAGCATGATTCTGGTTAAACGGAAATACAAATATTGGTCACTAGCAAGATAAAAAAGATCTTTAATTTTATCTACAAATTTAAGGGATCTTGCCTTTACTTTTTGGTATAGGACCTTGCTTCTTGCCAAATTTCATGATTCTAGGTCAATAGGGCCTATAGGCCCTATAGGTTTTGTGTGTATGTGATTCCCTAGGAAATTTCAAAATATTTGGGCATAAACGTCTGTAAATTTTGATTGCATTGACTTAGAAGTTTGAATTATATCGCGACTCCAAGAGGTTACGAACCTGAGTACCTATATGGTGTGAATTTCAACTCGATACCTCTACGCGTTTCTGAGAAAAGAAGGTTGACAGACGGACAACAAAGTAGTAGTGATATAAGGGTTCCTTTTTTCCTTTTGAGGTACGGAACCCTAAAAACTATAAAATTACTAGTTTCAGCGAGCGGCTTCGCACACGCTGTTCCATGGCAACTGATTTATGACTGATATAACCTTTTTTATCAAGGCCTAGAGTTCATGATGATGTTCTCCTAGCTGAATTTCGGCCACGGCGGCCAGGTGCGCAGAAAATATTACAGTGCACAAGCGTGAGCGCAAAGTCGTTAAATATAATGCACTCTCTGTTTCCTCACTTTTATAATGCAATGGAACAGCATGCGGCAGACCGACACATAGCGGTCAAAATGTTTTAAAAAGAAAAGAGGATAATAGTTGGAGATTATAAAAGAAATTAGAAGGCGCCTTGTGCGCGAGCTGCAAGCAGCTCGCGTTTGTCGGACTCTGCCCTGGAGTAAGAATACGACCCTGTAGACATCAAATTTGAAATCCTCACCCCCAAGTTAGTCGAAAACGATACCCATATCAGATTTTTCGGATGGGGGAGGGGGTTCAAGGGGGTTGGGGTTCAGGAGGTTCATCGGGGGGGTCACGGCACTAATGGTAGCCAAAAATCAGTGCCCGTGCGAAGCCGCGGGCAGCAGCTATTTATCTATAAAACCAGCAAAAAATCACGATTGTTGTAGTAGCATAAGAGTTTACATAAATATTTATTTTATGCTGTTTTTTAGTAGGTTATGTTGTTAAAGCGGCAACAGAAATACAGCATCTGTGAAAATTTCAACTGTCTAACTATCACGGTTCATGAGCCTGGTGATAGACGGATAGACGACGGGCAGACGGACGGACAGCGTAGTCTTAGTAATAGGGTCCCGTTTTACCCTTTGGGTACGGAACCCTAATTATATAAGATTGCCAAGACAGAAACAAGATAATGAAAGAACGTATATAATTATGATAAGAGAGTGCTACGAAAATTGGCACCTATCTATGTACCAATATGATTTCAGTTCATATCGCTAAGCCACTATCCGAACGAACTTGGAGAGTTTTCACATTTATGTTTTTGGTCAGGGTATTTCAATGTTTTTTTTTCAATGAAATCGGCAAATGATTTTTGGTGTACCGCAAGTACAATTTTCGTACAATTTTTTACACTTAACAGTTTTGTCCTAGCGTGCCTAGTTTTTTAGGTACAAGCTGAAACATGGAACACTGCTAGGGAGCATGCTCCCTAGCAGTGTACCAAGCTGACCTACTAGTTTTGTATGAAAACTTGAAGTACCTATTTTTATTTTAGACGTACAATTTAGTACATAAACCGTACAATTTTTTCATGTATAAAAAACCATTGATCCAGACCGTGGTACTGCTAGGGAGCATCACACTGTTTGATCCAGGCTTGCACAGATGTAGCTATCTGTGCAAAATTTCAGCCTTATCCGTTCAGTCGTTTTGGCTTGACGAAGTAACAAACATCTATCTATCCTTTCTGACGTTCGCATTTATAATACTCGTTTCTGGCCGCGGATTCGCGCGAGTTGTTCAATGTTATTTATGTGAAACTGATTTATGGGATAAATAGCTTTTATTCCTGACCTAGAACTACCTGTTTGCAAAATTTCAGCCCGATCCGTTCAGCAAACAAACATCCAAACTACAGCATCACTAATATTAGTGTGATTGATTAGTCACTAAACTCATTAATAACTCAGATAATCCTTGAAAGTCAGTACCTGGTCAAATGATCCTATTGTTTTGATCACGTCACGCCGATGCAGTATATTTGTCATTTACATAAGTAGGCTATTGGAATAAAAAATTTATTGCACCGGTAATAAAATTATGTAGCTCTCAAAACCAAAGATTTACGATTTAAATCTTTGCTCAAAATATGTTTACGTGTATGGTAAATTCAAGGGCAATACCTGAAGTCGTAAAACTTGACGCAGTTGTTGTAAAAATGGCCTTGACCGACTTAAGCGTGCTGCTCCAGGGAAGTCTCCAGAAACTCTCAAAGTGGATTTAGGTAATAAAGATCGTTAGAGTCTACTAAGAACTTACCATAGGAAGGGCACCTATATATCCTTCTGTTCATTGTTAACACCTCACCTGCCATCACCAATGCGCCTGCCGTGTGGTGATTGGTTATGCAAACCTATAAATGTATATATGTTTAGGGGAGTACGTTCAGCTGTGGACGTATCATCATATAGGCTGATGATGATGATTCATCAGCCTATATGAATCCATCACTGTGGATGAAAAAAAAAGTCACAGCTTCAGCAAACATCGTCACATACTACATACCTCAGCCTATGGCACTGATGAGATAAATGAAAGCTGAGAGGGGAAATATATGTCGACATTTTGTGTATAGGATAGGCATAGGATTTCGCGTTTAAAGGAGCGGGACAGATCAGAGCGGCGCGGCGTAAGTTCAAAAATCAAGATTTTGCTGATTATCTATTAATCAAGACATTTGTTTGCAAAAATAAGCCGAAGGTGCCCTGGGTATTATTCTATTTAATATGGTGATGAAAATAAAAAAATCTTGTGATTGATAGTTTAGGAGAATTTTTTAAAAACTAAGAAATCAGATGGTCCCTATTTGGTATTGCACCATTATTAATTCTGGTATTTTAAAATGCTTACCTACGACGCTTTTCTATGCCATAAACGTCACTAAACCTTCAAGATCTGACTGGGCAAGTTTGAAATACGGGCCTTACTTTAAAAATAACACTAATATCTCGTTTTTATTCTTGAGTTTTCCTTTTTTACTTCCCATACCTACAGCTAGTAAGCTATGTAACTGAAACCATAGTAAACTAAACCTTAATTTCTTCAACTTCTTCCACAGCAAATACCCCAAAACGGACTATACGTACTCGCACATGTCCAAAGACCGCGTGGAGCTAGCTCCGGGGCAAGTCGCTATGCCGAACATGTCTCGACGCTCGCTCACGCAGTTCCGCGTGCAGGGGCCCAACACCAGTGCCGATGAGGTGGACCGACTCTCTGCGACCTCCGCTTGGACCTCCACCACGCTACGGAAGCGGTATTCTGTGAGTATCATTACAAACGGATTACACGTACTCGCACATGTCCAAAGACCGCGTGGAGCTAGCTCCGGGGCAAATCGCTATGCCGAACATGTCTCGCAGACCTTCACCCACCGTGCCACAGAGGTCGTCTAGATGTCTGCCCTGCCGTGATGGGAATTGTTACCAGGCACGGGACATCTTACGGTGAACGGTCTATACACTCCATATGTCCACTGCTTCTTTTGCCACCGCCAAACCAGAGGGGTTTTCCCATAATCTATCACTGGGCATGCGGATTGGGGATCGCAGTTCGGTAGTAGATGTATTCTGCAAAAGGGGCTGCTGCCCGACCCCCGGTGTATGTCCCTTAGTCGCCTCTTACAACACCTTCGGGAAGAGTTGAGGTGGTGCAAATTCTAAGCCGGCACCACACGTCTGAGCAATGTTTATCACATAGAAAAGCGTTAATCAAGCATAGATCGATGACTGAGCAATGCTCAGTCATTGAGCAAGCTTTTATAATACGGTCCTATGAGTCTTTCTACTCAGCCCTTGGATGTCCCAAGAGGCGATGGAGAGTTCCTACCTGATTTTTCAATAAAATTTATTGCAATTATAGTTATTTTAGCCGCTATATAGATCCAAAATAGCATAACAAAAATTAGGAAGGTAACCACGATTGCTTATAGATACCGCTATTATGTAAATTAGTTGATTTAACTGATTATTGGCCACTGACCGGAGGATTCGCAAACAGAAGCGAGTATTCAGTATCCGTAATCCGCAAATAGTCCAAGTTACTTGAGTTACAATAATGCGTATTTATAGCTATCAGGGTTATTTAGTTCCTCTTGCGAAACATTTAGAGTTAGCCATGAGTATAATGTTTGGTCCGGGTCAGCGTATTGTCTAAGCATAAAAAACAGTGACAGCCCAGGATGGTTTTACCTTTTTTTATTTATAATCAACTAGCGGCCCGCCCCGTCTTCGCACGGGTACTATATTATGCATGTATTATACATTATAAATTTTCCTCTTGAATCACCATACATATCTATAAAAAAAACCGCATCAAAATCCGTTGCGTAGTATTAAAGATCTAAGCATACATAGGGACAGACAGACAGCGGGAAGCGATTTTGTTTTATACTATGTAGTGATATCTTCTTCGTTTGACTGCAATCTCACCTGATGGAAAGTGAAATTTGTGGCCAACGATGTATCACGAAGATCTAAAAGATACCTATTCACTCAGGTCTTGAAGAGACCCATCATAGTTAATTTATTCATATCTTTCACAGGTTACACACATACAGGTGGTTACAGGTCACATAATCAATATTTATAAATTATGTAATAAAGACATAAAAATATTTAAAAATTACACAAAATAAAAGTAGTAATCATTATAAATACCCACATTAAAATAACACTATAATAGGTAGGTAAGGTATCATCAATTAAAGTCATAAATTCATTAAAATCATAAATTGATTGGGTTATTATCATTATCATTATTACACTTGTATGACTGTAATCAGCCACTTTTTTAACTTACTTTTAAAGGACAGTGTAGATAAATAAAATAAATAAATAATGCTGGACAATTCACACAGCATTATCTAGCCCCAAGGTAAGCAGAGCTTGTGTTATGGGTACTAGATAACTGATATACGTAATATTATACATTACATAGATAGATATTTTTTATTATACATAGAAAACACCCAGACCAACGGAACAAATTTCTGCAGATCGTACACAAATTTGTTCCGAGGCGGGGATCGAACCCGCAACCTCTTGCGTCGCAGGCAGACTCTTGCCCGCTGCGCCACTGAGGTCGTCGATTGCGCGCTGTTTATAGATTTTGGGTTACGGTTGTAAACAGCCCCAGGTTGTAATTGACCGGGAAAATAGCAGCAGGGAGCTTGTTCCAAACCCCATAGCAGCGATACTTATGATGAAGATGGAGGAAAACCGCTTAGTGCGAGTTAACGGTATATCCACCAAGTAGGGTTGGTAATGCGATGTGGGTCTGCTTGTCCTGGAGTGGAAGGGAGACGGTTTTCTTAGTGCCCTGGTTGTTTCCTATAGAAAAGACAGCTCTCTCGATAACTTTACGTGTCACTCCTGCCGACACTTCAACGTGTTATCTTCTTGGTACTTGGAAACTGGTGTTATCTATTAATACCCGTGTTCCTCAACCATAACCGCCTATAATGGTCCACTGCAGGACGCAGGCCTCCCCCTGATTTTTTCATCTTATGGAGGGAGAATAATGCCCATAATCCCCACGCTGGGCATGCGGGTTAGGGATCGCAGTTCGGTGGTACATCTATTCTGCAAGAGGCGCTGCTGCCTGCCCCCCGGTGTATGCTCTTACAACACCCACGGGATGAGTTGGGGTGGTGCAAATTCTACACGGCTACACACCCGTGTTAATTGATTAGTATAATTAACCTACCACTTATTTTCCAGGCTCTAGACAGTTCAGACGACGAAGGCTCCTACCCTGTCAAGTACCAGCCGGCCCAGCGGTGGTGGATCACGCAGCTCATCATCAGCATCATCACAAGCACCACCACAGCCGCCAGTAGCGCGTACAGGCGGGTCGTGGGGACCAGCCATCGATATCCTTACACGGACAGGCGACTGGATCAAGGTAACTAACAAGTAATTCATTGTATCGGCCAGTTCGGCCACCTGTTTTTGTCTGGGACAAAGAGCCTGCAAAATGTGGAACACACCCGGAATCCTTATGAATAATTCAGCACCATCCACTGTTGAACGGGAGGCACCTTAAACAAGGGGGGTTATTTCACTAACCCCACCCTTAACAGACGGATATGTGATTGTAGTAGAGATGTTGAATATACACGAGTAGGGCATGGAATACCAGTACTTTCGAATACCGCGACTGACCTTGACGTGGTACTGATACATCTTTGATAACTATGATAATTATACCGGTATATTTACCTATATTTTGTACTTAAAATATCGGTATCAACAATTAAATTTTGTGCAAGCGAGAAAGAAAACTTAGGATTTTGTGTGTTAGTTGTTAAAAGCTTTCGTATGCCGCAACACTCCTCAACCTCGACAGCCTACAATGGTCCACTGGTGGACGCAGGCCTCCCCTTTATCTTGATCACGCTTAGCATGCGGGTTGGGGATCGCAGTTATTATGGCAAGAGGCGCTGCTGCCCGTCCCCCGGTATCCGTATGCACGCGCGTCTTAAATTCATCGATACAATGTAAACATATAAATTTAAAAAGTTTTGCCTTAGGATCGAACGGTCAGCCCCGCGCATCTACACGTACGTTTCGGAGCGCAGGATGGAACGGCGCGTGCGCTTTCCCGCGGTCCGAACCGTACGTGTGCAGGCCGGTATTATTTTATCAGCTGAGTTTTATAACCAGTATGTGGTACATCTCTGTTGCCTTCTTCACCCACAGGCTAAGTAGAACTGGAAAAGATTGAATTCATAGTTGTTTTTGTTCACAGCAAGCTTGGTTTCGCGGACGGCGTCGGTGGCGGCAGCGCCTTTCATCTGGATCTACACCGCCATTAGGAAGATCGTCACCACCACTGTTACTACCATCACTGAAACGGTAATAAAAGTTATAGAATTGAAAAAAATAATTGAATTGAATTTTCCAACTAACGCAACACAACATCTTCGTACTAAAAGTTCTTTAAAAGTTGCAAACACGTTTATTTTTAGTTTAACCCAGAATGTGTAACACCATGTTGAATGTTACAGATAACATGTTGAACGTTACAGATAACCACAATCCTGAATGTGTAACATGTTGAACGTTACAGATAACCACAACCCTGAATGTGTAACATGTTGAACGTTACAGATAACCACAACCCTGAATGTGTAACATGTTGAACGTTACAGATAACCACAATCCTGAATGTGTAACATGTTGAACGTTACAGATAACCACAACCCTGAATGTGTAACATGTTGAACGTTACAGATAACCACAACCCTGAATGTGTAACATGTTGAACGTTACAGATAACCACAACCCTGAATGTGTAACATGTTGAACGTTACAGATAACCACAACCCTGAATGTGTAACATGTTGAACGTTACAGATAACCACAACCCTGAATGTGTAACATGTTGTACGTTACAGATAACCACAATCCTGAATGTGTAACATGTTGAACGTTACAGATAACCACAACCCTGAATGTGTAACATGTTTAACGTTACAGATAACCACAATCCTGAATGTGTAACATGTTGAACGTTACAGATAACCACAACCCTGAATGTGTAACATGTTGAACGTTACAGATAACCACAACCCTGAATGTGTAACATGTTGAACGTTACAGATAACCACAATCCTGAATGTGTAACATGTTGAACGTTACAGATAACCACAACCCTGAATGTGTAACATGTTGAACGTTACAGATAACCACAATCCTGAATGTGTAACATGTTGAACGTTACAGATAACCACAACCCTGAATGTGTAACATGTTGAACGTTACAGATAACCACAACCCTGAATGTGTAACATGTTGAACGTTACAGATAACCACAACCCTGAATGTGTAACATGTTGAACGTTACAGATAACCCCCAACCACGTGGCCCAGGAGACGTACGTGGGCCGGCCGCCGGTTGCTGCCAAGCGTCGCTGGTGGCCGTGGTTGCTGCTGCTGCTGTTGCCTGCTGTCGGATACGGATGTAAGTTAATAAATAATATAATAATTATAAATGAAATAAAATTATTTATATATTTATTTATATTTTTTATTGTTCATTTCTTAAAATAAAATTAGCCTTTATTTCTCAACCTAACTTAATGTAACTATCTAATATAAAACAAACTGTGTATGCTAACTAGTGTTATTTGATATTTCTTATTTCTTTAAATGATTTTGATTATAGATTGAGATAGTAGCCGCCGTTTTTTGGCGTAAGCCTCCCCCAGTTCCTTCCAAAATTCCCTGTCTCTGGCCTTTGTCATTCAGTTATGACTAGCTCTCTTCTCTAGATGTCTTGCCATCGGATCTCTTCTCCGGTCGACCAGTCTAGTAGTTAGTTTAGTCTCTTTTTATTCCTTGGGATCCACTCTGTGACTTTTTTGGCCCAACGGAGAGTAGAATCAGGAAGATTTTTCATCCTGCCCATATGCCCAGCCCAATTCCACATTAGGGATCTTATGACATATTAAGTTAATAGTCATTATCCCATAAATTATTAACTTGAACCCGTGACCCCAGTACGGGAATGCTCTAACTAAGCTGAGCTACGAAACCATGTATTCATGTGGAAAATATTTGGAACTTTGTAGCGCCGTTAGCTCCACCTACAGGGGAAACATCAAAGTTTATCCAATCCTCTTCAACGACTAAAGTTACATTTAGTTCGTTTGAAGAGAGGTGTTGCCTAACAGTAAGAATTGAGCAACGGCGACACTTCGTGAAAGAAAACCTGAATCTCGTCGGCTACTTGGCCATTAGACATTCAGAAAATACTAATATTCTCTCAAACGCCATAATAAATAACGAGATTGAGCGATTAATTATTGGTGGGCCCGACACCGGACATCAGTGGACGCATAATTCTGTATATCAAAATTATGTAATTGAATTTCATATAATGATGTGTCTCATGATATTAAAAAGTGTCGGGTCGGTTAAGGCCCATACCGGACCCAAAGTGGCGCCGCTACCTAATTTATGTTATTATTCCGTTTAACAAAGGAATTTTTTAAAATCCTTCTTCCAGTTTGTGATACCTATCATAAGCTTTTTTTTAATGCCTCTGTAATAGTTTTATTCTATTTAGTTTAGGAAGAGATACGAAGTTGCCCGTGGTGGCCACCAACATCTATTTTCGTATCTCTTCCTAAACTAAATAGAATAAAACTATTACAGAGGCATTAAAGAAAAGCTTATGATAGGTATCACAAACTGGAAGAAGGATTTTTGAAAATTCCTTTGTTAAACGGAATAATAACATAAAGTAGGTGGTGGCGCTAGTTTAGGTGGTGTATGCGCCTTAATCAAAAAAATCCTAATTGACAGCATTAGTAGCGACAACTACCGATACCTTACCTAAACTCCTTGTAGAATTTTTGTAAACAAATCGCCCATACTTAACCTAAAATTCATTCTGTTGCCGCATCTCTTTAACGCATTTACAGCCCAGCCTCAGCTTCTGCGTCTTGGCCATGAAAGTGTTAAACATACATATTGTACGAATAATATATTACTTGTCGGTTTGAGATCCTTCCTTCAGTACATATTGATTACAATTTTATCTGAAACTCGTCGCCAAGCAAGCAAGTATTAGATATTTGTGTTGTGGTCTGTTTACAAAAATTCTACTCGGAGTTTGCAAGTTTTTTAAAGTATGGGTATTAAAAGACCCAGATGCTTTCATCGTGGCTTCCGCGGTCGGTGGTATTATAAAAGACTAGTAATCCTTGGGCCAAAACTAAGCTTCTTCCAAAATACCCCCCGCTCCTATGAACGCGAAATCCTATGCCGATCCTTTTTACAAAATGGTGTAAATGGCATTGCGCCCTCTTAGATCAAGTTACACAACTGTTTTCATGATCTGTCTGCACTGTTGTTACTCATAACTTTACCAACATAGAGAATCTTCTCTAACTTCATCACTGCAGACTTTAATTTGACGCCTGTACAGAGTTAAGAAACGTATAGAATAGATGTAAAAATAATGATTCCTTACAGCGCACTACACCTACGAAAACTGGGAGCATCTCGCAGTTCCTAACTTTACCGATTTCCATCTCGACCTCAAAGAATTCGCGAACAACATTCCCATACCCAACGTAACGCTCGCCGATCTGAACATACTACCGAAAATGAACCTTACATTGCCAGAAATAAACATCACTTTGCCGGACATACGTGAGAATTTACCAGAAGTAAGGAAGACGTACAACGAATACAAAGATATTGTTCAGAACAGAATGGCAGATGCCTCCGATTATATGAAGGTGGTTGCTGAGAGCTGCTTTGAGGAGATTAGGCGGTTCTGGAGCGGTGTGATTTAATAATGTACCTATTCTATCTGTTCTATGGTTGTAGGACTATTTTTAAGCGGCGTTATTTTGAGGGCGGAGCTTTGTTCAGCCGCGGGAAACTTGAGGATACATTTTAAAAGCCTGACTGTGTATTTTTTAATAGAAAGGATTTTGAGTCAATTTGGCATTTTGTAACATAAGGTATAGCATGATATTGCTGTACCATTATTGTCCAGATTAAATTTAATTGTCAAAGCTTACATAATTTTAAAGGACTTAAAGAGCTCCAGTTGATCTTGTTAAATTTCTATCGACTTGTTGTCCCATAGATTTAGTATCTATTAAGTATCAAAAAGTATATTTTAAAGCGACGGCTATGTTCCCATCCTGACCAGCCGAGTGATTTCGATAAAATAACCCATTCAATTGATCGCCATCCGGGGAGACTGGGTGTAAGCTATTTCGGATTATTTCACAGAAGTTACAAAAATAAACATACACAATTTTCGACAAATTGTCGACAAAGCTGTCAAGGTTAAAATATCACAAATGTCAAACTCAGTTGTAATGTTTTTATTTTTGCTTTAAAGTTAGGTACTGAAAGTATAGATGCAAATGTAACTCACACTTGACTTTGTTTTGCTCGACTACCTTTCACTGTTGCAATGTATTAACTGTTTGTAAATTTGAATCAGAATTGCTGAAAACGAGCCAAAAAAGGGCAAGTGTGTGTAATGTAACAATTGACTTTTACTTAGGTTAAATCTTGTCGTTGAAGTTAAAAATTCCGTCATCGATCAACCCCATCCCGCCAGAAAGTTGTATGCATTTTTAGTACAATATTAGCAACCGAAATCGTTTATGACGATTCTCCCCGGATGGCCCACTCAATGGGAATTGGATATTTTACCGTAATAACTCGGCAGCTTTGGAATTAAGCTAATACCACCCATCCTATTATTGACATTTGAAAGCCATCTCAATGGATTGTAAGCCCGTCCTTCGCCATGCAATAATAGGGTATTTTACTGATTTACTCCATTTAAGAAAAAATCTAAAAATATATTATTGAGATAGCTTTGGCAAAAGTCAGTATTAAAATCTGTAATTTTTAGTTCATCAAATAACAAAATAAATTTAAGAATATAATTAATTTTTTTTTGTTTTTTTATTCTGTTTTTAACACCGTAGCCGCAATATTGTTATGTCATACGGCTTTGTAGGTCATCAGGGTCTTCTGGTCTTTTTTTAAATAAAATAAAAATTATCTATTTATATAATGTATTGTATTATGTTTAACAGTTATCTAGTAACCATAACACAAGCTCTGCTTAGCTTGGGGCTGGGCTCGATAATGCTGTGTGAATTGACCAGGATTATTTATTATTATTATAGGATGGGATGTGTTTGCGTATTTCCACAGCGAACACGTGGGTTGTTACACTTGATGTACACTTGAATGTTTTGAACTTTGATATAGTGCAGCTCGTATAACTGTTGAACTTTAGAATAAATAAAATAAGTCAATTCAACGAACTATTTTGTACGATTTATACTTATACTTTTAATTTAAATATGTAGTTATTAATCTGAATTAGATTCCGTAATTCAATGTGTAATTCAATTTTCTTTATAAATTATTAAAATAGAGACTAGGATTCTTCAAGAGCCGCCTGTTATACTACTTAATACGCCTAAGTAAATCTAATCAGCACATAAGTGGCCTTATAACGACAAAATTATACCTACATATAATGCAGCCAAATTCGATAGCAAATATTTGTAAACAAACCGCCCATTAATAATAACCATTATACTTCTTGTCCTCTGGCGAACCATGTGACAAAAATGCACAACGCAATTCTTGGGCAAAATTGGTGAGCGGATACCTTCTGAACAATCGCGACGATTATTCACTGTAAGTTTTTGTTTCGAACAAAAAAACAATGAAATAGCAGAGGTATACGAAGCTGTACCCTATCTTTTTCGCCTGCTGCGTTGTCCGCGGTATGAATTATACGCGTCAGTTTACGTGCGCTAACTTCCCACTCTCGCTGCGCGTCGCCGGACAAGTTGCTTGGCGGCTGTTATACCTAACCTAAAATTCACTTTGTTGCCGTCTTTAGTTAACTTACATTTTTTGTCGATATAGATTTTACTTCAATAAATAATCATCATCATCAGTTATAATTGTCCACTGCTAGGCAAAAGCCTCCACTGACGAGCGCCACAATACCCTGTCTTCAATTTGCCGCATCTGCCTGTAGTCTTTAGCAGATCGTCCACCGACCTGGCAAATAAATACTTAATGCTAATAATTTATGTATTACGACTGGTATTGATATTGATCAGTTGAGCTACCTGTAGATTGTTTGTAACAGTCTGCAGTTAGCTCAATTGTTTCTATTGTAAATACTAGTTTTAATTTAATTCTATTATTTTATTCTAATTTTCTTTGTTAAAAAGATTTTTGACAACTCAAATAATTTATGTCTGAAACTATGTGAATATAAGATTTGTGCTGTGTTTGATTTACAAAAATTTCACATCGAATTTGGCTCGAGTATAGTTTGTATCACTTACAACAACAAAAATAAATTAACTAGTGTGAAGTATGTACTTATTTAGTACATTTACATTTAGTGTAGTGCAGTGAAATTAAAATGTAAGTTTATAAAACGTAAACATTTATTTTGACATTATGTAAGTTTAACTACCACCTTGAGTGCCTATGACGCATGACAAGGCCATATAGTTGGTGCGTCATTTGCAGGTCGCACCGCTTAGAATAGGCAGTGAGTGCGTTATGTGTATAATTTATAAGGCTGTCTTGTATTTGTTGATTGTTCGCGCAAAAATTAAAAGCCCACAAGACATGCAAAGCTCTTTGTTTTATTGGCCTAGAAGTCGAGGCATATCACCATAAAGCCCAGGGGTTCTCAACTTTGGATCTTGTTGATGTTGACCCACTGTTTGGTGGAATTCAGAAAAATTGCCAACGCAAATGAACCTGACAACGCCTGACAGTTTGTTATACATCTGTTGAAATGTAGTAATTCCACTTTACCCATCATGCAAATTTCATCTTTGTGAGCCCATTTCTAGAACCATATATTTGCGCGTTCTATAAATTAGTAAATAAGTTTTCTATGTGATTTGTGTCATTGTTAAGTACAAAATATTTATGCAGATTGCTTTCTAATGTTTACTATTTTATTAGTTACTATTTAATTATTTTTCTGATGTCATTATGTTCATTGACATTTTAATGAATATTTTAATATTTCAGTTGCAATTTATGAATGATTTATTTCGTTTTATCATCACATGTTTGTAAAATTATAAGGATTTACTGATTTATGTACCTTAAGTTACGTGGCCATATTCTGAGTTAAATTTAGTATGTAGTGTTGAAAATAATTGGTTTACAGTATTCGTGTTCATAAAAAGACTAACACCTAGTCATAAATTCTGTAACTTTGTGTTTGGTGTCTGCTTTTAAGCTTTAACTGAAATTCTTGTTCAATTGTTTGTTTGTATGCTAAAATGGTTTATTTTCTGGCAAAATACCGTGTAATGTAATATTCAAGTATTGCGATAATGCCACAAAATTCGACGAAATAGCTCTTATTATTTAATTTTCTGGGTTTATGGATAGTAATGTAAGTTTAATTTATGTTCGCATTTCCTTTCCTTGTAATTCAACTAATAATAATACAATTCTATGCAATGATTCTTTTATTTATTCCCACATAATTCTTCCCTGTGCACATTATTTCGAGACCCTTTTTACACGTCGCAACCGTACAGTTTGAGAATCATAGGCGCAAGAGTAAAGTAGCTAGGCCTTATAAATCTTATAACTGTAGGTTCTTATAACCGAACAAGCTTCTTTTCTGTCACAGAATTTCAGTAAGAATAACATCAATGCTATCAGGTAGGTTAGTAGTTTAAGTAACATTATTTAAGAATTTAACTGTGGAACTTAATAAAAAGATGATTCTTGGTTGCTTCGTGTGAATAGCCTGAGTTGGGGAAGGATAGAGGAAACATCACCTAACAAAGTGGACGTACTCAAGGACGCTACACTTTTAGGTGAGTTTTTCGTATCTATAATTACTTAATTATATCACTCTGTCCTTTCCTGTACTCAAACGATCTCTTTACAGAATTATGTGGGAAGGACAGAGCCTGGACGACAGAACTAACCAACCATTTATATTTACAGGTTACAACTACGCGGACCAGATCAAACTACCTGAAGTTACTGAGAAACCAGTTACAATAGACACCTACCAAGCTCCAGTTATCAAACAAAATCCGGATCTAACAAAGCGTATGGCAGCTCTCGAAGACTGGGCTGTGAACGTCGAAAACCGCCTCAAATCCTTCGACCAAAAGCTATCCAAAATCGACAACCTAGAGGCCCAAATCGAACAATATTCATTTAAATATCTCCAACAGAATCTGATACAAATATTCAACACAGAAAATACCGAACAACTAGCTGAGAAACTGAAAGGCTACTTCGATAAGCACTACATGACCAGCGAGCAGTTGCAGATTCTTAGCCAACAAGTACACGAGCGCTTAATATCTACATGGAAACCTGAAATGGACGAAGACGCTATACGTAGACTGATTCAAGAATACATGGCGGTGTTTGAAAGGAAACAGATGGAGATTATAGCGGAGAGATTGAAGGAATATGTCAGGGAGATTGAAGTGCACTCCCATTCTCATACTCACTCGGAGACTGGTACCGATTTGGAGGCGGTGAAGCGGATTGTTGCTGGGATGCTAAATGTGTATGATGCTGATAAGACTGGCCTTGTGGATTATGCACTGGAGTCTGCAGGTATGTCCTAAATGTATTTGAAATACGGGTTTGTGGTGCACCAGTAGCGGACCACTCGTTATACAACGACTTTAGTTCCATAAAACATAACTAGATGTCACGACTAGTTAACTTAGAAGGCGCTATCGAAGCGTTCCGGGTTTTCGACGACATCTGAACCAAACTGAAAGTATTGTATTGTTCATCTAAATCTGAATCTATTTTAAATCGAAATCCCATCTCAACTCAACTCTTTACTTCTCTCTCAACGTGGCAAAGTTGTTACTTCAATGTCCACCCTTGGTTGAATACCTACCTTTGTACTTAGCAATGAGTATAAAATAACTAAAGTTTGATAGGTGGCGCTGTTTAAAACCTCCAGCCTTACATCTCTAATTTCGTTCTAGGCGGACAAGTGATCTCAACGAAATGCACGGAGCTATACCAGATAAAGACGAAGCAGTATTCCATCTTAGGCCTGCCTGTATGGTGGGTATACACATCTCCCCGGTACGCGCTGACGCCCGGCGCTATGCCCGCTGAGTGCTGGGCATTCCAGGGCTTCCCAGGATATCTAGGTACGTTACTAATTGAGTGCTTATCATAACATGATATATGGAAGCAGTATTCCATCCTAGGTCTGTCTGTGTGGTGGGTATACACAATTCCTTGGTACGCGCTAACGCCCGGCGCTATGGCTATATCTACGTACATACATACATAATGTAGCGCTTCACTAGAGGGCGCATACACAATTACACAGCGAATCCGTTTTATGACCGTTTATTATGGATCTTCGCTACTGGAAACAATCGTTAACTCGCTCCTAAAATACATAAACCATCAAAGATAAAAACAGATACAGCGTGAATGCACCCTTACATAGAAGCCATCATGTGATATACTATAACGCCGGAGAGCTCTACTCACATTTTTTTTCGATCAAAAATCTACGGTTAATTCTCCGTGTGTAGGCACGGTCCTCAATGTTGTGTGGATCACTGTAATAATAATAATTTTAGTCAAAACCTAGCTGCTGCCCGCGTCTTCGCACGTTATTAATGGTTATTTCTATCCATGGGAACTGATTTATGGGATAAAAAGTAGCCTAAGTTACTCAACTAACTCTATGCCAAAAATCAAGTCGATTCGTCAAAGTTGAAAGAAGGACAAACAAAGAAACGCACTTTCGCATTTATAATAGTAGTATGTAGTATAGATATCTTAGGACAAAAGTTTAACAAAAGACTTGCATATATATTTTAGAGTATAATATATACTTGTGCCTGAACTAGGTTAAACCTTTAAAAAAATCGAATAGTACTAACAATGTAACTAATCTACACTAATATTATAAAGAGGAAAGATTTGTATTTTTGTAACGAACAAACTTAAAAACTACTGGACGGGTTTCAAAAAATATTTTTCTGTTAGAAAGCTGCATTTATCATCACTCATCACTGATTAACATAGGCTATAGAATATACACACAATAATCATCCCGTGGTCCCGTTTACCCTTAGGGTAGGGAACCCTAAAATCTAGTTAAAATATAAAAAATATATACAGTAAATTACTAGTGGCATTTTAGTGGCTTTATGCGACGCCATCTCGGATGACGTGACAGAAACTACCTAAAGGAATTTGTCGGGTCAGCTAGTTTTTAATAATATCAAAAGGACTGTTTATCATTTACTTGCTCAGCGTTTTTTTATTCCGATTTTACAAACTTTTAACAAATGTTTACGTCGATTGACTACTTAGTCACAATAAACAATCCTAAAAATAAACACATGTAACTCTTCTGGAATTAACAAAACAAAATTAACAAAAAAAAGAACTAATTACTTATGAAATACACTAATTATCTATTTATTTACTACTCATCTACGTATTTCTAATTGTGAAGCTGAGCTGCCACTTGAGCCGTGCTCAGCGTCACTAGATGTCGCCTCTAATTATTAATAAATATTTATTTCCAGTTGTGCGGACGTACGCGATAATAGAAGTGACGGGATTCTCAGTGGAGCATATGTCTAGATTGCTGGCAGTGGAAGGGAAGATCGAGTCAGCTCCAAAGAACTTCTCAGTTTATGTAAGTCTACTGATATAATATGCATAATGACTGATTTTGAGAAACTACTACCAGATATTTTTAAATTACTTTATTTATGAAATTAACTCATCATCCGCAGCCGGATTTTACCCACTGCTGGGTATAGGCCTCCCTCAGTTTGTGCCATCCATGGTTCTGTGCCAACCGCCTCCATTGACGCCCCCCGACGCGTACTATGTCGTCCACCCACCTTGCAACTGGGCGTCCGACGTTTCTTTTTCCCATTATTGGCCACCAATCAGTTTCCATGAATCGAGTGCCAACATCATAGACTTTCGTCCTTCGTCGGATGAAGTTAAATAAATAAATATGGACAATAATTCACACAGCATTATCTAGCCCCAACCTAAGCAGAGCTTGTGTTATATGAGTACAAGATAACTGATATTCTTAATTCAATACATTACATAGATAGTTTTTTTATTATACATAGAAAACGACCAGAACACCCTGAACAAATGCCTGCAGTTCGTACAAACATTTGTATCGAGGCGGGAATCGAACCTGCAACCTCCTGCGCCGCAGGCGGACCTTCGCCCACCGCGCCACAGAGGTTGTCATGATGGTAGATTGTCCAGATGTATATATTAAGAAGAAATTGAAGGAAGGATTCGCAACGAATACATCCGACAGAGAACTAAGGTTATCGACATAGCTCAAAGGATTAGCAAGCTGAAGTGGCAGTGGGCTGGCAATATCTCTAGAAGAACCGACAACCGCTGGGGTAAACGTGTTCTTGAGTGGAAACCGCGACTCGGCAAACCTAGTGTAGGGCGCCCTCCGACCAGGTGGGATGGACGATTTGCGAAAGACTGCTAGCAGAAGCTGGATGCGGCAAGCTGAAGACAGGGCGACTGGCACTCATCAGGGGAGGCCTATGTCTAGCTGTGGACTAATATAGGCTGATGATGACAAGAAATTAACAATCAAATAACAAATTTAAATTAAAACTAGTATTTACAATAGAAACAATTAAGCTATCTGCAAACTGTTGCAAACAATCTACAGGTAGCTCAACTGATCCATATCAATACCAGTTGGAAGCGTGCCTAAGACACTGGCTGCATTGACAAGAAATTGCATTCCAAAAAAAATAATGTTGAACATTAAAGTCATTAATAACGGGATATTTACCATGATTCGATTTTTGAGTTTCAAACCATGATAGTTTTAAAAGTTTTATAAATAATGTTGAAATAACTTCGCTTTCCAGGGTCTCCACGGCGAGCTGGACCCGGAACCTCATCTCTTCGGCGACTACATGTACGAGGCAAACGGCACAGCCATCCAGTACTACCCAGTCAAATACCCGAAGACTACCCTCATCGGGGGAGTAGAATACCCTGTCGCTTACGACATTATAGAACTACGCGTGGAAAGCAACCACGGCAACCCGACTTACACCTGCGTTTACAGATTCAGAGTGCATGGGAACCCACTGAGTGATATTCGACAGGCTACGGAAGACAGTATAATGGATAGTGAAATATAAAGACACCAGCATGATGTGCTATGGACTAAGACAGACAGACAGATTGTGTGAAAGTGTACACTAGTTTTTCTAAGGTTATATGTTACTTCACGGGTTCCTTATCGTCACTGGATTTTAAGGTGGGACGGAACCTCTAAGCTCCCGTACAAACGTACTTTTCGATTCATTTGGAAACTACGTCCCCGATTTCGATTACATTTTGCATACATAATCGGAAAAGAAATAGATAGCTATGTTTATATCTTTTCAGTATTTCAAAATACATTATTATCCATTACGGATGTAAACGGGTTAACTACGAACCTTATTTGTGTTGGAAAAACACTAACGTTTACATCCGTAATGAATTCATCAAACTACGATAGTTTTTATACATTAGCATCATTAAGTGAGAGCGAAAATTCATCATTAAGTGAGACTTTAAAAATGCGGGCCATTTTATAGTTGAATGTTGGTGTGTTTAAAAATGAAATTATGGTTCACGTTAAGAAATAATCTCGAATACAGGTACACAGTTCTTATTTTAATATTAACCGCGATGTGGTAAAGTTATTACATACGATGGCTAAGGTTGTTTACATACCATATACATCCAACTACGGCTCGCACATCAAAACAATGAGCATTATATGAGAGCGACGGCGCGGCGGCGTAAGCAACACAGGCGGGCCGCTCACTAAGTATAGCTTGCGTTAAGAGTGCGCCTAATGCAAAAATCAAGCATGTAGTTTTAAACAATATATTTTTTTGTTAACGAACGTAAATGTTTAGATCAAAAAAATACGATAGTTACGTAAAACCTGTAGAAGTCGAGTAATTGAATAGAATTTATTTATATGAAAATAAAATGATTTCTTTGCTAAAACAAATACAAAATTCGAATAAAATTCTGTTAATTTGTTCTGTGTGAATTTTAAAATTACTGTGAATATTTTTTTAAGAATAGCCAGACTAAAGTTTTATAGTAATCTTTTAGTTTTTCTATTTAATGCTTATATTTTGAATAATTATGTAACAAACAAAAACTTGAATGACTAACGCCGCTCTGCTCTGTCCCGCTCATATGAAAACTAAATCCTATGCCTATCCTTTTCACAAAATGGCGTCGTAGTATGCCCCCTTAAACCATTATGTCACTGTAATATCTGTCTAAAGGTTACGAGTTTACACTCATATTTGAATGTTTTTTTGGGCTGTGCGGAAATATGTAGTACAGTCCAGATCAGCAACAACCTTTCAATAATTTAATTTCTCACGAGTTTGTGATAAATAAATGCATTCTACAAAAAATTACACAATCATGGAATTGAATTGAATGAACTGATGAATTTGTCTTTTTCGATTTGGATATCATTCCTAGTTTTAATAAAATAAATAGTTTAATAACTGTGGCCTTATTGATGTACTATTAATTGAATAAGAGTACAAATCGTGACTATAAGTTCTTACAGTACTTTATGTTGATCTTCGATCAACTCTACAACTAGATGACGGGTCATTCAAAATCATAGCTAAAAGCGGACCGCGTAAATCTATACGCAATCAACTGAGACAAATGTTTTAAAACAGTTAAATTTCAACCTATTTCCAACCATGGCACCCAGTGATAAAGTCAATACGTAATTCGGTAATTTTTTTCAAACTTTTTATTAATTTTAGGTTAAAGCTAAAAATATTACTTATTCTACATGAACTTACCGAAAGTAAGACACTCCGGCCGTTATGCAACTAAGAGCTCACGTCTCAAGTGAGCTCGTATTTACTGAGGCGTATTTTTTTGCGCCGACCCGACGACATCTTTTTGTATAGTTGATTGAAGATTTTGATACTGAGTTATTGACTTTTAAATAGATTTTAAACATAGAAGATTGTGTCTTACATAGTTATTGTATGCTCTTTGGATTGTGGAAAATAACTCAGAAACGACATCAAAATGACACTAAAAATCTCTATATTAATAAAATTATTTATAAATTGTTCACCGCACAACGCTGTTTTAGATTTTGCCGATTATTAAATAAGTTTAAATCATGGCTTATGTTTTAGATTTTAAAATATTATTAAGGTTTTTATATTTAGATTTGTTGTTAGTCTGAATTGTGGACAAGGCACCTTTTTCATACAAAACTTTACTAAAATATAAACAACACATTTATGGCTGCCTAGCCGCTGCCCGCGCTTTGCACGTTATACATATATATATATAATACGTATCTCGGTCTCCGGGATACTATTTAACTTAATTTCATAAAGATCCTTCAGCCATTTAGGCGTGTAAAGGTAACAGACAGACAGTTCCTTTCGAATTTGTATGGATTATATTTGAATGTAGGGCAGTACATGTTGTATCTATTTCTCTGCACATTTACTAGTTTTTTCTTATGTAGATAAGCTTAAGTTTTCTTCCACAATATAATATGAAAGTGCCTCGTCCGCTTTTTTTTAAACACAGTGTATTTCTAAGTATATGTAAGGAGCTAGTCCACATTAAATGTAACATGTTAATGCAAACGTATGTTTAGTACACAAGTTGTCTTATAACTAACTTAGCGAGTACTTAGTGGAATCCCAACGTCCTTACTAACTCTCAAACTATACTTGGCTGGTGATCAAAAAAGCTGTATCGTCCATCTCTTCAGGGGAAATTATAAATGTACTTATAGTCTTATTTGTCTTGGTACTACACCAGCCTTGTGTATTAAATTGTTTATTCTTACATGTATTTCGCACTGTAAATGCTTCTAGATGTCTAGGCTATATTTTGTGGATTCATCTATTTTATCAATTAATCTATTATTAGCTTTTATATCCAGAGTATCTGTACAATTTTGCTTATGTTAGTTACATAGCCTGTTTGAACTGCAAGCGCACTTCCTATCTTTCTGAGTCTGAAGTCTTGCTCAGTTTGCATAGTTTTGAAAGAGATGCCCTCTATTTTGACGCAGAAATATAGCCGTTTGACATTTTGGCCCGTATAAAGCTTGCTCAGTCATAGATCTATACTTGAGTGACGTTTATGCCGTAGAAAAGCGTTACTCAAGCATAGATCCATGTCTGAGCAAGCTCTTAAAATAAACGCCTTAGAGCTACGTCAGAGAGGCACAAGCAGAAATGAATTTAATTGCGTTGCGTCTGGAATTTTGGACATATTTTATCCAGGTCTCGAAATATAGGCCAGCTAGCACTTGTAAAGTATTTTGGCTTCACATACAGAAATCATTTACTTATAGAAACCAAAGATGGAATATGAATTTTATAAAATGTTCTTATACCTACCTAGTTCAATAATAAAGAATCTAAGGATAAAAATAATACAATTTCTACACTGAAACATTTTGACAAAAATATAAAAAAAACCATGTTTAACTACCAGTTTTAAATGTATTATAAGATTTGATACTTATCTCTATTTGTATATCAAGTCAGGCCTAAATATAATGTCTTATATAAAGTCTACTCTCACAAACCATAAGTACCAAAAGTTTTAACTTATTAATGTCTAAGTTTTGTGTTGTTTATCTCTATAATTTCCTCTTATTTATTAACTAGCTCAATAGTATGAGCAGTTTTATAAAACTGACTTCATTGTTGAGTAGGAACCTATTTTAAGTTTTTAACTGTAAACTTTTTTATTAACGAACCATTAATGTACCTATTGAAACCTTTTATTTAAGATTGAAACTATTGTTGTAATTATGTTCAAATATTTGTGATGTTCATAATAAAAGTCAAATGTGAACTATGTGTCTTTCAATTACTGCAAAGCTAGTTCCTTTGTATTACCTTTTAAAATAGCAGTGAACACATGTCATAGAATTTCTTAAGGTACGTGCAAAAACCTTAGCCCTGTATAAAAGTAGGATTCATTTGGAAACTACCCCCTTTATTGCAATGAAAATTTGCATGCTCAATCGGATAAGAAATAGCTTTGTTTGCACCATTTTAGTTTTCTAAAATACATAAACCATCATTCACTTTCAAGCGATTTCATTACTTTCGCTAGTAGGTACATAGCTATTCCTATCCTATGTATGACTTTTTTTTATTAAAATCGAGGACGTACAGTCCGACCAAAAAGAGTAGAAAATAAATGAGGGCGCCACTAATTATTACATGTTTTATATGGTATCACCATATACTACGGCAGAACGTATTGATACTTGATTAACATGCAGTTTTTGTTTTACTATTATGCTCATCACATAAATGTTTGTCCTGGATATGAATCAAACCCACTATATTATATACAAACATTATAGTAATTAAATCTTTTGTAGACCAAGAGCGTTTGTCCACCGCGCCAATACCGAGACGTTAAACGATCGATACCAATTTTATTTTATAGTATCCTAGGTACCTAGGTACTTCGGCAACGTCAACTAGTTGGACGAACGCTCTTAAGCTGTGAGGTGTGTGAATGGGAATTTATGAATTATTTTGGGTTTCTAGTCTTGTGCTATAAACCAAAACATTTTATAAGAGCAATGATGTCCAAACTAGTCCTATGACACTACCTAACCTACCTAGAAAGAAAGCAAGAATATTTTGTATACTCAGAGGGGGATAAACACAGTAAAAGACAATTTTGTTGAATAATAATATTCTAAATCATACATCAATCTAGTGATTCAAAGTATAGATATTCAACACCAGACATCGATTCTTCATCAGAATGTTGTGGTAGAACACAATTAGAAGTCCCTGCCATATCATCATTTTCATCTTCACTCTCCGATTCAGCGAGCTTTCAGATTTTCCTGCAATAAAACAAGTATCAAAAATAATTGGTTGCACTTCAAAATAAAATACTATTCAATGAGACAAAGATAAACAATGATAAATTAGTATGAATTACATGGATTTTGGATGGATTTACAAGATTCTTTTAATAAATTATAACAGTTTACTTCCAGTGCTATTCTTTCTATCCAGCTACTTACCGGTCAATCTGCTGTTCATTTATAAACGTCTTATAAATCAGTCAGCAGCTTCCCGGCTTGGTACTCGGTCAAACATCTCTTATACACTTTGTAAATAATGTCACGAGCCCCACTGCGTATAGTTTTATTCATTTTGCTAATATTTGGCGATTTATGCGATTAATTTGCTTTCATGGAAGTAACAACCAACAGAACAAACAAACATAAACAAAGAACTCGACTCGACCGAAAATGACATTGTTTGGAGTGTTGCCGCTTGCGGAAAATTATTCTGGTTAGTCCAACAAATAAAAACAGCAAGATTTAAAAAAAAAATTACATAATGTTTTTTAAATTTTGTATAAGTAAATACTTTATTCTATTGATATGAAAATAAAATTTCATAGATACATAAATACCTACCTATTATATTTTTTTGTTTTATCATTGGGTGGTTGAAAATTGTATATTATTATCTCAACAAAACGTTTTGAATGTTTCAATTTTGTAATTAAAAGTTAGATTTTTTAGGTATCTTAGCTAAAGACGTGCATATAATTTTGCAAAGAAAAGCTAAGTCAGGCGACAAATTCACTATGGCGGAAACACTGGCCTTTCATAAAGAGTTGCCAGCTTACACTAAATTTTAGTTCCTCGATAATTAATTTCTACTCTTTGTGGTCGGACGTCCTACGAATAAATAATTATTTATTCGTAGACGTAGTCAGTATTATATAATGTACTCTATGGACGTAGTTCCCAAAGAATCGGAAAGTACGTTTGTATGGGGTTTAGGGGTTCGCACGCCCTATCATCTATCTTAGATATCAATAAAAAACTTGAATTGATAATGGCTTTCCTACGCTCGGGTTGTTCTTAGGTACTTACTTTTTTGAATTTTGCTTTAGTTCTCTTGATTCACCATCTGTTAAAATTTAATTGGACTAACCTTCATCCCCATCCCTAAAAATAGGACGAGCTTCTACCAAGCAAGCATGCACGCTTGTAACCATAGACATAGAATTTTTTCACTACGCTTGTAACATAGATCCTGTAGTTTTTTTAGAAATTTGTAAGGCGGTGTGCGTTACCCTAGCGACATGTGAACATGCGTTAGCATCCCTAGTACATCTGTGATGTGAACGTACAACATGTGGCATGACGTACATCTACGCAAGTCCCGTGCTAGTGATATTTGCGGAATATTTAGGTATCTGAACTAGGGTAGAAATAATAATTTCAACCTATAATAATATATATAGGTACTTGAGATCATAAAATTCTGTCAATTCGATACTGCTAACTGCTCATTTTCGAATGCGGATATTTACATACCTACCATGAGTGAGTAGCTGAACAATCTGTTTGAAAAATATGTCCAAGATGGAACACTCACGTTCAAATTCATGGCGACATTGATTTGCCCCATGACAAGTTTACGATTTGAGCTCAGTGCAATAACGATTTGAGTCACGTACACGATGCAAAGCGAAGATCCTGTGTTTGATGGGACTACTACCAGACCTTCGTAATTTTATTGTCGGCTTTTGTATTATATCTACATCCTCCATAAAAGGGAACATTTATTGAGATTCGGGGTAGAGGGAGCGTCCAGCTAAGTTCTGTATTTGCTCCGTGGTTCGGAATTGAGACTGGGGCGACGCAATAGCAGTGATTTATTTACACACGAACTGTAGATAGCCACAGATGAAATAGTTAAATATAGCCCCAAACTAAGCAGAAAATTTACCTAAAAGCACACCATAAAAACTATTGTTACCAAAATAGCCATTTCCTGCTTCCAACTCTTCTACATTATCTAACTATGTAGAACATAACTTCTAAATCATGTACCTATATGAGTCGTCATAGTAGTATCTATAAATTACAAACTACCTACCTTCATTAACATAATGAAATAAACTAACATTGAATGTTTATGTACCAAAGTTATTTCTGGCGGGCGCCACATGATTGTGCGCGTGAGTGTTCTATTTCTAAACCTAGGTCAATGTCAGTCATTGCCGTTGCATTGACATTCAATGAGGGTAGGAAAAGAAAACTGTTCAAAATTTTTCAGTTTTTTTTAATTTTCACATTTTTTATAATTTATAAATGACCTAGTAAGAAAGTAGTCTTATCCGTTTCAGCACATACAATCATCATTCTTGAGATTACAAAAAATCCTTTGGCGAGTGCAGTACCGAGGAGGGCGAGGCGCGCCCGCGGCGCCGCGCGCCGTCCTGCCGTCACTATTACGTTTAATTACATAATAATATCTTACGTACAATTAAATTAAACGGAGATTACAAGCCTGAGTTGAGCAGCCGGCCGCGGAACCGGCCGGGCCGCGGGCTGCGCGAGGCAGCGTCGCCGAGTCGCTTAGAAGCACTTCCTGTGCACAATGGAGGGGCCGGACTCATCGTACTCCTGTTTCGAGATCCACATCTGTTGGAAGGTTGAGAGGGAAGCGAGGATGGATCCTCCGATCCATACGGAGTATTTCCTTTCTGGGGGCGCGATGATCTTAATCTTCATTGTGGAAGGTGCGAGGGCGGTGATTTCTTTCTGCATGCGGTCGGCGATTCCAGGGTACATGGTGGTACCTCCGGAGAGTACTGTGTTGGCGTACAAGTCCTTACGGATGTCAACGTCGCACTTCATGATCGAGTTGTAGGTGGTTTCGTGGATGCCGCAAGCTTCCATACCCAGGAATGAGGGCTGGAACAGGGCCTCAGGGCAACGGAACCTTTCGTTTCCGATGGTGATAACCTGTCCGTCGGGAAGCTCGTAGGACTTCTCGAGTGAGCTGCTGGAGGCGGCGGTGGCCATCTCCTGCTCGAAGTCGAGTGCGACATAGCAGAGCTTCTCCTTGATGTCGCGCACGATCTCACGCTCGGCGGTGGTGGTGAAGGAGTAGCCGCGCTCGGTGAGGATCTTCATGAGGTAGTCGGTAAGGTCGCGGCCGGCCAAGTCCAGACGGAGGATGGCGTGCGGCAGCGCGTAGCCCTCGTAGATGGGCACGGTGTGGGAGACACCGTCGCCGGAGTCCAGCACGATACCGGTGGTACGACCGCTGGCGTACAGCGAGAGCACGGCCTGGATGGCCACGTACATGGCGGGCGTGTTGAATGTCTCGAACATGATCTGTGTCATCTTTTCTCTGAAACAGAAGGCACGCGGTCAGACAGAGCGCAATTGGCGGGCGCGGGCGGTACTGAGACGGGCGGGAGCAAGCTTCCGCGAGGACACTCACCTGTTGGCCTTAGGGTTGAGGGGGGCCTCCGTAAGCAGCACGGGGTGCTCCTCGGGCGCCACACGCAGCTCGTTGTAGAAAGTGTGGTGCCAGATCTTCTCCATATCGTCCCAGTTGGTGACAATGCCGTGCTCAATGGGGTATTTCAGTGTGAGGATGCCTCTCTTGCTCTGGGCCTCGTCTCCTACGTAGGAGTCCTTCTGACCCATGCCGACCATGACACCCTGGTGGCGGGGTCTGCCGACGATCGAGGGGAAGACGGCGCGAGGTGCGTCATCTCCCGCGAACCCGGCCTTGCACATACCGGAGCCATTGTCCACTACCAACGCGGCAACTTCTTCGTCGCACATTTTGAATTAGTCTGAAATAGAAGAAACACAAAATTAAAAAAAAAATCATGGAATAAGCAAAGCTTATGCTTCGACTGCATGCATAAGGAACTGTCAGTAGAGAAACAGCCGGGACCCTTACTGTTAGAAACCGGGAATTACTAATAAGACCAACTGTTTATCTACGTTAGGCTTGTACTAACTGACTCAAGAATAGCAAATAAGTTAGTCATCCATCTGTAGTAAGTACCAAGTGGTAAGTATCAGTGGAAACTTTTTGTAATCACGAGATTCACGAGTTACAGATGTCCTCGATGTCCCTTTTATAGAGTCAGGTGGGCAGCTTGCCTACGCAGGCAATGCAGGACAGCGCTAAGTGGGCGAACTCTCAAATTGGAACCAAATAAGGCTTGAAGTAGCCGCGGCAAGGCGTGAACGTGGCATGGCAGACGCGACCACATTTCGAGACAACAGCTCTTTCTTGCGAGAAAGTCGATCGCAAGAAGACACTTTCTAATTGGATGGATGAATATTTAATTTAAGCATGGGAATGTAAAGTGATGATTGAACTAGATTGTCGCACAAGTTCGGCCACGCCCTACCGCAACCGGCTATCCCAAATCCCGGATCGATGTCATCCATCGCCCAACCCTATCGTGTCACTGACCGCAACCACTGATAATTTGCACAATATCCACTATCACCAAAACAATTTCACACAAATCCTAATCACGATTTATCAACTTACGTTTTAATAAATATTCTTAATTAATTAAATAAATTAACTTGCTATTGCACAGCCTAGATCGCTGTACAACGCTTCAACTCGAGCTCACTCCGTGGAATGTCGGCAAACGCGGCAGCCGTAGTATATAAATGAGGCTGGTTGTGGAGGCTCCCCCTACCCCCGCCTCAGCTCGATTCGACCAATGGCAGCGGTACGGCACAAAACGTGGCCATATATGGTATTCCGCTGCAGGGAGCCTGCGCTACCCTCCCGCGCCCCGCGCAAGGCCTGTCTGTGATAGCGCGCCACTTGATAATGCCGGCATCTTCAACCGATCCTCACATTGCCTTCTTGACTTCATCACATCCAGTCACACATTCCGGAACTAAAGAAATTACCCCAATAAATTCATAATCAAAAAGTAATCAAATACATTCACACGATTTAGGCTACCCCCAAAATTAAGAAAGTTCAAACGGTAGGTAGTAGGTATACCTACCTAGTAAGTAGGTATGTATGTTGGCGATCTTCCAAAAACCGTTACGTTAGATGCGGGAGATAAGAGATGACGCAGCTAATAATATCACGGGAATCCCGGTAGTTGAATGTACCTACTTAGGTATCTAAAAATATCTTACAAACATACAGAACAGACAGATCGTAGACTTGACCGTGAATTTAGGTAAGGTTACTTACACGAGCATGCGGATGACCCAAAAGGTGTTGAATGGCAATATTACGCGGAATTCTTTAAATAAAAAGAAAATTAAAATTGACTTACCAATGAATTTGTACACAAGAGGAGATTTTAGCACTGGAGCGATCGCGAACGAACCGTGATAAATGCCGGCCGGTTAACTTCTGCTACTCGCTCACACGTTGAGGTCGGTCGATTTGCTTCACTAGAATCCGTGCCGTTCGCCGGCGCCCCGCAGCAACACAATGGACTCGTCCAACAGACCTCTACTTGTGCTAAAAATAACTTAATTTTTCATTAAAATACACCTCGAAAGCCTACCAAAACGACCTACGAATTTTAGCCAATGTCAAATATGAGCGACAATGTCAGAAATAATTCTCATTTCAAAAGAGGAAGGTTAAAAAATAATAATGTCAATGTGGACTCGTCCAACCTCCCCACTTGGCGCAACCGATGGCCTTACCATATATGGGCATCGGTGAAATCCTGGATTCTGATTGGAGCACGGTAGCAACGGTCACTGTTCGTACAAGGCGCACACATAGAAGAATCGAACAATTTTCGCTTGTGTTAGTGCGTAGAGTAGTAACAAAACGTTCCATTCAATAGTATCGCTCGCTCTCCATCAAATCAAGGCGGTAAATAAATAGTGCGTTCAAGTTATGAAGTATCGATGAATAATCATAATCGGCATTTAAGTACCCATTGCCTACTTACTATTGTGGTTGGGAATAGAAAAATAAGGTAGTTGCTGCATTTTAGGTAAAAGTTTATAAGAAACCTAATTTTTTGCTAAATTGCTATAGGTGTTAAATTGGTATCTAATCTAGGTAGGTAGGTAGGTACCTACTAAGTTGCTCCCTTTAATAGGTGTCCGAACTCTGATGAAATTAAGTGTTTTAGGGTATAGCCAGCTTGTTAGCTACTTACTTTATCTAGTAGTAAAGTTAAGTACCTACCATGTATGTACTTACTTACCTACATCTTATGTTAGAATATTAGAAGTCCTATTTAACTATTTATGATTATTTACATACCTACTCACCAGTCACCAATCTAGCTAGGATGTGGTTAGCTATTTATTATTTTTATTGGGTAGGTTACCTAGGTAAGTACATAAAGAGAAACTTATTAAATTAATATTATGCATTAAATGAAACGTTTGCTGAGAGCAATACATTATGCAAAGTTAGTTATGTAGGTAAGTATCTAAATTTATTATTCAAATTCATCAACTCTCTTAAAACTTTCGCTGTTTCCTTACTTAGGTTTGACTAAATCATAAAACATTTATCATTACTTTAATCATAAATTATACAAACAAACAAAAGTACACAGGTACCTTACCTACCAACCGCTTCCTAGGTAGGTAGGTTTAGGTAAGTATGGTTAATCTAATTAAGTTTAAAAAAAATAATTGAATAAAACATTATAGGTATGTAATCATTTCATTGTTTCATTAAAACTAAAAAAAACGACTCAAATCCTTAGTTTTAAAATGTTTCTACTGTTCTTTTGTGGGATAAAGAGGTACCAATAGGACTTCTGGCAGATGCTGGAAGCGGCAAGCTGAAGACAGAGCGCTATGGCGCTCATTAAGGAGGCCTATATCCAGCAGTGGACTAAACTAGGCTGATGATGATGAATAGGTAGTCCTATGTTCCATTTCAGTAAAAGATGAGGATCATCCTCATCTTTTACTGAAATGTATAGATGGCTGAAATGACTTATTTAGAAATGATGTCAATGTTTTTACAATACTTATCAATTGTTTTCCTTGTGAATATGAACCGTGTGGTCGGTATGGATGGATCGTATGTATAATCGGTAGGTAGCAGGGTAGGTACCTACCTAACAAGAATCAGTTTGTCATTGATCGTATCCTGACCGTTAACCTTCAGTTGTTTATAAAACAGCGATAGATGCTTAATTTTATCTAAAATACCTACTGCATAATCTGGGTCCACGAATATGAGTCATCCCGATCCCGACTTGCGTACTATGCCGGTGAGTCAATGTCTCGTGTAGTAGGGGACCACGGTACTAATTCACTTTGTCACATAACATGACTAATACAATTTGATATACCTCAGTACTTTACCTACTGTTTTGGAAATAAGTTAGATAAATACAGAGCACCATACTCGTACAGACCAGTCAGACGTTGGAAGAGATTTTGATTTAGATTTTGGTTTACAATTACAAACATAACATAGCGATAAAAAGCGTGGCAGCAACCGTAAATCGTTCAACTATTACAAATTTACAATACAATACAACCGAGCCAGATTTTTCTTTTTTCGACTAAGTTTCGTTGTCACCTACATTACGTAGCTACTAGCTAGATAAGTAGGCACTGTGTTTTACATATTTGGTAATCAATTACTCACGATACATCTCTTAATTAATTTAATTTGATACAAGAGTAGGTAGGAAGGTTCTTTCTTTCTTACTTACCTAATTGCTTTATACATTAATTTTGATATCTGTATGTGATTTTTGAGCAAGTATTCTAAAAATTAATTTACCTAAAATGGAATCTTTCCTTCGCCAAAAGTTAACGACGCACAGGGGAGATTTTTCGCTAAATGTATTTAAACATGAAACACTTAAAAATAACCTAACTAGAAAGAAATCAAAGATAAATTGATACAAATAAATGAATACATAATAATAATAGACAATTCACTCAGCTATATAAGCTAAACAGAGCTTGTGGTATGGCTGGCACGGGTTATGGTAGGTAAGTGTCGCATAACCACAGCTAGTATTATGTCTCGATAAAACTTATATCAGTTATACCCACAGCACAGAAATAATACTAGCTGCCTACTACATACAAAACATGAAGTAGGTAGATTTATATTTATATATCAGAAAATTAAGGTATGCACGCAACATTGAACGGTGATCAAATCGTAGGATAAATAAGGCCAACTAGGATCTAAATAATAATATATATTAGCTAATAAAGTTTTCTCCTTAATACAATATTTCTTGAATGTCATCACCGTATTAAATAATAGAATACCAAGGGAATCTTCCCTCGGCTTCTATTTGCAAATAAATGTCCTAATTATTGGACAATCAGCAAAAACTTCATTTTTGCGTTTATGCCGCTTTGCTCTGTTCTGCTGCTCCTGTAAACGAGCTATCCTATGCCTAATCATTTTGTGATTCGGCATAGATTTCTCAAAAGAATATAAAATACAGTTAACTTAAAAGTGAAAAAAAAAACTTGTTCTTATATTTAAGTATCTACTTCTACTACTTCATATTTTCGCTTGAGTGTGCTTACCTAATAACATAATCGCTTTTATCTACTTAGTACAAAAGAATGTACCTAAAAAAGTCAATTCCGATAGATGTATTCCCCAAACAAAACAACTATTGTCATTAATTAATATTACATAAGTATGTTATGGATGGATGTTTATTTATAAGACGACGTCAAAATAATTTAGCTGTCCCTAAAGCGAGGTGAGCTAAAATATCAAAAATTGTTTTTTTGCAATTCAATCAAATCGTACGTATTGCTATTGTATATCCACATGCAGCAGTACTCGAACTTCTTAGGGACGAATATGGCATAAATCCTATAAACGTTTCATGATGATGATGATACATTATTGACTGTGTTTGAACAGTGCCCTAGTTTGTCCTGTAAACATCAATAATATCTTGGGTTAATTTCAACAAGTATTTTGATTTCAAATTAGTTTGATGAAAATATGTGATTTAGTACATTAATACATCTTTAAGTAGGGTACATTCATACAGTACAAGATTTAAAATGTACCGGAGAAACCAAACAATATATATATTTCTTTATGAGATACGATACGACCATACGTATTATTGATAAATAAACGAAAAAATATTACTGGACAAATCACACAGCCCCAAGCTAAACAGAGCTTGTGTTATGATGGGTACTAAACTGATATACATAAACAATACATAGATAGAGATAAATATAGAAATATAATAGAGATATACAGATCATACAAACATCTAAACTGATGCCAGTAGGTATGTTAGCGAAGAAATGCTGTATACACGTAAGGTAGGTACCTACTATCGCTACCAGAGTTTGGGTGGTTGACCTCTCAAAAGAACCAAATAATAGAAAATCTCATACAGGATCCAGAATAACCGCTATTACCAGCACATCAGCGCCAGAATTCCGCAGCATTTGGCATTGAAGGTTGCATCAAAAAAGAAAGGTTGGGAGGGTCGTCGTAGCTCGTATTTTATTTTTGTGTGTTTAAATGTATTGAACCTTTTACTTGAATACGTGTTCCTTGTAAATATATCGTATGTACGTATGAAGAAATAAATTACATTATCTATCTGCTACCTTAAGTTAGTTATAATATAAAGATCAACAGAGAATGTATAATGTTACGGGATGTTGCTGGAGTTATTATCGAAAAAGGATACAAGTTTATAAAACATGACTCAAAGGAAACACAGTAGGGTGCAGTCAGAATGATAATTGAGGTGTCAAGCATTCAACTAAAAGCAGAGTTAAGTTTAGAAAATTTTAGGTGTTCTACCTATTGATTGCATCATGAAAATGTACAAGAAAATGAGGTAGTTTTGTTTAAATGAGATAGCTATTATTGGTTTAGTCTGGTATGCTCATATTTAGTCTATTATTAATGTTCATAATTGACTAAATGAGCATACCTGAAAATAATTATTAGGTAGTAGTTCTACTGCTCCATGAAATAAAAGCAAATAAGGCAATTTTCAAGGGGAGGCCTGGGTCCAGCAGAGGATCATTATAAATGCTACAATGCTGTTGAGGAGGAGGAGTTCTACTGAATTGGAAAAAGAAATCAAATCAATAATTATAAGGATGTGTGTGATGATGACGATTATGTATGACTGACTGACAATCACTCATTACATCAACAAATCTGTCAACATAAGGATTCAAGCAAATTAGGTACCTACTTTAAGCTTAACTGACGGTAACATTACAAATCAAACAATGCTCTTAAAGAAATAGAAAGAGTTTCAAGTAAGAGAAATTAAATCAAGCCTGGAAGGAATTATCCAAAGCTATGGTTAAGCAACTGGAAAATTAAATTACAGCTGCTAGGTATACTCTCATATACACGAGTGGCTCCATATTCACACATTGGTGGCAACAGTACCTAACAAGAATATTAATTGTCCACGATCACATTTCACGAGTGATCGCACCATTTATTTGTGATCTGATGCAAACTGGCCTACTTACTAAAAATATAGAACCCTTGCTACACTACCTACCATTAATGTGCATGGAATGCGGTGTGGTGTATAGAAGCCAATTAACGTTTTAAAACCATACAATAAGAGCCATATTTGAAGAGACATAAATGGGATTATGGTATAAAAAATTCAAAGGGCTTTTCTGACAAAGGACTGACCACGGACTGACAGAACAGGTTTACCTCTTGTGCTGTTTGTAAACCTGCCCGTGTTTTTTGCGACCTACATTTTGGCTGGTCTAGATTGCATTAACGCGCAGAGCTAATATTTTGTTATAAAAATATTGGAAAACTCAAAAATTTAATCATGCATGATACATTATCCCTATATAAATGACTGACTTTAGAGCTTATATTTATTAAACACTTTTTAGTGTACCTAATTCCTGAAATATTATATAGTGTTTAAAATTCAAATGCATGAAAATGTAAACGCCAATTAGGTCTAGTACTTACGATGTACTCTACTTGTCTTCACATAAACTGTTTGATAACTCTACATTCAGACTTCAGTTGCAGGACTTGAATTACCTACCTATTATTAATGTATCGAGTGAAGCTTGAGTTTGAGGGAGGCAAATGATCGATCGCGCCATTCGCACCCCGCCTGTCTCAGAAAGGAACCGGTTAGCTTGGGGCAAAGCTGACAAGAACTTTACTTAAATACTTACATACCTATATCTTAACAATATTATCAATTCTTTTAAAACGTAGTCACTAAATAAGCAAGTCTTAGGCGCCTGAGTGATCAAAGGTCGCCAAATGCCGATGAAGCCAAAAACACCACAGGGAACCATGTTTGCGTTGTGACCTTAGTTAGATGAAAACAAAAAGGCAAATTAGGTAGACTCGAAAGTGGAATGCTCAAATCAGGTCCACTTAGATCGACCCACCTCAGCCATTCATAGTCGGACCGGTGGCGATACTGGCGATGGCATGGCGGCGCTGAGGGCGTTCGTGTTTCGTGTGCTTGCTACGACGTACTTTTGCTTGTGTGATTTATTGACTAAAGAACTTGCAGGGGACGCGGGATGGAAAGGAAAAGGCTTATAAGTTACGTTAGTAAGTTAAGTTCAACCCACTGTAGGGACTGTAGGGTTAAGCTCGCTTTTGCGATACCTCTCTTGTTTCAGATTTAAACAATTGTTTTTCTTAGTGCAATAAAGAATACAGAATTAAGATCCCACTCTTGGATAGATTAGTTAGCTACCCAGTGGGTGCAAACGGGTTGAAATTGTGATAGGTTCGTGAACGTAAAATGTCAACAAAACAGTCTTATTCTAAGATTCAAATCGACAGACAACCCATACCTATCTGACTACAAAGATCTTTGTCTGACCATATCTGGCTGGCTCAAGCATTATACACACAATATATTACCTATGCCATCTATCGTATAAGGTCAGGTGCATTGTATTGTATACCATTGGCATCTAAAAATGGTTGGTAGGTAGGTAAGGGTAGGATGGTGAGTAGGTACAAATATTTATTTAACCAGCCAGACCTACTTTAACTACGTAGGTTTTTATGTACTTACGTAACGTACCCTGTTATAGCAGCAACTAAGTACCTCTCTTCACTATGAAAGTACTCAAAGTACCTATCCAAGGAGGAAAATATTGAACCGTGAAAAATAACGAGCGACTAAAATAGGTAGGTACTGTACTGATGTTTGGTTGAAAGTTGAAACATAGAGCACGAAAATTTATGTCCCTCTTGTATTCTGTGGGTTGTAGGTACGAACTCTCGCTCGCTCGATAAGTATCGATTTTGTTACTGCGCCCATCCCTAGCCCCGCCCTTGAACCTGAAGTTCAAAACTTGTGGTGTGGGCTGATCGGGCTGATACTCGCAGGGCAAGCAACTAAAAATTTAGGATAGACCTCATTCTATTCTACTCCCAGTGTAAGTACCTATCGTACATAACGTAAGCTGCTACAATCTTTGCCAGGCATAGGTACCTAGAGAAATAATAATACTTAACACTAAGACTTAACACTTCCATGGCCCAAGACGCAGAAGCAGTGTCCGGCTCCATCGTAGCGGCGGCGCGGCGGGGCGGTGCGACCCGCAGGGCAGCGCCGCCGCCGCGCCGCCTCTATGACGGAAGTTGGGCAGTGAATGCGTTAAAGGAAAAATAAGTCAGTAGGTATGCAGTAGGTAGACCGTAGGCAGATGAATTATGTACTTACTTAGTAGGTTAGTAGGTACGGTCCTTAAGGGCGACCGCACACGATCCTTACTAGTCTATGGTCTATGCGCTGCGCACACGTCCGATTTCTGTCTGATTGTCGGATGAAATTGTCTATGAATATGGCGTATTCGACTATCCGAAAGCGTTCGTTCTACTAATTTTGTTTATGGATTTATGGACGTTATGATGGACGTTATGGATTTAATCAACGTTGGGGAAAAGAAAGCAAAAGGTACGCGATAAATACCCGATAAATAATCTTAAATATGTTAATCTACTAGTTCTACTTTAGTCTTCTAGTTCTACCAGAATCACAGATTTATAAGTATAGTACTAAAACCAGAATTCTACTCAGAATCAGAATCAGAAATAATTTTATTGTTAACTACTTATTCTAAGTTAACTACCTTAGTTAACTACTATAAAAGTTTTGAGCTCGTTGCGCCACGCCACGCCCCTATTCTCAAGTTATTAAATTGATGACGTCACGCTTAGAAAAGTTAGAAATATATCCGATTGAATTGAATATTTATATGAATGAATATTGAAATATTTCTATTTTAATTACTTAATACTAATGGCGTTATTAATTGTTAGTTATTAATTATTAGAAATATTGTTATTATCGGTTTGGTATCGAACTCACTCAACATTAAACAATACTTACCACCTAATGTTGAGCAAATGTGATATTTTTGCGTTACACATAATAGTGGAATAAAAATTACAGTTAGGTAGGTAGGTAGGTACCTACCTAGGTATACTTACTTGAATAATTTAAGGAAGGAACCATAAATTGTTTACCCATTCACACATCAGATAATTTATTCCGCATAAAAACGTTTACGTCAGTTGTAAAATATTTTTGTATGAGTCATCAACAGTCATAAAGTCATCAAGCAGATTGTCGTCGAGTAAGATAAGTCACAAACACCGTACCTACCTAACGTACCTAATCTAGGTATGTTCGAAGCACCTATAAACTTAAATAAAAATAATAATTAATAGGTATAATATTTACGAGGTGCCTAGTTATTAAGGTAGGTACTATAATACCACGGATATAATAATACCTACTGCCTAAGATACTAGTAGTACTTTACTTACCTATTTATGTGAATTGTCCAGCATTATTTATTTATTTATTACAGTATTATTGGGTTATTCAGGACAGGACGAACCGCACAAGCTAATGCAGCTAAAAGTTGGTTGGTAGGTACACTACATGTAGGTACACTACACACTCGCTACATCCTAAATCAAGGAAGGAAAATGCTAAGTTTTTGAGGATAAATCATTGGTTTGGATATTTAAAGCCAAGGCATTGTATGTATATAGTATGTACATTACTTTGTAGGGACTAGGTATTTTGGATTATATTTTTTCCTTTTTCGTCGTATTGTTAGTTGAACAAGGAAAGCTACTATATAAAAACTATATTAAAGCTGTATTTTAGTAAGAATAAATGAATTGAGTAAGTGTGCCTACATCAATGCAAATGACCCATGCAAAAAACGGAAAAGTACTCAAGTAAGTAACTGAACTGAACGGTCAACGAACGCGGTAGTTATAAAATTTAAAAATGATAAAACTCTAGCTGGCGATGTTACCAAGGCAAACCGACAGATAGTCCTTCTTGGTTCTGTATGAATTAAAAAACTACAAACTTTTTCTTAAAAAAATACAGTTTTATACCGGTATATAATTTATTTTATATTAAAAATGTTCAGGTTAGTAACAGTCATTAAAAATAAATAAAAATCTTTGTCAAAAAATGGTAACAACAATGTTACACGTATTTACGTAATATGCATATTACGATACCTTACAACCTATTTAAATACTGAACTTACACAAAAAGATCACAAGCGTAATTTGAGCCGCCCTTTCAGGGGCTTGGTGTAGGGCATCATATATTATCTAAAGTCTTACATGCAGCTTAGAAGCACTTCCTGTGGACAATGGAGGGGCCGGACTCATCGTACTCCTGTTTCGAGATCCACATCTGTTGGAAGGTTGAGAGGGAAGCGAGGATGGATCCTCCGATCCATACGGAGTATTTCCTTTCTGGGGGCGCGATGATCTTAATCTTCATTGTGGAAGGTGCGAGGGCGGTGATTTCTTTCTGCATGCGGTCGGCGATTCCAGGGTACATGGTGGTACCTCCGGAGAGTACTGTGTTGGCGTACAAGTCCTTACGGATGTCAACGTCGCACTTCATGATCGAGTTGTAGGTGGTTTCGTGAATGCCATTGGCTTCCATACCCAGGAATGAGGGCTGGAATAGAGCCTCAGGGCAACGGAATCTTTCATTTCCGATGGTGATAACCTGTCCGTCGGGAAGCTCGTAGGACTTCTCGAGCGAGCTGCTGGAGGCGGCGGTGGCCATCTCCTGCTCGAAGTCGAGTGCGACATAGCAGAGCTTCTCCTTGATGTCGCGCACGATCTCACGCTCGGCGGTGGTGGTGAAGGAGTAGCCGCGCTCGGTGAGGATCTTCATGAGGTAGTCGGTAAGGTCGCGGCCGGCCAAGTCCAGACGGAGGATGGCGTGCGGCAGCGCGTAGCCCTCGTAGATGGGCACGGTGTGGGAGACACCGTCGCCGGAGTCCAGCACGATACCGGTGGTACGACCGCTGGCGTACAGCGAGAGCACGGCCTGGATGGCCACGTACATGGCGGGCGTGTTGAATGTCTCGAACATGATCTGTGTCATCTTTTCTCTGAAACAGAAGGCACGCGGTCAGGCAAGAGCGCAATCGGCGGGCGCGGGCGGCACTGAGACGGGCGGGAGCAAGCCTCCGCGAGGACACTCACCTGTTGGCCTTAGGGTTGAGGGGGGCCTCCGTAAGCAGCACGGGGTGCTCCTCGGGCGCCACACGCAGCTCGTTGTAGAAAGTGTGGTGCCAGATCTTCTCCATATCGTCCCAGTTGGTAACGATGCCGTGCTCGATGGGGTATTTCAGTGTGAGGATGCCTCTCTTGCTCTGGGCCTCGTCTCCTACGTAAGAGTCCTTCTGGCCCATGCCGACCATGACGCCCTGGTGGCGGGGTCTACCGACGATCGAGGGGAAGACGGCGCGAGGTGCGTCATCTCCCGCGAACCCGGCCTTGCACATACCGGAGCCATTGTCCACTACCAACGCGGCAACTTCTTCGTCGCACATTTTGAATTAGTCTGAAAAAGAAAAAATCTTACTTAATTAAATAAATTACTAACCTTCCTAATATAGAATTAAGATAAAAATTCCAGAAACTAATCCATAGAAAGGTTAAATTCACTCAAAGGCAATCGCTGTGTATCACTGATTATAGCGAGTTGATTACGCAACACTTCCGACATTATTACCTATTATGTAACTAAAACGCTATTACTTTAAAAGTTAAAATAAAAAGTAACATTTTATTTAACAAATGCTCTGTCTGAATAATGAAGTTGAATTGCATTTAAAAAATTTAATAAATCTTAAATCACAAATAAACTTACAGTTATAATAAATTAAATGACTAGGTATTACTCCGTAGTGCTTCGACCGAGCACTTCTCACTAAATGAATGCGGTCTCGCTAGGATAAACTATATAAAACGTGTCTTATCAGAGTTCACATACCTACATCGGCAAAAGTATATTTTTCCACCAATCGTGAGGTTTATGTTGCAGCCTCAATTTTTGTCACCATATATGGTAAGGCTACTCGACATTATCAGCATGTACACACATACAGTAAGTCTGATAACAGCTCGATAAATGATTAGATTGCGATACGCGTAACCGCTCACGTGGAATGCGACAGGGATTATTTTGATTCAATTCTAGCTAATTTTATGATCACATTCCTTCTGCGTAAAAACTGAATCTTTTCCAATGTTTCATTGCTTTCTCTAGTGTGAGTGTAAGTCGACTGCATCGCGCTAATTACCACAAACGCAGAGATTAACCTAAAAATATTTAATTAACTCAGAATTCTCTGCACCGTCTCGTCTGCCGCGTAATTACAGTAAGCGTTGAAGAACATTATCGCTTTAATTATGAAGAGATCAGAAAGCATTGCTAACTACATGGAGAGAAAGATTCAAGATACCTCTATTACTTTATATTGCTAAGCGGGGACTGCGATGTCGAATGATCATAAAAATTATCTTACGAAAACAGATAACCATCTTGGTATCGCTGTATACCTACGTGATGCTTTGAGAAAAACGTCTTTTTTGGTTGTTACAGTGATTGCTTAGTACGTTTTTTTATTCTAGTTTATCAGCAGGCTATGTGATTGCTTGAGACAATTTCTTTGCAGCATAAACTTATTAGGTATATTTATATTGAATGATTTCGCAGTTGACAATTTCTCCCTATTTGGTCACCCTTCTCCCGTCTGCGTTTATCGATTTCTGCCGGTGCATTGCCGCACCCTGTCTGGCGGGGTGCGGAGATCAGGGGTTGCTAATGTAATGACTCATCTGACTTACCCTCGCATAAACCACCACCGTAAATGTAGAAAGAAAAATCAATACCTATAATAATACCTACGTCAGGAACAGTAAAATGTGATTTATTGAATCCACGTCTGCTTTGAATATATCTCAATGCTTTGACTTACATGATCAGTAGAAAGCTAAGTGATGAATGCAATTTGCTACTTGAAAGCTTAGGTTCGATCTTCGTAATCTTTGTCACGCTCACTTCACCACACACAACCCAACCCATCAACAAGGCTTTGGGATATATGCAATGAATAAATAAGAAGAAACACGTGAGTCAGTATCTTCCGATGGAATCTGGCAGGTTTCTTAGAAACTTTCGTCAGCGGTGTTGACTTGAAGTGTGTGACTCAGACAGGTTACAATCGCCCAAGTTACGATATGTCTCGTTGATTCGATCATCGATTCATCAACGTAAGAGATATTTCATTAAATTCTAAGATAGCCGATTAGCGCAAATGAAAAATGTCACAAACAGGAAAATTAATTCCAGTTAAAATTCTTCGTCATTAAAACTTATAATTATTATACTACATTTCAAAATCTTTTTGTACTACTTATACACAATAATATTTGTAATTCCAATGTCATAATTATTTTCCTTCAAAGTACAGTAGGTACAACAGGATAAACAAAGCAACATCGCAATCCAGTGCCGTCTTTATTTATAAATTTTCCTTATAAATTATAATCCTGTTGACCCTATTTGTTTCCTTAAATCACAGAAAAACCCATTTTGCCTGTGCCCAAAAATTTATCCCTGATTTATTTTAAACAGTGTTGCCTGCTTAGCAGGTAGTTTAAATAAAATCTTGTTTTTTGAGTCTTTAATTTCTTACCTTGTTATAATGGGCTGGCATTGAATTGAGTCTAAGAGAGGAACTAAAGTACCTAACAAGTATTACAGTACCAAATAAGACGCGATACATTTCTAGAATAATTTCCGCCCTATTTGACGATCACCTTCGCTAGACCGAATGGGTCGAAGCTGTTAGCCATCTAAAAGTAGCCTGGCAGCCATAAAAGGCCTAGTACGGCGAAGGCGCGGCGCGGTGGCCAAGCGAATCGAACACAAACCTTTTTGGGTGAGCTGGAAGTTTGAACCTTGGAGAGACTTGGATGGATGCTTTGTTTACCCAGATGCATGCCCAGCCCATGTCAAATATCCCAATCTTTTAATCAAGATCAGGGTTTCAAACATTTGCCAATTATTTGGACAATCAATTTTCCGTCTTTTTTCGAATGGTAAAATTTTGAAAAGTACGAAACCCACAGCAATTTCGAAAACTGTTTTAAAATTTACAAAACAATGCCTTTCATTTGATAAACCTATACGTAGATAGCCCCCTTTCGATACAAAATATCCCTCTTTTCGACCATTCTCAATATGTTTTTTTTTTCAAAAATGGTAATTTTTTACCACGGATTTTTACAGACTTCTCTATATTTTCAATAAGTGTTTTGAAATGTACAAAACGATACCTTTCATTTGATACCCCATTTGCCTTTCTAGGTCTCTTGAAATTTCAACATCAAAATTTGTACTTACTGAAATTATTCATTTTCATTTTTCATTTATTTATACTTATATATTTTTTCTTGAAATCAGTAATGTCGCACGAAATGTATCATTATTTCAAATTTCAAGTTGATAGCTGCAGTAGTTACTGGGATATTCAAGAAAGAGCGGGGACGGACAGAGCGAGACCATAAGGGTTTCAAAACCGATCTTTGAAACCTTAAAAAACTAGCAGGAAATGAAGTACTTACCTACATTGGTATTATAAATTGTCCCACTTTGATTGTGTAGAGTAAAAATTAGAAACAATAATAACTACATTATAGCAGGATAGCCATGGTTATTTTCCTGGTGATGAATGCACGTTATAAAAGAGTCCCTTTCATCATCATCACCATGAGCACGTATACGTCCACTGCTGAACATAGGCAAAGATAATTAATATAATACCTACTGATAGGTAAGCCTCTCCCAAACAATGCCACGAATAGCGACCCCCAAAAATTTCCCCTATTTAAATATTTTAGTAATGTAATTTTGTAAGCTGTTTGATTATTTTATTCTAATACTTGTATTTAAATAACATAAAACTTTTAAAACTATCATGGTTATTTACATTAAAATCATTTAAAACGGGATATTTACCATTATTCGATTTTTGAGTTTTCAAATATTTCGGCACAGTTTCATGCGCCATGATCACGGAAGAACATCAAATCATGGTAAATGATTTTAATGTTAAATAACAAAATTCATTTATTAACAGAATTTTGCGTAGGTATTTTTTTTTTCTTTGTTGTTTCTGTGTCATTCATTCAATTCATTACACTCATTTATTTTGACATTATCGCCATTGACAGCCATTTGACAGCACAAGACTTGGCGAAGAAGCGGCCGGCAACACAGACATCGCAACATTATAACTTTATTTTATGAGTTGTTTTCGAGTCTGGGTAGGTATGTAGGTAAACATTAGAAGGTACGTTTCGGTCTATATCTATAATATAAAAATGAATCGCAAAATGTGTTGGTAAGCGCATAACTCAACAACGCCTGGACCAATTTGGCCAAATCTTTTTTTAAAATGTTCGTTGAAGTTCAAGGATGGTTTTTACGGCGAGAAAAATTAGAATTATTGCTGGAAAAACCCTAAAAATAGCCCTTCTTTTTCCCATACAAATGATTTGTAACTAAAACGTAGTCAATTTGAGCTTTATTGCTAAAATAACTACCCGTGCGAAGCCGGGGCGGACCGCTAGTTTGCCATAAAATTATGCAGGTGGCGAACATCACATAACATCTGGCGGAAGGAACCTGAGGAAGTGGCTGATAAACAGACATCCACTGAGCACCACTGAGTCAAGGTTAACCTGTTAGACTGCATTTTTTGTCGTGAAGCGAAAGTGAATCAGTTCTTTCGAATAGAATTTTTCATTCATAAATATTTTACTACTAACGAATGTAGATAAGACTACTTCTAATTTTCAAAATATACGTGAAGGATATTTATATTTGTCATTGACTTGAGGTTTTTACATTATGAATCTTCCTTTTACCTACCAGCTTATTTACATATTTCCATTATATTTTATAGGAAACTGGCAATTCGCCATTGATAGTAAGGCCATGGTCACATAACAAATGCGCATGTCATTCTTATTCACACCTGGCTACATCCGAAGTCGAGCCTTATACGAGACGTGCTATTATAGAGTTAGTCAAGAACTTACTTAAATAAAAATATTAAAAAAAGAACCTATCTTTGTTTTTTTTTTCAATTTTATGTTTGAATCCTGTCTATTGTATCATCGTAATCAACAAGCATAGGTTTTTCTCAGAATACATTATATGAATATTTACCTACTTACATAAATAATTGATACCTCTAGCTAGGTAAACGTTTATTCAAAAGTCAAAAAAGTCAAAAGTCAAAAATTCTTTATTTCCATAAATACAAAAATGTACACTTAGAAAAAGTCAAATTCTTAAAATAAAACACTGACACGGAAATAAAGTGATATTTTTGATTTCTATTCCAGCTATCTCAGAAGAATTATGTATATGCCATGTGTAATAATATTTTAACTAGAATTTGTTTTAGTTACTTCAGATTTAATAATACTATACTAGCTTCAAGTTTGTCATTTCATATTCAATGAGCCTTTACTAAATACCAAGATTTAAACCGTCTTGCTTGGATGTCTAGACTGGATGGACGATTTGACCTTCAATGAACCAGTTTTAGTCTGGATGTTTTATTATGTCCTATTCATCGTTATTGTTCAACTGAAAAATACGTTTCAAAATGTTAAACTCTAAAAAATCATTGTAAAACAATAAACGTCATTAATTTGTCATAAAAGATGATTTACGAATAGGAAGATATTGTAATTGAGCTATTTGATTCACATGACCAAACAAAGTCAGGAAATCACAACAGCTTCGCATTTAAAAATAGCTTCAAGTAAGGCTTCAAGTTTTTATAGCGTACATGTTGTTATTGTTACATAGATCTTAAAATGGGTTAAAGTTCAACATGAATGAACCCTATAATAAGGGCACTACAATTTTAGAGGTGAGCCTTCTAGATAGCGACAAGCAATGATATTATAATATAACATCATTGGCGACAAGTGAAAAAATTATATGTCTATGGTGGCGACTAATCTAACTGTTTACACAGATAGGTTTGTAGCTTTGTAGGTAGGTGCATAACCGAATTTAAAATTAAATAACATTGCACATCTAAACCAAAGAGAAAACAATATGTACAATATTACTAAACTATAAACGTAAAACCACTCGCACAGCAAAATTTAGGTAGTAAAAAATACTCTGTGATTTAGTGGTGTTATTTATATTCACAGCAAAAACGCTTTGGTAGGTACTTTATTATCATTTGGCGGTCGTACTTCCGAAATCTAGGTCCTTGGCCTCAGCGCGTCCGTTGATATTTGAATTCAAGTCGCAGGCGCAAGTATTGGCTCATTGACGTAACCGACGAATTTGGCCAACGGAAAATTGACGGCGACATGTTGTGAAAAACGCGTGAGGGTCCAAACATTAAGGTCGAATAAAATCTCACGTGATTTCAGTTATCAGTTGATCTCAACAAGGGGAAGAAGGGCTGGGTGCGAAAAATCACCAAAACCACCTGACGTAATAAATGGATGTATTGATCATTATCTATGTATTGATCACAACGACGAATACAATTTACAGACACACTTAGTACCTACCTAGCAAGTAGGTAGTTAGGTATGTAAAAAAGAATGTTTTATTTTCTCGATCAAACAAAAAAATATAAGTATTTCATAAAAATTAATCTGAGTATCTATCTTTTAGTAAGAAAATAACAATCAAATAACAAATTTAAATTAAAACTTTTATTTACAATAGAAACAATTAAGCTATCTGCAAACTGTTGCAAACAATCTACAGGTAGCTCAACTGATCCATATCAATACCAGTTGGAAGCGTGCCTAAGACACTGGCTGCATTGCCCCGCTGTATAGCAATGCTGATGCGCTGTGCCAGATACTCACCAGCTCTCGGGTCACGCGTCTTTTAGTTTTAGAATAACCACTGGTTACGATTTCATAGCCATTAGCTGTGTGGCCACTGGCCATAGCCGTTAGCTGATTGCATTTTCCACAATCGGTAGGCACGTAAAAAACTCAAAAAAACTTATTAATAAAAATTATTCAACCTTATTTACTTACTAAGTTTCCTTGTAAAGATTATTAATTTTATAATCGGATTTTTTCTTAGAAAATGTAAGGTTTTGGGCACAGTCACCCTCACCTTACACTTATTTTGTATTGGTAGGTATAACTCATATTTTCCTTGATTACCTACGATTACACGAGTTCAATGATTACGAATTTACGATAAGCAATAGGCATTATTTTACTCTACATCATTCGTAATTCGAAACGCGATAAGTAAAATATTTTATAATAATCTGAATTATTTGATACAGTCAAAGATAAATACAATTTCAGGAAATTAGTAGTTTCGCTATGATATCAATTATTGGCTCTGCTTCATTTTACTTTCGTGAAGTCTAATCCAATGCGATTCGCATAATTATTCATGTAGGTAAGTAGGTTGCATAGATTTATTTTAAAAATTCCATTCCATAAAAGGTTTTAAAAAAATGGTATCTCACCTATATAACCACAACCTCTAGTTATCTTGAAGAGTTCACTGGAAAGTGTAAACTTACCTATGAGGCTATAAGTAGAGAAAGTTCGAATGTAATGCGAAGAACGGAACTTTATGAAAGTAACATCTCATTGTAGAAAACTAGTCTACAGTCTGCACTGCTTAAAAATATAGAACCTACATGTAACGGAGTATGTTCAATAATAATCTGTGAATATAATGTCAACTGCCGTATTTAAATAAATAAATAATGCTGGACAATTAACACAGCATTATCTAGCCCCAAGCTAAGCAGAGCTTGTGTTATGTGCACTAGATAACAGATATACATAATAATACACTACATAGATAGATATTTTTTTATTATGTATAGAAAACGACCAGAACACCATGAACATGTCTGCAGATCGTACACACATTTGTCCCGAAACGGGAATCGAACCCGCAACCTTTTGCGTCTTTTTTATCATGAATCTGAAATTTTATACCACCATAGTTTCTCAATTTAGATTAACTAGTGCTAATGAACGAATAAAAAAATTATTAAATCGATATGTGCACTAATGTGAAATGGGCATATTTGGGTTACTTATATTAAAACATTTTTTCTCTGTCATCTTTATCGATAAAGCTTTGAAAAAAATACCTTATTATAATTTATGGGATAAAGGCAGATCCCCTTCTTTTCGAAAATGATGAAAAACTATTTTCAATAGTTACCATATATAATTGTGCAAAATGCCATCTGTTTTCTTAGTTTTTAGAATTATGCTCCTAAACGAACACATTATTTTTTATTTTCATCGTCATATTAAACAGAAGAATACCCAGGGCACCTTCGGCTTATTTTAGCAAACAAATGTCTTAATTAATAGATAATCGCTCTGCTCTGTCGCTCTCCTTTAAACGTGACATCCTATGCATGAAAAAAAAAAAACACTAGGTATATACTATCATGATGTAGACCGTATGACCGTATGCTTATTATTTCCTTAGGATGTTATTTGGTACCTATAGAATAGCTAAAATAATATCTACTACCACAAAGCTCGTGTTGCAACAATGTAACAGTAGCGCTTGAGAATGCGCTAATGCGGAACCTCCCTATCCGTTGCCGTCTGCCATTCAACGCAGGAATTGCCATTTATGGTAGCTGTTAGCGCACTAGTTCTAGATTTAATTTTGGATTTATTTTTGCTTTTATTTTTCCCTAAGCCACAGAGATTATTTGGATAAAGAAGGAAATGGAAAGGGACCCACCTGGTAGTCTTCAATGTCCAATTTTGCAGCGCTGCTTCGGGAGATCACTCACACGATCACTTATTGATATTTTCACTTTGGATTAAAGGTCCTGTACAGGTTCAAACTATTTTATTGATTTTTATTACACTTGATCACAGAGACGTTGTCGCTCGGTTCGGCTAATTACGCCATATTGTTTTTTCTTCTAATTGGTGAGTAAGTAAGGGTGAGTGGGAAAGAGATGGCCGAAGGAAATTCACTAGTGTGAAAGGGATGGGAATAATCTCTGTGGCGTATCTTTATGCAAAACAGTGCTAAACGCTAAACGTATTAAAATTGGCCGAAACATCCCCCCCGGTTTGACAGGATGAAATATATCCTTCAAATCCAGCTTACCTACTTCTTTAATTATTAATTTGTAGCAATTTATTAACCCAATAGGTTCACTTAGTATGAAACATTTTTAAAAACCAATGGGTACTATGAAAACTTATTAACGAGTATTTTATTAATATTTTACTATTTATTAGATTAAATCGATAATGAGTGGACTGTATGAATATAATATGTACTATGTTTTATTGAGTAGGCAAAGGAAAAACCTTCACCAACGGTCTTTTGTATACGCCCGATTTAGTGCGAACGTCTACGACACGGATTATCCCATCTTTCCCGCAATAAGTACGTTCTATGACGCCTAGGGGCCAATCAAGGCATGCGCTATTATCAGATTTAAGCAAAACAACTGTGCCTACTTCGATGGGCTCTGTACGTGTTAGCCACTTACTACGAGATTGTAAAGTGTTCAGGTATTCTACCTTCCAACGTTTCCAAAACGACTGTACCATTTGATCTACGACGCGTTTGCGTTGGAGAAGCGTCCCCTTTATATTTGATAAATCTTCAGAAGGAAGAGATTTTAAGGGTGTCATCACCAGAAAATGCGCGGGAGTCAGAGCTAATGGCTCGGCTGGGTCACTACTCAGCACGGATAGTGGCCGTGAATTTAAAAGAGCCTCAATTTGCGTGAGAACCGTGGTCATTTCATCTGTAGTTAGTAGTTGGTTTCCTACAATTTTCTTCAAATTATTTTTAACGCTTTTAACATTACTTTCAGCCAACCCGTTAAAATGCGGACTGGATGGAGGAAAAAATTTAATTTCTATTCTATTTTCGCGGGCTACGTTTGCAAATTTGTCTTTGTATTCCTCAGAATCTAACAAGTGGTACATATTATCTAGATAAGATTTTGCTCCAACAAAATTAGTTCCGTTATCTGAATAAAGAATAGACACGGGCCCGCGACGTGAGATAAACCTCTTAAGACAGTTTAAAAACGACTCAGTACTTAAATCACAGGCTAACTCGATATGTACCGCTTTAGTTACTAAGCAAACAAATAAACATATATACGTTTTTATACTGTGAACTCCTCGGCGACGTTGAGGTACGACATATATCGGCCCACCAAAATCCATCGAAGTATGACAGAAGGGCTTGGATTCTTGTACCCTATAACCAGGTAGTTCCCCGAAAAAGGGTTCCGTATTACGAGGATTCACTTTGAAGCATATGTTACATTGTTGCACACGTTGACGAACTATACTACGAGCAGCTAATATCCAAAATCGTTGTCTTATTAAAGACATTAACAATTGAGGACCGGCGTGTAGGTACTTTCGATGATAACAATCTATTATTAGATTAACGACATGGTCTTTGCGAGGCAGCAATATCGGGTGGCAGCTATCGTAATCAAGCTTCGAATGAGCCAACCGGCCGCCTACTCTAATCAAACCTTCTTTTATAAAAGCATTAAGTTTTAGAAAAGCTGGAGGTAATTTATTACCAGCCTCAAAGCATTTTATTTCGTCAGCAAAATGAACCTTTTGCAAATCTTTCACTACATAATCCTCGGCGATATCCATATGAGAAACCGAAAATTTACAAGGTAATTTTTTCACGAATCTAAGTACGTAGATAGTTATTCGAAGTAACTTCGACCAGGAGGAAACCTTAGATGCAAGTTCGTAGAAGATAGGCATTGTTCTAGATTCATTAGTAGTGGTTGCTAAAACGCTGACCTTCACTTCAGGTACTTCGGTTTCCAACTTAGTTGGGTCAAACTTATGCACAGGCCATTCAGACACCGGCATTTGACAAAAACTTGGGCCACTGAACCATAAGGGGTGTTCTAGTAACTGCGAGGGAGTCAGGCCTCGAGATAGACAATCTGCGGGATTTTCTTTACCACGAATATGATGAAAGTGTTGAGGATTTAATTCATTGTGAATTTTCGAAATCCTATTTGCTACGAAGGTCTGCCATCGCGTGGGGCAAGAATGAATCCAGGCTAAAGCTACCGTGCTATCTGTGAACGCATAAACATGTGCTATTTGGCAGCGACTGCTATAAGAATCGATAACCACCTTCATCAATCGAGCTAATACGACATTAGCACAAAGTTCCATTCTGGCTAATGTGATGACCGTTTTCGAAGGCGAAACCTTCGACTTAGCACAAACAAGGTTTATGATGGATCGATTTTCTTTCGGTAGGTACACATGCAGATAAACAACGCCACCATAAGCGCGTTCTGATGCGTCTGCGAAACCCACTATTGTGACGACGCAGTTATTATTTACACCGACATGACGAGGTAATTTTATGTTTTGAAATAACGGCAATTCCGATTCAATCGTCTGCCACAAAGATACAATTTTAAGGGGAGGAATTTCGTCCCAACCTATGTTATCTTCCCACAAAGATTTGATTATTAATTTCGCTAACAAAGTTACCGGAGCTATGAATCCCATCAAATCCCACAATCGGGCAATGGTTGACAGAATATTCCGTTTCGTACATTCACGAGGCTCGACATCGACGCTGAAAGTGAAAACGTCTTCAGAGGGCAACCAAAACAGACCAAGTATTTTAAGGTAACTGTCAGGACTAAACTCGACTGCTTCCGACACACGGTGAGACGCAGGAATGTTCGACATGACCTCAGGCGAGTTGCTTGAAAATTTAACGAGCTCAAAACCTCCAGCCGCAAACAAGTCGATCAGCTGATTAGAGATTTCAACGCCTTGAGTAACTGACCAACAACTTGTGGCAAGATCGTCCATAAACAAGTCCTTTTTCGCTAAGGCAGCTGCGGCGGGAAAGCGCTCACTTTCGTCTAAAGCGAGCTGTCTCACAGTGCGTATAGCTAGGTAGGTACTGCAGCAGAGACCGAATGCCACCCTAGACATCTCAAAAACAGTAATAGGATCACTGCTATCGAACCTGTACAACAATCGCAAATACTTCGTTGAGTTTTCGTTCATTAAAACGCGTAAATACATTTGTCTAATATCCGCGCTTATCGCCACTGGTAACAAACGAAAACGTAATATTATTTGAAACAAATCATTTTGTAAGTTTGGCCCGGTATGTAACAAATCATTGAGCGATTTACCGGTAGATGTTTTATTACTCGCATTTAAAACTACCCGCAATTTAGTAGTGCTCTTATCTTGCCGCAATACGGCATGGTGGGGAATGACGTACTGATTTTTCGAACTACCCACTTCGAACTCTGTGCCTACCGAATGCATATAATTCAGCTGTAGGTACTCCTTGAAGACCTTATCATATTCTTCTTTAATGACTGGATTTGATAACAGTTTACGCTCCAAAGACAAATACCTATTTTAAGCTGAGGTCATGGAATCACCTAAAGCGCACGGGTCCTCACTAAAGGGTAACGACACTACGTACCTACCATCCGCTATACGTCGTGTAGTTTCGCAGTAATAATCTTCACATGCCTGTTCGTCCTTACTAAGGCAATTGGGTACATTAGGTACCTCTTCCAACTCAAAGAACTTACTCACGCAATTTTCAAACGGGTGTTCTATTGAGCAAAAGGATCGAACAACATTGCAAGTTGGATTGATGACTGGAGCCTTGCCGATTATTATGTAACCTAATAAGGTTTCTATCGCGACGGGTTCTCCAGGTTCGCGAGATATTGATTTCGGGCCAATGATTCGTGCAAATAGGTCCGTTCCCAAGATGAGATCAATTTTCGCGGGGGTGTAATAATTATTGTCCGCAAGCGGGATATTATTTAAATAATCCAGGCGCGCCACGTCTATTTTCGCGGTAGGCAATTCGCTAGTGATACGATTCACGACCACTGGCTGAATAGTGAACCTTACCGATTCATCGAAACGAGATCTTATTGTAAGGCAAGTAACACCTTCAATCGGATTAATGATATCTCCTACTCCCGACACACTTTTAGATTTAGTCTCACTTAACTTTATTTTTAGACGATTGCAGCACTCGGTTGTAATTAAATCCGTTTGAGAGGCACTATCTATTAAAGCCCGCAACACTACTGTATTACCGTCCCCATCCAGAGTATTACAAAGCGCAGTTCCGAGTAAAACGGACGACGGCGTCATGTGAATCGAACCACCAAGACTTTGACGCGCCGCGGGCGTAGCTACGCATTTGCGAATCGCGCATAACGCTATGGCATTGCTGGTGGTCTCGGGCACATTCTGAGCTGAAATTTCCGAAATGGTGGCCGCCGTTATATTACGGCCGTTATTATTGTTGGCTTTGGGGAAGTGTAACAAACTGTTATGGCTTCGCAAACATTCGGTACAGCGACTTGTCTCAGAACAATCGGAAACCGAGTGCGATTTACTCAAGCAATTTACACAAAGTTTGTGTGCTTTTACAAATTTAAATCGGTCATTAGCAACCATAGACAGGAATTTAGTGCATTGGGGCAATTGAGTATGATCGCTCTTCCCACAGCATAAACAAATATTTTCCTGTAGATTTACAAAAGTTTTGGCATTGTTATTCATTTTATAGCCTGAACCGGCTGACTGCGATGTATTATTATTTTTACGAGGCTGATTGCTGCTCACTGTCTTTGAAGAGTTCAACGAACTTGTATTATTATATGCGCGTTGCAATATATGTGACTGATTACGTACGAAATTAATGAATTTTGCACAGCTTATATCGGAACTATTCGATTCATGGAATTTCTGTTCGAATGACTTCACCGTTTCGATACCTACCTTCTTGCACGCAATATGCACAAAGATAAAATCTTCAAGATTATCTAACTCGAGCTGTTTTAACGCGGAGTGCAGCGATGAGAATTTATCAATAAAATCTTCCAATTGGGTTGGATTTTTCTCATTTACAGCTGGTAAGTTTAACAACTTATCAAAGTATGTGGCAGCCAGCATACGCTTATCGTTGTATTTATTTACTAAAGCATTCCAAATTACTTTATAGTTATCAGCAGTAGGTAATATACCTTTGCAAAGGTTTAGGGCATTTCCTTTTAGTCTGCCAACTAAATATTGAATTTTTTCGCCGTCAGTAAGATCGGGGTTATTATGAACCGCTGATTTGAACGTCTCATAAAATATTGGCCACGATTCGCTATCGCCCTCAAACATACATAGCTCTAAGCGCGGTAATCTTATTAATGAAGGTTTCTCGCATTTGCCTACAAAACCCTGACTTTTATTTTCAGTCAATTGGGCCATTAATTGATGAGCTTTATATTTTATTTTGGCGTACAGCTGTTCGAATGCTATTAATGAGTTATACGAGGGTACAGGTCCATCCACTATCGTTATTTGAAAGCTATTCCTTTCTTCTATAGCGTTCGCAAAATCACTACGCAAGGTGTCGATCGTAAAAGCATCAGCTAAGAAATTATCAATTCGGATCGGGTCATTATTCAACAATGCAATCAAATCGTGTATACCTTGTAAGCGTCCAAACAACGCTGATAATTTATTTTGCAATTTTTGCATGTATTTTTCACTTTCCGCCTTATCTGAAGACATGCTTCAAAATGGCGCGAACAAAATAAATCACAAAAAATCTACGTGAATCCGGCTCGAAGGACCAAATGTTAGCGCACTAGTTCTAGATTTAATTTTGGATTTATTTTTGCTTTTATTTTTCCCTAAGCCACAGAGATTATTTGGATAAAGAAGGAAATGGAAAGGGACCCACCTGGTAGTCTTCAATGTCCAATTTTGCAGCGCTGCTTCGGGAGATCACTCACACGATCACTTATTGATATTTTCACTTTGGATTAAAGGTCCTGTACAGGTTCAAACTATTTTATTGATTTTTATTACACTTGATCACAGAGACGTTGTCGCTCGGTTCGGCTAATTACGCCATATTGTTTTTTCTTCTAATTGGTGAGTAAGTAAGGGTGAGTGGGAAAGAGATGGCCGAAGGAAATTCACTAGTGTGAAAGGGATGGGAATAATCTCTGTGGCGTATCTTTATGCAAAACAGTGCTAAACGCTAAACGTATTAAAATTGGCCGAAACAGTAGCATAGCAGAGCAGAGTATCTGTAAATGAGTTTGGGTAGTGCTAGGTACCTACAGTAACTATTGGTATTGTGGAAAACCTATTTTCTGGTACCTAGTTCAATTCCTTGCAGAACGCAGAAAATATTTATAACCACTAGAAAAGTTTTCGATTCCGAGTCTCGGTTTTATTCCGAGCCATCTTGAATAGCCCTGCAGGTCCGCTTTAGTTAGTCTGTTTCTCTCTCCTTTCAATCCAATCGAACTGCTGCAACAAATAGCATCAAAAGTAAAATGTCAGAACGTTTATACGTACCTACCTACCTAATAATCTGCGAGCCTACTTTGCCAAACACCGAAATAATTGGAACGCGACCGCTTGATTTGCGCGATTCGACCCTCTTGCCGATAACATTTTGTTGATTCTGGCTTGGCTTTCTCTCTTTGCTACATAAGCTAAAAAATTACATAAAAATCTAGTGAAAACCAGTAATTGTAACGACTCGCTCCGCTCTCCGAAAACGTTTGTATGCGTTTATGGTCAGCTTCCTGAACACTGCAAAATAGCTTTAAAGCTATAGATGTAATTGTTACGTTTATAGTTTCTGGTTCCGGGACTCCAACTCCGCTGTATATCTGTATCTGTAAATTTGCAAAATAAAAAGACGTGTCTCGCTCCGCTTGCAAACGAAATTGTTGCCTAGTAGGCTTTAGGATAGTGCTCAACGCTCGTTTTTTGATCAGTATGCAAAACAAACATTTAATAATCTAACAAAACCACAAAACTTTAGCGGCTCGCTCCGCTCGCCAATAAAATCTTATCATTCTGCGTATGCATGATTTTAATCAAGCGTACTATGGTACTACGTAGCAGACTGAGTGGTGGAAAGAAACCGCACCCTACCACCGGATTCTGAAAATGAACTTAATTACCACTGTGCATGCACAGACATTATACTCATTCCCTGTTTGTTAGTTGTTAGTTATCTATGATTTTATTGTTAGTTATCTATGATTTTATTAGCTGCGCCTGAGGCTGCGCCCCACAGACCCATGTGTAGTGTAAAAAGTAGTGCACCATGGATCCCCAAAGTTCTTTTTAACACGGGAAACATGGACCCACAAGTCTATCTGTAGCTACGACGGAAAAAGCTTAGGGACGAAACAAGTAGCTTATAATATTATATCCTTTAGTATAAGAGAATATAAGCTTCTTGGGACGAAATAAACCATAAATACGAGGGAAAAAATTTCCTCGTCCCTGATTATTTCAATCTGCCCGTATATTATCGTAACAGCTGATGTTGCGAGCGGCTGCTCTATTGATCAGCACCACGGATCAGCACCAAATATAATAATAACTGAATGAATGTCATTGTACTTCTTCTATCTAAATTAATTTTATTGGATGTCAATAATGTCTATTATTACTACAATAATAATATTAATTTTGTACGTTACCTACTTGCCAGCTAGCGATGAGGTTCATGAACAGACCTACCTTGCTAGACATGGAAGATGTTATAAATGCTCTAATTGGAAGATGGAACCAAACTAATATTCCTCATTCATTCATTCATCATCAGCCTATACTAGTCCACTGCTGGACATAAGCCTCCCCTAATGAGCGCCATACCATAAACTAATATAATATGAATAAACAAACACTAAATAGATTCTAGATACAAAATATTTAATAGTACTGTTTTAAAAGTACAACGTAGTAATAGTAGGTTAGGTACTACAGTGCACCCATAAACTAGTAAGTATAATGCGCCCTAAATTACTTGCGTTATTGGACCCTGGAATTTCAATTTGAAATTGCCCCCGTCCCTGCCCTAAACCAGTAATATCAGTCTCAGCTCTAAGCCCAGTCTCCGTTCCGTCGGTCGTGAGAAACTAGCGCCATCTATATTTGATCTGTGGAAACCAAATTTAGAACAAAAGACACAGATGGCAGTAATAGCTTTGAAAATAAAATGGCAACATTGGTTTTCTTTATTATTTGTAGCAGCAAGGTTTTATCTGTCAAAATGTCAAACGGACTGACCAATCATGTTCGAGATCTTTTGCGCCATCTCGCGGAAAATGTCAAATATTATTACAAACAAAAAAAACAACATGGCAGTTCATTTGTTGTAATTTGTAAAAGTGAAGGGGGGCTAAAATAAAATTGACACGAATAGTTAAAAATATGGAATTCAATGAATAGTGTATTTTTATTAAGTTGATTTTCTTCCACTGGATTTCGTCATACAAAGAGGTGAGTGAAATTGTCGTTTGTTTACAACATCCGATCCCTGACCTTATTTCTAAAGCGGTACTGTGTACCGTTAGAAGGGGCACGCGTGGCCCCGAACCGAAGCTCGGTCGGAGTGGAAGAGTGCCGAGACGGGGAGGGCTGCGCAACCCCTCCTCTTGTTTTCCCGGTGGTGGAAGGAGTCGGGAGCGGGAGTGAAACCGCGCATGGAGGGGATCCCGAGTTTTGGTGGGGATGCGCTCCACTCTGTCATCGGTCGAGAGGAACTGGAAGGGGTGAACAACCTCCCGGTCTACGTCTGGACCCGCCCACTACCATGTGCTTTGTGCTTTCAGATATTAGAAATTTCATGAATTTTTCTTGGAAAATTTATTTTGCACAAATTGCGTGTTTAGTTCCATACAGCCATGTTGCAATTTCTTTGTCTTGATAACGTCTTGACCTGTTGTTAGGTCAAGAATTTTCCCTCAGCAGCTAAATACATTATACTTGGTAAATTTTACAATAAAAACGATACATAGTTCCTTTTATTAACCACTATAACCAATAATAGAAAATTAAGGTCATTGACATGCAAATGACCTCATTTATAACTCTCTGCTAAGTTATCAAGGTCTTTTGCAAAGAAAAACACTTTAATTAAATTTCTTAGTACAATAAATTATGGTTTGTAGACAGCCTTGATTTAAATGCAATAGTGATTATATTGAATGTTAAATTTTAAGTTCGTTTAAATACTTATTTACAGATAAACCGATAAATTAACGTTCTATCACAGCCGTGCTAAATTCTGTTAAACGAAGAGTTTAGTTTTTTTTAGTGATCCTCTATTAACTAACAGCTAGCAGTTTTAAGGATTGTGAGTTCCTGCTTCATTTTGAACGCTATACTTGGGCTAGAATTGTGCACCTATATAATTTATAAAATGCTATTTATAACAAGTAAACTCTTATTATGAAAGAAAATTACAATCAAATAATAAATTTAAATTAAAACTAGTATTTACAATAGAAACAATTGAGCTATCTGCAAACTGTTGCAAACAATTACAATCAAACAATAAATTTTAATGAAAACTAGTATATTCATAACTAAATAAACAAAAAATAAATAATGATAATATTATAAGTACCTATGTAAAATGACCATCATGATATTATACGGTTACCTTTAAATAATGCAAGAGCAGTACCTACCATCTTAACACAATACTCTGATTTATCTTAAAAGAATATTTTTTCTTTTTCTTTACTTTACTACACACTGACAGCTGACTTAAAATAAAACAATGGGCTATCTCATAATAATCTTTGTATCTTCTAATAAAAATCAATTTCTGTTTCTTAGTATCCCTTAACTTTGAAATGGCCTAATCATTTAGTTTTTTTTGTTTGCTCTAATATGCTGGTTTTAGAAGAGAAAAAAGTAAGGAAAAGTTTGTGAACAAAATTCATGGGTTATCAAGTAATTAATAAATAAATCTTGACAGCTTTACACAGCATTTTATAGTCTATCCTGAACTTAAGTATTAGCAGTGCTTGTGTTGGTGGTACCAGATGGGAAACTGATCTTGATTCAAGACATTTGAGTGCGGAACATGCTGTGACTTAAAACACTGCGAGATTATGCTAGGTGGTTCTATCTATTCTTAACACTTTCATGACTGAAAACACAGAGTGCGATCTGCAACTCCCTGTCCCTGACGCTAGTAGTGATCGTGTTATACTAGATTATTACCTAAGCATAACACCATGATAAAATATGAATGACTAGTGGTCCGCCCCGGCTTCATAATGGTATTTTCTATAGCCTATATGTTCATTCATCACGAATAATGTAGGATTGAAATGGTGAATGTTTTTTTCAAATCGGTTCTGTAGTTTCTGACCTTTAATTCAAACAAGCAAATCTTTCCTCTTTACATTATTAGTATAGATAAACAAGCACGTTATATATATAGTAGAGATGTAACGAATATTCGCATCCGCATTCGCATTCGCGAATATTCGCAGGATTTTCAATATTCGCATTCGCATCCGCATTCGCCAAAATCGATGCGAATATTTGGCGAATGTTGATGGGGCAAAAACTTACCTAATATATTTAAAAAACTGTTCACTTTTACATGCGGAATTATAAAAAAACTCTGCACATCTCGTAAATAGGGATGATGACAGTAACAAAAAGCATCATTATTATGTATTTACTAAATTAAATCAGAGCCATACATGACAAAACGCGTATTATAATTTTTATTTTGATCAAGATCAATTATTATTTTGATAAATAATATCTACAAAATACAATAATCGGCCATGACACGTTGAACTACAATTAGAGAACACAGACCCATGACGTCATGTGGTCACAAAGTAAAATGGAAGACACAGAATAACCACAGAAATAAGTAATGGTAAACGTATGACTTTCTTCAATCAATAGCTAGCTTCTTTGTTTCTTGACAATATTGTTAATACTTGTTTTATTATTTGATTGTATTTCTTATTTGTAAAGACATACTAATGAATATAAATATTATGGTAATTCTGTATCATAAAAATTTGTGCATCGGTGACGTCATAGACAGTCGCCACGAGTATTGTAGCGTTTTAGAGCGAAATTTAAATTACATTTTTTAAAACTCAATTTTACCTTCAAAATCCATGTTTTTTGTAGACATATGTTTTATTTTCTATTCAGTAGATGTTTAAAAATATCAAGGAGTAGTCTCAAAATCAATCATCATGCCTATTACTATATTTTATTATGGCACTCTTATTGCTAATTCTTTAATAAGAACTTTGTAAGAAACTTTGACAAAACTTAACTGAAAAAAAAATGTTGAACTGACTTTATTTGGGTGACTAGTGTTTGTCCGTGGCTTTGCACGCGTTTCTACGAAATTAAAGAAACTAAACGTTTAATGTTTATTTTTTCCCTATGGGAACTAATTTGTGAGATCGAAAAATAGCCTAGCCTTTGCTTTGAATAACAATGTATTAATTATTCTAACCCAGGGGTTAAGGTAACCTTTTAATGGCGGGAACCACTTGACAAATTTATGGTTTGTTTTTGGCGTGCACAGACCTTGATCGGAGGACCTAGGACAAGGCCGTCTTTTATTTTTTATTATTATGTTATACTGGTTAATAATTAAATATGAATATTTTAAATATTAAAAAAACAAGTTAATTTCTAGTTTCACCCAACCCAAACCTCATAAGCTAGAAATCTTAAATTTTAAGCATAGGAGTTTTGGAAATTACACCCCCAAAAGAAAAGAGGATTGAAGTGAGTTTTTTACGTGTTTCTTTTAACTCTACGAAGTATCCAAATTTGCTTGAAATTTACCAAAAATACAAAGGCGTTGAACACGTATTTCAGGATTTTTCAAAATATTAATGAAATGGTTAGGTATATGAAAGTTTGAGATTTATAGTTGGGCTCCAACTTAAAAGGGTTGTAACTTTCTAACGCATAACGCTATTGTACTGAAATTTTCTGAGTATATAAAAAACAATAGATTGAAAAACGACTATCAGAAATTTTCAAGAAAACTCTTAATATGATATGCGTTTTTCAATCCATTCTTTTTTATATACTCAGAAATTTTCAGTACAATAGCGTATTGTATTATATCGATAGCGTTATGCTTATGTAACTTTTAAACCAGTACCCCTATTTATAATTTTACATTTTGCATGTTCCGCATCCACTAAGTGAAATAAGTCTAAACGTGGTCTAAATTTTACTCATTGTTTTCATGGAGGCACTCATTTTTCCCAAAATAACATATAAAAGACAAATAAATCCAACTCCAACCGAAAAATGTGTGGATAAAAATATTATCAAACAAACAACGCGATTGGTAGACGAAGATAGCAATTATCAAACGATTCATCTTCTTAAATTTTTGCTCTGCATCTGTTTTGATACAATTATGCCAATATCAGTTTCAAATTCTGTGTTTATCAAGGTTGTGAATTGTCGATGTCATGAATGAATGAAATAAACATTATTACTCGTACGTAATTGGTAGTTGAAGATAGCTAATAGCAAACGTTGGTAATTGGACAACGCGCGCGCCAATAAACAGTACGTGAAGTTGGCGGCAAGTTCAAAATACCAACATTCGCATTCGCATTCGCATTCGCGAATGTGAGCATCGAATACTCGCATTCGCATTCGCATTCGCGAATGTCGAAAATTTGACATTCGTTACATCCCTAATATATAGGTAAAAGTACAATTTAAAACTAGGTTCATTATTGAGATCTTACTTTTGTCAAAATTTTTAATTGAGATTAAAATCTAGGACTTTAATTCTCCTGCTTCTCGAGTGGACCTTCGCGATACTGGTCTTCAAAGATTTATTTTATCTTGGATAGGCCTATGCCTATCCTCTCCCATAAACTATGAGTTTTTGCTTATAATTTTTTTTTTTTCAGTTATCTAGTACCCATAACACAAGCTCTGCTTAGCTTGGGGCTAGATAATGCTGTGTGGATTGTCCAGCATTATTTATTATATTATTATTTATTAACTAGGACATTATTTGAAGAAAAAAACACAGAATAAAAAATGTCTTTTAAACTTAGTTCAATTACCATGCTTATTTTGAAGATCTTAACTTTTGTATTTATTAATTAATTAAGGTTAGTTGATTAATAAATACAAATTAAGGTTAGTTCATATTTTGAGGCAGCATTGCGATTTTTTTCTAACGATTGTATTATGTAATCTGAAATAAATAAATAATGCTGGACAATTCACACAGCATTATCTAGCCCCAAGGTAAGCAGAGCTTGTGTTATGGGTACTAGATAACTGATATACGTAATATTATACATTACATAGATAGATATTTTTTATTATATATAGAAAAACACCCAGACCAACGGAACAAATTTCTGCAGATCGTACACAAATTTGTTCCGAGGCGGGGATCGAACCCGCAACCTCTTGCGTCGCAGGCAGACTCTCGCCCGCTCCGCCACTGAGGTCGTCAGAAATAAATGAATAATAATAATAATATTTTATGGAATCGTGTTTTCGAAACATACGAACGATATAATAAGGTCCTGAACTTTATTATACATAAATTTCAAAGTTAAAGTTCACTTTCTTGAAAGATATGGACATCGACGGAGTTGATTCGAGGTAGTGTAGGCCCTTAAGGCTCATACCCCACCCAAACTAGCGCCGCCACCTGTTTTATCTTATTCCGTTTTATAAAGGAAATTTCAAAATCCATCGCACATTTGGTGTTGTGATGTGTTGTGACCTTTAAGATACCTGCCCTGTGCTTATAAGCTTTTTTTAATGCCTTTAATAGTTTTATTCTATTCAGTAAGCAGTGAATCGAAATTACCCTTGGTGGCCACCAACATTTATTTTCGATTCAATGCCTAAACTAAGTCGAATAAAACTATAACAGAGGCATTAAAAAAAGCTTATAATAGGTATCACTAACTATGCGATGGATTTTTGAAATTTCCTTTGTTAAACGGAAATAAAGTAGGTGGCGGCGCTAGTTTGGATGGGGTTAAGCTACCTACACAAAACTAATTTGATTAATAAGGGTGCTAACACATGTTTAGCTTTCTTCATTTGGCCTTTATAGTGAACATGTTAAGATACTCGAATTATCTGCGTAATAAGACCCTTCTCTAAAACAGTTCTCAACATTCCCAGAGCCAACCAACCATTCACACAGCTTGTGAAAGTACAAAGAGAAAGTGAGCATGTCAGACATACCTACATCTACACGCTAGTATGTAGAGGTTCAGCTTAACTCGTCAGTCGGGTATCCAAGATCGAGCATAACTTTCTTTAACCCACTTTCTTGGGCGGAGCGGCGACCGCTCGCTGGCCGCGTTGCTAGCGCCAGTGTTCATCTGTTTGTGGTGTTGTAGTGTTCACCGGTGGCGTGCCCTACCATGTCCCACGTCCCGGTAGTGGGATTTCCGTGGGGTTCGTGTGGGGATAGTGAATGAGGAAAGTGGGACAGTGTTGTTGTTTTTTTTTTCGGATTCGTTCTCCCCTCGCGTCGTGGACGATGTGTGACATGCAGAAAATGGCGAGAGATGATTGGTATGAGGATTATTTAAGATTCTGCTCATGTACAATATAATCCTGACGAGAGTCTCTTAATGTGGGTAGTAGGTAGGTGGGACTGGTGATACGGGGCGTCATGTAACGTGTTATAAATGTTATTTTATAATATACGCCCATCTTTATGAATAGGGTATTTTACTCTATCTCGCGATTATCAGGGGAAGGCCTGCGTCCAGCAGTGGACCGTTAAAGGCTGTTGAGGTTACTCTATGTATGGGACAAAAAATATTATTGAGGTAGCAGCAAAAGGCAGTCGGAAATTTTTCGTTTTACCTAGTTTTAATCTGTTTTAAACACTATGAAATAGTAGGCGCAATGTTGTCAATTGTCATACGGCTGTGTAAAGCAAACTAAAAGTATCAACTGTCATCAGCAACATCAGCGCATTTGTTTCAGTTCTCACATCCAACTGACGTCATGATGACCACAGAGCAATATGTCGGTCCATTGCGTCCAGCGTTTTAGTCATGTTACGCAGCCATATTGAAAATGTAATTATGCATTTTTAGGACGCTTATCAACGAACAAAAATATTGTATTTTTTAGTGGTTCATTAGCACTAACGAAAGTACCTTTATTCAGAAAGAAAATAACAATCAAATAACAAAAAATAATTACAACTAATATTTACACTTACATCTATTTACTAAAAATCTAAGCCGTCACCAGAAGGCAGAGTGCCCAGAATGCTGGCAGCATTGCCACGTTGAATGGCAATGCTAATTCGTTGACCGAAATAAAAACCAGCATTCCGATCACCTGTGGACTCTATTAGTAGTTTTGTAAGATCTTTATAGATAACGTGTGCCCCAGGACCCCAAGGACCTAGGGTTTCCACCCCAAACGGCTCAAATAGGTAACCTCTGTCAAGACTAGCGTTAGCACTAACTATAAAACTTAATTGAGACACTTTTCAAAAGTGGTTGTAAATTGTAATACTTACCTACCCCCTAATACTCAAACGCATCTCAGATTTAAGCGCGTCTCAAGTGACGAATTTATGACACATTTTCATTGAAAACTGTCAAAAAATCACGGTTTGAGACGTGCTTAAATCTGAGTTGCGTTTGAGTATTCGGGCGTTACTTACCTACCCTATTCTCGGAAGTACACGTAGTGGCTGCGCAGTTCCAAAAGATCACGGTGAGTCCAATACTGCGCAGTTTCGCATTCGAGGCGAATTTGTATTTTTTTAAAGAAACCAGTTCACTTTCAATAATTCTATTTGATTACTCGACTTCAACAGGTATTTTTCCTACCTTAGGATATAGCGTTCATAGAAGCGGGACACAGCATGGACACAGCATAATGTTTTTGGAACGGTGTAAGCGCAAAAATCAAGTTATTGCTTAATTACAAGAAAACTACACAACTTAACAAGAAACTACTAATAAAAAAAATTGTTATAATATAACCTACGAATCAAAACATAAGTCATTTATCGGAATGATTTTATCAGTCATGATGATGGTCAGTATTTTTTAATCTGAACATTTACGTACGTTACCATAAATGTAAGTGTTTAAAAATACACATTTTGCTTGATTTTTGCATTAGGCGCTCTTCATAAGGCCCTTAACATAGGTACCTACCTCCGCTAAAATACAGCAGCGAACCTTTGCAAAGTTTTAGCTCAGAATTTGAAGCTTGAAAAAGTAACAAACATCCATCCATCTATACATCCATTCGCATTCGAGTGATTATTGTATAAATTAATTATTACAAATCTTAATTATTTCTCTCTCTTCTGCCAGTAACTTCCGCAACACCAATGAGGTCAGACCTGTTTAAATTCGCTGAACATGATAAATACAACCCACATTAATTTAACATCAATATTTACTTCCTATTTTGAGTATTTTACTCTACATATATAAGAATGGTAATTGATAGTAATGTACAAACTCGTCTACACGATATCTGCACTAAATTATAAAGAGGAAAGATTTTTTTTTTGCGGGGCGGGCCGCTAGTAATATTATGAAGAGGAAAAATTTGTATTCTTGTATGTAACGTGTGTATATTTTGCCCTTAGAAAGCTACATTATCACTGAGTAACATAGGTATATAGAATATACCCGTGCGAAGAAGCCATAAAGTTTTTGAAACTGACGCGATCGGAATAAATTTTGATATGACTGACTATCTAACTGTTATTTATTGCGTTTATAAGTTTATTTACCTACTTTTCCCGACATTTCAACAGATTTACACACTGTCGTGGTGACGGGATGACCCATCTGTGTGGACCTGTTGAAACGTCGACAGAAACCATAACTAATATATAAATGCGGAAGTGTCTTTGTTTGCCCTTCCTTCACACGCTCTAATTAAGCAACCAAATCGGTTTGATTTCTGGCATGAGTTAGTTGAAAGGATCTGGACTTCTGGAGTAACATAGGCTACTTGACGACCGATGTGGCGCGGTGGGCGAAGGTCTGCCTGCGACGCAGAAGTTTGCGGGTTCGATTCCCGACACGGGACAAATGTGTGTACGATCTGCAGACATTTGTTCAGGGTGTTCTGGTCGTTTTCTATATATAATAAAAAATATCTATATATGTAATGTTATTGTATTATGTATATCAGTTATCTAGTACCCATCTATAACACAAGCTCTGCTTAGCTTGGGGCTAGATAATGCTGTGTGAAATTGTCCAGCATTATTGTTATTATTATTTTGTCCTGGTAAAACATCAAATTCTCATCGAAGATTAAAACTACTGAATGGGAAAAAATACCTTTTTATCCCCCTTGAAAAGTGAAATTCGAATTTAACGCGAGTGAGAGGGAAACCGCAGAGAACAGCTAGTCCTACATAAAGTCAGCTTTGATCACAACACGGGACAAATATTAATTTTTGTTACATCTTGAATAGTTATATAATAATCATCAGCAATGTAGGGTAGTACACCAATTTTATCTGCAGTAGGTAACAATAAGAACTAGAGGTACCCACTGAGATCCTTCCTGCTTTCACTGTTATGTAAGAAATTACCACGTAGGTAAATGTGGAATCATAAACGTGCATTTAATTCATGAGCCCAGCAAACTCTCATAATGGCCAAAATGGAAAGCGTACACTTAGTTTTGATCAAGATTTGCTTCTACTAATTTAAATGGTGCCTACTTTATTGCGCTGCAAATTGCAGACAGAGCAAAGGTACAGATACACATGCTAGAAAGTAGCGCTACTAAGCATGCTTGAAAGCATGCTAATATTGAATATGCTATCGTAATGTTTACATATGCTACGTATTGGCATGCTAGTTTTGAGTAGGTACTGTTGTACTAGCATGCTCGAAGCAAACATACCAGTCACACTGCAACGCAGCCCCCACTACCCCGCTCCTCAGGTAGCTAGTAAATCAACAGTTGGTCGATTTACTAGCAAACAACGAGCTAGCATGCTATTTTCAAGCAAGGCCCAATACAAACGTGCTACTTGATAGCATTTGCTTAAAAATAGCATGCTTTCGTGCTACTTACAAGCATGTGTAGCAGTAGCTTTAGCTGTAGATACTATCAACTTTTAATAATTAACTTTAAAAGTTGATGCAAAAACTGTTAAGGTTTACCTCAAACCAACTCTGTCAGAACTCCATTATGTTCCAAACTACTAAATATTTAACTATGAAATTTATAAAATATAATAATATATATAAATTTAAGTTCAGGACTTACTCTATCAATCACATGTTGCGAAAACACGGTACCATAAAAATTTCTCGATAGAAAAAAATCGCAAAGTTACCTCTAAATTTTTACTTAAAACCTTAATTTCTTAATAAATACAGCAGTTGACATCTTGAAAATAATTATGGTAATAGAACTAAAAAAGTATAAAGAACATTTTATGTTTAGCTTTTTTTTTCAAATAAAGTTCTAATTAATAGATTTTGGGCTTGTATAGGACCTTAAGGCGCTCTGCAGGCAGAGAAAATATTTTGGCAACAAGCACGTTGCAACTAGATGTTCACATATTTTATCTTTATAAGTTTATACGAAAAATATTAAATAGTCGACAGTTTCTTCACCTAATGTAGCTCTGCCTGCATAGCGGGCATAAGGGCAGTTTTGTTGCAACTAACTAATAATCGAAAAGAATTAAAAAGTAAATATTACAAAGAAGATAATGAAAGCAGCTGGTTGTCTGTTGCCTGTATAATTAAAGCTTTTATTAATCACAAAAGCATACTACGAATATTTAAACGAAAAAAAAGAAAAATACAAACTCCTCTCTCTCCATAATAATATTGTGTGCCTAGCAGGGTCTATAGTGACACTAAATATCTAGATTTTAAGCACCTCCGTACACCTATTGAATGCAATAAATAATTGAGTATTTCCGCAATAAGAAGATGAAATCTGCTCTGGAGGAATGCCTTGTCATGGAACTTGACCGAATAGTTCCCCTTTTTGCCACGTTTGGCTTCACACGGAAAGAAAAGTTGTTTTAAAACAAGAATATATTTATTGGTCAAGAATAATACAGTTTCCTTTACACCACCAAGAAAAAGAGGTCAAGAGATTGTTTCATTGCATGCCGAAATAAATGTCAACAATAAACACAACAGAAGAAGTTAGGTCTAGGACTAAACTACTAGAACGTGTTTCGCAGTACCTATGTACCAAGTTTAGTTGAGCACTGGAAATGTGACATGATGATGATGATGATTCTTAGTTAATGGCAATATAAGTCTGGTTGGACTCTTTTCTGCCAGTGTCAAGTAATGGAAAATAATAGTAAAATATGAGATAGCAAGTTATGAAGAATGTTGATATTTTCACCAGAGCCTAGTTCGTTATCTAGCAGGGTACACCACGTGCAGGTTAGGTTGGCTAGGGAGACAAGATCTTGGAGTCTCCCTTGTACCCCCAAATGTGAATGTGAAAATACAAAAAAGTAATTTTATATCACTACTTTGTCAGCGCAAATACAATGTATGATCAAGTCACAGATTATTTGGCCCAACAGTCTCTGAGCTCAGCCAAGGACAGACAGACATGGCAAAACTGTAATAAAACGAATCATGGTTAAAAATTACTCGTGAATAACAGTTGTTCCATAATAAATCATCAATGAATCCTAAACAAATGTTTGCGACGTGTCTTTTGTGCGGTCACATATTGGTTCGGAACGTAAGCTTAAAAGGGTGGAGGGTGGGGTATAGCTTTATTTACTTTTCTGACAAAGGGACGGGTAAAAATTGTCCAAAATCCTGCCTATGTTCAGCAGTGGACATACGGGCTTATGATTAATTTTTTTGGGAATAGTACCTTTAACTGCTGTACGAAATTAGAAATAAATTGTAGGATCCAATAGAATGCTAAAAGCATATTTTTTTTCTCTTTTGTTTCCAGTGAGGAGGACGGCGATATGAATTTCGCGGCGTTTTCCGCGGTGGGGGCTGCGGGCACGCACTTCATGACCACCGGCGGCCCCGTGCCAGTCGCTAAGATACAGCAGGGGGTCTCCAGCAATTCAATGCCTCAGGTAAAACCACTTAAAACTCACAAATACCACTCATCTATACCTCCCTCCACGCGACGATATCCTCATGGCTGAGGATCGGGACCTTTAGTCCACCCCTGTAGCGTGGTGGGCAGGTCTGCTTGCGACGCAGGAGATTGCTGGTTCGATTCCCGCCTCGGGAAAAATGTTTGTTCAGATCTGCAGACTTTGTTCAGGGTGTTTTGGTTGTTTTCTATGTAAAATAAAAAATATTTATCTATGTATTGTATTGTATTATGTATATCAGTTATCTAGTACCCATAACACAAGCTCTGCGTAGCTTGAGGCTAGATAATGCTGTGTGAATTGTCCAGCATTGTTTATTTGTTTAAACCTTCGGGTCATGGCATGGGGGCAAAACTCGATCTGACGCCCACACTTTTGTGTAATTTAGCTTATGAACCTACATAACCTATGTTTAGTTTTGTGTGTTTTTATGTTCCTATGGGTGTGTTGAAACTTCTATTCTTTTTAAAGTTAAGCGTTATGGTCACAAGTTATTTTTGATGTAATGAAGTCCTGTACCCACCCTTTTATTTTGGAACATTGAAACAGGCAGAAACAGGGACAGGAAATTTGGGGCAAGTTATGATTGAGGACATTAGCATAGCAGTGAGCGTAGGATCCACTGAAACGGAAGGGAGTTCCGTTCATTGTTTCATGTTTTTATTTGTTTAGGAAACAAACATTTAAAATAATAGTGAATACAATATGGACTTAAAAATAATACACAAACCAATAAATGTTTCCACGTTAAAAAAATATACACAAATAGTGGCACTGAGACGTGTGCATACATAGATGTTATACAAGTTCAATCTTATATTTAAATCAAAAATATCTGTTAAATATTTATTTATTTATTTAGCCATTTATTATATTATAGAATAATTAACATTACAAAATTAAATATACCTAAATTATTTGAAATTGTCATTAAAATTTGTTATTTATAGTTATTATTGTTAGACATGAAAGGTAAGTATTTTTTTTATTGTTATTCTGTGATCTGTATTCGAGTAAAGGCCTCCTGCAGACTGCCATTTCTTTCGGTCCTGTGCTATAGTTTCCCAGTCTTTTCTGTAGCTTCCAGAATTTCGTCGATCCATCTTTCGACAGGGCGTCCCCTTTTTCTTTTACCAGGTGGTCCCCGCCAAGCTGTTACCACTCCGGTCCACTTCTTATTCATCCTTACCACATGGCCTGCCCATTTCCACTTCAATCTTCGACAGTGATGTAGAGCATCAATAACTTTAGTCTTTGTCTGTTAAATATAATAAAATTAAATTGTCAGAAAGCGTCGATGATTACAAATTCATCCTCGATCGAGAGTTAAGTTTAACATCCTCGTATCGATAATTATTCCGACTGACGTTCTCAGCTTCTGTCCTTTTGTATCTATGCTGGTGTGAAAAGGACAAAATATCCAAGGACGTTATTGAATATCAACGAACTTAACCATCGTGGTCTTGGTTATGTTTTTGTAATTTTAGATTTGTTTTGGTAATATTAAAGATGGTCAAAACCTCTGTTGATCACGCAGCTGACCATGATCAAACTCTTCTATCCTGCTAGCTCTTTACTATACCTGCCATTAATCTAAATACTCTCTATCATTAAAGTCATTTAAAACAGGATATTTACCATGATTCGATGTCGTGATCGAATTGCGTTCGTAAATGAAACCGGTGGTAGTGGTAACATTCGTAGCAAAAGACAAAGGATGAAGGTAGATCGATATATCTGCCAATAAAAACCAACTCGCAGTGACTAGATCTTCCGTGATCATGGCGCATGAAACTGTGCCGAAATATTGGAAAACTCAAAAATCGAATCATGGTAAATATCCCGTTAAAATGACTTTAATGTTAATAACCATGATAGTTTTAAAACTCTCTATAATTTACATATAAAATATCATGTCGACAGGTGGTGGGAGTCGTCGGCGGCGTGAGCGAAGGGATCCAGTACGGCGGCATCCAAGCCGCGCCGCAGTTCATCTCCGTGCCAATAAATTTGCCTGGAGCCAAGCCTGGTAAGGGATGCCTCATCACCACTTGTCATCACATCCAAGGTGTTATGGCGTGATGAGCTTAACTTACCTCACGTCCTTCGCCGTTTGTCCACCGCTGATGTCAACGAAACGTCACCGATAACGAGATGACGGCGACGAAGTACCGGTACATTTATTGTACAGTTTGACCACTTTAATAAGTCGCATCGGCAAAATTCGTCCGCACCGAAGAAAAGAGGCTCATGCTATCTCTCTCACAAAAATACAGGCTCAAGCTATCTCGCTCCTATGATATAATATATCATAAATACGTATGTATAGTAGTTTTTTGTCAAAAACGTATGTATAGTAGTTTTTTGACAAAAAACTACTAACGGATTTTCATATGTATCCCACTCAAAATACGACTCGCGAATGTCAAGATCGCGACGCCGAACGCGGAGGTCATACGCGTAGCCATTACCCAATAGCATCCACACATGTTTCCCGCGCATAGGCAGAGCGTTATAATTGGCTAGGATTTTTTCGCGCCTACCAAAATTAAGACTTCCTGCGCAGATACATCGGTGTAACTTATTAACGTGGTACTATGTACGTGCATTTACTAATGGCCGCTTGTCACCCGCGCCCGCGCCGTCTTCCGGCCGGCGAAGATATGATACGCAGCGTTACGTCTTGGTGTGGCTGATCCTTCGGCCGGGTGCTGAGCGATGTTACGGGCCAAAATGTAACGTGTGCAGCGAGCGTGCGTGCAGTTAGTGCGGAAAAGAAGGCGCTTGCAACCAGACGGATTTTGCGTTTCATGTTCGCTGCGAATGTTATATTACGACCTGTAACACCGGTCGGTACCCGGCTTAACATCGTAATCTGTTATTGTGTTGTAACGCGGGAAAGAGAAAGAGAGAAGACTTAAAATAGATAACAAATACTCGTGCTCTGCGCTAAAATCTGCTGGAGAATGGGCTTAGGACTCCTCCTTTTGCTAGACTAAAGGAATTCTACTCCTCAAATCCTCATAAAATGCGTAGGTATTTACAATATTAAAATATAAGCTAAGTAATAATAACACTCAAACAAACAGAAAACATCAAAGTGCTTAATTTCATTTAGACCTTCATGACTTTTGGGCTCGTCACGTAAATAGTAGATTGTTTTACAAGGGACTAAAGCATCGGGGAGGATGACAAGACCGGGTTATAATGGGTGGTTTTGGCCCGAGTAAGACACTCTACTTTTCACTTCTATTGCGAGAAAATAAAACAATTCAAATTAGCATCTTCACTATCACTTGATGACATTTTTCACGTTCACAATAGATATCTGTGATTTGGAATGAAGAAAATTCTAGAGACTTAGCGCCAATTCTATCTTTTTTTTAAAATTTCTACACCCACAACGCAAAAGTGCGCATTCTACCATGCATGACTTGACCCTTCATAAAACATCCAACAATCACCAAGGTTCTATTTTCAAAAAAAATGTTTGACGGATCACCAAAAAGTCGAGTCTTCATGTAAGAGGACGAATGCTTTGTACTAAAAGACTTTTAGCCCTAGGACTTAAACACGAGTTTTAGCCCCGCTAAGCTACACTATTAGGATACAATTTTCGAGCAAGAGAAGTGAAAATCAAATTACATAAGTCAAACTAGGAAATAAAGTGATCACTTTGATTTTTTGTTCACTTTTGATCTTTTTAAGGTAAAGTAAAGAAGCGAACAAGAAACCTTTTCCTTGTTAGAATGTTAGCTTTCGAGTTGGAGCAAAAGTTTTTTCCACGTTTTTTTATCGTCTAGCTAGATAATTTGATATTTTGTAGTTAGCCTTTTAACAAAGGACACGTTTGACAATTTGTTTGAATTGCAGTCTCTTGCGCAGTCTGGTTACAATAATTAACTCGTAAACTAGAAATATTGTAATGATATCACAAAATCGTGGCAATTAACTTTGATATCAACATTAACTAATGTTTGACGGTTTTTTACTCGCTATTTGATAATTATTCGATAGTTCTCGAAAGTCGCAGTTGTATTGGTGTCATCAAATTAGCAACTCGTGCGGTTCTTTTTGCCGATAGCGTTTATTTAGATATGTCCTACTAATTTAGAATTTCAAGTTTGGTACATAAGTTACCGTGCAGCCATAGCCCCCCGTCTTCACCAAGGTATAAAATATGTATTTAACGAGTTTTGTGTTGTGTTTTCATTTTTCGTTCTGACTGTTATACATGTTTTAAACATGTTGTATACAAAACTTGGATGAAGCATGTAGGTACCTATATGTGAACTTCTAGTTGTCCACATGTTTATTGAAAATTGTGGTAAGAAGTAAAAAGGTTTAAACCTTATCCAACAAGGTTGGATAGTGTGTAAAACTTGTTTTTAACCACATAATTATAAAGGTTATTATATTTATTAGGTATCCGCTTTAATCGTACGTATATCTGCAAAAAATAATTACAACTAATATTTACACATCTATTTACTAAAAATCTAAGCCGTCACCAGAAGGCAGAGTACCCAGAATGCTGGCAGCATTGCCACGTTGAATGGCAATGCTAATTCGTTGACCGAAATAAAAACTTTTTAACTAGTATTATACCAGTACCAGCCCTCGTTTTCACCAATATATCTAAAACACGCCTGTTTTATCTAGTGAGAACGCTGTCTATGTATCAAACAGGTTGTCTAATACTTATTGGCTACACATTGTGAACAAAAGAGTGTTTGAGACAAGTATTTGACAAGTTTTGTATGCAAATAGTTGTAAACATGTTTCTTGGTGAAAACGAGGGGTGACTTGACAGTAGCGCAGAGCATGTAGGGTTCACTTTTAGTATATCCCATTCACTGCGCAGCCCTTGCGGTGCGTCGCGAAGGGGCGCGCCGCCGCCGCCGCAGGTACCACGTGCTTCATGTCATGGGCAATGAAAGTATTACAAAGTTATTGGTTTGTTGAACAGGCGAGCCTCAGCCGATGGTGCAGATCCAAGTGCTCAACCCGAATCTTCTGCAGCCGCAGCAACAGAAGTATCAAATGCAGATTCCTATACAAGGGTATCAAGGAGGTATGCTATTACACATCAAAAAATCATAAATACATAGTAGTAAATACGTAGTGATGACCTCGTGACGACCTCTGTGGCGCGGTGGGCGAAGGTCAGCCTGTGACGCAGGAGGTTGCGGGTTCGATTCCCGCCTTGGAACAAATATTTGTACGATCTGCAGGTATTGTTCAGGGTGTTCTGATCGTTTTCTATGTATAATAAAAAAATATCTATCTATGTATTGTATTATCTATATCAGTTAACTAGTACCCATAACACAAGCTCTGCTTAGCTTGGGGCTAGATAATGCTGTGTGAATTGTCCAACTTTTTTTTTTTTTTTTTGTGATATCGAAGCTTATCGATACTGATCCTTACTGCTCGCGTTTCTGCTTGTATCTTTGTAATACTGATTTGGATAATATTTACAATTACATAAACAAACATATTTATTATCTTTATTTTACATTCTCTGTGATAATCATTGCAGCTGCATTTTACGGTAGTATACTGTTTTCTTTAATAAATAAATAAATAATGCTGGACAATTCACACAGCATTATCTAGCCCCAAGCTAAGCAAAGCTTGTGTTAATGGGTCTGATATACGTAATATAATACAATACATAGATAGATATTTTATTATACATAGAAAACGACCAGAACACCCTGAACAAATGCCTGCAGATCGTATAAACATTTGTCCAGAGGCGGGAATCGAAACCGCAACCTGCGTCGCAGGCAGACCTTCGCCCACCGTACCACAGAGGTCGTCTAACTGTTGATTCTGATGACGTACCTAATATTGTTTGTGTTGTAGGAGGCGCAGTGCTGACCGTGGCTTACTCCCCCGAAACGAACGATGCTATGCAGCTTCTCTCCCAAAACACGATACCGGAAAGTAAGTCATATACTTTTACTAGCGACCCGCCCCGGCTTCGCACGGGTACTATATTATGCTATATTATAATCACCTCTGTGGTACGGTGGGCGAAGGTCTGCCTGCGACGCAGGAGGTTGCGGATTCGATTCCCGCCGCGGGACAAATGTTTGTAAGGTCTCTGCAGACTTTGTTCAGGGTGTTTTCTATGTATAACAAAAAATAGTTATCTATGTATTGTATTATATTATGTATATCAGTTATCTAGTACCCATAACACAAGCTCTTTTTAGCTTGGGGCTAGATAATGCTGTGTGAATTGTCTCTATCTATTAAAAAAACTGCATCAAAATCTGTTGCGTAGTTTTTAAAGATCTAAGCATAAAAGACAGACAGACAGCGGGAAGCGACTTTTTTTATACTATGTGGTGATAGACTGTTTTGAGAAAACTTAAAATCTACTTCGAATCCATTAAAATATGACTTGTCTGGGCGAGATCGCTCTTGAGCGATAAGACCGTATTATTTTGTATATGATTTCTACGTCAAGTGTGAAATAAAGTATTTTCTATCTATCTAACTTTACGTAACGTTTTTTTTAATTCGTTTTATTTATCGTCGTCTTCATCCTCCTATGTTAGTCCACTGCTGGACAAGGCCTCCCCTAATATAATAACCTGCATACTTATATTAAATGTGGCATCGCTTATGGTTAAAAAAAATCTGTTATGATGTTGATGATAAATAAATAAATAAATTGTTCCAGACATGATAATGACGACGATACCCCAGGAGATGCAGATTGTTCAACAGCAGGTGGATGACAAGAGTCAAGTACAGTCTAACATGCATCAGGTACGTTAATATTGTTTATTATTGACTCAGAAATCGACGAACACATCTATAGAATAAAAATGTTGTGTTTTTTTCGTTTATAAACAATATGGAAACTTATTGAGATACTTTTTAAAATAGGTGTAATACCTAAGCCTAAAAGAAATAAAAAATCACTTTGAATATTGTATACGAATATTTCGAAAGACGTTTTTGTATGTTACAGGTATTCATAACGCCCAACCAGCAGATCATCATCAACGCACCAGAGAGCAGCAAAGCGTTGAACAACAACAACAATGACCACGTGGTCATCAAAGAAGAGTGTGAAGATACCACTAATGATGAAGTGAGTAGACACTAGGCCCGAACTTAGCAAACCTCTCCCTCTCTAGTCCCAAACTAAGCAAACCTCTCTAGTCCCAAACTAAGCAAACCTCTAGTCCTAAACTAAGCAAACCTCGTGTTTTCAGGAGAGCTCGCAAGGCACAGAAACAAGTGAAAGTACATCCTGGACGATTACCAACAGCCACGCGGATATCGTCAAGTATCTCAACAGTTTGGCTCCACAGGTACGTACTGCTTGGTCGTAGCGGTTGCAACGTTAGAATCGACCCATCAAACTCTGCCCGTGGGGGCTAGACTCCACCTAAGCTGAGCGGAGAAAGAACTAATCAAGCAATAAAACTTCGTTATCCACACATTTCTTCTCGGCTCAGCTTCAGTGGAGACCTCCGATGTAACATATTTCTATGCGAGGAAACAAAAAACTATCGAAGTAGAGGTGTAAGCTGTGCGGTGACGTCACGCAGCGGAGATGAGAAGAGATGAACGGAGATGTGAGCTGTGCCTCGCTAATGAATTCATTTCAACAAACGACGCTTGCTGCAAGCAACTCAGCCTCTCTTACCAGCACTCATCTTCGCTTTAGCCAGTACGCTTTTCCGCACAGCTTCGGTGAAGGCACCTTTGCTGAGAAACGGCTCCTCTCGTCTCCGCTATGGACATCTCCGCTTATTAAACTTTTTGTCCACTACTTCATCAGTCCGTCATTCCTCTTGCAGGACATCCCGTCTGCGATATGACCACGACATTTTTTGTTTGAAAAGTCTGATAGAAAATGTAGGTAGTTCTTCTCGAAGACAGATTTAGAAAAAAGTCTGAATCAGTATCCATGTGGGATCTTACAAAAATTGTGAATATGGTTTTAATACATCGTTTCGTTATTAACATAAAATAAAATTAGTTAGGATTTCTTCTAACGAAATCCTAACTAATTTTATAAATTCGAAAGTGTGTTGAACCCTCCTTCACGCCCTAACTAAGCAACCAATCTACTTGATTTGTGGCATAGAGCTAGTTGAAAAGATGGAGAGTAACATAGGCTACTTTTTGTCCTGGTAAACATCAAATCCCCATGGGAGATTCACGGAAACAATCCCCCTTAAAATGTGAAAATCGAATTTAAAGCGGGTGAAACCGCGGGGAACAGCTAGATAGCATAAATCAGAACATCACAAATCATGATAAATATCCTGCTAACCGATTCATTATATTCAACATTCGTTATTCTTCCAGCAAGCGCAAACGTTACCGCTGTCACTGCAGCAGTTCCTCCGCCTGAACCCCACCCCCAGCGAGGCGAAGGAGATCGAGATTGAGGTCGACGTCGAGGAGAGGAAAGAGGAAGAGGCGGTTGCAGAGGCCATTATCGGAGAAGGTAGGTCTTAGAGTTGTCACTAACTCTTTCCTCCAGCAAACCTTACCGCTGTCACTGCAGCAGTTCCTCCGCCTGAACCCCACCCCCAGCGAAGCGAAGGAGATCGAGATTGAGGTCGACGTCGAGGAGAGGAAAAGGCGGTTGCAGAGGCCATTATTGAAAATGATGTTGGAATGTAATGAGTAAACTTAAGTTTAAGTAAACTTAGTTTTTTAAGTTTTATGCTGTCACTTGCTGTAAAATGTATCTGAAGAGAACGAGCCTAAGCTCATTCCTGAATGCTCATGTTCTGCTTTGCGGGAACGGTGCGGTGCGATTATTTTATACGATACTAGTTTCTAGCCGCGGCTTCGCACGCGTTGTTATTTCTTTCTCATAGAACTTATTAATGGGATAAAAGCCTATGTTTTATTCCATGCCTAGAACTACTTGTATCCAAATTCCAACCTGATCAGTTATGTAGTTTTAGTGTGAAGAGGTTTCAAACATCCATTCATCCACACGTTTGCATTTATAATTTTAGTGTGATAATTGACTACCATTAAACTGCACTTATAATCCTCTTCTAAACATAGTCCCTCTCTTTCCAGACGGCTCAGTACGGATACAGAGTAAAAAGAAGAAGAAATACAAGAAGAAACCAACCAAGCCTGCGCGACCGAAGCCGGGGCAGGTGGTTATAGCGCAGGCGGTGGACGGGACACCCCTCTACTGCTGCCCGGAGTGCCAGATGGCTTACCCGGACAAGGAACAGCTGGAGCTGCATTTAGGAGTCCATAAGATAGTGCGGAGGTTCATATGTGGAATTTGCGGCGCTGGGTTAGTAGCATTTTAATTTTATATTCACAAATAATAAATAATACTGGACAATTCACACAGCATTATCTAGCACCGAGTTAAGCAGAGCTTGTCCGCAACATCCTGCATCGCAGGCAGACCGGGCACCAGGTCTGCCTGCGATGCAGGATGTTGCGGATACCGTGCCACACAGGTCATCGTTTATTTTATTTTAATTATTCATCATCATCATCATCATCAGCCTTTTTCAGTCCACTGCTGGACATAGGCCTCCCCTAATGAGCGCCATAGCGCCCTGTCTTCAGCTTGCCGCATCCAGTGTCTGCCAGCAGTCTTTCGCAAATCGTCATCCCACCTGGTCGGAGGGCGTCCTACACTACGTTTGCCGAGTCGCGGTCTCCACTCAAGAACACGTTTACCCCAGCGGTTGTCGGTTCTTCTCGAGATATGGCCAGCCCACTGCCACTTCAGCTTGCTAATCCTTTGAGCTATGTCGATAACCTTGGTTCTCTGTCGGATGTATTCGTTGCGAATCCTATCCTTCAAAGAAACTCCGAGCATAGCTCTCTCCATAGCTCGCTGAGCGACTTTAAACTGGTGGACCAGCCCTACCGTGAGTGTCCACGTCTCAGCTCCGTAGGTCATGACGGGTAGGACGCACTGATTGATTGACTGATTTTTTTAATTATTAATAAATTATATTTCTCTCCGCAGTCTAAAACGCAAGGAGCACTTGGAGCGGCACAAGCTAGGCCACAACCCGGAGCGCCCGTACGTGTGCGGGGTCTGTCGTAAGGGGTTCAAGCGGAGAGAGCACCTCAACCTGCACACCGTTATACACTCGGGGGTCAAGACTGAGATGTGCACAGAGTGCGGGAAAGGTAACCTAGTTTGGTTAACTCAAAATTACACATGACACATCATTTTCCTCATCGTGTAACGCTGTATTGTTAACCCAGCTGTGCGATTACGCAAAAACCACCCATACTAAAACTGTACATGGTTACTTCGATTTGATCCTCAAGATTTGAACACCTTTGGATGTTCATTCTTCGGATCTTGAGAATCGAAGGGAGTTTTTTTATAATTATCTAACTAATCAAACGTAGTATTTTATTTTATGTTACAATTAAAGTTAAAATAAAATAGTAAATATACTAATAGTAAAAATACTAATAAAATAAAATTTTACTAAGTCAAAGAGAGCAAATTAAGCTTAAAAGAATTATGCACTCTTACCAGTAATTAATTTGGAAATTCGATATAATTAAAATACTTACTCAAAATTCAAATTTGAACATCCAAACCTTACTTAGTTTACATCCACCCGCCCTGTAACGTTTCTGTGAGTGCGTAAACCTACATAACTGGGTTGCCTGTGAGAAATCGCTCTCATCGATAAGACCGCCTATTGTACTGATCGTTTTTAAATTTAGATATAAGGTTTATTTTTGTTATTTTTTTAAGTGCAATAAAGCATTCATTCATAACTTCCCCACAGGTTTCTACAGAAAAGACCACCTCCGCAAACACGCGCGCTCGCACGAAACGAAGCGCGCGCGCGACGAGGTGCAGTCCAACAGCAACTCGCAGGTCTTCAAGCTGGAGCCCGCGAGCACTGCCACCACCACCACCATCCTGCCAGAGATTACTATTCACGTGAGGCTACATTACTGTACTATTTTCAACAAGATGCTTTGAACCATACAAGCTTTAATAAAATATAGATAGATAACTCTGATTCAAATGGAAATACATAGAATAAAGGAAGTACAAAGGGCGGCCTCTTCCAGACAACCTTGAGATGGACTGGACATGAGAGAACAATATAGACGGTGGCATCTGAGTAATATGAAAAGAAAGAATGATATACATATACTACTTATATAATACCTAACATGCATTAGACTATACTTACTAATGATAAACTTACATACTTTCACATAAAAAAAGTATTTTCTATAAAAAAAAGAGTATGTTTCTGTATAAAACAGAAAGTTCCAGTCGACTCGCGCGCTGAAGGTTCAGTATTTGTTATACTTAAAAACCTCGTTTCTTGCCAAATATCATAACTTACGTACTAAGTCTACGGCAAGCAGCTAGAGCCCTATTAAAGGTTCTAGTTCCTTGCTAGTTTGTTTTTTTTATGAATAATCTACAAATTAACAGTTTTCAGATTTTTTCCTTTACTTTTTCTTTAAGATAGCCTAAGACCTTGCTTCTTCCCAAATTGTATGATTCTAGCTCAACGGGAAGTACCCTAAAGATTTTGTGTGCATGCTATCCCTTGGGAATTTCAAAATGTTCGGGCATAAACGACTGTAACTTTTGATTGTGTTGACTTAGATTTTTTTTTTATATCACGGCTGTTAAAAACGTGTTTCATTTCCTTTAAACCTTACAGGACTTTTGGCCACGTCACAAAATTCAAATTACAAAAGTAAAACTAGGAAAGTGATCACATTGATTTTGTGTCCACTTCAGTCTTTATAAGGTAAAGTAAAGAAGTAAAAAAGAAACCTTCACCTTGTAAGGTTGCTAGTTTTCAAGTTGGAGCAAAACTCGTCCCAAGCTTTTTTATCTTCTAGATAATCTGATATTTAGTAGTTAGCCTTTTTACTAAGGGTACCTATGTTTAACAGGACAGGTGGACAACAATATGATCGTTTATGGGTTTCTCTTGAGGTACAGAACCCTAAAAATCTAAATCATTACGATCAACACAAAATGACATACACATATAAAGCCAAAAAATGACCCTGTATTTTGATCCCCAGGTACCAACCAGTTCAAGCACGGTCCCCGTGCAGATCAACATCCCCCAGCACGTGGTGTCCTCCCTCGAGGCTGCGCAGACTCAGCAGCAGCAGCACGACACGCAGGCGCAGCTGGAGGCGTTGCTGGCGCAGCACTCGTGACAGCAGCAAACAGCAGCAACTGTTGCTGTAACCCCTACTGTTACAAATGCTAAACGGATGTGGGTTGTTGTATAGAAGAGCGTGCGTAGCTCATTGTTTGCGTCCTCTACTCTATGTATTATGTCATAACGAACTCTTTTTGAAGGACTTTCGATAGAAGACTGACGAAACAAAAAAGGATGAGATTCTATGTTTGGCTGTAGGTATTTTGTTGTTGTATGTTCGTCGATTGCTCCAGTCAATTATGGACCGATTTTGAAAATTCTTTCTCTATTGTATGTAGAAGAGAGAGAGAGAGAGAGAGGAAGTGAGATATTTTTTATTGAGGACCATCTTGATCCTGAATTTTACTCCCGAGGGATAAGTATTTGTCCATAAGGTGTAAAATATCGGGTGGATGTGAGTGACGGCGGCGCATAGTGTAAGAACATACTACCGCGAAAACAAATATCTAATATGTTTGAACTGTAAGAATAATAATCAAGAAAATTACTATCAAATAATAGATGCAAATCAAAAGTAGTATTTAGAATTGAATTGATCTAACTGCAGACTGTTGCAAACAATCTAAATCAATATCAATACCAGTCGGAAGCGTCCCCACAACGCTGGCTACATTGCCCCGCTGTTTTAGCTTATCCACTATCGACTTACACTCTGCGCTGCTACTTAGGGATGTGCCCTTTAGTTAGTGCACTAGCATTGAAGAAAATGACGATCTTATTTTGGTTAAATTTGACTAACACCTGGAGTCGTTCCTGGATACGTAACTCATCTATGGTACAAAAAGCGCCCCCGAGAGGGCTCGTAGTCGTGGGCCATGAAAGTGTTAAAATGGATCCTATTGGCATTGGCAGGTATGCTTTTTTTTGGAAAATTTAATAATGTCCCAAAACAAACCTTGCCGGTACCGAAATTTTTTGGGACATTTTGTAGAAGATCCTATTGGTTGTTACACACATTTCACTAAGCTATGTTACACAGCTCTAGTGGAAACATTCCTGACTGCGTCTGCATGACTTGAAGATTAATATAGGTACTACATATTTTCCAAGAACTATCGCAATTCGTTCAGCAGCATCCGTGGCTATAAGGATGTGATAAGATCCGAAACGAATCTTTAACATAGTAGAAACCTATAAGCGGTTTTTGTCCCCAAAAAGCCTTCGAATCACCTAAACTATGACCTTAAATCAAAGTGTGACGCGGAGCTAGGCAGCGAAGTGGAGATTTATGCAAAATTAACCAATGGAAATGCATAAATTTATCGCTTTGTTTCAATGGACTAATGGAATTCATTGCCCTAGACGCAGAAGCCGTGTCCGGCTTTGTCGTAGCGACGGTGCGCCCCTGCAGGCCGCAGGGGCGCAGGTCGAGGCTGGGCAGTGAATGCGATAACTAAAATCTTCACTTCGCTGCCTCGCTGCGTTCATGGACAGACAGGCAACCTAATTCTGACGTTTGCCCCAAGCCCAACACGATGTATAGATGAAATATTTATACAGATATCAGATTATAAGCATTCTTCAATATCTTAGTGTATATTTACAACATATCATTGTTGATTGTTAAACATTCAAAATAGGTACATAATAAAGTAGGATATCATTATGTAAAAACTAAATATCAAGCAAGCATAATGATGAGAGACTATTATCGACAAAACGGTGGTTAACTGTTTTCAGTAGGTACGGTAAAAATCGTTTACACTTCAACTGCCAAAAAAGTTTTTAATATTGCTTACTAGCTTTCCGCCCCGGCTTTGCACGGGTACTATTCTGTGCAAAAAACCGCATCATAATCCGTTGCGTATTTTTAAAGATCTAAGCATTCATAGGGACAGACAGACAGCTGGAAGCGACTTTGTTTTATACTATGTATGTAGTGATAATGGTTCAGGAGTAAAGCTATCTATTGTAAGCCTAGCGTGTGCCTATTCTTTGGCAATCGCCTTCCGATTGGCATTGTCCGCTGATAAAAAAAACCCTATTGACTTTAAGGTAAATTTTGCCTCGAAACTTGCTGTCTGAAAAGCATGATAAATGTAAGGAAAATATAAATAAATAATCAAGCTTTAGATAAAGCCTGTTGTGTTCATTGTAACATTTACATCACTTCATTGTAAATATCATTATAACTGTGATATATATTATTCTAATTTATATAAAAAAGTGAAACCTTGTATACATTACGGGAGCTTATTTTTTTTTAAACTGCTGCTATTTAAATTATATAAGAACTGAAAGAGAGAATGAGATATTAAAAGATGTTCCAACTTAGTAAAATGCAGACACGCCTGTATTATAAAAACTTTTATCTGTATTATTTCATAATGTTCAAGGTTTTTTTGATGTCTTACAATATATTAATAATATTTTAACAATAAAACAGAGAGTGAGCTACGTTTTATGGTTTACCTGCCTTTAATCTATTGTTTATTTATAAGCTAATGTTCAATTATTTTTTGTAATTATTTTCGACTAGGTAGTTTATTTTAATATATTCAATGATTCAAGCGAATCAGTTTTAAATGCTCCTTTTTTTAAAAAACGTCTTGGGCTAATGCCTCCTGCCTGATCCCTCTAGGCATTATGATTCTGAGCCAGACGATTTCAAATATACTGAATTTTTATTTAAAATTTGAAACGGTAAAGCGTTTTGTGCTTTTTACAGTTAGATTTCAAACGCTTCACTTTTAATTTAAAATTTAAGATGTGGCCTAAAATGGATGGACTTCTATGGTGCTCGTTTTCGAGTGAATACTTCCATAGCGCGTTTTTTCGCGTAGGTATTAATAATGCCAGCTTTAACGTAGGGTTTTTTAGGATCGTATATGATATATTTTAGTTAAGTATGTAAGTTATAGTTTTGCTGAAAAACATGGCGTTCTATTTTTAGGTCTTTTTTGAGCCAATTGCTCAAAGTAAGACTATTGTAATCGAAGCGAGAATTAGAGTACAATTTATCTGTTATCTATTTGAATCCTGGCAGTAGATGCCTAGGTACTTGAAGACTCCCGCGTAGTGTGCTAGTTACTAATATCAAGGTGCTCCGATAATTAAGTAGGTTGCTTATTTTCTTTGTATATTTTGTGCCCTTTTTGATGTTTATTGAATGATATTTTCTGCACGTAGTGAATTTTATAAGTAAGCTGTAGGTAAGCTATGTACTATTTAGCAATTAAAAAACTTTGTCCTAAGGGAAATGAAATGACACATCAAGATCGTGGCATATTTAAAAACATTTTGGTTTGTCTCTCGCACAAAATGTAAATGTTGTGGTATTTCTCTCTTATTATTTAAGATTAGCTTATAAATAGTCTAAAATTTTAGATAGATTGATATTTTTGTACCTATCTTTTTCAAAATTATAGTTGCTTGTATAATTAGTGCAGGTTGGAGTTAGGTGTAAGGAAACTTTTGTATGAATATTTTAACTTATTAGTATCGGTCTATTGAGATTAAAAATAAAAACACTGATTTTTGAAATTGTTCTTTTAATTTAGTGATGTCCTATCCTAGCCGAATCTTCGGCCACTCCAGACAGTCTCATCTCAACGGAGACCAGCCAGGTGTGCAGGACATTTATAAAGCCCAAACGTGTGCATAACACATGTGCACTCTCTATTGCGTCTATGTTATAATCCGATACGATGACAGACAAACACAGCGGCCGGGGAGAGGTCAGGCGCTGGACCAACGAATGGAATCCTACAAGTATACGTAGGTAGTTAGGTATCTAATCTACCTACGTTTTCATATTATGGCATTAGGTGCTCTGGGCTTACTTATGACTATTTATTTATTTAATTTTATAATCATTTGTGGTGAACACACCAACACGAGTAAAGCGAAAACAAATAAATCGGCGAGGCGTGTGGTGGCGATCGGACACCTACAGGGTTCTGTAGAGACTGCCCGAGTAAATGACTATGACGACAATTTCATTTCATTTATTTATTGCTTGCATGTACATACATACTTAGGTCTAGGTGTTTATATCTATGTACAGTACATGCACCCTGGAAGGGTACTGCAAAAATGAGTTCGTCTAAATTTTACATAATAATATAGTTTAATGAAGAATAAAAAATCACTTACATAATAACAATATTCCACATTAATTCCATGCTAAATCAAATATAATTGAATTAAAATAAGACCATAAAAGTATCTATCTACTAATTTATTTATTACAAGATTTAAGGAAAACTTACAGCTAGGTTTTATAAATACTGCAAAAAATACGGCTGAACAAATCTTAATTAAATTTGGCTGGGAGGTTAATGGTATCCCACATACGTTACTTGAAAAGCGCGTGGGAAGCCGCGGGTAGCAGCTTGTAGTTTATAAAAATCGATACTAATAATATTATGAATTCGAAACTAATCTTATGTTTGTCAGGTTACCCTTTTGGGTGGGTGGTGACGGTATCCCAGGCACGGATATGAGTGCGAAGCCGCGGACAGAAGGTAGTATAAACTGTAAAAGATCAGACTCCAAAATAGAGTCGATTTTAATTTCTGATATAATATCCGACTGTGCCCCCAATCACTGCAACTCTCGTCTTGACCTACTAATACCTATAATATCCGACTGTGCCCCTGGAATTGGAATTGAACTTCTTTTCTGGTAGTTTAATTCCTTTCAGAACGCAAAAAATATTAAAAACCTCTAAAATATTTGAGTTTCGCGCGTAATATTTGAATTTCGCGCGTATCTGTTTTCGATTTCGAGCCTCGTTTTCAAGTTTCAATTTATGCATATTATTGTACCATGCAATTAGGTTGGCTTGGGAGACGAGATGTAGGAGTCCCCTTACACCCCTATCTGAATAGTCTTCTAAATTACCAACGAAACATCAAAATCAATAGATAGGTAGGCTTAGCGATGTGCGACCGATTGACACCAAGAGGGTTCTTCGGTATAATTCACCTAAGGTTCTTTGTTTCGTTTGCGTTCGGTAAGTACCCTATATTAGAACATCGACCCTAACCACAAGTATGGTTTGTATTGAAGTGAAGGGATCATTGAAGGACGGGGTTGAAGGCACGAGGGTGCCTTTGGGGTGCCTCACACCATGTTCTACCTACTCGGGTATGGTGGCATTATACTATTACAGCTGATTTCAGGATATTCATAATGGAAGCAGGCGGCCAGAGCCAACAACCGGCGCCTACTGAGATTAGGCAGTTATTTATTTTGTATTTAATTTATTTTGGTTATGTTACCTACCTACCATTTTACTAAAGCTATGTTCATTTGTACCGACTTCCAAAAAGGAGGTGGTTTTATGAGGTGGTTCGGATGTGCGTGTGTGTAGATATATCTTTGTCTGTCAATGGCGTACCTACCTTTACCGATTTTGATGATACTATTGTACCTAGTTTAGTAAATTATAGAGAAAGATCTCTCGATATGGTCCCGTAAATACCTAAGTAAATATATCATTTTATTATATTCCTATAATTTTATTCCCGATGGATTTGTAACTATCTGTAAAAAAAAAACAGTTTACAATTATTATTATTAGAAGTCGATGTTGGTTTTTAGTTATAACTAAACAATCAAATTACAACTTTCTCAACTAAGCTAATGATTGTTCAGCGAAGAACGATTAAAATGACATAGGACATTATTTGAAATTCAAATAATTTTACCCAAGACTAGAGGACATTGAACTTTGGGTAGTAGTGCCCACAGATTTATAAGTATAGTACTAAAGTAGTAGTGCCGTAGGCTTTCTGAGTAAATGCGGTGGCACCAACAACGCACGCTCGCGGCGACGGCGGCGGCGCGCAGGGCGGAAGTCCCATCCTCCGCGCACCCGCCCTCGATCCACGGACAGCAGCGCGCAGCCGCCACCCCACTGCGCATTACCACCGCGCACTCCAATAACCCTCCACAATCGCATTTCAGTAACAAAGAACAATTAAAAACGCTATGAAAACCCACAGTGTCGAGCTCTCTAAGGTAACCACCTTCCCCGTCAGGTGATCGCGAGCACCGTCCGCTCGGAGCCCACACCCGCATCGATGGTGTGGGACGGGCCGGGAAAAATAAAGCGTTACAACGACTGGGGTGAGGCAATGGCGGGGGTTGAGTCGCCTTGCGTGGGCCGCACCCTTCCACTGCCTGCTGCGTTAGTCTCCGAGCCGGCGTCGCGATTGCAATGTTTCCCGCGCTTTCAGGTCTGATCGGAGATGAACTTCGCGCAGTTCAACGGGCAGGTCCCGTCGGCGAACGCGCTGCCTACCATCCACCAGTTCGCGGCAAAGCTGGGCTACGACAACAATGCGGGCGTCGTACAGGAGACGCGGTACCACAACGCTGCTGCGGGGAACAACCTGCAGTTCGCGGTCAGCCCTGGCTCGGGCCAGGTCACCGTGGACGGCGTCAAGTTCCGGCAGGCTGACAGCGTCGTGGTGGTCAGCGGCGCGCAGCCGGGGACGGTCACGCTGGCCGGGCTCGCGCCGCTGCAAGTCGGTCAGTACCATCGCAAGAAGCTGCCTTCCTTCGAAATCTCCTTCGATAAAGACATGGGGAAGTGCGTCGAAGTGGACAGCGGGTTCGTGAACGCTGGAGTGAAGTACCAGGCGGTCTCATCGTCTAATCTGAATGGGGGGAACATCGCGTATGGACAGACGAGCTACGTGCAGGCTGAGACCGTCCAGATGAAGGAACAGAGAGTGGACAAACGGGAGTTCAGTCAGGAACTGCATCATGATTTGGTGGCGACGATGATGCAGCAACACCAAGGTTTGTTTTACACATTTCCTATCACATCCTATGGTTCAATTGTTTACATCATAGTAAGCTTCCCAAGATGAGCCATGTGCATGTACACTTTAAATTTCACTTTATACTTGCATGCAGTGAACCACATCCAACATCATCAAATACCTCGTGTCTGGCTGTCTTTGTGGGCGAAACCATATGTCCTACATTTGACAAGAACCTCTTTGTTTGCCTCTAACAGAAAAAAGCCTTTGATGGTCGTAAGAGCGTGCCAAGGTCGTCACGCTTTTTTCCTGGATCTTCCACTCTTTGTTAGCTATTTAGTTTTGTAATAGCTCTGTCCACGGCTTCCTACGCGTTTTATTGAGAGTTTTCCGGGATATCTACTCGTAACGTAAGTACCTAGGTATTAACCAAACATGAGAAATTGTTAAAAGTATTTGTGCGAACTTTCACATTCCGGAGCGTTCAGAGGAGAACTAAACAAAGCTATTGCTCTAAAAAGCTTTGTTTCACATACCACTAGTGATGTGATGCGTGCTATTTTGAGCACTTTCTCGCAGTGATGGACATGGGAGTACCAGGCGATATATAGGTAAATAATACAATAACATTACATTGATACATATTTGTTTTTTTATATACATAGAAAATACTTAGGTCATCCATAACACATATTTGCAGATCGTAGGTACAAGCTTTTGAACCCCGAACCCGCAACCTCCTGCGTCGCTAGGGGCCTTCGCCCGTTTCGGCACATCATCGGTCACCTTCAGAGTTCATTAGGTCTTGAGGGGTCTTCTCTAGTCGTCTGGATCAGCATGTTGTGTTGTGTTTTTCTTTATGAGGTCATTACCATTAGCCAGCATTTGGGTGAATTTCCAATCGTTGGTCATAGGATCTCAGTTTGGTGGCGATATCTTCCCTAACTGTCGGTGTGTGTAGGTCGTGGTGGTGCAGTTGGTCATTTGTCACGAACCATGAAGTCATCATCATCATCAGCATACATTAGTCCACTGCTGGACATAAGCCTCCCCTAATGAACCGTGGAGTGTTTATTATAAATATAAAAGTAACATTCGTCTGCTGGTTAAGGCTTAAGCTGTTGGCGGTAGATAACAGATTTGTTCATAATTCCAGTCGCTCAACCTCTCCAGCAAGGCCAGCAGTTGCTGGTGGTGCTGCACGAGCCGAAGGACGCGGCGGCCATCGCGCGCGCCTTCAAGAACGATGGCAGGCAGGACCGGAATACTGCCACGCACGAGTTCATCAGTAAGAGACATTAAGATTTACCTTTATCTTTGTAATAACTGAAATTTCACAGACTTAATTAGTTCTAGGTGCATTGTCGTGTGCTAAGTAGGTATACCAGAAGAAGCCGCGCTTTTGTGATTTTTTTTAATCATCTGAGACATAGAAAAAAGTGTTTATAAATCTGAAAAATATATTTCCATAGGTACCTTACCTACATTATTACTTATGGATCTATAGTCTAGTCAAAGTTGCAGTCAGTTAGAAGATCTAATGAAAATCTCGTTGGGAAAAAATCCTAAAGTTACTCCTTTTTGTAATGATTTTTTAAAACATTTATGACTAAGCTACTGTTTTTTACATAACCAAAGATAAATACCTATTTCTAAACTTCTTATTCACTATTTTATATACATACCTATACCTTTTCAGGTAATTTTGACGTTTGTTGACAGTTTTTGATCGAGTAGGACTCAATTAAAAACTTTAGTTTCCAATACTGGATTTAAAGATGACGATCTAGTTTAGATCGAGCACCGAATGCGACTTACCTATACAAGATACGAGTATATACATGTTCACTACCAAATTTCAGCGATGCTACCCATAGGCCTACCGACAGCCAGAAGCGATTCTTTCAATTTAACAAGGAAGAACATGGGACTTGTGGCACTCTTCTCAACAGCCTATATTGGTCCACCGCAGGACGCAGGCCTCATGGGGGATTATGCGCATTATCCCCCATGAGATAAAAACCAATAAGGCGGTGGCGAGTGCCACTGAGTAGTGTCATTATTAACGATTCGTTATTGTCTCAGGCATAGGAGACGTAACAGACACGGCCACCTGGCAGACGTTGACCGGCAACGGAGTAGCGGAGTACCTGTCAGCACTACCGCTGCCTCTTCACCAGTTGTTGAAATACGCGCCGCCTGAGTGCAAGCGCGACGATCAGACCACTACTGTCACGGCGGTCAACGCTAATGTTATACCCGTCACTACGATCACACAGGTGCGTTCAACGCATTCATTAAATACAATACAATACACTTTATTGTACACCAGAAAAAGAACATTACAAAAAGACATATTACATGGGACAAGTACAATGGGCGGCATTATTGTTTAGAAGCGATCTCTTCCACGCAACCTTTGGATGGAAAGAACTATATGAATATAAGAAAGGCGGTGTACAAAAGATAAAATAAACATGAATGAATACTTATAACAGAATATTGAAAAACAATATAATACAGAAATGACATAAATATCTTGTGATTTATAGTTTAGGAAAAGACAGGTATTGACTAAGAACAAAGATGGTACTTAGCACATTTTTTTTTATATTTTTTTTTTCATTTTTGAAACGATGGTGACCTGCCTTTTATCGCAAAGATTAATAAGTTATTCGAAGCTTTTTTCAATAAAGATTACGGAGAAAAAAGGTTTTAACTCATTCACTGCCCATTGACTTGCCACCATCGTAGCCGGAGCTCGGCTTCTGCGTCCGTGAAAGTGTTAACGTAAATCAATTAACGTCAATTCCACGCCTTAAATCGCTTATAGCATCATCAACCCCAAAGTAGGGCAGGCGTATTTTTTTTTTTTATACTTAGATAACACTCAGAGTCTACTATTAGACTCCACAGGGAATCAGAATTCTGGTTTTTATTTCGGTCAACGAATTAGCATTGCCATTCCACGTGGCAATGCTGCCTATTCGGCGCCTTCGGATGACGGCTTAGATTTTTAGAAAATAGATGTGTTAATATTAGATTTAATTATTTTTTGCTGGTTATTTGAAATAACACTCAGAACAAGTATCTGTTCCGAGGTGGGAATCGAACCTACGAGAACCCCTTGCGTCGCAGGCACCTTCGCCCGCTGTGCTACTTAGATCGTCAAATGATTCATGAATAATTATTAATTACATACAGGTTCCAGCACAAAGTGTCGTAGTCCAAACAGCCACCATCTTGAACCCACCTCCTCCCATCTCTAACATAGCGCTCGCCAACAAGCCAGGCGTGATCAAGAAGAAGAAGAAAAAATGCGACGGTACCAGCAGCAAAGAGAAGACGCAGCTCAAGCCGGGGGAGATCCGACTTACTACTGCTTTGGGTAAGTTTTAATCTTATTATTATTATATATTTAACTTCAAGTCATTTTCTTTTTTTTTCCTCGCTCTCCTCCCCAGTGGTTGAAAAAAGATCTGTCCCAATGCCTAGAATGCAGGTCGCACAGCGGTCGTAGGAAGTCGATGGATGGCGGCGCCGGACCGCTATTTGTGGCGTCTTTGTATGGCCTATGTCCAGCTATGGGCTTTTGTGGGCTGATAGGTGACTGAATTTCCATTTAGATGTTGAACTTTTGAGTATTAAACACGTTTTTCCGGGACCAAAAGTAGGGGTAGCCCAATGTAGTTTCGTGTCTAGATTTTCATACGTGCAAAATTTCAACCCAATCTCTTCAGAATTTTTGATACATAGCCTTCCCTATGCGATGAAAATAAGGCCGCATTAAGAAAAGTTAGATCACTCGTAAACCTATCCTTCCAAGCTTTCATAATGCGGGCCTAAGTATTGCGCTCATTAGGGGAGGCTTATGTCCAGCATTGGACTCGCATAGCATGATGATCATAAAGTGTTAGGTTAGTCACATTCTGCAGCCCCTTGGTTACGTAGGAACTTACCCTTCCTACTCGTAGACAAAAATATCTATGTTATTTCTTTGCCCAAGGTAAGGAGCAAGGCACCCGAGTATCACTAGAAGATTGCCGTCAGTTAGTGAGTAAGTATCGTACACCTACAGCACATACTGGTCCACTGCTGGACAGGCCTCCATTGATAAGTACCCTAGGTGCAAACGACTTTAACCTGCAAACGCACAGAGCGAAACTGCACTGCAGCGGAAGCGGCGCAAGATGCGGCCAGTTATTATTTACACGTCAGTGGGACTGCGCGGCTTTTTTGGTGATCTGTTCTAATTTGACGCGCATTGCCGCGGGCGCACAGTTCCAGTGACGCGTAGTGCGTTTGCACTCTTAGACGCCAGTGTTCAAAATCGCTGCGTCGTCGTCGTCGCGATCTCTGCGTAACTGCATCGCTTTGAAATTGCTGGCAAATCACCAGTGTGATAAAGCTGTAGTAACATTCAACACCCGCGGGAAGTTTTAGGTTCAGGAGGTGCAAATGCAACCCCTAAGCTAAGTGCAACACATGGCCACGTAGGCCACAATCATGCCGAAGTGTTATCGTACCAATCTTTGATAGTATCGCGCGATCGTATGTATCGCTCGTACCGGCCTAACCTAAGATTCAGAACTTACTCAGCTCGGGGATATCGTTGAGCAGCGCTATGGATCCTCAGAGGAAAAGAAAAATAAATCAGTGCAATATCTAAACCCACCCGTAGCAAGGTTTAGGGTGATGTTCTCTGAAAGATAGGCAGTCGTCGGTAACTATGACATTGTGTTATCTTTTGTTGATAACGTAATTTAAAATGCAATTGACCGATTGGGACTGCGCGGCTTGTTTGGTGATTTGTTATAATTTGACGCGCAGTTCCACTGACGCGCAATGCGTTTGCACTCATAGACGCCAGTGTTCAAAAACGCTGCGTCGTCGCGACGTGATATCTGCGCAATTAAATCGCTTTGAAATCGGTGGCAAGTCTCTACCTATTAGATAGAATTAAAGATATGTTTGGATCTACGCGATATTTGTACTTAGAGCGGTAGCGGTAAGCTTCGCTTTGGATTTCGCTCGGGGTATCGCGAGTTCGCGAGGTCCGCGGTATCACGCCGAGTACATGCATAAGGGCCCTACCCTAACCACACCTGGACGCCACGGAAACGTTGCCAGCGACCGACGCTAGGACGATTTAACTACTGGGAAATGTCTTTGGACCGACGTCACCATGTCGTCCCGATGAGATAGGACCCGGATATTCATCGGGTCAATATAGGTCAAACGTCCTGCGTTTGACCAATCAGAACATCCGGTGACTATAACTGTAGGTGGCTTGTTCACAGATGGCAGCACTCTGTACTGCTGTCCGGAATGCCACATGGCGTACCCGGAGCGCGGGATGCTGGAGCAGCATCTTGTGGGACACACCATGGAGAAGAGGTATGCACATCCACACAGAATTAAAGTCTTCATCACCCACTTACAATCTAGATACTCTTCATTGTAGAGAAGTCCCCCATCTGTTTTTGTTTGCTTTTTAATAACACTCTAAGTATGTATGCTACCTAAATAAACTTGGTTTGTGGGTAAAAATCATCAAAGCCTTCATCACCTACTTACAATCTAGATACCCTTCATTGAAGAGAAGGCCCCCCCCCATCTGTTTTTGTTTGTCAGACTCTAAGTTTGTAAGCTACCTAAATAAACTTGGTTCTTTGAATAAAAATTTGCCTAAGAATTTGTTATTCCAGCTATACAACTGTATATGTGCAAAATTTAAGCCCGATTCATTCAGTAATTTTGACAGAAACATAAGATTATTGGAGAAAAGCGTAGCGATTTTCACCTAAAATAAACCAATCATTTTAGGTGAAAATCGCTACGCTTTTCTGGTCTGGTCCCAGAAGAAAACATAATGAACATCTTAAGATATTTAATTGTGATATGCCCCTAGGTACATCTGCGACATTTGCAACGCCACCCTGAAGCGCAAGGACCACCTCACCCGACACAAGCAGTCGCACAACCCGGAGCGACCGCACGTCTGCACGGTCTGCCTTAAAGCGTTCAAACGCAAAGAACAACTGACACTGCATTTCGTGATCCACTCCGGCGAGAAGAGGCATATTTGCAACGAGTGCGGGAAAGGTGAGATTCTTGTTTAGGATTTAGAGTTTATAGTTATGCGATCTTACTATAAATCTAAGGTAGTGTTGGTATATCGCACGCATTCACTGTCCAGTCTCGGCGGTGCGATCCGCAAGGGCGCGCCGCCGCCGCACCCAGAGCTCTATCTGGATCAACGAGTGCGTCGTCGTGGGCCATGAAAGTGTTAACGTAGGTACCTATTAAGAATGTAAGCGGGGCTTTGAACGTGTTTGTGTTGGCAGAACACCGTAGTTATATTTATAGGTATCTGCGTGGACGCAGGAAAGCGGAACGCGCACGACTAGAAATGCATCGCAATCCTGAAGAAGTCCCTCGTGAAGGGATGAAACGTTAATGTTCGTCCAACACAAAGGAAGTTTGTATTTAGCGCTAACGCTATTGACTATAAAAAAGTCGACCAAATGTTTGAATGGTGAAACTTATCAAAATTGCTTCGTCCTTTTGGGAGCTATGATGGGATATTTACCACGTCAAGCCAAGGTACCTATACCCCTAAATAAAAGCTAATTTTGTTCCCAGCTTTCTACCGCAAAGACCACCTTCGCAAGCACACTCGCTCCCACATAGCGAGGCGCGTGAAGGCAGAGATGTCTCAGCAATGCGCTCCGGCGGCTGCGCCAGAGCCCGAGCCTGCTGCACCCTCCTGACGCGAGGCCAAGGGCGAGGTCGTTAGGGTCATCGCCAGTAAAGACTTCTAGAGTTTACTCTTAACAATGTCAAGATCTGTGTGGCCTAGTACATAGGTACAACGGGTTAAGAGACAATATTAAACTCAAAAAGGTGATGCAGTGACCATAATCTCAACTCTGTGTGATATAGACATATCGCATCCACGAGCTCGTCTATTAACAGATAAATAATAAACTTTATTGAGCTTCTGCTCTGTCAGATCACGGAAAAGAGCACAAATGAGTTGACGTTATGAACTCTACACCGAACCCGCTTACACACCTTGGCAGTTGGCAGGCTGGTGCAACATTTGAGTGTGTGAATACTTATTGTAGGCAGCCGACAGTGTTGTAACAAGACTTTGGAAAGTAAACTCAGGGCCGTAGCCAGATATTCGTTTGGGGGGTTGAAGACCCTACCGAAAACCCCTAACGTTATGGGACGGCGGAGCGAGCTACGAAAAATGTGTTTGGTTAGTTTTGCTGTATTTTTTGTGATGGTAATCTTAGATGAGTCGTGTTCGGGACCACAGGTAAATAAACTTTTGTAGTCGGCGAGCGGAGCGAGCCAATATATCACTCTATTTTTCCTTAGGGGACAAAAAAATAAGCGAAGAGATTCAGTAACACTTTATTTCTTATTTGGTAACAATTTAAAGTATAAAGTTTGACTTCCTAACGTGCTTATTTTTTAAGCTTGAAGGAAAAAGTTGTTGATTTCAAACGTCCCACCAGTTATATCGGCGAGCGAAGCGAACCGCGGTTTTTTTATGCTGCCGTGGCTGACCATTATCACTGTGATAGAAGTTAATGGAAGTAAATAATCACCAAGCTGAGTTGCCTAAACATTTCCAGGGGGTTCGAACCCCCAAAACCCCCTTCCCATCCCTACGGGCCTGAGCAGACTCCATCAAAGTGCTTGTCAATAATAAGTTTGACAATTCCTTGAGTGTAGGTAAATCCGTAAGGGCGAACTCACTGAGATAACAAATTAAACGCACATTTCGTGTTTTATTTAATGCACACAAAATCGCAAACACTACAAAACAAATGTTAGATAGAATAGAAAAGAACTTTAACGTTGAGTGTCCATGACGCACAAACCCAGGTTAGAAAGGCGAAGGCAGTAAATGCGTTGAAACAAAAATAGCTTTTATTATTGGCCTATTTAAACCTATGCGTTAGTCGCTTTTCAGAGCGATAGCTAAAGGCTAATGAGGTACATACAAAATGCCCATCGGGGCGGGCAGAATAACGCGCGTAATCGGGGGAAATTTTATGCTGCCGCTCTGGACAGCGAATATCGCTAGGTCCGAACTAGCTTTGACTCATAAAATTTGCGATGCCGTAGCACTGAATTTCATGATGCCTTTTGCTTTATGATATAGTTGCCGTGTTCATGAAGTTTACTGCAAGGGAGAAGAGTACCTACTTCTTTTGAATAAGTATTGTAGACATAGAGTATTTACAAATAAATTTTAATGGTATTGTGATTAAATTTAATTTATTAAAGTTTCACGTTGATATTAACTAATAAGAGTTGTGTTTAAACGAATTCTAGTTGTGGTAGGTCATTTGGTTAGTCTATTTATTATTATCCTTATAACATAAAAAATATAGAATCTAATAAGCTTGATATACCTACATACACCATAATAATGTTAAATAGATGTTTTGAACTTAAAATCTACCCACTGCCTTAGATATTTTTAAAAGTAAGTTAATTAATATAGACTTGAATAGATGTTGTTATCGATGTCGACGGATCTCACGTTCTTTCAAATATATTCATATTATTCTTAGCTAACTATACTACAGGGTGTTACAAAAAAAGGACCAAACTTTCAGAGATTCGAGCTTAGATCACAGAGCACGGGGAAAATTACCGACGTTTATTTTTCGGAAATCTAAGTAAAAATAAAATTCCCACTGGACCGATGCATGTGCTTATTGTCATTAAAATAAATTTATAGACTATGTAATTGTTTACATCCCCTTAAACACAGAACACCTTCGTCGCGGGTCGTTGACCGCGGCGGTCAGTGACCCGCGACATCATCGGAGCGGGGCTGAGGCGCCTTAGCTTCAAAAGGTACCGTAGCCTTTTGAAGCTAAGGCGCCTCAGCCCCGCTGGTGGTACCACAAATACACTTTTCCTCAATTCTATGACAATAAAGCAGCATTGCATCAGTTATTGCCTATTCAGTGTGTGTATGTGATCATTTAGTATTTTTTTTCAAAAACTTAGTCAGTTTTTTATATTATTAATTACCGTGTTCTGTTATGGAAACTTAACCCCCCTGAAAGTTTGGTTCTTCATTTTTGTTGCACCTGCATATACCTAGATGTTTTCTAAGGTTTTATAGATTAATAATTCAATAGTTCCAATATAATAATTCATAACATACATTACCTATGTACCTAGATGAAATAGCTCTTTTTGACGAATTGTTGTAAGCTTACCATAATCCAAAATTGTGAAAATAAAGATTTTATAAAATCCTAATGTTTTTCTATAAAATTCGAGTAGGAATTTAAAATTAAATAAGGTCCCAAAAATTTTAAAAATCGGAAATATTTAATTTCTTAGAGATTACGCAGAGTGCGAGGGAACGCACTACAATACAAAAACCTTAGGAATTAAAAATGATTGAGAAAAAAAGACACGAAACTAAGTGTGCAAAATACTTTTATTAATTTTGTACCTTTGTTACTTACTTTATGGACTTACGATAAAATCACATTATCTTAAAATACGAAAACTTCAAACAAGGAACTTCACAAACCCCTAAGAATTTTAATATTAGACAAATATTTTTGGTAGAAGTAAGTAACTTGTAACACCGACATGCAGGATGCCTCAAAAACAAAATGAGATCAAAGATTGTACTTTACATCGGCGTATTTTCATTAGGATTATTTAACGGACATCCTCACATACATTTTTGGTCAACGTGCATACATTTTAATAACTTGCCATAAAAAGCTCAAGAGATTCTTTAATCTCAATAATGTAAACAGCTGTACATTCACAATGATTTCCTAAAGACGTGCAAAGAAAATTAAACATCTAAATAATTAATCATATTTATATTTTTCATATAAATTCGTGAAAAACTTAAAATTTGCGATAAGTAAATAGAAAATATAAAAAAGATACATTAAAACATCAACTCGCATAGCACGATATGTGAACCTTATATCTTAAACTTATTTTAAGGCGCTACCCCGACCTGTGAAAATAATGTTTGGTGGCCACAAAATGCAAATTCGTATCTCTGCCTAAACGATACAAAATAAAAATATTTCTCAGGCATTAAAAGAAGCTTATATCACAAACGACCCAATGAATTTTTTGATATTACCTTTGTTTAACGAAATAATAGGATAAAATAGGTGGCCCGCTAGTTTGGTTCGGTTCGGGGTAACGCCTTAAGATGCCCGAGATTAAAAATTACTATCTATGTACATAATACAAGCTGTTAACATACCTGTCCTTGCTATTTATTAGACTAAAAAGATTCCTTCCTATACACATAAAATGCTAGATATGTTAATAAACATGCCCGTATTATTTTATATGTAGACAGGTATTGGACCCCTTTAATATTAAAATATAATGGGGAATAGTATTCAGCATGATTAAGATAAATATCAGTAAATTATCTAACTAATATTTACAGCAACTTCCATAATATTATTGTTCTAGAAATCAGCGTAAATTGTTAAGAAAAACGTTAAAATAATGTTACTGTTATAAAATACATTTGAGATCGTTAAAATACTGTATAATAAAATAATAAGGTTAAATAATTAAAAGAAATTCTTTTTAAATCTGATTGTATAGATATAAAGTATTTATTGGTAAAAAGAAATATCGGGCAAGGCTAACCAGTTTCGTAAAGAGGAAACTGGTTATATGCAGCAATGCCGAATGTAAACTTGCTTACTAAAAATCAAAATAAACTATGACAGTATTTTCTTACACGTCAAAAGAATATGCAATGCAATAGCATTAGATTATTATGAATACCGTATAAATATTTGGTAACTGTACAATAACATTACTGAGAGTGAAGGTACATTAATTTATTTTATACTTCTGAACCTATATTAAATCATTTATAACGGGATATTTAACATGATACGATTTTCGAGGTAAATATCCCGTTATAAGTGACTTTAATGTTAATAACCATGATAGTTTTAAGTTTTATTCGGAACCTATATCTTGATAGGATATCCCGGTTAGAAATTTTAAAGGCAGAATTCTGCTAGCCAATCATTTTATTATGACAATGGTATCGTCGCAAATACATAGACGAAAGAAACTCTAGATAGAGCGTGCGGTGCTATCTGCACGGAGATTGATAGAATGGTTCCAACTTGACACGCGTAACGCCATTTGTAGTTTCTTTTATCAAAGGTAAAATCTTTATAAATAATAAGTCAGGAAGTCTAATGGTCAACGCCGACCGGGACGGGATGGCAAGTTAATTTTTTACCAATGGACATTCAAAATTCAATCGTATCTATATTGAAAAACGACATTCTTTGCTATGCTTCAAAATAATGCCGTGGCATCAAAACATCTGTTTCGAAGCCGCAGCATCATTTTAAAACAGCAATTTAAATTGTATTTTGATTTCGTACGTTTGAATTTCCATTGGTAAAAATGAAAATCCCATGCCATCCCGTCCCGGTCTGCGTTGGGCTTAATTCACAACAAATTCTACACAAGTGGGCCCTACTTTATATCAAAAAAATGTTTGATTCTAAAAAAGAATCGCTTTAGATTGGTTCGCGCCTGTTGCAATGTCTCTATGACAGCTGAATCATAGCGGCGTGGACGATGTTATGCAATAATATTGTTTTGTTATTGACCTGGTCCGGCCCGGTCAATAACAAAACAATATTATGATGATGATTATGGTAATATGTTTTTTTAACAATTCAGTGAACTCTTTGTCCCGCAGAATATGATTAATGTATGAAGTTTTTATTCCACTTGTTAGCTGTCCACTTATTTTGCCGAATCGGATTGGCAGGTAAACTAAATATGTATAACAATAAGCTTTATACATTACTGAAAAATATCTTAATTTTATCGATATACATTTCCATATTTCCTCAAGGAAAAAATACCCTCCAAATTAAGTTGACTGATTTCATCTTAAAAAAGTCGTTAACAAGAAGGCGGGGCTTAAAAGACGTGTTCAGCGAGTCACGTTTTCAAGCCGAGATGGTCAATTAATATATTAGATAATGCTGTGTGAACTGTCCAGCATTATTTATTTAATTCTCATCTAATATATTAATTGCCATCTCGGCTTGATACGTGACTCGCTGAACAAGTCTTTTAAGCCCCGCCTTCTTGGACAAGACTTTTTTAAGACAGATTTTTTTTAACCCTATTACATTTCCTGCCTTATTATTTATTCGTAGGGCAAAATACCAAAATGTGTCGCTTAGAGACGATACCATTGTCATGCGAAGTAATTAATTTACTGGAAAATGGGATAATCTGATTGTCTCAATATTGCAAATAAATCTGGTAAGATGATCGGTTGATTGTCCATATAAATTCATATCGTATTTTTACACATTTAAAATGCATTATAATACAGTTTGTAAACATCTTCTAAGATATATTATCTAAGAAGATATTTGACAGTTCGGCTTTGGTGGAAACCGGGCTACAGGCGTCACACTTTTAGTCTAGCGTTCAAAATGACACTCATCGGTGGTCTTAGCCCTAAAACCTTTATTTGAAAACATGTGAATAACATGCGATCACACTAATAGACAGTAAACGTTCGCCGATACACTTCCTACAAGCCGAGCACGAGTGTGTACAACCTCCACTGGTTTGCTTCGTAATATCTCGACGACGGTTTAAGTGAGACAAAAAGTGTATAGTTGTCGCCAAATATCTTGTCCGGTGACGGGCGATAGGAAGTTGCACTCACGCATATAATTCATATATGTATAAACTAGCGTTGCTCAACTTTCTGTGGAGCAACATTAAGCCGAGGCAGGACCTTATTGGTTCACTTACTTAGGTTTTTTTTTTTTTGGATTTGGATATTCTGTGTATTGTGTGTGTGAACCAATATAGGAATATTCCTTCATTCTTTTTCTTTCAAGTGCAGACAGGTACAGCTTCATATAGCTCTGTCTCGTTTTTACATAATTTTGAATTAAAACTAACAGTAAATAATCGAAGTGACTGCCCAGAAGGTAGCTCACAATTTTTTCTTTACAAATGCGTTCTGCGCATCTTTATACCGTGGTTCGCAGGAGGACAAGAAGACTGACAGTTATTATACTTTACATACATGCTGCTGATGGTGCCTCTCTTTCTAGGACTCGTTAAGAGGACGAGCGCCCGAGACGTTTAAGTCAGTGTGCACTGCCGGAACATAATCGTCAAGTGTTTACCCTAAGAGATCTGCTGCGATTGAGGGTCGTAAGTGACAGATGTCCGCTCGCCGTTGTCATTCGCCATTACCATTTGGTAGGGCACCTTGATCTGCAGCGGCACGCGGAGCTTAGAGCTGGATGGTGCCTGAAACAATATATATATACTTATAATTACAAATACTTCTACTCAGAACGTACGAGATTCTGCACGCTTGGACATTTTTTTCATTAGTAGGTAAACAATTATAAAAAGTTATTTGATATATAAAAAAACAATCTGAGCGTCTGGTCGTAGCGACGCGCGATCCGAGAGGTAGTGAGTGACTGGCATAGTGCATCAGCATTGCCATACATCTAGGTTCTAGGCAATGCAGCTAGCGTCTTGGGCACGCTTCCGACTGGTATTGATATGTTTGCAGTTAGCTCAATTGTTTAATTGTAAATATGTATTTCTATTTTGTTTCTAACTGATTATGTCTTTCTTTGTTGATAAAGACAAACCTCTGTTACTTTAATTGACATTATTTTGCTTTTAGTAAAATTTTATTGTTATTTGTTAGTCGGCTAGTTGTGACCACTCTTTTTCCTACAATGGAGAAGAATGGAAGGTGGAAATAGAGGCCTTTACCGTTCAGTGGGAACATACAGTATCTTAATAACAATAATTTGTTTACTATGTTATAATGTTACAACAATTCGTTAATTAATTATCCTGAAATACAATAAATTGATTATTCTTGGCATTTTATCGTTATTTTTTTTTGTTACAAACAGTGAGTTTTTGTTACAAACACATTCAAATGTCCGATGATATTACGAACATTGAACCCATGTTACAATGAAATATGATATAATGGAGCTTTTGATATATGTTGATTTTTACTAATAATTTTCTTATATTATTAATTATTCCAAGAGTAGCACTATATCGAAATTTCTCAAAATATGATTTAATTACTTTTCCACTATTAATATTCCTTTTAGAATGCAGAAAATAATATTAAAAGCCGCTAAAATATTGTAATTTTGCGCAAATCTGTGTCATTCTCGCGTATTTTAGAACGGAATTTCTGAATACCGAGCATTAGCTAAGCCGTCCTGCTGGAGCTTAGCTAATTTATTTATTAGATGGAATCCAGAAGCTTTTATACACAGAGTTACAAATTGATCACCAGTAAGCTTATCGAAGGTTTTCACGGGTAGCTATCAGAATAGTAAAATTAAGACTATGAACTTAAGTTACTAACCTACACGTATCACATTATGTGTTTTTGAGTTACAATATTTTTAATAAGATAATATTCGGTAGCTTAAGCAACCGAATGGACGTTTGAGCGACAAGCTTACGCGACAGAACGACACTGCAAGTCCAGCGATAACAGGCCGGGCACTAGATTTTTGACTTTGGACTATTAACTAGGCAGTCTGAATATATGGAAGGTCTTAGGATGACTATGTAGTTATACTCACAGTGATGGTGATCTCTGGTTTCATCTTGCTTCATCTTTACCAAGTCTAGGGACAGGCTGGGCACTGGCTTCTTGACATTGGACTATTAACTAGGCCGTCTCAATATATTGTAGGTCCCTAGGATGGCTATAGAATGTCTTTGTAGTTATACTCACAGTGATGGTGATCTCTGGTTTCTTCTTCCTTCATCGTTGCCAAGTCTAGGGGCAGGCTGGGCACTGGCTTCTTGACATTGGACTATTAACTAGGCCGTCTCAATATATTGTAAGTCCCTAGGATGGCTATAGAATGTCTTTGTAGTTATACTCACAGTGATGGTGGTCTCTGGTTTAATCTTCCTTCATCTTTACCAAGTCTAGGGACAGGCTGGGCACTGGCTTCTTGACATTGAACTATTAACTAGGCCGTCTCAATATATTGTAGGTCCCTAGGATGGCTATAGAATGTCTTTGTAGTTATACTCACAGTGATGGTGATCTCTGGTTTGATGTCCCGGACATCTTCCTTCCTCTTCACCAAGTCTAGGGACAGCAGGCCGGGCACTGGCTTCTTTACTTTGGGCTTCCCTGTGTGCACCAGCGTGTGCTTTTGTAGGTGGTCTTTGCGGTAGAAACCTGAAAAAAATATAACTTATTAAAATGCTTTGTAAAGTAGGTAGATCGAAAGAATTTGAAAAACCTTGCACTTCTAAGAAATACCCTGGGCCATAAGAATAGATACAAACAGATCTAATCTTATGCCCGGGAGAAGATTTAATATGAATTGGGTGTCCAATGTGGAATACTAATATTGCGATTATAATTGAGTTATATTAAATAAATAAATAGCGCTGGACAAGTCACACAGCATTATCTAGCCCCAAGCTAAGCAGAGCTTGTGTTATGGGTACTAGATAACTGATATACATAATACAATACATTACACAGATAGATATTTTTTATTATATATAGAAAACGACCAGAACACCCTGAACAAATGTCTGCAGATCGTACACACATTTGTCCCGAGGCGGGAATCGAACCCGCAACCTCCTGCGTCGCAGGCAGACCTTCGCCCACCGCGCCACATCGGTCGTCTATAAAGACAACTATTTATATATATAATATATTATATTAGTTGTTAGGTTGGAAAGTCGCATTGTGATGTAGAATTAATTAATTAGTGTGATTGGCAATCGCCGTTCCAATCTATACTATTATATATATTATGAAGAGGTAAAGTGTGTAAGTTTGCGATGGTCATAGGCTATATATTAATAAATTATACATATTAATCTACCCATTTGAAGCTGGGGCAGGCCACTAGTTAATAATAAATAATATAAATGACTAAACTCAGTCCATAGACTAACTTATAAGCCAAGACCTCACCTTTCCCGCATTCAGGACAGAAAAAGGACTTGATGCCGGTGTGTATATGAAGGTGTATCTTGTAGTGGTCCTTGCGTTTGAACGGCTTGGAGCACCACTTGCAGACGAACACCTTCTGCGGCACGGGGATGTCGCTCTCGTCTTGGATTATGTACTGGGTCTCGTCTTCTGGTTGCGGCTCCAGCTGGAACAATGGCAGATTGAATAGAGTAGAAAAAAAAGTGTAACCTCATCTTTAGATTAACTCTCATAACAGGCCTGTGTATATTGGATTCAGCCTGACTTCTTACGAAATCTAGTAATAATAAAAGGCACCGATGACCGTTTCAGGTAGACCAGATTTAAATGTGTTCAATGCCTAGAGACGAAAGGAAACTATGACGCTAAGCTTGCATTTTTTTTTCTTATAATTCTTACCGGAAGTATAGTGCATCCCGTGACCGGATATTGGTTTTCCTTCCTATTGTCGGTGGCGGGGGCTATCTTGATGCCCATGACGGGAATGGGCGGCGCCACGGTGTCGCACAGGTGGTTGTCTAGATCGGCGTCAGAGTTGAAACCTGGCGGACAAGGTAGATATTAATAACTTTTAACGTACGCCGCACCTTGTTTGAGGTGGTTAATACGTATCTACGACATGTCAGAATAGGGTATTGGCGTACTTTATTTTATTATTGTAATCAATTATTAAAGTAGGTTATTTGAAAACCAAAAAAAATTATAACACACACAATTTTTTATAATACGGAATAAAAAAGTGCGGAGGAAAAAAAAATTAAACACTTAGTTTCGGATGACAAAAACGATGCCCTTTTTCTGTGACGTCACCGTTAAGTTTGTCAAATAAAAATGCTTCTGTTCCTTCAATCAAAATAAAATTAAAAACAAATTTATTTTCCTTTAATTAATACGGTAACACCAATTATAAAAATATTAAATAAATTATAAAAACGTGTTTGTTGTTCAAGTGTTGAGTCTAATAAATAATTGTCTTTCTTTCTTTCTTTTAAATAGATATCACGCTAAAGCTTCATGAAAATATACGTAAGATGTGGATGTTTTATAGAAACCATAACGCCTGCGAAATTAAGAAAATTAGCAATTTATCGTTGGGCCAGAAATAATAATATGCAGTAAGCCCTTGGGACTAGATGATGCTGTGTAAGATTGACCAGCATTATTATTTCTTTTATTTTTATTATTAAGGTGTACTCATGTCTCACCTTTGTCACATTTGAGACACCTCAGCAGCGGTTCGCTCCTGGTGTGCGTGTTGTAGTGCACCTTGAGATGCTGCCTCCGCTTGAACCGCTTGTGACAGACATCGCACTCGTGTCGCCGATCGTCCCCTGGCTCCAGATGGCTGACGTCTGGCTTGAACTCACGTTCTACTAGTAGACTGTTTTCTGTCAACTGGAGAATTGAGGAAATTACAATCTAATTATTTATGTTTGGGCGTTAAGATGTAAGTGAACGAACAAGTTTGTTAGGTAAGATTTTCAGTACTACCAAATAGATCAAGACGAAATTTTGTCGTATATTGTATATATAACGCATTCACACCATAATATTAAAGTTCAGTTCAGTTTATTTATTAAACCATAGGAACACACATTGGAACACGGTAATGTCAAATGTACGGTTTAAAAACATAATACAGAAAAGGCTATTGAAATTAACTTGTAGAGTAAATAGACCATTACAATTGCAAAACCAATATCAGCTGTTAAAGTACTTTTATCCAGGACAGGGCGTGCGAAGCCATGATAGATAGATAGATCGTTTATTATCCAAAGTAAAGAATTATTTATTTATTTATTTACTACAAAATTGTTCTTAAAACCTAGTGAGCAGAACAATACAATGGAGTCGTCAGATAAGATTACACAAGGTACACAATTCTAAAAACCTTAAGTATTAATAAGAAAAAAGTAATGCCTTTCTTGTGACAACTATTTCAATTTTATTCAATGGTGTTAACCAGGAGTCAAACCAAAATCAAAGAAACATTAATGTTATAAAAATGTGGTTAACACGATCACTGCTAGCGTCGGTGGTGCGACCCGCAGGGGCGCGCCGTCGTTTCACGGACTTGCAGATCGCTCTCTGTGTTTTCAGCCATGAACGTGCTAGTATAAGATATATAGAGCTGTATAGAGGTTGGGCATAGGCAGAGATGAGTTATAAAATTAACTATAGTTTGACCGAAACTGTTGTACCGCGCCCGAGGTATATGCGCGGCCAGACGGGGGGGAAGTTGAAACAGAATCTATGTCAGAATAACCCCCCACCTCGCCGCACAACGGTACAGAGGTTTCGGTCAAACTATAACGAACAAGCACACACAAAAAACAAAAATAAAACAAAGAAAGGAAGTAAGTTACTTACAAAGGTAGAAGGGTCAATGACGTTTTCGGCCAGCATTGCGTGCAGGTCCGTTTTGCTGTCTTCCTCGTACGCGATCGGGTACGGGTTGAGGTGGACGCTCATGTGAGCTAACAGCTGTTCTTCCTTCGGGAACACTGAGGACACACGGATCTATTAACAATCTACAGCTTTAGTTAGAACATTCAATCAACCGCCAACATCGTCAACTCTAACTAAATTATTGGTTTGCAAGTACATATGCACGATAATAGCAGCGCCACGTGGTTTCACTCTTGTAATTCCCGTTCCCGTGGGAATTCCGGGATTAAAACATGTCAATGTCACTCCCCGAAAAGTAAGCTTTCCAATGGTAAAAGAATTTTTGACATCGATCCAGGACTTTTTAAGTTTATTCGTTACATAAAAAATATTTAAAAAATGTAGGCATAATATTAGTGTAGATGAGCTAACGATATCTCCCAAGGTTGCCTGAAAGCGATCGCTCATAGCAATAACGCCGTCTTTAATACTTCCTTTATTCCAAGTGCATGCTTATTCTCAAGATTTTAACTTCTGTATATATTGAGAATATAGGTTTTCGTAAAAAATTTGAGGTAACTTTGCGATTTTTATCTATCGAGAAAATTTTATGGAATCGTTTTTTTTGAAACATATGATCGATAGAGTAAGTCCTGAACTTTACCATATATAAATAACATAGTAAAATATTTAGTAGTTTGGAAGATATGGATATCTGACGAAGTTATTTTGAGGTAGTAATAGGCCCTTAGAGCTTGGGGCTACATGACGCTATGTTAATTTTCCAGCATTTACTAAGAAAAAACATACACTGCTGGCGAATAATCGTCCACAAATATCGCCTCAGGGCCGGTCCAGCCCGACCTGCATCCTTGGTATTCTCGCGACCTTCATCAGGTCATTGGTTCAGACCACCTTGAGGAGGGTCGGGTCTGCCCACGTTGCGCGCCACGCTGGTTAAATCCATACTAATTTTATAAATTCGTAAGTGTCTGTCTACCTGTCTGTCCGTCTGTCTGTGTATTTCTGTATTCTAATTCAAACAAATTGTCAAAACGTTTCTGTGCAAAATGGCTTCCTACAAAATATCAGATTATCTAGCTAGACTAAATTAAAAGAAGGGGGTCTGCTTTGTATCCCATAGATTATTAGGTATTTTTTTCAAAGCTTTATCGATATAGATGACGGAGAAAAATTGTTTTAATGTTACCCAAATTTACCCATTTCACATTTATCGTCGCCCTAAGTAGGAGCAACTGGACATACGTATGCGCAGGGCATGGATGATTTCATATTGGTTTTATAGAAATAAAACTTTTTTCAACACTATATTTAAAATGGCTCTTATTTCACCGCAATTAGGCACATAATGACATCTGTTATCAAACTGTGACTTAATTACTATTATTCACAAGTGAGTTATAGGTTTTTTTATTTATTTTACTGGTTGAGTTGCTTTGTTCTTAAAAAAGTTTCGACACAAAAAAGATCGTGTTCAATACATATAAACTTTTAATCTACTAAATAAAATGCTTATTTTATGCACAAGTGTGTTGAAAAACGTCGTATGATACACGTGTGTATTGATGATTACCGTCCTTGGCTCTCTTAAGACCCTCACCTAACGGCGCGGGTCTCAATAGCGCCTCAGCGGTAATCACCAACATTACACACTTGTACCATAATGTAGATACTATTAAACTTTCGCGATTTGTTATGTTAATATTTATAGGGAATTAAAATTATTTATCGGTTATCGGTTATTTAACGCGTACCTTTTGCTTTCTTTTCCACAACGTTTCGACCGCGTTACAGTGATCGTGGTCGATAATAAATCAAATATTCATCGGTAACCTGTATCCACACAAGACACAAAAGTGTCTAGGTTTGCGCAGTGCCTTAATTACACCGAAACACAGAAGAACTGCCTACATAAATCATCAAAACAACAAAGACCATTCAAATTCTAACTAAGATACCAATCCACGCGAAATCAATAACCTACAGGCAGCCCCGTTGAATACTTCACCCTACTCGACCGTTACAAAGGTTAAAGTCCACATGTGCGAGTCGAATTACTCTGACCTTTATCCCCCCTTTCTAGCGCCCCCCCACGAGGGGCTTAGGTTAGGGGACTTAGGGGGAGATCCAATTTGCGCGAGGGATATTTTAAGCTGGGGTTTCGTACGATCGATATGTTGGGAGGGGAATACGCACCTACAGTAGCAATTTATCGTATTTTTGGAACATTATTTCGATAAATACGGAACCAAGTATTTCTATACAAAGTTGGTTAGTATCGCCCGAATACTCAATTTCGATATAAGAACGTCTCAAGTTGCGATTTTATGACAGTTTTCAATGAAAATCTGTCAAAAATTCGTCACTTGAGACGTGCTTAAATATGAGTTGCGTTTGAGTAATTCGGGGTAAGTTATTTAAGTTTATTAACATTAAACATTTGAATTTGAATAAAAATACCTATCTACACAGAACACTTTTTTATTAACTTTTGATTCATTCTGTAAGATTTCCTCGTCATGATGAATTCGAAAGAGTTCATGACTTTGTTAGTCATGAACTCTTTCGAATTCATCATCTACACTACACTAATATTATAAAGAGGAAAGATTTGTATCTTTGTATGTAACGAATAACTTATAAACTACTGGACAGATTTCAATAGATCTTTTGTCGTTAGAAAGCTACATTATCACTGAGTAACATAGGCTATAGAATATACCCTTGCGAAGCTGGGTCGGACAGATATTCGTAAATATAAAAGATGTACACTCAGTCATTCACTATCTATATTGACGACCGATGTGGCGCGGTGGGCGAAGGTCTGCCTGCGACGCAGAAGGTTGCGGGTTCGATTCCCGGCTCGGGACAAATGTGTGTACGATCTGCAGACATTTGTTCAGGGTGTTCTGGTCGTTTTCTATATATATAATAAAAATTATCTATCGATGTATTGTATTATATTATGTATATCAGTTATCTAGTACCCATAACACAAGCTCTGCTTACCTTGGGGCTAGATAATGCTGTGTGAATTGTCCAGCATTATTTATTTATTATTTTATTTATTATTATTTTATCTAAAAAGTAAGAAATATTACGATGGCCCTGTTTGATAAAAAATACGATTACTCTATAGTTATATAACACCGCTCACAAGGAGCCAAACTTATTCGTTAACCGCAGTGAAGGTATTATTTTGTTCCCTGGAGTATGAGAGACCTACATTGTTACACTAGTGAGATCACTACCGTAACAATATAGGTACTCCAGAGAACAAAATAATACCCTCAAGGATCTCCTTTGGAAGACTTGTGACTAACGATACAATAGAGTCCGAGAGACCCCGAAGAAAATGGCAACTTTTGTATACTAAAATAATAAATAAACAATGCTGGTCAATTCACACAGCATTAAGCCCCAAGCTAAGCAAAGCTTGTGTTATGGGTACTAGATAACTGATATGCGTAATATAACACAATACATACATAGATATTGTTTATTATACATAGAAAACAGCAAGAACACCCTGAACAAATGTCTGCAGATCGTACACACAATTGTCATCCGAGGCGGGAATCGGACATGCAACCTCCTGCGTCGCAGGCAGACCTTCGCCCACCGCGCCACAGAGGTCGTATCAAAGTATTTTTCCCCTTGAGAAAAAAATCATCTAGCCCCAAACTAAGCAGAGCTTGTGTTATGGGTACTGGATGACCGATATATTAATTTATATATATAAAATAAAGTCTTGCTAGTTATACCCAAAGATCCTAGGATCCTACGTTCCGGTTACACCATTTATAATAACTGAAGAAAGACGGGATCGATTTTCATGGTTTTTGATTTGTTGGATTTCTCTTAGTTCCGGAATAGTATTAAAAACATTGGAAAATTGTCGAAAAAATAACAACCCGTGCGAAGCCGGGGCGGACTATTTTGGCCGGAAATATTTTATACAAATAGAGTTATATAAAAAGTATCCAGAACACCCGGAACAAATATTTACAGATCGTACAAACATTTGTCCCAAGGTCGATTCGACCTTCGTCCGCCGCGCCACATCGGTCGTCAATTATTTAAGAAGTAAAGCGAAATAATAAAAAGGCGTTTTTAGAGTCCTGTACCCAAAGGGTACAACGGGACCCTATTACAAAGACTCCGCTGTGTGTGCTGATATGGTTCTTCCGTTACGTTTTCGGACAGAGGGTGCAAGAGTACGGTCGGGGGGGGGGGGGGGTTCATTCGAGACATTATTGTTATTATTTACATAAGTTTGTCTTACCTATCCCACACTCAGAGCACGGTCTGCCTCCGCTCTTGTAGTGCGAGTTCAGATGTAGCTTGAGATGGTCCTTGCGTTTGTACGTCTTTGGACAGAGGGTGCAAGCGTACGGTCGGGGTTCATCTACTGTCGGCTCTACGTATAGTGGGTCTGGCATTTCGCAGTTGGTCATTTCCTGTGGGGGTATTTAATGTTAGTATTTTTCAGTTTTAAAGTTATAGATTTTTAATGCATACGCGTATAAACCCACTTTCGTTGTTCCAAAACTAATGAATTGTACTTTTTTAAGCATTTGTAAGCTACGCTCTTAAAATAGAGACATAAAATCATAAATAATTGAAATCTGTATTTATGGTTACCAACATAGTATCTTAGTAGTTTAACTAACAATTATGGTGAACAACCGAAATAAATAAACTGAATTGAATTAAAGAAAACGTGCAAGTATGCATAGTTTGTTTGTATAAAAAACATTTGTTAAATTTAAAATAGGAAATTATCCCGAAAGTAAGGTTCACTAGCACGTTCTAGTCGTGCGTTGATTGTCAGGTAACGTAGGTGAACAACACCATCAAAGTAGGTACCACAAACTTGCGCAATGTTCAACTCCTGTCTATATAGTGAAGTTACCCTAATGGGTATGCTATTGACCGGCTTTACGGGGCTTATCCATTTTAATTCCCTTTAAGAATCTAGCTTTTCATTTTCTGATGAAACTTTTGCAATTTCTAAAAAACTGTAATTTTTGAACAGTTTAGTTTCAAGACCAATTTTTCGTTTGTTCTTGTTTGTACCTTACGCGAAATCCTAGGAGCGGGACAGGGCCGAGCAACGCGAGCTTAAAAATGAAGTTTTTGCTTTTTTCTATCAATTAGGACATAATTCGAACAAAATGCAACAATAAAAATGTTCTTAATACTTAGTTCAAACGCTATGCTTATTCTTATTTCTGTATTTATTGAGAAATTAAGGTTGAGATAGATAGAAAATGCTTTATTGCACACTAAATACACATAATAACAAACAAAAATAAAAGAAGTGAAAAGTAGTTTAGTAATAATTTATAGGTAACTTTGCTATTTTAAGAAGATTCGTGTTTACGAAACATAATGAACGATAGAGTAAGTCCTGAACTTTTACCATGACAGTATAAAAGTTTTGAAGATATGGAGATCCGGCGGAATTAATTTGAGGTAGTATATTATGCTCTGGACGTTGGATATATTTACAGTAAACGCTACGAGTGTAAACCTAGTTAGTCACCGGAAAAAGCTAATTAAATAGGTAAACCACATCTACAGCATACATACTGGTCCAATATTGGACTTAGGCCTCCCCCTCTGATAAGCGCCTTATTGGCTTTTATCATATTAGGGGTAACTCCCGTAATGCCCACGCTGGGGGAATGGGTCGGAGCTTGCAGGTGGGTGGTAAAATTCTTCTGCAGGAGGCGCTGCTGTACGCTTACGACACCCGAGGGAAGAGTTGGGGTGGTGCAAATTCTATTCCGGCATCACACGACCACGGTTCGAAATGTGGTAAGCTTTAGGACCACAATTTTAATTACCGCTAATAATATAAAGATGAAAATATTTAGTAACAATTCCGCGCAAAACCTTCTCCGATAAGCTCTAACAAAATGTAATCAGCGTTGTAGAAGAAACCACACCAACTACAAAATTATAAGAAATCTATCAAAGCAAGACGTCAACTAGTTTCATCTCTCCACGAGACACCATCAGGACAGCACAATACTCGACCTTGACATTGCGAGCTCTAAGCAAACACCGGCAGGGTCCCACCAGAGATGTTACCACTCCGAACTCCGCGGAGAAGGTTTTGCGCGGAATTGTTATTAAATATTTTCATCTTTATATTTTACAATGGATTTCCGCAAAGTAACGCCTGAATCTATTTTTACCGCTAATAATATCAATAATATAATATTTCCAGTTCTGAACACCACTTCATGAATAGGTAGAGCTTACCTCAGGCGAGCTATGGCTCTGATAATCTTCGTCAACGACCTCCGACTTGAGCGTCATCATGTCCTTATCCCCCAGGATCTGCATGCCTTGCTCCATGAGGATCTTGCCGTGCGTTAGGAGGTGCTTCTGGAGATGATCTTTTCTGTAGAATGCTGCAAGAGGGACTGATTTTTAGAAGGGAATCGCTATTTATCGACATCTTTTGAGCGTATTTTTTATGAGTTATTGTTATAAAAGAAAATCAGCATGGGGCATGATCTTAATTATTAAGATCATGCAGCCAGCCACAGCCGCCGCTGGCGCTGCGTCACAGTGGTTCAAGGGACATGTGTGTCCTTGGCCATAAAAGGCGATTATGCCAAAATCTCGTATTCACATTCAATGCAATGAGCCATCCGGGAAGAATGGTAAAACGATTTCGGTTGCCCATATGGTAAAAAATACAGGTACATGTTTCTGGCGGGATGGAGCCGATCGACGACGGATTTTTTATCGTCAACGTCAAGATACATATTATAACCAAGTCAAAATCAATGGTCAGATTCAAGTGTGAGTAACACAAGAGGTTTAACGGTAACTTATTATAAATAAAAAATAAAACAATACTAATTATGCTAATTGTTTTTTAGTAACTTTAAATTTAACAACACAAATGTCCAACATATTTGTAATAAATAAAATAATTAAATTAAATTCTTTTATTTCAGATAACTGATAACTACTAAAGAAATTATGGAACTCAGTTATCTGAAATAAAATTTAATTTTACTATTTTATTTAATACAAATATGTTGGACATTTGTGATATTTTGGTGTTGACAGCTTCGTTATCAATTCTTCGGAAATTTTATGTTATACGAAATCGCTTCGCTTATCTCCCCGGATAGGAGATTGAGCATGGGATATTTTTCTGTAATCACACTGCAGATCGCCGACCCGCATACCCAGCGTTGGGATTATGGCATTACCACCTAAGACTTTGGCTTTTAAGCCACTAAGGGGAATATCACACTAATATTCACATCACACTGTGTTTATACACTGTGTACATTTTCTGATAATAGAAAAAATCAATGAATGTTTTGCATTATATTAGACTGTCTGTCATTTTAAAGATTATTGTTTTTAAATTGATTTATTTATAACTACGTATTTTATTATTGTATCGTAAATAAAATAATTATTGTAGTTGCCTTTAGTTAACCTAATTTTATAGTATTTTAAATTTTACGCGTTTACTGCTTTATTATTATTAACCATGTTAGATGGATAGATGGATGCTTGATGCTCAATCACGCCAGAACGGCTGAACGGATCTGGATGAAATTTGGCACAGAGATAGATTATAGTCTGGAATAGAACATGGGCTATATTTTATCGCGGAATTCCCACGGGAACTACGCGGGTGTAATCGCGAGGCGCTGATAGTTTATTGTAAATGCGAATGTTTGGATGGTTAGGTGTAGGATGTTTGTTAGCTCTTCACGTTATAACGACTGAACCGATCGGGCTGAAATTTTAGATAGATATAGTTCTAAGATTGAAATCAAACATAGAGTACTTTTATCACATGAAACAGTTCCCATGGGATATAAATAACCTTCAAACGTTTCCATAGAAACGCGAGCGAAGCCCGTTGTTAGGTTGTTACGGGGGCGGCGGCGAAGTCCTAGACGCCATTTTGTGAAAAGGATAGATATAGGATTTCTTGCTCATATGAGCGGGACAGGACAGAGCAACCCAAGTCCAAAAATGAAGTTTTGCTTATTATCTATTAATAAGGGCATTATTTGAAGAAGAAAAAACAATTCATAAAAAAAAATTATACTTATTTCAATGACCATGCTCATTCTCAAGGTCTTAACTTCTGTATTTATTGAGAAATTAAGGTAATACAAAAAAATTTGAGGGAAGGAACTGTGCGTTTGTTATCGTAATTTTTTTACGGAATCGTGTTTTTGAAAGGTGTACGAACGATATAGTAAGTCCTGAACTTTACCATTATATAAAATTCAAAGTTAAATATTTAGTAGTTTGGAAGATAATATGGAGATCTGGGAGTTGATTTGAGGTAGTATGTAGGTAAAAGGAAATGACGTACCTACTTACTACAAAGAAAAGTCTCATCTTAACAGAATCTTTACATCTTTACAGAATCATCTTTGTGTTTAACAAAAGTTACAAACGACGTCAAAGGTCTTTATATTAAGAAATTAGAAGTGAATATTATTTACACTGCTTTCAAGTTTTAAGGGGCCAATGATCCCTATAGAATATCATTTTTAAAATAGTCTCGCTATTTAGAGGAGGCCTATATCCAGCAGTGGACTAACATAGGCTGATGATGATGAATAAAAGTTTTATGGACCTCGAAATATTCTTTATACAAATGCGGAAGAATCATCAAAACCAATTTAGGATTACTAAATAGGACCAACTAACTAGGAGTTACTAAATTGATCAAAATCGAATAATAGAATCGACGAAGATAAGTAACAAACACAAAAAGAACAAATTGAGAACCTCCTTCTTTTTGGGGTTCCGTATTAAAAGGGTGAAAACTATTACTAAGCCCCGCTGTCTGTCCGTCCGTCTGCGGGATATATTTCATGCATGAGTCATGCATTAGACAGCTGAACTTTTCACATATGTATTTCTCTTGCCGCTATAACAACAAATAATGAAAAAAGAAAATTATAATTAAAGGGAGCTCCCACAGAAAAAAAAAACATTTTTTTCGGATCTTGAACGGTATACATTTTGTTAAGTGTGCAATAAAGAATTTTCTATCTATTAATGTATCTACAATTCACACAGCATTATCTGGCCCCTAGATAAGCAGAGTTTGTGTTATGTGTACTAGATGACTGATACAACAAAACTACTGAACAGATCTTGATGAAATTTGGCGAACAGTGAACGTATATTTAGTTATTTTGTACTAAGTAGGTAACCGTTATTGTATGTCTTGCTGATAAACTCAATCTAGTTTAGTTCCTTCCTTGTATGTTAAGTAACTAATGTGTCTTGTCAAATAAATAATTTCAATTCATTAGGGTTCCGTACCTCAAAAGGAACCCTTACAGGATCACTTTGTTGTCCGTCTGTACGTCTGTCAACCCTCTTTTCTCAGAAACGCGTGGAGTTATAGAGTTGATATTCACATCATATACGCAGGCTGGTAACCTCTTTGAGCCGCGATATAAATCAAACTTCTAAGTCAACGCAATCAAAAGTTACAGCTGTTTATGTCTATTTTTTTTTAATGTTCCATGGGAATCACGTGCACACAAAACCTATAGGGTACTTCCCGTTGACCTAGAACCATGAAATTTGGCAAGAAGCAATGTCTTATACTTATAGCACAAGTAAAGGGAGAAATCTGAAATCGGAAATTTGTGGTTTATTCATAGAAAATAGTACATTGTTACCCTAGGATTGGAAGTAACGTATTTAGTCCCGAGATCCAATAGTTCGAGGGACTAAATAACTCACGTCATAATCTTTACCAAATCAGAAAATTATAGTGTACTATTCGTCTGGGTTGATTTCTTTGCTGAAGAGTAGAAGTTTGTACGGAACCCTTGATGCGCGAGTCTAACTCGCACTTGACGTTTTATTTTTTGTATAACCCGACTTTAAATAGTAGTTAGCTCATAACATCTTGACCGTTTAAGTTTCAATCTTCGGATTTCTTCGAGATCCAATAACCGGAGCCTGTCTCAGTCTGTCTGTGCCGGAGTTTTGACGGTTTGAAATTCCCTTGCAGCCATGTTGTAGAGCTGTTCCTGTAGACCACTAAGATACCCCACATGAAGGGTCTATTCCCCCTGGATACGGAGATATGGCGTGAGGGGGGTTTTGAAGGAGGTGGGGGGGATTAGAGACCCTAACAACGACGTCGATATTTGAGTTTTGTAAACCAACAAAACAACGTCTGTGTGCGTGTAAACTAATAAATAAGATTCTTATATGAAAATTGTGTGCGGTCGGCAGTACTTTTTTCTGCCTTTAAAAAGTGGGAATTAGGAACGTTTTCAACATAAAAATATGGTTCTTGAGTCGTCCCACTTTGGGCCGAATACTGTGGGACGGGTCAGTAATAACATAACTCATAAATTGATACAAAATATTTAAGACTAGCTTCTGTCTGCGGTTTCGTTCGCGTATACTCGGCATAAAAGTAGTCTTAATGTTATTCCAGCTCCAAAACTACACACGTGAAAAATTACTGCCCGATCCGTTCACTATTTTGGCGTGAAGAGGTAACAGATAACCAAACTTTCACATTTATGATATTACTAGTTTATGCCCACGGCTTTGCACACCTTGATTCTATCTATGGAAACGTCTAAAAGTTGTGTCAATGCCATTGGAAACTGATATGGGATAAAACGTGGCCTAAATTCCATTCCATGGCATAGAACTACATCAATGGAAAATATCAGCTCGTTCCGTTCAGCAGTTTTGGCTTGTAGGAGTAGCAAACATCCATCCATATTAAGAGACTATACTCCGACATTATTTTGTGAAAAGGATAGGCATAGGATTTCGCGTTCATGGGAGCGGGATAAAGCACATAGATTTAAATCTATGATAAAGCATACCTATAGCAACGCAAGCCCAAAAATCAAGTACCTATATGCTTATTTTCTATTAAGTAATTAAGACATAATTTGAAAAAACCGTAACATATAAAATGTTCTTTATACTTAGTACAATTACCACGCTTATTCTCAAGATCTTAACTTCTGTATTTATTGAGAAATTAAGGTTTTTGCAAAGATTCTGGTATACCGATGGATCCTAGGATCTTTGGGTTTTTGTAAAAATTTAGAGGTGAACTTTTCGATTTTTTTTCTATATCGAGAAAATTTTATGGAATCGTGTTTTCATAACATATGATCGACTGAGTAACTTTACCAAGTACTTTACCATTTAAAAATTAAATATTAAGTAAGTAGTATGGAAGATATGGAGATCTGACGTAGTTGATTTGAGGTAGTATTTATGTAGCTATATATATAGCTAGGTATAGCTACTATATATAATGAGTGGCTATACCTAGCTATATAGCTAGGTATAGCCACTCATTATATATACGCGCGGCAGTGCACCGCGCCTTTTGTATTGCACTTCAGTAATAAACGAGCGAGCATCGTAACTGGTCGTTACACTAATCCTCAAGGTACAGATACACATGCTAGAAAGTAGCGCACTACTAAGCATGCTTGAAAGCATGCTAATATTGAGTATGCTATCGTAATGTTTACATATGCTACGTATTGGCATGCTAGTTTTGAGTATACTGTTGTATTAGCATGCTCGAAGCAAACATACCAGTCACACTTGCTAACTCGTGGGCTTGTATACATTGGACGCAGAAGAACCGGACCTCTTTGAACTTTCTATATTTTTCAGCTCTGTATGATATATCGATCTTAAATTTTTAATTTTACTTTTCAACATTTTTAATGTAAACTTTGGTTCTTCCATTTTGCACTACACTGACTGCTTGCTACTAACAAGCATGCTACAAAGCAAACACGTTCAGAGTTCAGACATGCTTTTAACGCAGCCCCCACTACCCCGCTCCTCAGGTAGTCTGCTAGTAAATCAACAGTTGGTCGATTTACTAGCAAACTACGTAATAATACTATAATATTAGCGAAAGAGAATGTTATGGGCCTATTGAGAAGTATTAAGCTACTGATACACATGCTTGTAAGTAGCACGAAAGCATGCTATTTTCAAGCAAGGCCCAATACACACGTGCTACTTGATAGCATTTGCTTAAAAATAGCATGCTTTCGTGCTACTTACAAGCATGTGTACATAGATTTAAATCGTTAGATAGGCCCTTACCGCAGTGAGACCGCGCTGTGTTGTTCCACGGTCGAAGAGAGTGAGGCTCACTAACCTGGAATCAGTGCACATCCAAACACAGTGTTAGCCGGACGTGTTGTAAAGGACGTTTGCGAGCAGTTTAGTGTCACAAAATGCCATCGTGTGCCTTTCTAAAGTGCAACAACAATTCTAGAAACACAAATAAAGCCAGAGGTGTAACATTTCACTCGTAAGTATTGCGATTTGATTTAAAAACTTTTATTTTTCCTTCCGCACTGTCTAAAATAACAAATTTAAACGGCGAGTGCACGAAAGAGAAAGTAGTGTTTGCAACTAATGTGGGAGAAAAAGAGATGACACTATTTTCTCAGTACACTTGTTGTGTGTAGATTGCACACGTTTTGGACAGACGCGTTTTCGATTTCAGGATATAAATAAGACCTTTATGTTTTCACATAAGTCAGTGCAATACAATTGTAAACGAAATGGTAATAATAATAATTAGGTTTATTGGCAAAAACACTATTTCTAACTACTTACCGGACCGTACCTTCTACACAAATTGCACAGTTTTGGACGCCATGTTGACGCACACATTCAAACATTTTCGATTTCAGGGCATCTAAGTGCATACTTTTTTCAGAAAAGTGTGTGAAATACAATTGCACACGAAATGGTAATAGCAACAGATAAGTACGCATGGCAGAAACACGATTTTTTTGACTACTCATTAGTGTGCGTGCGTCGGCATTTTGTTAACGCACACATTCAAAAACAAAGCCACAGTTTTTGGTGTCGGGGCCTATCTAACGATTTAAATCTATGCATGTGTATCAGTAGCTTAATACTTCTCAATAGGCCCATAACATTCTCTTTCGCTAATATTAGTATGAATAGATAACACCAAACCTAGTTATGGTAGTACTGTGACCCCCTATTGTGACTTCGGAGAACCCTTCGGTAGTTGATGTTCATTAAGCGAACGTAACGTGGGGAGGGGGACCTCCCATTCCACCAGTTAGTTAGAACATCTGCTCGATTTTTTACCGATTCTGAGTTGAAAAACACGTGTTTTATAGACAGTTGAGGAATATGTTAGGGGCTTGTTAAGAACTTTACGAGACGATTTCTAGATAATCACATTTACATACTACATTAATTAAGAGTGCGCCCTAATGCAATAAAACGTCAAGTGCGAGTTAGACTCGCGCATCAAGGGTTCCGTACAAACTTCTACTCTACAGCAAAGAAATCAACCCATACGAATAGTGCACAATGATTTTCTGATTTGATAACGATTATGACGTAACTTATTTAGTCCCTCGAACAATTGGCCTCGGGACTGAATAAGGTACTTCCCACCCATTTACGGTTTTCGGATTTTTTCCTTTACATGTGCTATAAAACATTGCTTCTTACCAAATTTCATGGTTCTAGGTCAGCGGAAAGTACGCTATAGGTTTTTGATCCATGGCGAGATTAGAAAATATTTTTTTTCTATGCTTAAACAAAAAAAATACTGTTATTGGATTTTTTCCTTTACATGTGCTATATGACATTGCTTCTTGCCAAATTTTATGGTTCCTGCTAGGTCAACGGAATGTACCCTACAGGTTTTTGGTCCATGGCGAGATACAAAAATTTTTTTTTCTGTGAATTAACAACTAATTTACTTGTGCTATAATACATTGCTCCTTGACAAATTTCATGGTTCTAGGTCAACGGGAAGTACCCTATAGGTTATGTGTGCATGTGATTCCCTTGAAAAAAAAAACAGCTGAAATTTTGCATAAGTGCATGTAGTTAGGTCTGGAATAATAGGCTACTTTTAATCCTATAAATCGGGCGCGGGTTCGAATCCTGCCGAAATCGAATTTTTTTGGAACATTATTAATTTTTCGTGGAAAATTTGCCCAGTGGGAGTAACACACTATAAAGCAACATTATTAAACGGACATTATTAAACTCAAGCTACTTCTTGAACTGCTGGACTGAGTTTCTAAAGACTGATAGGTGATATCCTGCGGCAAAATTTTAGGTCACGAGCTCGCGGCCAGACTTATCGCTGACTAGCACAGGACATGTTTTAGTGCACAGGTGTGTGTGTGTGCGCCAACACATGTACTCTATAATATCTATTCACTCATAATCCGATGGGTGGGTGGTTAGTCCGGCACGACAGGGGATAGGTCAGACTGAAGGGTATTTATGTATATACCTACTACTTAAGTAGATAGGTAGAACCTTCTTGCTTGTAAAAGGCTTTATGTTCGGCATAAAATATTGCTAGGTATACAAGATGCCAGATAGTTTGGCAATACAAGTTGACCTATCTTCACGAAATCAAAATGGGGCACAACTTTTGGCACAACTTTAGGGTTACTCAGGCATATATCTATGCTTGAGTAACGGTTTTCTATAGCATAAACATCCCTTAAGAATATATAAAATGTATTCAAAGAAACTCACGTTAATAGACAAAGCAGAAGTGCACTAAAACAATAATAATCAACTACCTATAACAAATAAGTCTGAACTAGGTAATCATGTGTTTCAGGCGACGAATGCTAATTATTTCGTAAAATAATCGCTTATTAATACGATGAAAGCATTTCGCTTAACAATGTTCTATATCTATAATATACAAACAGGATGTGTATAATAGGTACCTACAAAACGCATTCACTGCCCAGCCAGCGACACTGACCCGCATCGACGAACGCAGATCGACTTCTGCGTCTTGGGCCAAGAAAGTATATTTTCTAACTAGGTTAACTTTATATTTAAAAATATAACTACCTTGATAACATGCAAAAGCTTTTCTATATCGTCATAGACTTTGAAGTGATAATCGAGAGATCTAGGACTAAGCATGCTTTCAATACAGGCCTCGGTCATACACTCTTAAGATAATAAGGTTCCGTTGTCGGCAAGATCTCGTTATAAATTCGTTACAGATATTTCTAGTAAATAATTTTACTGTTTATACGTTTGCATTTGTAGCGTGTGCAATAAAATCGTAAGATATGATCGTCATATCGACGATGTTATAATATTACACACGCTACAAATGCAAACGTATAAACAGTCCCTAAAATGTTTTTGTCAAAACAGAAGATACTTGTAGCGTAAGTTTTTTAACAGGTAAGCAAGGAGAAGCTGTCATTTGGACCCACCCCCCATCACACCGAAATACCTTGCCCGGTGGGAAAAGCGCAGGTAGTTAAACCGTAGGTCCCTTGTCCCTTCTCTCCCCTACCATTTCACAAGGGTATTTTTAAATAGTTTGCGCCCACGGCTTTACGCGCACTAACGCATGTTATTTTAGTTTATTTAAGTAAACAATATTAGGTCCAGAAGGACTAAGGACACAGCTGTTCAGACCAAATTGTAGTTTTAAGATCGAATATGTAAACTACAAATTCAATTTAAGGCGAAGTACGTTCGCTTTTTCGAGACAAGGACGAGCGAACACCGCGCAGTGAAAGCGAGAAAGGGAGGCAAGAGCCGGCCCGCGCGCAATTTCACTGCTTTTTATTTATAAATTTGTTATTGCTTAAAATAATACTCTTTCAAAAAACTAAAACCATAATCCTCTAAAGTGTTCAGTTAAGTATTTTTTAGACGATAGTTCATGCAAATATGTTAAGTAACTAGCAAATGAAACTGGTTTTCCGTAGTAAAAATGCAAAATTTAGAGGAAACTTTGCGATTTTTTTCTATCGAGTCAAGTTGAGTCAATCGTGTTTCGGCTCCCATAACTTACTAACTAAAATCCTAAACTTTCGATGCTCATCAAAAAAGATTTTAAAAAATTGTGTTTTCTTGCCTTAAAATTGATTTTCCGTCTAGGCAAAACCTGTGTTTTGGGACCTACTTCACCTTAAACTACAAATACAAAAACATTCGATAAAAGTAATCGAGAACCATTGCGGTCTTCCACGAAAAAAGCTTAACATGATAGTTGACACAATCGAAGTATAGCCAAATAATGTGAAATAAGTTAATAAGTTAAGTTACATAAATAAGTTAATTAAGGTTTCCGGGGAGAAATCGCTCGCCGATAATTTTGTACAGTAAATTTATATTTAGATATAAGATTTTCATGTTATTCGTTTTTTCTCTTTTTGTACAATAAAGTGTTAATAAATAATAATAAAAAATCAATAAGTTTTGTTTTCCTATTGTATTCGTGAAAGCGCGTTGTGATTGTTTTTGTCAACTCCATTGGTCAACTGACACATACATAGATTCGTTATTTAATTACACTTATTGCCTTCGAAATCAAGAGAATGGAAGAGTGAGCGAGAGAGAGATTTTTTAACGTCAGGTTTGGTTAATTGTATAAAAATACCGGCTAAGTGCGAGTCGACTCGCGCACGAAGGGTTCCGTACCATTATCTATAAAACAGCAAAAAAAACACGTTTGTTGTAAGGAGCCCCCATTAATATTTATTTTATTTTACTGTAATTATTTATTCTTAAACTGAATATACACTAAACATTTTATTTTCTACCTGCCGACCAAAAACATTGTTTTTACAGATGGTTGGCGTGCTAATATTAGTTTTATTAAAAATATACTACTTACCTTAGTATATACTAATAATAACATTCTATTCTATTTGTATATTTCAAGCCCTGGTTATATTTCAGCACCTGGTGCAGTTATCAATACCGAGCAAAAAAAAAAATCCACGTTTGTTGTATGGGAGCCTACTTAAATATATATTTTTTATTATTTTTAGTATTTGTTGTTTGTTATAGCAGCAACATAAATACATCAACTGTGTGTCAAATTTCAACTGTCTAACTATCACAGTTCACGAGATACAGACGGACAGACAGCGGAGTCTTAGTAATAGGGTCCCGTTTTACTCTTTGGGTACGGAACCCTAAAAACAAATGATAATTAGGTACAGTCTACCTGTTTAACGCATTCACTGACAATTCCTATCCATGAGACGGAAGAAGTTCACATGCGTCATGCCCCAGAAAGGCCAAGAAAGTGTTAAAGGAAACTTGGTAATTTATCTGGAGTCCTAATTTCTTCGTAATATACACAAAGTGGGTTACCCTGTGCTGTGTCTAATGAACGAATCCCACAGGGACGAACTTCAAGGTTCTAAGAACGAGTAATAACAACATCTAGAATAATTTTTAAAGGACTTTGCAAAATAATTATCATGTTTTACCAGAGTTTAGAACTCAATATAATTACTGAATTATTATCAGGAATCATAGAATGATATTAAAGGTGAGGAACGACGACCTCTCTGGCGCGGTGGGCGAAAGTCCGCCTGCGACGCAGGTTGCAGGTTCGATTCCCGCCTTGGGACAAATATTTGTACGATCTGTAGATATTTGTTCCGGGTGTTCTGGTAGTTTTCTATGTATAATAAAATAATATCTATATGTAATTTTTGTATTGTATCACGTATATCATGTACGTGTTGCGTGTTCTTGAGTGGAGATCGCGAGTCGGCAAACGTAGTGTAGGACGCCCTCCGACCAAGTGGGATGACGATTTGCGAAAGACTGCTGGCAGAGGCAAGCTGAAGACAGGGCGCTATGGCGGTCATTAGGGGAGTCCTATGTCCAGCAGTGGACTAATATAGGCTGATGATACTTGATAGGCACTTCGTAGAGTGTAAGATACCTACGCGGTTAGACGTTACAATCATGATAGTGCACCAAATAAAAGCAAATTTCGCATACCTTATTTCTAGTGAGAATATTTTTCGTAATTTAATTCTCTTGGCGATCGGATCACAAAAATACGAAGGTCTTCGTCTCCCCTACCCACGTGAAAGGGTGGGTTGTAAAATAAGCTGGCAAAAAATCACGCACCCCACCGAAAAGGGATCCCGTACCTTCCATCCCCTTTGAATTTCTTTTATATTTATTTTGGGAACTACCCAGAACCTGCTAGGGGCGACCCTTTCTTTTGCCTAATCCAGAATACGTAATAGTTACTGTATCTATTTATTTCTAAAGGATCGAAAGAGGAATGTTTTCGAAGATATTATTCCCGCGAAACAGGCCTAGCCTAGTGCCTAGTGGGGACCACGGGTAACAATGTTTTAACTTTTTTTGACGACCTCAGTGGCGCAGCGGGCGAGAGTCTGCCTGCAACGCAAGAGGTTGCGGGTTCGATCCCCGCCTCGGAACAAATTTGTGTACGATCTGCAGAAATTTGTTCCGTTGGTCTGGGTGTTGTCTATGTATAATAAAAAATATCTATCTATGTAATGTATAATATTACGTATATCAGTTATCTAGTACCCATAACACAAGCTCTGCTTACCTTGGGGCTAGATAATGCTGTGTGAATTGTCCAGCATTATTTATTTATTTATTTAACTTAATTATCTGCAATATTTATTAATTAAGTATCTCACAATGTAACATTAGGTCTTTGTTATCGTTATGTTGAATAAATTATTTAGTATTTGATATTTTCGGAGTAGGTGTACCCACGAAATGGATTATAGGAGGATTTTGTTGAGATCTTGTTTGATCGGATTTTTGTTGATGTTTTCCTGTAGGATAACAGGAAACAGGAAAAGTAATAGAGCACAACGCTACAGTGATAAATATAATTATTTATTCTTTCACTCACTCAAGAATGATTTCCATATGAAGGAGGCAGTATTTGCAAGGAGGAAAAAGGAGACAGCAAATCTAAAGCAACACCTCTAAAATGGTAACGTGTATGGACTCAGCGTGAAATAACTTTGAGTGGGTGCTAAGGGCAACAGATTCGCCGGAAATTTCAGTTTTGACCCGCGAAAGGGTCGGGGTCGAAGTAAGCACGTGGGGGGTATAAGTTTAGGGTTTCACTGCTATGTGCTACAGCTATCGGCCGGGCATTTTAAAGGCGATAGAAAAGTTTGATTCTGAAGCGATAGAAAAGTTTAGTTTTGTTCTGACGACCGATATGACGCGGCGGCGGGGCGCGGCGGACGAAAATTCGCCTGGGTCTGGGTTGCGGATTCAATTCCCGCCTTGAGATAAATGCTTTACAGCAAATATTTGTTCCGAATGATCTGCATATTTATATGAGCATATAAATAAAATATACTATCTAGGTTATTTTATGTATATCAGTAACGTAGTGTAGGACGACTTCCGACCAGGTGGGATGACGATTTGCGAAAGACTGCTGGCAGATGCTGGATGCGGCAGGCTGAAGACAGGACGCTATGTATGGCGCTCATTAGGGGAGGCCCATGTCCAGCAGTGGACTGGTATAGGCTGATGATGTACATCAGTCATCTAGTACCCATAACATAACACAGGCTCTGCTTATCTTGGGGCTAGATGATGCTGTGTGGATTGTCCAGTTTTATTTATTACTTATCTTTCATTAGTCAGATCTTCGCACCGAATTCACTATGAGTTTATATTACCATTGTCATAGTTAAGGTTCCCATTCCACTCATCCAATTTCTTTGTCAATGTACATTTGATCAAAGAACTTGGACTTCATCCAATTTACTAGCAACACCGATATTTGATCAAATATTTAGATACTAGTTTCTGCCCGCGGCTTTGTTTCTATACCGTTCACAGGTCAATTATTTCCTATGGAAATTGAAATTTTATGGGTTATATTGTAGCCTATGGTTTATTTCCGCATATTGGGCTACACCTATGCAAATTTTTGGCCTTATCTGTTGAGAAGTTTTGGCGTAAAAGTAATAATCAAGCAACAATCCATCCAAACTTTCGCATTTTTAATATTAGTGTGATGTGATGTAATTTTCACTTACATTACTTAGGAATCTTGGACAAAGACATTGGATGAGTGGAATGGGCAAGCATCCAAGAACTTTGATCAAATATTGGACAAAAAACTTTGACAAGGATATTGGATGAGTGGAATGGGCACCTAAGCGATTAGTTAGCAGAATTCGGCCCCTGTTTTGTAAAATGCATATACATTTTTAGGGGAGATATGGAGCTGTGAAATTGAGTACAAAAATTGCTTATTAAAAATAATGAGGTTACCTATATGAGCCGTTTGGGGTGGAAACCATAGGTCCTTGGGGTCCTGGGGCACACATTATCTATAAAGATCTTACAAAACTACTAATAGAGTCCACAGGTGATCGGAATGCTGGTTTTTATTTCGGTCAACGAATTAGCATTGCCATTCAACGTGGCAATGCTGCCAGCATTCTGGGCACTCTGCCTTCTGGTGACGGCTTAGATTTTTAGAAAATAGATGTAAGTGTAAATATTAGTTGTAATTATTTTTTGCTGTTATTATATAAATAAAAATCTATGAGATGCGTCACATTTTCTCAAGTTCTAGTCACAGAAGGGGGTGAGGAGAAACAACATACTTAGGTACCATTAATCACGAAATCTCAAAATCTGCGCTATTATTTTCCCTGTAACGGGGTCGTCACGTAAGGCTTGAAATGGGTGATATAAAAAAATATCACAAGGGAGAGGCGGGGTGCAGCAGACAATTTATTCTTCCAAACCAGGCATACAGACATTTTTATCACGGCGCTAGTCAAAAAATTCACCACGTATCATCATGGGGAGGGGTTGAACAGTTTTTAAAAAACATCATGTGATTAATGGACGAACCCTTGAAGAAGTCGAACGAAACGGAATCTATAACCAACCTCAACATCCTATAATGGTCCACTGCTGGACGCAGGCATCCCCTGATTTTTTATCTCTTGGGGGTAATGCCCATAATCCCCACGCGGGTTGGGGATCGCTGTTCGATGGTAGATCTATCCTGCAAAAGGTGCTGCTGCCCGCCTCCCGGTATGTCCCTTAGTCGCCTCCTACGACACCCCGGGAAGACTGTGCCCCGGGTGGTGGTGCAAGTTCTAACCCGGCACCACACGGCTATAACCAATAGTGAGTGTATTCTTATGACGTCAATGCATCAAAATATTTCACAAAGCGTCTGAATGACGCTGGTCGCGCTTAGGTACCTACCTACTTCAAAGCAGTCTTATTCTGCTAAGCTAATGGCTTTACTATGACAATGGATATGAATGGTGTACCTATGTCAAAGAACAAAGAGCTAGTAGTCTATGGATTGGATACGCCCTAAGTATAAAATTTACGTGTATAATACAAATAAAAAACTTTTCCGTTTATTCATTCTCACAGATTAGGTATGGGGGCATTCATATTTTACGAGGAGGTCCTCACACCAACTAAACGCCTCACGTAAAATGCGAGCCAAATCTCACGTGGTGGTCTCGGCAAAAATCACGTAATTTTTCCACGTTTTTTAGCAATTCCTACTAAAGATTGTTATTTATTATTTTAGAACGCAGAAAAATTTAAACCTTGGCACCGGAAACCACACACAAATTTTTATATCAGGATGACACGAAACGAAAAGTCTTTCTTTCATAAATTTTACATTAAACAACGTGAGGGGAGGGGGGTCTAGTTAGACATCTCACCAAGGGCAGAGGGGGTGTCGAAAAATCACTTCACGCAATTTATGGATGCTCCTTAACGCGACGATTCTGTGGCAATACCATTGTCATAGTAAAGCGATAGTTTAGCAGAATTGGGCCCCAGGCCCCAGAGCTATTAATGTAAGACTTACATTTGTTGCACAGCATGCAGACTTCAGTCTTGTCCCCGCTGTGTATGCTGAGATGTACATTCAGATGCTCCTTCCTCTTGAAGGCCTTGCTGCATATTGTGCAGATGTGGGGCCGAACTTGTTGGTGCTCCATCGTGTGCCGGTCAAGATGCTCTTTACGTTTTAACCTGTGTAACAAGACAAGACTGTAAGCACTCATTATAATGTAGCTTCTTCCTCTGGCTTCGGACTTCTGTTTCCAGTATAAGCAGCTTATAAATATGTTATCCTAGATCTGGAACTATATCTGTGCATAATTTCAATTTGATCTGTTCATGATTTATCAGTTTTCGTGATGTCTTAGCGCTGATTCAGTTATGATTTGCTATTGATGTGTTAAATCTGAGTTGTTTGAGTATTTGGGTATTCCGACCATTTTCAAAACTAGTAACAACTATTATTATTGGATTATAGATGAGCAGCTGAGAGCTGATGTGTCTATATCACAGTGCTTTTAGTTTTTCACTACACTTGTTTGTCTTGTATAGTGGTCAGTTTGTACGTTCATAACCAGTGGTAGTCTGTTTTTATCGCTATTCTCAAACAACTATGATAAATTATAATTAAAACCTTGTGAAGCTGCAACATTGTATCATCGTAGTAATCTCAAACAAAACCATTCTTACCCTGTTCCACAAATCCCGCACAAATGCTTGTACTCTTTATTATGTGTGAGCAGATGTTTCTCGAGCTCATCTTTAATGTTGCTACGGACGGGACACTGTACGCAGCAGTACTGTGTCTCGTTCCCTTGCGTCACAATGATGGCCAGCTTGTTCTTGGCTAGGAGGCTCCGTTTCATGATGGTCTCCATCGAGGAGTCATCTGGAAATTAAATGGGACTTAGCTTTCTAGGTATAAGTTTAATGCGAGTCCTAGACCTAGCTGGAATGTTTGATTCGAATATTTCTAGATGACAGATAAGAGGTATAATATTTAATTAATTTAGGTACTGGAAGCTTATTTATGAAGCTAGTACTAGCAGTTAGTTACCTACTTATACCATAAACTAATACAAAGTTTAATTAATTTTGTTCCTTTAGATATTTGTTCTGGGTGTTTTGTACGACATATAAAAAGTAAGCATCAGTTATCTAGTACCCATAACACAAGCTCTACATAGCTTGGGGATATAATATGATGCTGTGAGAATTGTCCAGTACTATTTAACTAGTTTGGGTGGGTAGGCAGTGGATAGGTACATACTAGGGATGTAACGAATGTCAAATTTTCGACATTCGCGAATGCGAATGCGAATGCGAGTATTCGATGCTCACATTCGCGAATGCGAATGCGAATGCGAATGTTGGTATTTTGAACTTGCCGCCAACTTCACGTACTGTTTATTGGCGCGCGCGTTGTCCAATTACCAACGTTTGCTATTAGCTATCTTCAACTACCAATTACGTACGAGTAATAATGTTTATTTCATTCATTCATGACATCGACAATTCACAACCTTGATAACCACAGAATTTGAAACTGATATTGGCATAATTGTATCAAAACAGATGCAGAGCAAAAATTTAAGAAGATGAATCGTTTGATAATTGCTATCTTCGTCTACCAATCGCGTTGTTTGTTTGATAATATTTTTATCCACACATTTGTCGGTTGGAGTTGGATTTGTTTGTCTTTTATATGTTATTTTGGGAAAAATGAGTGCCTCCATGAAAACAATGAGTAAAATTTAGACCACGTTTAGACTTATTTCACTTAGTGGATGCGGAACATTAATGTAAAATTATAAATAGGGGTACTGGTTTAAAAGTTACATAAGCATAACGCTATCGATATAATACAATACGCTATTGTACTGAAAATTTCTGAGTATATGAAAAAGAATGGATTGAAAAACGCATATCATATTAAGAGTTTTCTTGAAAATTTCTGATAGTCGTTTTGCAATCTATTGTTTTTTATATACTCAGAAAATTTCAGTACAATAGCGTAATGCGTTAGAAAGTTACAGCCCTTTTAAGTCGGAGCCCAACTATAAATCTCAAACTTTCATATACCTAACCATTTCATTAATATTTTGAAAAATCCTGAAATACGTGTTCAACGCCTTTGTGTTTTTGGTAAATTTCAAGCAAATTTGGCCACTTCGTAGAGTTAAAAGAAACACGTAAAAAACTTCAATCCTCTTTTCTTTTGGGGGTGTAATTTCCAAAACTCCTATGCTTAAAATTTAAGATTTCTAGCTTATGAGGTTTGGGTTGGGTGAAACTAGAAATTAACTTGTTTTTTTAATATTTAAAATATTCATATTTAATTATTAACCAGTATAACATAATAATAAAAAATAAAAGACGGCCTTGTCCTAGGTCCTCCGATCAAGGTCTGTGCACGCCAAAAACAAACCATAAATTTGTCAAGTGGTTCCCGCCATTAAAAGGTTACCTTAACCCCTGGGTTAGAATGATCAATACATTGACATTCAAATCAAAGGCTAGGCTATTTTTCGATCTCACAAATTAGTTCCCATAGAGAAAAAATAAACATTAAACGTTTAGTTTCTTTAATTTCGTAGAAACGCGTGCATAGCCACGGACAAACACTAGTCACCCAATCAAAGTCAGTTCAACATTTTCAGTTAAGTTTTGTCAAAGTTTCTTACAAAGTTCTTATTAAAGAATTAGCAATAAGAGTGCCATAATAAAATATAGTAATAGGGATAATGATTGATTTTGAGACTACTCCTTGATATTTTTAAACATCTACTGAATAGAAAATAAAACATATTTCTACAAAATATGTTTGAAAAACATGGATTTTGAAGGTAAAATTGAGTTTTAAAAAATGTAATTTAAATTTCGCTCTAAAACGCTACAATACTCGTGGCGACTGTCTATGACGTCACCGATGCACAAATTTTTATGATACAGAATTACCATAATATTTATATTCATTAGTATGTCTTTACAAATAAGAAATACAATCAAATAATAAAACAAGTATTAACAATATTGTCAAGAAACAAAGAAGCTAGCTATTGATTGAAGAAAGTCATACGTTTACTATTACTTATTTCTGTGGTTATTCTGTGTCTTCCATTTTACTTTGTGACCACATGACGTCATGGGTCTGTGTTCCCTATTGTAGTTCAACGTGTCATGGCGGATTATTGTATTTTGTAGATATTATTTATCAAAATAATAATTGATCTTGATCAAAATAAAAATTATAATACGCGTTTTGTCATGTATGGCTCTGATTTAATTTAGTAAACATAATAATGATGCTTTTTTTTACTGTCATCATCCCTATTTACGAGATGTGCAGAGTTGTAATGCATGTAAAAGAGAACAGTTTTTTAAATATATTAGGTAAGTTTTTGCCCCATCAACATTCGCCAAATATTCGCATAGATTTTGGCGAATGCGGATGCGAATGCGAATATTGAAAATCCTTGCGAATATTCGCGAATGCGAATGCGGATGCGAATATTCGTTACATCTCTAGTACATACCATCGGAATGTTCTTCGTCGACATCCATAATTTTAAACTTGGTATCTGCAGAAAAACAAATGATTAGACCAGAGTCATTCCACACACGCGCAGCTGCTAGGGCGAAAAAAGTTGGGAGTTGAACCTTCCCCTACCTACTGATATCGCCCCTAAGCCGCGCTCCCCTCCGTTTTGGGGCGACTACCCTTTGTCTACCTAACATCCCCTATGGGAAGGGAGGGGACCCCACTTCGGTATTATTAGAGGGGTGGCGAGCCGACATCGATTCAAAATCCCTCTACCTGAGTCTCTAACCCGGCTTTGGGTTACGTGATGTAATAATAATATGCGTCATAAACCTAACAAAATACCGTTTTGAGGTCAAGTTTGAAATGTAAAAGCAAAATAAACATGCATTTTTGAGACATGTTGCGCGCGTAAGTTTTTTTATTTATGAGATGTGATGAATGAACCAATAATATAACATTACCTGATTTAAAATGGAGCACTAGACTAGCATAAACACTAAATAAGCTGTTAAAATTCCACAATTACAAAACTAAACACAAATAAAATTCACGCAGATCAAACACAACAACAATACGTCCACCCTCTGCAAACCGTTAACAACGAATGAAATTTGAATGAAAGGAGTGAGTGTGAGTGAAGGAATGAACTAAACAGAATGAACATAATGATTTCTTTATCTGTCAGCTCTGTAGTGAGGCGCATATTGAACAAAATTTTAGAATCGATTAGTTCTTTCTTGATCAATTCATTGACATAACCTAAATTTATTTTATAGTAGTGCGGACTCTGGCAGTGATAGGTTGTTTTGTTAGTGTTTTTATTTTGTTTTTAAAGATAACCACGTGTGTACATACAGTAAATACCAATTAAATAAGAAATCATTCAAAATGAGCCCGGATAAACAACTTGTTGAATTAGCTATTAGGTTATTCACAATAGACGCTGTTAAGTTTGGGGAATTTATCACAAAAAGTGGTATTAAAACGCCTATTTACTTTGATTTAAGAGTCATAGTTAGTTACCCAGATGTAATGGTATGTATCTAGATTACATAGAAATATGTTTTTGTCATGCCATCTAGGCCGGAAATAAGAAGGGTACTAATTTATTATTAAGTTGTTAGTACTATCTATGTATAGGTAGGTACCCATTTAACCCATTCTATAAGTGTGATAGATTCGTGGGCTTTACGATTAAAAACTTTCGACTTTGACGATTTAAAATTAAGAATTCACTCACGAGTACGAGAATACACTCACGAGTTTTACTTATTACAAAATACAATATATTTACAGCAAAAACTACTTACTCACAAGTTTTCTCTGGTAAGGAAAAGAGAGAGAGGGCTTGCAAATTTTTTTTTTGTGGCCTTACTATCATTGCATGTTATATTTGTGCCGTCACACCTTTTTCTTGTTTTGTCTAGTAATATAAATTGAAAAATAAATATTGCGGGGCAATACCTACTAACAACAAAACGTAGCAATAATAATCTAAGCAGCTGAACTTCTGTTATGGGTAGTTACTAGATAATTAATAGAATACTTACCTACATATTTTTTTGGTATGTAGAAAATACACCGAACACCCGGAACAAATATTTCCAGATCGTACAAACATTTGTCCCAATCGTGGGAATCGAACCCGCTACTTACTGTGCAGACCTTCGGCCACCGCGCCGCATTAGTTAGAAATTCGTACAAACTACCTTCATAAATTTATATATTTATATCAGACAGTCACCTTGTACTGCTAAGCTGTATGCGGGTAGTAGCTAAAATCATAACTATAAAAAAGCTAGTATAACTGGCTAAGCTGTGTATTGGTTCTATTTGTTTCAAAACGGTGTTATTAACGATGTTAGGTACTTTGCACTTAGAAAACTGGTTTATTTATAACTTCTAGCCAAGTTTGTGTGTGGCTTTGATATGTGACCGCCGACAATAGGCAAACTTTTTCTGGTTATCGTGTCTTATTTATAAATAAGAATAGTTCATGTTATTGATGAATACAGAAGTACAATACGAAAATATGGTGGAGTAACGTTGCAATTGCAACCAATAAGCTCTGTTATAGAACTAAGCAACTGGAGGTTCGTACCATAGAATTTTTTACGTCGTGTCGTGCCCTTTTGCAAAAGGTTTATTACCAAACCATCACAATCACAGTGAGATTAAATATTTATATATACATATAAATATTTAATCTCACTGTGATCTCTTATAGCTGCTGTGATTTGCTTGAGTAGCTGTTACCCTCAGCGATATCAAAACGGCACGGGATGCTCTAGTACGATGTTACATTCATTACGAATGTAAGCAGGTTAACTACGAACCTTATTGGTGCTGGAAAAGCACGGGTTAACTACGAACCTTATTGGTGCTGGAAAAACACAAACTTTGTATGATGTTAATGTTACAATTAACCAAAGTATACAAAATGACAGTGTTCAGAGATAAAGATAAAAGATAAAACACTTTTAGACTATAAAGATCCTACCGCTTTGCTTGAAAGGTTGTTTTCTAATAATTATTCAAGACGTAAAAATAAAAATACATTCGAAGTGGTTGCTACACTGCTATTGAATATGCCAGTTAAACATTGCATTACGTTAAACTACATACTTATGTCCATTCAACATAGCTACTTTCGTTTAACCTACGTAAGAACTAGAACTGCTTCTCCAGAATATTAATCTACGGAAATCGAGGGTACAAAGCTAACGTAACGACTCGTTCCGGGGATTTTGCCGTGAAAAACTCAAGTGTAGATTCACATGGTCTTGAAACAATTGAGCAGACCCTTTCAGAGCCTTACCTGCCTTTGTGGCATCTACCGCGCTGCTCCTGCATCGAAAGTTCGTTGATGAGCAACTCGATGTGGTCGTTTTTTAATTAATTTTAATCTCGATGTGGTCGTTTAGCAGCGCCGCCGTCGTGGGGTCGGACATTGCTGGCGCCACGTCACCATCTTGCCGCCGATTGGAAAATACAGCGTCCGACAAATCGCATTGAGCAGACCTTCGTCCTTGAGAGTCTGTTGCAGGATTCAGCCTGAAACTTTTTCAAAAATGTATTAGAATTTGAATTCCAGGCTATCCCACTTCTGATGATAGAGTCGTGGGCTTTATCTACCTAATAAATCATCTTATTTTGATAAGATTCATAGAATTGCCTATATCAATTCTATCTAACTTTTGGGAAATTATAAATAATAATACCAGAATTCAGAAACCCTTTTCTTTATTTCTTTATGCTAACAAAATAAGCACATTGATGTACAAGTTTAATTTCAAACCATAAAATAATATCAACTTAGAAATAAAGTAATAAGGAGTTTCTGTTTGCTTCAATCTTTTAAACCCCAGTGGAAGAAGCGAACAAGAAACCCCTAGGTATTCGATTCTCAGTGTATTATACAAGCTTTGATATAAAACATGAATTATAAAGGGGAATAAATACATTTATAACATTTTTTATAGATAATGGTACGGAACCCTTAGTGCGCGAGTACGACACGCTCTTGGCTAGTTTTTCAAAATTACGGTGCACAGTGAAAGTTATATATTATTTAGATAAAGGAAACATATTCATATAGATCAATTATGAAATGATTTTTTCTTCTGTGAATATCTCAGAAACCTGACGCTTTAAGAAATTATGTTATAGAATATGTTTTATTTAAAAAAGTGTCCGACAATCAGGTATATGATCCATGTATCCAACTATATAGATATCATTTCGTGCACCGCGATATTGAAAAAGAAAAAAATAGGTTTTAGGGGCACCCTTAGAGGGGGCGGGCACCATACGAAAATCTTCAAACCCTTAGACTAAGTATTTCAAACCCATTTCAACATTACACAACCCCATCGAAAAAGGTTTAAATTAGAGTTCATAAATGAATGAGAAACAAATGAAATTCATGTATGAAAACTTTCAAACCCAAAATTGATTCGCACTGATAATTAATTATGAACAATGTCGTTAAATATTTTCCCTTAATATTTCTTTGCTTTTGCAACTCCACAAAAAATATCTATGCTTCTGAAAAAGAAAATGAAAGGTATCCTTCACTTACTTATCGTATTCAATATATTTATGTGCATATAATGTAAATCTGGAGATTGAAGAGTATTTTTAAAGACGACCTGGGCTTGGCCGATGAAGGTCCGCCTTCGATGCAGGAAGGAGGCACCGAAGGCATTGCGTTCAAACCCGGCTCGGGAAATATGTTTGTACGAGCTGCAAATAATAATTCTTTATGGTCTTCCGGGTGTTTTCTATGTATAATTTAAATTATTTATTTTATTTGAAGTATTTCAGTAGGTTTTACCTAGATTTTGGTTCAATATAAATAACTACAAATATTTGTGTTCATTTTTCAGGAACTAATAACATCTTTACTTCACGATTATGGAGCGAAGAACATTCAATACGATCACGTATGCGGCGTGCCTTACACAGCTTTACCGCTAGCAACCCTACTCGGGGTTAAAGTTAAAAAATCCATGCTGATGAGGCGTAAAGAAACTAAAGCTTACGGCACCAAAAAGTCAATTGAAGGACATTACAAATCAGGAGAATCCTGCCTTATCATAGAAGATGTAGTTACTTCTGGATCTAGCGTTCTGGAAACGGTTAAAGATCTACGTACAGAAGGACTAGTTGTTAAAAACACGATCGTTATATTAGATAGAGAGCAAGGTGGAATTAAGAATCTAAACACCAATGATGTTCAAGTGACTTCCTTGTTTACTATGTCCTCATTGATCAAAATTCTCTTCGAAAATGAAAAAATTACAGAAGAAACTGCAATTAAAGTAAAAGATTATTTGAAAGAAACACAAGCTCCAGTTATAGGTAAGTTTAAATTTTGTAATTTTGTATTTAATCTATAGCGGAAGCTTGGCATTAATAAAATAATTACAGTATCATCTAGCCCAAATGTAAACAAAGTTTGTATTTGGAAAATAATAACAGAACCATTTAAACTCAAGAAAAGCAGCATAGATGATTTAAGATCTTAAATTTGTTGGTTTTTTTCCACCTCTAATTGCGGAATTATAGGTATGATAAATTCACGAATAACTATTATGAAGAATGCGTATTTAATCAATTTTTTGTAAGCAAAGCTGTCTCTGATTATAAGGCAGAATGAAGTTTGCCATATATCAGCTAGTTTTAAATTTATGTAGATTATACTTTACAGTACCAACCAAAATACTCAGTGCTATCTATCTAAAAACGTTTAATATTTATGCTAAAATCAACTACACACTGTGTCTCAGTTTAATAAATAAATAAGATACTCGCCTACCCCACAAGGCACCTACCGATTACCTACATAATGATTATTTTATTAATTAACATTTCAAAGCTTAACATATTTATTAATTCCAGAAAAATCTGTGGATCGAGTAACGCTATCTTATGAAAAAAGGGCGGAACTGGCAACAAACCCTATAGCTAGACAACTGTTCAACATAATGGCTATTAAGAAAACCAATCTATGCTTATCTGTTGATCTGACAACAACGATAGAAGTCCTCGATCTTCTAGAAAAAGTAGGCGAACACGTTTGCTTGGTAAAAACTCATGCTGACATCATCGAGGACTTCAATTCTGATTTTGTATCTCGTCTCAAAGAATTGGCAGATAGATTCAACTTCCTCTTGTTGGAGGATAGGAAATATGCTGATATTGGTAATACTGTATCGCTGCAGTATTCGAAAGGACTTTTCAAAGTGGCTGAATGGGCTGATTGTGTCACAGTGCATTCTTTGCCTGGAGATGGAGTACTGAAAGCTTTGAGTGCTGTTTCTAAAGGGCTCAGCCGAGGCGTATTCTTGTTGGCAGAGATGAGCAGTGAGGTATTAATTGTTCTTTAATTTTCATTTTATTCAAACTCCGTATCTGGATACTACAAGTTCATAGGTACCTACCTAGGTTTAAACATATTTGTGTTAAATATAACCATAATTTTAAAATAATAATAATAACCATATTTAGAATCACTGTCAGTGTCACAATCACTGTTAAAACAGTGATTGTGAAGCACTTCATTTCTGGTTGCAAATCACAACTTTGATTGTAAATCACAATCATTGTAAAAACAGTGATTGTGATTTATTAGTACCTACTTGCACTACTAACAATTTTATGACAGAAAATATCTTTAAAAGTAATAATTAATAGAATCTCACCACCATACAGCAAAAAAGCCAAAAACACAAAAATGACACGAAATTTAATTGATAAATCCACGCCGCGTCGCCGCCCTTCATGTCAGCCAATTTAAACTCATCCTCTGTTTTTCAATTGATTGGTTGAAGTCAAGGCCATGTTCAGGGAACCTGGGGGGAGGGCTTTTCCCAGCAGTGACTCATTAGAGTCACTGGCCACCATTGGATGTAAATAACATTACTTTTATTATTTTCAGGGTAATCTCATCTCACCAGAATACAAAGAAGCAACAGTGAGCATGGCATCTAAATACCCAGAGCTGATAACAGGATTCGTTTGCCAGAACAAGAACACATTCAAGAACCCCGGTCAGATACAATTGACGCCGGGCGTGAAACTACAAAGTTCTAAAGATGACCTAGGTCAAGTGTATAATAGTCCAGAAAAAGTGGTCTTGGAAAACGGCGCTGATGTTATCGTCGTAGGCCGCGGCATTGTTGCTTCAAAAAATCCTCAGGCAGAGGTGATTTTGTATAAAAACGCTTTGTGGAAACATTATTTAACACGAGTTTCTGGTAACTAAATAATGTCCAATAATTACCATTTTCTTTGATAGTTGAGATCCACTTGAAGTAGATATTTTTGTTAAAAGTGCGCATTCCAGTAAGTGTTAGGTAACTGATTATTTGCTAAGAAAGAATGAAAATGATTTCGATGCTTTGTACGTAAGTGAATTTTTAACTCGTCAACTAAATTTCATTTATTCTATTATGTGTTCAATGTATCAAGCACTGACGTTTGAAACATTCTCCATAAAATAAGTTAGTTAGACATCTAGTTAATCATAAATAGTAAGTCATCATCATCAGCCTATATTAGTCCACTGCTGGACATAGGCCTACCCTGCAGGGTATCTTCAGCTTGCCGCATCCAGCATCTGACAGCAGTTTTTTGCAAATCTTATCCCACTTTGTCGGAGGGCGTCCTACACTACGTTTGCCGAGTCGCGGTCTCCACTCAAGAACATGTTTACCCCAGCAATCATTGATTATTCTTGAGATATGGCCAGCCCACTGCCACTTCAGCTTGCTAATCCTTTGAGCTATATCGATAACCTTGGTTCTCTGTGGGATGTATTCGTTGCGAATCCTATCCTTAAGAGAAACACCGAGCATAGCTCTCTCCATAGCTCGCTGGGCGACTTTAAACTGGTGGACCAGCCCTAACGTGAGTGTCCACGTCTCAGCTCCGTAGGTCATGACGGGTAGGACGCACTGATTGAAAACTTTCGTTTTCAAGCATTGCGGTATGGATGACGAGAAGACTCGACGTAGTTTTCCAAACGCTGCCCAACCTAGCTGGATCCTCCTCTTGGCCTCCTTCTCGAAGATGTTTTTACCCAACTGCAGAATCTGCCCAAGGTAAGTGTACTCGGAAACAATTTCGAGAAGGTGGCCATGTACGACGATCGGTCCCGGATCCATGTGGCCATTGATCATGACCTTAGTTTTATCCAAGTTCATGCCAAGACCGATGCGTCGTCGTGAGGCTGAAGCTAGGCCGTCCAGCATCAGGTTAAGCTCCTCCAGCCATTCCGCCATTAAGACTATGTCATCAGCGAATCAGACGGAGGTGTGAGATGCAAAAGTAGGTATATATAGTAAGTAATAATAATAATAAATATATAATATATATAATAATAGCAATAAGCATTAAGCATACAATTAGGTACCTATAGAAACCCAAGCAAGCACCGTATCACTTTGGGCGCCATTTTTTTTCCAGATTCTAAAAAGTATGTAAAGATTTTTAAAAAAATGTTGTTTCTGAATAAAATAATCTAATAAAAGCATTTTTTTCAAATATTCTTATTAGAAATCCACACCTCCATGAAATTCTAAATGCGTTACCTATATTTTCCTGCATCAAACTTCGCAACAGCTAATTTTTCAAAAATTTTAAAACCCCGATGACTGTTAATAAAAAATACCTGACATTAAAAAGACAGCACAGATTCGCATTAGGTAAACATAGATATGTGGAAGTTTTTGAATTGCCTTTTCACATCAATGGAGTGTACAAGTTGTGAAACTAACTTTTAAAAGTTTATCTAAGGAACTTATACACTTTGTTGATGTGACAAAGGTTGTTCGGTACTCTATTTTATTTAAATAAGAAATTAACCTTTCTAGGAACATAAAAAATCTGTTCATCCGTTTGTGGTACCTATACGTATGTGGATACGTCATACAAATATTGACCTGTATCCAAATCACATTATATTTAGACTTAGATATGCAAAATTATGTATTAGTTTGTAAGTCATATAATACACTTACTAGAGATTTATTTTCTACTTCTTCCACAAGTGGACAATTAATCGCCTCCTCGGCACCCTAATCCTGCCCTAACTGATTATCTTGGGAACTTAGGTATTTAATTTGTTAAAAATTGCCCAGAGTGCGAGAGCTTACGCTACGCACTATAATACAAAAACCTTAGTAACACATTATTTCTTATTTGATATTAATTACTATTTATATACCTGTAGTAATTAATTTGACTTGTCTAAGTGCTTATTTCGTAAGCTTAAAGAAATAAACTTTATAGAATTATGAATTAAACAATTAGTAGTATTGTGTTTAAAGTGTATATTCTCACTTAATATTATTGTAGTGTGACCGACAGCTAGAGAGCCCTACACTGAGTCTGGCTCGACAAGGACTCGAATCGATATTCGCTCATGTGAAATAAAATCGATTTTATCATGAACATTAATTTTTTTCGGACAACACTTTTGACATTTTGATAAGAAATGTCAAATAAAAGAGAAATGGCTGCAAATCTAAATCAATACAAAACAAAACATTGTAGAAATGGATCAAATTGTTAGGGAATTAGGCTTGAATAATAAGCAAATTGATGCAACAGCTTCGCCTAGTTTGTATTCTGTGATTGTGCACACGAGTTGGCTGAAGAAATGGCTAAAAAACGTTGAAATTGAAAATTTATGCGACAACATTGAATTTACACTTAAACCTGCTGAAAGTGTCCAATATCCATGGAAAAAGATCTTTATAAAGGTATCTATGAACGCCTCAAAGCTACTTCTATGACCAGTAAATTTTTTGTGCCGATTTTATAAGCGATTTCTTTGTTGTCACCATAGGTATTGAACAAGAAGATATCCAAGGTCCTACCCCTTCCACGCTATAAATTCGGTGAAACCAGCTCGGATACACCTTTAACCATATCTCAACTCCTCCAGTATGTTTCACACAGCAACCAAAGATCTCTATGGAAAGAATCCTACAAGAAATACTGTCAGAATGTAGAGGGCAGTAAAGAAAGTACAATAGTTAATTTACTAGAGCATGACCATCTGGTTTCAGAGGTCTTGCTGCGATTATACGGCTGTAATATAATTAGGATTAAGACAGACAGTGCTGGTAACCACATAGAGTACAAGGAGATTGCAAACAAAAACATTTTAAAAGCATATGAAACACATGCTAATTTACTGGCAGCCTTATTTGCTTTAGAAACAGACAATAACATATTTGTAGTGTTCAGAGGGCATTATGAAAATACCCTTGCTGACTGCTTGAACTTTAGTCCCAATCTTATAGATTTAAACTATGGCCGTGGTTTGTTTATTGTGTACCAATTACTACACCTCTCGAAAGCATTGAGTGATAGAGGACTAAGCATGGGTATGCTGACGTTACAAGACATATTTTTATCTGAGGATCTATGGCTCCAAGTGATTCCTGTGATAACAAATAATATACATTGCTTGGATGCATCACTGATTTACGAGCAGAGCAGAAGTAAGCAAAGCCCGGCTATAAGCTCCCAGGGAAATAAAGAACAAGGGAAGAAAGAAGACTGCTGGCGGAATGATGCTGTGCAGTTAGAAAAGCTGTGCATGCTGTGGGTTAGAGGCCGGATTTCAAACCTGGACTATATCCTCCACCTTAATGTGTTGGCCGGACGAAGTGCCAATGACCCTCAGGCTCATTTCATGGTGCCTTGGGTGACAGATTTTGCTTCGAGATGTGGTAAGGAACTGAACTAGGCAATTATGGTCATATTTTTAATCAAATTATATTTCCCATTAATTACTTATAGGAGGCAGTGTTGAAAACACATGCACATGAAGAGGCCTATTCTTTCCTTAACAGACAAAAACAATGAATAGCTAACCTGAGAGCCTGATTCTCACTATCTTAAACCTGTCTTCCCTAATTGCTGGATGAGTAACTGAAAACACTGTCTAATAAGTTTATATCATGTAATTCTAAGCAGCTCTAAAGTCTACAGCATCCGCAGCTTGGCTGACCTGGTACAGGAGCATGAATGGTGTAATACTAATACCCTAAATTAATTAATACTTCATATATGTTATGTGCTTTTGAAATGTAATGAATATAAAAGGCATTTGACTTGACTAAGTGCTCCTTGTGAGCCAATGGTTTTAATAAATAAGTTGAATTGAATTGTGTGGAAGCATTATACATAGCTTTATAATAAGTAAATCCACACTGCAGAACAAATCATCAGTGTAAGTGTAAAGGCTTGTTCATAAGGTGTCTTTATTTTAATCATTCTAGGTAGAAACTGGCGAGACTTATCCCGATCCAAGTATCGTCTCAACAAAGGGGACAGGCAGCTAGACATGACGTATGACGTCAGCGCGCCAGATCAGACCCCGCATCATGTGTCCGATGCGCTATCCGATATCACCTGCTATGTGTACTTGGCGAGAAGGTGAGTAGGACTTTGTTATTATGGAGTAAGGCTTAATTTTGTACAGCAATATATTTAATGTAGCGTGAAGATTGATTAGAACCTTGTTGCACAGCAGTAAGGTATAATATTGATGATTGATAATTGATAATTTATCTAATGTTTGTGTGGGCTTAGACGCGTTCGTGATGTGTATTTTTACTACAGTATCAGTTTCGTTTTATAATGCCAATAAGAGTAGAGGACGTTATCGAAAAATACGCAAATAACAGTAATTTTGTATGCTATGAGTGCGTGTATTTGCGTGTATGAAATGAACAGCTTTTTTAGTATTCTGAAATTAGTAATCAGATTTTTCAAAATATAATACACAATAAGATTTTTCAAAAGGTCTGACGTAACAGGAAAAAACTTATTGGTCCCTCTGCTGGGCAAAAGCATCTCCTAAAATTTTCCAACCATCTGTAGCTGCTTCCCACCATAGGTCTTATCGGTCTTCCGTCCCATCGGATTATCATCATCATCATCAGCCTATATTAGTCCACTGCTTCACATAGGCCTCCCCTAATCTATTGAATTATAGTAGTCATATTAGGGGTTTCACCTCGTTTAGTTTTGCCAGGATCGAGCTGTCAGCCCCGCCCATCTACACGTACGTTTCGGAGCGCGGGATGGAACGGCGCGTGCGGTTTCTCGTGGTCCGACCTTTCGTGTGCAGGCCGGTATTGGCTTTATCTTTTGGGGGTAGTGCCCATAATCCGAACACTGCCTCTAGTGATCCAAAATACCTACCAACTTAGATAGATAGATAGAAAATACTTTTATTGCACACTTAAGTGTGCAATAAAAGTATTTTACTAACTAACTAAAAAAACAATTTACACATAAAACAATTATATCATAAGTGACAATTGGCGGTCTTATCGCTCAAGAGCGATCAATGCCAGACAACCCAACTTTATTCAACAGAACACCAAAAGAGACCCTCTGCAAACATGTCCGCAACAACTGGGTGCCGGCAGAATACCCCGCGAGCATTCAGCGTATGCAAGAGTGGACGCCCGACGAGTGTATACCGGAGTTCTACACCGATCCGACAGTGTTCAAGAGCATTCATGAAGATCTACCGGTTTGTACGATTATACAGAATCCTTAGTAATAAGAGAAAGAGATGCATAAACAGAAGACAAGGGTGACAAGCCTAGGGGTGAAACATAAAAGAATGTACAAGGTGTTCCGAAACTCAACGTCAAGCCGAAAACGATACTCCGTTTTCGGCTTGACGTTGAGTTTCGGAATCGTGGTCACTTTTTTTCAGTATGAAGAGTCAAACAGAAACAAATGAATATCTTTTTTAGTTAAAAATTTAGAGCATTGTTTTTTTATTTCATAGTACAATTAATGAATGAGTTATTTGAGCTTTTATACAGATATTGATATCAGTAGTCATAGCATTGAAAAGTTCCGCGCCTCCAGAGAATTTCTGATTTTCAGAAAAAAACCAATAACTCGCAAACCATTAGAGATAGACCCATAAATTTGTGTTTTTTCTGGGTTAACATGAACACACCTGTTTTCTGGTTTCGGCTTGACGCTGAGTTTCTGGACACCCTGTATATATAATTACAAGTAAAATTTAGTAAGGTTCGTATATCGGTCGAGTCAAACTCCATGATATTTAGTTAAGATTACGTTACGGGGTCTAACTTCGAATCTTTGACATTTATGCGCGCTCCAGTTTTTTTATTTATTTTATTTTTATTCCTACTCGTGCTACATTACATTGTTTTGTGTAATTTTTGGGCCCCTACCCTACTAACTAAAATGCTATACTTAAATTTGAGTAGGGGTCGATGGAGCTCTGTCTACAAGAGTGGAATAAAAAAAAACTTATAAGATCCGAGCACATAATTGATGGTTCTAAATGTCGGGAAAAATAGATAAATAAACGTTAAATAGTACCTACCAATAATTAAGGATGTAGATAGAAGCTAGCAAGACTTATTCATCCAAACAAGCATCATACACAGCGTAGGTATCATAATTACTGGCGATGTAAAAGGCATTTAACCTCTCAATACAGAAGATTGAAAACGATTTGTTTTCAGGATCTAGGTATACCAACATGGGCGACGTGCGCTGAAGACTTCATAACGAAGCACAGGGAATCGTTGGAGAGTACGCATGTCTCGGAGAATCTACACCACTGGATAGATATCACCTTTGGTTACAAGTAAGTATCCTCTTAACTTTGAAAATTCTATGTTCTTACTATGAGAAATGTTGTGTAACGTTAAGAGGCCAACCAGCGTGTTTGCTTGTTCAACTAGGCCTAGATCTCAGAACTTCCGGGATTCCCGTAGTTAAAAACTCGAACTAAGTACATAAAATTATTATTTTTTCTTTGGTTCCTTCAACGTGAAAACACGAATAAGCAACAAAAATACGATCGAAAAAAACCATGAAAATGTCCTGTTTTGTACATAATTTGGTCTAGATCTTAGGAACCCTGCAGTCTATTGAAATGACTTATGTTTTGATTCGTAAGTTATTTTATTACCAATTAATTGGTTCCTTCAGTTAGTTCTTCCACGTAATTTACTTGTAAATAAGCACTAAAACTAAATTTTTGCACTTGCGCCGTTCCAAAAACGCGTCGACATCTTATGCCTATGCATAAAATGTCGCGTTTTTGGAACGCAAAAAAAAAAGAATAACCTTTTCACAAAATTCCGCGCATTGCGCCCTCTTGAAACCAATCAAATTGAAGTATTTTCACCGCATACTTTTCTCATATTAAACTATTCAAACAAAAATCACCTTCCAGATTATCAGGAACAGCGTCGATAAAAGCTAAAAACGTCTGTTTATCCCTGGTCGACGGACACACTGGCACCAGACGAGGCGGGATGGTCCAGTTGCTAACCGCCCCTCATCCGCCCAAAGCCTCGAGGGCTTTACCATCTGCCCCGCCCAGGTTACATTGGACCACGACTAGAGAATCCAGTATGTTTTACCAATTAAGTATATTCAATATACATTATGTATAAGACTAATAAGATAAGGGTTCCAATAGAGCCTTGGGATACTCCCTAAAATATTCAAGGATATATTATTCGATTTCGTAATGAATCGTCAACCTTATCTGGTTTAATCTAAGTGTTATCTAAAATGAGCTGTTGTTAAAAATAATATAACGTTGATTAAGTTACATAAGTTATGTAGCAGTAGAATTTGTTTCTAAATTATTTATCTTATCAGAAAAGGTATTTTCCAGGAAAATCAATCAAAAACGACAGTTCGGACGATATATCAGACGAAGAAGAGGAATCAGTCAGCCAACATCTTCCCCAACACGTGTCCCGTTTGCACGTCCCGCCTCAGCGGATTCGATCCAGGCACGGCAGCAGTAGAGCTAGATCCTTATCCAAAAGCGTCGACGATTCGCAACAAACCAGCTCACAAGAAGGCAGAGCTTCGTCAAATTCCAGACATTACAGGGTACAAAGATCAGAGCTAGGGAAAGGCGTCATATACCTCCCGAAAGAATTCAACCCTGTCGCCTCAATACAAGCCCTAGAATCCCTTGACAATTTTCGATCAAAATGCTTTTTCAGCAAAGCAGAAGAAATGGAGAAACAAAAAGAAAACGCGACCACTTTGAACCTTTTCCCGATGCAGCAAGAAATCAGACAGGACAGTAAAGTGAACGATGATACAGCGTTCACGAATCACATGTTTCTGGCATCGTATGAGCAGAGTTACTTGAAGAAAATAAGCCAAGAAGCTCACATAGAAAGCGTTCTGAAAGAGAGAAAGAATAGGAGTTTTAATACGAGATACACAACAGACGCTGCGGTTTATAAGCAGTTCGTCACAGAGAGTAGGCGGCAAGACATGCTGGTGATAGGCTGTCTGATTGTGGAGATATTTCTACACACGTACATGCGACCGCTGAGAAGCTTGAACAACGACTTTGTAGAACGCTTTAACACCTGCAGAGTGGTCTTAAAACACAATTTCCACGTGATGCCGAAGTGTGTAAGCTATATTGCGTCTTTGCTTTTGAACGTCCAGCATCCGAGCTTGAGTTTTAGAGAGCTGACGCCGAAAAAGGATGAACCAATGAAGAAAACTGCTGTCACGGATAAAGGTCTGCCTTCACCGAGTCCATCACAACTATTGCAGCCCTTACTAATGCAGCATTTGGTCCCTTTCCCACAAAACTTTACGATACTATACAACTTGCTAAGCACATTACATGAGTACGAACTGACGAGTAACGAACTAAATGTCCTTTACATGTACGAATGCGATGGAACCCAATGTGAGAAATACCAGAATCTAGACAAAACGAAAATGTTTTTCACCCAGAAAATAGCCGAAGGAAAGATCCAAGCTTGCGGTGCGCATTTAGATGTACTCCTAAATCAGGCTAAAACAAGCCAGTTCGATGTCTTAGATATCTTTTTAGCTTATTATATAAAGTTGCTGCAAAGTAAAGACACGTCAGTATTAGCCGCGTGGTACCTTTTCGATACTGTTAGTAAAGCTTTAGGCCCCGAACAGACGAGGAAAAAACTTTTGAGACATATACTGAATCTATACGAAGATGATGATTATGTTACGGACAAACCTGAACTGCATAAGATAACAGACGTAGACGCACTGGCAAGCGGTGGAATGGCTAGTCGACAGAAGTTCGTCAAGTTATACCATAACATATTCTTGTTGCAACTTATGGTGCGCCTTGGATTGCAGTGTTTCTTAGATAACTTCACACAGCATTTAGTCGAGGCTGTGGGAGGTTACAAGGACGTTAGCTCAGAAGTGGGATCTCCCGGGCATTTGTGTCATCATCGCTCGATGGCAAACAAAAAGCCCAGATATTCTGATGACAACGTGAAAAACGCGCTATCAACAAACACTGATATATTTTCCCCCGATACTTCCTACGGATCTGAGAACGTTACAACTCCTAGTATAGACAAAACTATGAACGAATCGTTGAAGGACAGTGATAATAGAAGCGAAAACGAACTATTTCACTTTGAGACTGATAAAGATAGGCTGCCGAGTCGGAACAGCAGAAGCAAATCACCAGCTGAATCAATAGATTCGTTCAACTCATCAAATGCTGCCCAAGAGAACCTCACGCCTTCACCTCTAGCAGAATTCCCTGTGTCCAAATACAACTCGATCAATAAAGAACCTAATGTTGTAATCACTAAAGATGAAGTTTCGGAAGCGTCTAAAAAGACCTCACCGTCAATAGAAATCCCAAACAAGTCTATGTTCACAAGTTACCTACATTTCGCTGACGATAATGAGGAGGTCGAACTGAGAAATGAATCGGGACGACAAGTGAAGCTAGATCTCAAACCTAATCAAGCGAAAATGAACTGTAGTGTAAGTGATGATGACAGTGAATGCAAAGAAAATTGCAAAATATCGGACATGAGCTCTGAAAGTCTAATATGGTTAGCGCATAGACTAGGACCCGTTTTAACTTGTAGGTATATTACTAGGAATCTGCTAAAGATGTTGACTCTTTGTTACATTGGAAAAGAGAACTTAAGTCCGTGGGAGACGGACGAAAAGGATGAATTTGATGAGATATCTATCGTGACAAACAAAGTTTTGGGCGATAAGAATGCGGTGAAGGTTATAAACTGCCTCACTTCTATTGTTGGTAAGTCTTTAATAATTTCTTAGGTCACAGTCGCATTTCAAACAGCTAGGTAGGCGTCTACGGTTTACTGGTTTCGATGGTAGCTAGGAGCTTCGTGGCTTAGACTTCAAAATGACGGCATTTTGAATTCTATGCCACGACCTTAGTGACAGTTACAATTTGTAGTAGTTAAGTCTAGGCCCGCCTTTATAAAAAATAAGAATAAAATTACTTTACTAGTTCAATCTTTATTAGACGACCTCTGTGGCGCGGTGGGCGAAGGTCTGCCTGCGACGCAGGAGGTTGCGGGTTCGATTCCCGCCTCGAGACAAATGTGTGTACGATCTGCAGACATTTGTTCAGGGTGTTCTGGTCGTTTTCTATGTATAATAAAAAATATCTATCGATCTATTGTATTATATTATGTATATCAGTTATCTAGTACCCATAACACAAGCTCTGCTTAGCTTGGGGCTAGATAATGCTGTGTGAATTGTCCATCATTATTTATTTATTTTATTTATTTTTAATCAGACGTACATTTTCTTAAGTTAAAAAAAAAACCTAAAAATATATATGAATATAAAAGAAACAAAATGGCGTCTGACTCAGCATGGGTTGGCTGCTAGCAAGCTAGCAGCCAACGCTGGTCTTCCGTTAGAGCTCTTTTTTGTTGGCATTACGGACAACCTGTTCACAAAAAAAAAACAGTTTGAACAGAATATCATTTTGAACAATTTACAATTATAATATTAAAGAAAAACAGCTTTCACATCAGTAAATAAAACAGGATAACAGTATTAAAAAAAAATAATTAACATTTTTAAAACTAAAGCCCGGATCAATTAATGTTAAAGTTAAGTTAATACAAATTTAAATAAAGTTTTGAAAACACATTCCGGATCAGTATGACGGCATTTGGTTCAATATCCATTCCCTTTCAGCAATGTACGGCGAACAGCTCATAATATTCCAATACCTGCCGCACATGAGCGAGTTGATCGCGTCGTGCCGCAAGCGCCTGTCGGTCCCGCTAGAGGGCGGCGTGGTCGCGTGTCTGCAGCTCATCAAGCATCTGCTGCCGTACATGACGGATGCGAAGATCATGGAGCAGCTGCAGGTAAGCAGGAAACAGAGTTCAGCACACGCTGAGCCAACCTCTATTTTGGTGCAGGGTCTTCAGACAAAAACCACCTTATTTTTACTACCAACCTTTTGTGTCAATTACCTCCATGTTAAATTGTTTTAGTTCTCCGCTTGCTTATTTTATACTTGTGTGTACCTAACAAATGTATTTCTATTCTATTTCTCAAACTACAGGATGTACCATAATTGACGACCAAACGAAATAGTTGAACGTACCAACCTGCATCCGATTATTCCAGTAGTTCTGTGCTTCAGTTCTGTACAGAACCACTGGAAAAACTTCGATAACCCCGATGTGTTGGCGTTCTACGTTTTTTTAATGCAGATTTTTGGCCTATTTTTGTAAATAATCTCTAACTAACACCAATTTTGAAGAAAAAATAAGTACATAGATACGTACATAAATACCTTACTATCTGCAAAAACTTCAGGTTTCGCTGTTTTAGAAATGAATGTTTTTAAATAAATAAAAAGTTTTTGGGCACGTACACGTCTAGTCCTGAAATAGCACATGGACACTTTTTATCATATAAATATGTAAATTCCCATGTGATAGAAGATCCTTACGACAACTTTTTATAGAACAATCATTAAATCTTTGTTAATTTTACTATAAAAACTATCGTAGTTTGACGAATTCATTACGGATGTAATACGGTGTTCTTTCAACACAATTAAGGTTCATATAGTTAACCGGCTTACATCCGTAATGAAATCTTTGTTAAATTGAAATAACGTATCTATCTATAGGCTCTACTTCTATCCGAAAACAACGCGTAAGAAGCCACGGACAAAAACTAGTTTATTTTTTTTAAATGATCATATTTGTTTACAGGACACGTTCCTCCGAAGCATCCTCTCTCCCGCTCTCCGCCTATGCGGCAGCGGGCGGGCGTGCGGCGGCGGCGCGCGCGCACGAGCCGCACTCACGCGCAAGCTAGCCGCCGCATTACACGCCGTGGCTCTCAGGGTCGGCCCGGAGATGACGAGGAAGCATCTCTGTGTGCCGCCCTTGCAGAGGTTAGTGATAGTGACACATATACTCAAGAATTTATTTAATTTTTGACGTTCCTAAATACGATTGCTGAGCGCTGATAGCGATCACAACGATATTTTGCGTTGGTATCGACAGTTGAGTGTAGTAAGGCTTTTTGCACAGAAAGGGTTTGTCAATTTGTTTGAATTTCTTTACTGATACATTTTGTAACTCACTAGGAGCTTGGAATTTTGTTAAACTTGTTTCATTTCTTAGGGTAAGCACTTTAACAAAAATCGCTAGGAATTTTGTTGTTGCATAAAACAGGTTGTTTTTCTATGTATTGAAATTGAATTGTTCTTGATTAGTTACACGAATCATTACGTAACAGATCGATCACTCACATTTTCGAATTAAAACGTTCATTTTGACATTTGCAGGTTCTTCTTGGTATTCGACAAAGCAACTGGAAAGATTGAAAACTGGCCGAAACAGGACGACAACCTTGTTGATAAGGTAATTTTATATGTATCAAGAAAAGGCTTTACCTACTGTGCGAAGTCTAACTGTTATTTTTTGACGTGAAACGCACCTTCATATCGGATAATTACTTGCAAAAATCTGAATGAAGCATCATGAGTTCAGTTCAAGTAGCACATTGATTGAATTGAGTTTGAGATCACGTTAAAAAAATGCATTTTTTTTAATTGTTTTGATTGATTATTTAAGTTATAACATTTTTTTTCTCAGCCTGTTCCGTCCCACTGCAATCAATCAATCAAAAATGCTTTATTTCTATAAATACAAAAATGTTCACTTAGAAAATGAAAGGCCTCCCCCAAATCTTTCCACGTGCGATTTCGTGCGATTTCCCACCATTGATTTAGGAAGGCGTTGAGGCAGACCCGCCAACCCTTTGGTGGCTGACCTCAACCGCGGCTTCCTTCCGGGACCCAGAGTGTTGTCATATGAGCCCACCTCTCGGAGTTTCAATCGGTCAATGTGGCCTGCCCATTGCCATTTGAGTGTGGCGATCTTAACTCCCACGTCGTCGGCGCAATACCTGTCAGAGAGCGAAGCGTCGTGTTCTTAACGCGATCGATTCGCCGGAAACTTAGGATGCTAAGATGTTATTACCTTTTATACTGTTATTATTTTTTTTAATTAAGGAAAAAAATATATCAGTGCACTCAGTTTCTGGAGATAAAAACGCTGCCCTTTCTCTGTGACGTCACCGTTCAGTTTGTCTACTCAAAGTGCCTTTGTTCCTTCAATCAAAATAAAATTAGAAACAAATAAATGATAAAAACCATCATGTTTGTTATTTTTGTGTTTAATTATTACTTTACTTTCTAAAGAAAGAATACTTTCTTTAAAAAAAATATCCCACTAAAAGCTTCATGACAATACGGTGAACGGTGGCATCACATCATAGGAATAATTATCAATTCTTATGGCCACTTAGAAATTTTGCGTTTGATTCTTAAAATATCTACGTTTCAATGATTAAACTTCACAATAAAAATTTAAAAAAATACAAAAATCAATATGCAGATATATTTCTATATCAATAGAGAATAAGTAACTTTTAAAAATATTCAGCTTTTTTGAAGTCATATGCATGCATACGTAGCGAGCCACTCTGTTGAACGTCATGCCATACGGCGAGCGAAGCGAGCCGCGCGATGTGCTGCTCTCAACAACATGTTTCACATAGATTTTTGCTTTTTTGCCAGTGAGAGTAACGCACTATGCGTTACTCTCACTGGGCAAATTTTCTACGAAAATTTAATAATGTCCCAAAAATTTTCATTGGGTGCGTTTCACATACTTTACCGCGGTTGCTTCTCTGATACAGCCTTCCCGATATTTATACAATGTTTTTTTCCCAGGTATCAGAATCTGAGAGTGCTGATGCTAAAATGGAAGGGTTCCTCGAGATATGTCGCGACGGCAGCACGTGTGAGTGGTGCGTGCAGGACGGGCGCGTGCTGCGAACGGACCTGCCCGACCTGGCCTGCAGCCCGCCCGCCCGCGGCGCTCACACCGCACTCACTGTGAGTTGGTTCTAGAGATATGTCGCGACGGCGGCGGCTGCTTCCTAGCTTTTCACTCGTCATGCAGTGTAAAGGCGCGCGGCTCGCTTCGCACTCTACACTGGATCAGCTTGTCCATACGAACAGCGCGGCTTGTTTCGATCGTCGCACTGGAATTATTGCAACCTATATCAAGCGTAAGCTGAAGACAGGGCGCTATGGCGCTCATTAGGGGAGGCCTATGTCCAGCAGTAGACTAATATAGACCGATGATGATGATATCAAGCGCGAACAATTCCGCTTAAAACACCTCAAGCTGGGTGTTCTCCCAAGCATCTTTATATCTTCTTCTCTTATATCTTCTACTTCATTCACTCAGACCATTTAAATTATTCAAGCCAGACCTTTTCACTTAAGACTTAAATTTCCAGGCTCAAGAGGAACTTCTCCTGGTTTTCGACGAGGAGCTAGCGTATCAAACGTACACGTCGTTTAGCAAGCTGATCGGATCCGATGCAGTGGACCGTTGCCTTAAGAACAGCGATACCATCAAAGAGATGTGTAGAAAGTACGAGCAGAACCACTCTATAAGGTACATAATTTGCTTATAGATACAGGTCTCGTCGCGCTTTAATAGCGCTCGGCGAAAGTGGAGGGGTGTTCTGCGCAAGTGTACATTCACGTGAAACAACAATAAAACCGGGCAAGTGCGAGTAGGACTCGCGCACGAAGGGTTCCGTCCTATTATCTATAAAAACGGCATAAAAATCACGTTTGTTGTATGGGAGCTATTTATTTATTTATTCTGTTTTTAGTATTTATTGTTATAGCGGCAACAGAAATACATTATCTGTGAAAATTTTATATGTCTAACATCACGGTTGATACTCATCCGCGACATCAGCGACATCACGGCTTTTGTCCACGCAACCAACTGACGTCATGACCACAGAGCAGTATGGCATCCACTGCGTCTATCGTTTTTGTCAAGTAAAAGTTTTTTTTATGGTTCGTTAGCACAATAGAATCTAATTGAGAAAAAATTCGTGTAAATACCCTGTTGAGAATGACCTTATCTCGTGCTGTCCCACTCAGATCGTGCTCGAACTGAGCAGGACAACTTTACAGCCCATTTTCTTATCAACTTATTTTCCTTGCAGCTCGCCCCTATCGATCAGCAAACGCTTCCAACCTTCCCTCAGCGACGAGCCCCTGCACCACACGAAGCCTGACATAGTCAACGACCACATATCCAGCTCTAACAGCTTCGGCTCCAATGTGACTCTGGTCGGGAACCGGATAGATGTCGCGAGCGACGCTTGCGAGACTAGCTGCCAGGATGGATTCGATGTGGTAGCTTGTAAGGTGGACAATGGAGTCAGGAGTAACCGGTAAGTAAATGCTCTCGATGCGCGTCGAGAAGCTGGACTCTCGCCATAATGTGAGCTTCAATTTATTTATGGTTTATAGTTCCAACTCAACATCTCTCGACCTACCTAGGCGCAGAGTTTTAGCCGATGGGTGTCAAGTTCCGACGGTTCACTGGCCGCCTGCAAGGAGACACCGCCGTGCACCGTCGCCAGCTGACACTCTGATTGCGTCATTTACACGTCGTCGCCGTAATCACAGAAAAACGTGTCATTAATTAAGTTTTTAATGTTATATGTATTTTAAAGTATATATGGACTGTAGCATAAGTTAAATAACATCTGGAACTTTTCTATGGTCTAAAATAAATGATTATTATTATTATTATAAATGGTTTTATACCTATCTTTGGACCACATTGGCTCTTAACGCACACGCTCGTGGAAGCCTGATCAGGGCTTTGTTTTACGACTACGGTAGTATACGGTTTGCATACCATACAGCGTGACATGTTCCCGCGGGTCAGCAGTTTACGTTATGACGTGTTTCTCAGGCTAATTACATTCAGTCGCAAACAACTGTCCTTCGGGCAACACGTCACGGCGTACACTCGCGACCATAACAAAACCTTTAACGTAACGTACGATTAAACCGTGAAACTTTACAAAACTCTTTTAACTCTCAAACACCAACAACATATAGGATTGTGGGGGCACACTACGCACCCTTCGTAGACTCGCATAAGTCCTGATCTGGTCGTCAAACTGAACAATGAAAGATAATTATTATATGAACAATAAACATTTATTTTTATATTAAAGTCATTTAAAACGGGATATTTACCATGATTCGATTTTTGAGTTTTCCAATATTTCGGCACAGTTTCATGCGCCATGATCACGGAAGAACTAAAGTCACTGCGAGTTGGTTTTTATTGGCAGATATATCGATCTACCTTCATTCTTTGTCTTTTGCTACGAAAGTTACCACTACCACCGGTTTCATTTACGAACGCAATTCGATCGCGACACACAACACTAACGGTATCTGCACACGGCTTGGTTGGTTCACCACTTCTTCGATTTTTACACATTCTCACCACAGGGTTCCAGGTTCCCGATAATTGGAAACCTTCTTCTCTATTTTTATAAATTTTAACTCTTAACTCAGAATGTTGCAACACCATAACAGGGTTCATGTAGTCATTTTATAATGGACATGAATCTATATATATAAAACAAAATCGTGTTAGTTACACCATTTATAACTCAAAAACGACGGGACCGTATTTCATGGTTTTTGATTTATTGGATTTATCTTAGTCCGGAATAGGATAAGAAGTATTAAAAAATTGGAAAACAAAATTTACGAAAAAAAATATCTGTGCAAAGCCGGGGCGGACCGCTGGTAAATAAAGAAAATGTAAACAAGCTTCACGATCCACATGTAAAGTTTTTGAGTGTTTGTTACAGACATCTCCGCGGCGATTGGCTGATATACTGGGAGCACGAGATCGGGAGGCCGGAGAAGGAAACTCGCTTCAACCTCAAACAGATCAAACTGCAGAGCTTCCTCGGACACACTCACTCCGTCAAGTCCATACATTGTTTGGACAACGAGAGCTCTTTCATGAGCGGCGCCAAGGACAAGACGGTGAAACTGTGGTCGCTGCGGAATCAGGTGAGGGGTTGCTCTTGGCAGCAGTAGGGAATCGAACCTGCTCATGCAGTTATCATCAACATTATCAATCGGTGATCGATTGGTCAGTTTAATCGAAGTATCAGAATCCATCATTTGTGACCAAAAACATATTCTATATCCTCAACTATAAGGCTTAATTTGTAACAGGGCGACGGCAACGCAACGACGCAATGCAACTGGACGTACACCGGTCACAAGAAAGGAGTGCTGTCTCTTTCCTTCCTGGAGTCCTTGCGTCTTGCCGTCTCTACCGACTCCGTGGTGCATATATGGGATCCGTTTATGGAGAGCGTCGTTTCCCAGGTAAGATGACTATAATTTTGATCGAGTTTTTTACCACGGGTATCCCGCGAGATCTAGTGGTTTGACAATCAAACCCGTTTGGTTCGCCAAGATTCCCCGACTCAATATTAATTTTTATCCTTTGTGCCGACCGACACCTAGCTGTATTTTGATCTTATTGAGGCCCTGAAAGAGTGCCAAAATTAGTAGCTAAAAAAAACGTCAAGTGCGTGTTGGACTCGCGTATCAAGGATTCCGTACAGACTTGTACTCGTAAGCAAAGAAATCGGCCCAGACGCACAGTTCACAATTTTTTTTCTGATTTTGTCACAATTACATAAGGTACATAGCGATACCCCTGGGAAACCCGAAAACTAGTACATAACTCAAAACTAGTAAAATAACTCAAATCTAGTAAAATAACTCAGATCTAGTAAATAACCCAAAACTAGTAAACTAACTCAAAACTCAGCTCGAGTGAGGGAGCACTGGGAATGTCATTATCCCCAGATGGGGTTGGGGATGGATCTGCAGGGAGTCGGTGGATATCCCTCAGTCACCTCTGACGACACCCGCGGCGCGGGAAGCATTGGGGAGAGGCAATTTCTAAGGCACAACTCGATTATTCAACATTCAGCCCTACAAAATTTATATCCACTTTTGTCATTGTTTTACGCAAGCATCCAACTACCTCCATTAATTTTATTTAATATTAATTTTTCAATTCCCAGTTAGAGCACATAAAAGCTCCGATCAGCATAGTCCGTCCGCTGGGCGACGGGTCAGCGTCCATCGTGGCGGCCAGCGGCGACGCGCTAAGGATCATAGACGCACGCTCACCGCACCACAACTATGAGCTCAAGGTAACACACCTTTTAAAGAAAAATCGAGTTGGCTACGTCAATGATTCGGTCCGGTAGACTTAATTCACCTGGAGTAAATCACCTGGGTGCATTAAGTGCTACGCACGGTAGACTTGGTGCGCCTGGGTGGGACAATTTCTCACTGTTTTATAACCAAAAACACGTTTTTGTTTCATTTTTTGGGTGGATTAAGGTGAATTAAGTCTACCCGCTGCTTTATGGAAAGCTGTGCTTATTTCACCCAGGTGCACCAAGTCTACCGTGCGTAGCACTTAATGCACCCAGGTGATTTACTCCAGGTGAATTAAGTCTACCGGACCAATGATTCAGCCGCAGTGGAAAACGTGAAAGGTTTTGTTCAAGCCAAGAGCAGAACACAGCGTTGCTCCTCGGCTCGCTTGGCACGCTATATGTAATCCGCTCAGGAACACGTATTAAGTTGAATTTTATAATGTTGTTTCTCAGGTACCTTTGAGCGCGAGCACGTTTGTTCGCAGCATGTGTGTGAGCGCGCGCGGAGGCTGGGCGGCCTGCGGGCTGGCGTCCGGACACGTGGCGGTCCTGGACCTGCGCACCGGACAGACGCGACACGCGTGGAAGGCGCACGACTCAGAGGTACGTACGTGTGTATGTGTGTGAGCGCGCGCGCCGGCTGGGCGGCCTGCGGGCTGGCGTCCGGACACGTGGCGGTCCTGGACCTGCGCACCGGACAGACGCGACACGCGTGGAAGGCGCACGACTCAGAGGTACGTACGTGTGTATGTGTGTGAGCGCGCGCGGCGGCTGGGCGGCCTGCGGGCTGGCGTCCGGACACGTGGCGGTCCTGGACCTGCGCACCGGACAGACGCGACACGCGTGGAAGGCGCACGACTCAGAGGTACCTCATTAAAATAATTCAATTTTTCATTTTATTTTCTATATTTCCTTTAAAAAAATCTAAATAGATGTATTAAGTATGGGCGAAGGTTTAGCTATGGTTTTGCTTAAATTTTGTGCATAGAAATTATTTTGCATGAGAGCCAAGTTATCTTGCAGTCAGCAACTGTTTAGCTACTAAAATACTACAATCTAAAATGTAGTATTTTAGTAGCTATTAGCTACATAGCCTATCCAAGACATTGACGGCGGCCATTTTGTGGCTCGCCGCCATTCCGTGACTGGCCTCGCATAGAACGCTTAGTAAAGAGTGTAATGTTGCCAGGTGCTGAGAGTAGCGGCGGTGGATGAGAACCGGCTTCTGAGCTCAGGACTGGACCAGGTCACCGCGCTGTGGAGGCCCGATGATGGAGAGCTGATCGCGCATCTCAAGTACGTGTCTACTCTTAACTTAAACCGTTTTAACTTGATTTCTCTTTTGTCTCTTTTGAAATTTCCCAGAAGAAAACTGTAGGTCGCCGGTGGGTGCTGATTTACGATTAATTGCTATCCAGATTATTGTTTATGGGTTCCGCGGCAGCTGCTCGCAATTTCCATTCGTAATATTATGATGTTCCGTAGTATCAAAAAGGATGACTATACTTTTTGTATTTTCGACATTGTGTTGTTATTCTGCAACTAGACAGCATAGGCTATATATGTTTATTATCAAACGAAACGTTAAAACTGTTGTATTAAATACAAAACAAATAGGACAAAACATTATGGAACATTAGTATATTTTCGTAGAAATTGATCCAGTGTTTCCCCATGAGTCAGGCACTATAAAGCAAAAACCTGAGGTCAAAAACATGTCGTTTTCGAAGTAAAAGTATAATTTTAATTATATAGGATAGTAATAAAATACCTGTGATTTAAGTGAGTATTTTGAACTTTTTCCAAACAACTTGGGACCAAGATAAATACTTTTCGATTACAAATAAATAACATTATTATGGTGGAAATATGCTCGAATAACAAAAACTTGGTTTTACGTTTGTATGGGCAATTTATCCGAGTAACTTCGTCTAGCGTCGAGATATATCTCGGTAGTTCCTTACCGAGATATCTCGGTAAGGATCTTTATACCTTAAAGAATTACGACAGTAATCATTCTTCAAAGAGCCTTAAACAACGCGTGACAACCCGCGGGCAGATCCTAGTAAATCATAATTCCTTATATATTCCAGAGGAACAACCGAGCCCGTCCACTGCCTATCAGTGTACTACAACGAGCTGATATCCGGCACCACCAACAACCGGGTCGGCGTGCACTCGGCGCTCGGGCCCGCCGCCTCCTTCTCCAGCACCAAGCTCCGCTCCGACACCTTCAAGGGCGTCCTCACTTGCATGGCGGTGCTGCCGCTCAACAGACTGCTGTTGCTGGCCAGCGACAACGGGACCATTAGCTTGTTGTGCTGAGTGCGTACTGTGATATCCGGTACCACCAACAACCGGGTGAACCAGGTCGGTTTGCACTCTGTCCTCGGTCCCGCCGCATCATCCAACATGGTGCTAGACCAGGCTGGATGACGCAGCGGGCCCGACTGCAATGCGGTACTCTGGAATGCGACTGTCAACACTTCCAATGCCCATGACGCTCACAACGCAGGCTGTAGTTGCAGCGCTCCTGCGCAGGTACTGGACAATAAGTGCATTACCTTTGACGTATGTTTAATTTATGAAAACTTCTATAAAAATACTCGGAAACGTTGATATGGGGCGTTTTTCAAAATAGAAAAGATCTTTTTACTCAAATAATAAGCATGATAAAACCAACTTGGATACTTTTATATTTTAGGAGCATTTGGGAAAATATTGATTTTTTAAGCTCCAGTAAATAGAATAGAATATAGAATAGAAAAACATTTATTTATTTAAATCGAAGTTGGATTTATCAAGTTCATAGAAAATGGTTTACGATTTGCGGTAAATTATTTTTCCGCTACTTATATTGGTTTTGTAACGCAGAAATAAATTAGAACCACAAAAAATTAATCTATCGCCAACCCGCGTCGAAACACCCAAAAGTTTTAGCTTGTTCGTTGATTTTTGTATACAAAGTGTCAATGGTAATCGGTGTACTGTTCTAGCTGTTTTAATTAACAAATATGACGCCTAAAGAAAAACAAAATAAAAAAGAAATAGTACTTAAAAAAATGCTGCGTAAATAAAACACCATGACATTTTGAGCATACTTCCCCTACATTATAAGTAATGTTAAAACAACCCATTTTAGAATATGTTTATTTATGTAGCAAAACTGATGCTACTATAATCATATTTCGTTGATGCAAAAAAACCAATGACGATGTGTACCCGTAAAATCAGATTTATGATTCAGCTAAATAGGTCTGATGTCTGATCATCTTGGAGCTATAACGCTCTCCCGAACTCTCCAGCTGTACGATCACGCTAAAATCTCCCATTTAATGGATCTCCTACCGGGGACACATGTTATAAACGAGTCCGGTTTCCATCATATAATTCTAATTCTAATTCTAAGTGGGGAACTGGGATCTGCACTGACATCTCGCATAGGAGTGTATTGTGCATTATCCCCCTGCCTAACCAGGCCCTAACCAGCCCAGCTCCTTGAAGTACCGGAGCAGGACTTTTGGAGATTGACAGCTTCGTTTCAGCTTTCCTATGGGTGTGGACAGGTTTGATGTCTCTATGAGACTTTTCAATCCCGTTTTCTGTCTGGCCTCCTCTGTTTCCATCACATGGTATAAAAACAAATAAATAGGTTCAATTTTTTGGCTGAATGGAGCCAATCGACCATTTTAATGTTCTATTTATTTCTTAAAACATAATTTAGATACTCGCATTTGACCTTGTTTTGCTTAAATAGTATCGAGTTGGCGCGAGGTTCAAATTTTTCTTTGGTTTTTAACTTTTAATACAGAATAAAACGAGCGAGAATGTAATTTGCTGCCATTCGTAAACCATTTTTAATTTTAATAATACTAGACGTACTTGTATTGTAACAGACGTAGAACAGTTCCATTTATGGTTAAGGACATTCAGCTATTGACATAGGCACTTATTAGGTGTAAGTATTATTTAACGTGTTCTTGAGTGGAGTCCACGGCTAGGTAAACGTAGTGCAGGACGCCCTCTGGCCAGGTGGGATGACGATCTGCGGAAGCTATGGCGCTCATTAGGGGAGGCCTATGTCCAGCTGTGGGCTAATATAGGCTGATGATGATGATTATTTAATAAGTATGAAGATTTTAAAGTTTATGCTAAGATTCCTATAATACTAGATTACTTTGATAATATTCAAATAAACGGTACAATTCAATATGCACCTTCCTAGCAAAGACATTTAGTGGAAAATGTCTTTACTTCCTAGACTACTATAAAATATACCAGATTTTAAAGTTTATGCTAAGATTCCTATAATACTAGATTACTTTGATAATATTCAAATAAACGGTACAATTCAATATGTACCTTCCTAGCAAAGACATTTAGTGGAAAATGTCTTTACTTCCTAGACTACTATAAAATATACCATTAAATTTGTAGATTCACGTACATAATAAATATGTCAATGCTCATGATCGTAATTATTTTGTAAATAATAGGATATATATTTTTAAATAATTAAAATATTACATATAACAATTAATTTATGATCTCATACTAACAAAAAATAACTTAGAAAGTAAATATACTAAATTACTAAAACACTAAGAAGAATATTGTAAATTAAAACATTCCTGTCTTAATTTCCGAATTCGACTAAAATACTATCTGCTGTCCGCGGCTTCACACGCGCTTGTCATGTAGCCTATGTTCGTCTCAGGATACCATTTACCTCTCAGCTAAATTTCACAAAGATCCGTTCAGCCGTGAAAAAGTAACAGACAGAGACAGAGTTACTTTCGAATGTATAATATAAGTATGGATTTTTTTTTTTTTTTTTTTTTTTTTTAAGTTCTTACCTGCCAGTAAGGTCTTACCACTATTAAGATGTGATGTTGTTGATATTGGATATGTTTATTTTATTTTCATAAACACGATGGGTATCAAATATCATAGCTTTATGATATGAGACACTCATCCAGTTTGGGCCGCTATCATGAGCTGATGTGAGCTCGCGCGTTGATATTGCAGCAATGAAGTAAAAATTATCTTCCTAAAATAGATAAATATAATATATCCATCCCCTTTTCGAGCTCGTGAGTTAATCTTGCGTCAATGAACTAAGAATTATCTTCCTAAAATAGATAAATATAATATATGCATCCCTTCGCGCTCGTGCGTTAATCTTGCGTCAATGTAGTAAAAATTATCTTCCTCAAATTAATAAATATAATACCCCCCCCATCTGCTGTACAATGGCCTCCCAATCCTTGTTCGTTTAACAGTCTTGTATTAAGGGGGGGGGGGGGGGCAATCTTCCATTGTATTCGCCATCATCATGGTGGCGTCTTCCCTTCCTCACCACTACTGTCGATCCGTCTTCCATTGTGTTATTGAGTTCGAAAATAATATATCAATAGGCATAACCAAAAGCCATCCAGCAGTGGACTAACATACGCTGATGATGGGTATAGTGGCGTTCATCGTTAACCCCCTGGGTTCCAAGTTTCCTAATTACGTTTGTATAGATCGTACAATATGAAATAATACGTTTCTATACAGGGTGTAACTAAAATGAAGGACTAAACTGTCGGGGGTGCTTCAGCTTTAATCAAATAAAAAAAAAAACGAAAACTTCGGTTTTTTTATTTTGAAAAAAACAATATAATTACTAGACTAGGCAATAACTGATGCATGTACTTTATTGTCATATAACAAAGGAAAAATACATTTGTGGTAGGTACCACCTACCGTAGCTGAGGCGCGATGCATGTACTGTATTGTCATAGAATGAGAAAAATGATGCATTTGTGATACAAGCTACCAAGCTGCTAAGAAGCGTCGGCCGCTCCGATGATGTCGTTGACCGCCGCGTCAGCGTCGGCGGTTTTAACGGAGATGTAAACAGTTACATAGGTAATTTTTTTAATAACAATACAGCACATGCAGTGGTAATTTAATTTTTATTTATTTTTCAAAATATTTTCCACGTGTTCTTTGATCGATGCTGAACCCCCCTGAAAGTTTGGGCCTTAATTTTTGTTACACGCTGTATAAAACATAATCATTATTAAAAGGATTGATTTGACTAAATACGAGTAGTTTTCAATTTTTAATTTTGCTCTACAATAATATTTGTGCTCTAACACTAACTTGCCCAAAAATTGTGTAATTATATGTAGCTTAGCGGGCGTAAAATTCGAGAATACGTCCCAAGGGCGTATTCGTATGAAGCGAAAGGTATATTTACATAAATACATGCATAATGTAGTATATAAAGTAAAAAAATAATGTAAGTAGGTAATAAAATAAGGATAAATAAATTGTATATAAATCCCGTCTTAGTGGTAAGTGTAAGTATTGTATTATAAGTGTAGGTAGTTTTATTGTATAAAGGAAAAGTATTTTTTGTAATAAAAGTATTTTTAGACAATTTAAATACGTTTTTATTGATATCCCCCCAATAAGGTTTATTTATAACATCATTGCATCTAAGAAAATGAAATTAATTCCCAAAAAATCCAGAGTGCTGGTAAGCAGTATATAACAATAAAAAAACATGTAATTGCATCCCCCTATGTCCTGTGTCTTAAAGTTAATAGACCTTAGAATGCGCCAAAATCGATTTTCAAAAATAGTTATTGACCAGCTTTTGTTCGTGGCTTTACTTGCAATCAAGAGATCAGGAAGAGAGTTAAAGTTTAAAGCTACTTTATGTCCTAGTCTGGGAATCTAGGCTTACTTATGTAGGTATCACGTCTATGATTTTATTTGACTTGAATTTTTGCTTGAAGTATTGTGGAACATAGAGCTAGAAAAGTTTAGTCTACAGACCGTTCACCGTAAGATGTTCCCTGTCTTAGGAATTGCCAACATCACGACGGGTGATCTACGGTGAAGGGTCTGTAAACTTGCAGGACCTTAAAGAGTGGCACAAGAGTTGAGGGCAAAATCTGAGGATTAAAAAGGAGCCGGCGACATCTGCTCGCGACTTCAATTCGTAAATTATTATGTTTCGTAATACCAAAAATTATGACTGAAAACTTTTTGTATTTTCGACATTGTGTGGTTATTCTGTAAACACAATACTCTATTTTGCTTATCAAACAAAACTTAAGATGATACTTACTTACTTGTTTCTGGACTAGTTTCCGCAACTAGGTCTTAAGATAACTAAATCTTAATAACTTAAGATGATTGTTGTTTTTAATACAAAACAAATAGGACGAAAACATGGCAGTTCGACATAAAAATATGCATAATCGCATTTTGCATATTTTCGCTTACATTTCATTATAGGTGTGTTATAAAAAAACAAGCAGGGACCTAGATAAATATTATTAGAATACAAAAAACAAGAAATGGTGGAAAAATGCTCGAATTATAAATCATTTTGGTAGTACGTTTGAGCAAAACATCATCCGCAGGCCCTTTAGTACCTATAGTATAATGACAATAAGCCATTACATCTAGGTGAACGGTCTTCATGTACTTTGTAGATTAAATTACCAGAATAACTAGAAAGTAACTAATAACTACTAATGTATACTAATTATATTGGGGCATGTTACACAATCAATATTATCATCATAGTTTAATATCTAGTAAACATACAATAATAGTATTATAGGCCGTATCATATTGCAATACCGTGATATTATCACTGGTTATCCAGAAATTTTGAAATCCGCGTTATAATACGCTATAATATTAAAATAATTATTATGTAGCTCTCGCACGTCTGTTAAAATTGACTGGTCCACTCTCCCTAAAATTGAATTCAATAGCGTTATAGTCCCTTTTAGCAGAAGTGTTAAAAACCTTGGAGTCATCATGGATACAGACATGTCATGGGTCCCTCAAATGGATGCGGTGAGTCGCAAGATATTTGCATCCCCTGCTTCATTGAGAAGACTTTGTAACTTTCTTCCTACTGCTACTAAAATTGTGCTCGCTCAATCTCTCTTGCTTCCTATTCTCGATTATGCTGATGTTTGCTACCTCGACCTAACTGAGGAGCAGCTTAATAAGGTTGAACGGCTGCAAAACGTATGTATATTATATACGTTTAGTGTTCGGTCTACGTAAATATGACCACATTTCAGAATTCCGCAGAAAACTCTAATGGCTGCCTGTCCGTCTTCGCCGAAATTCCCATATCCTTTTTCTTCTTCATAACATTCTCTTTAACCCTGTCACTCCCTTGTATTTAAAGGAGCGTTTTGAATTCCTCCATAATTCTCATCCTCATCCTTCCCGTGTCCTCCGTTCTTCAGAAAATCTGGTTTTGAATATGCCACCTCACAAAACCAGTTTCTACGACAAATCCTTCACCAACCAGGCCATAAGGTTGTGGAATGCACTACCAGAGCCCATTAGAAAAGCAATATCATTACCTGTCTTTAAATCTCGTGTCAAGGAGTTTTTCCTGTCGGAATAGTGAATATTGGTACAAATAAATTATTTATTTATGTATTTAAGTAGTAGATATATTATATTATATAAACGTATATTCTTTTTTTTTAGGTATGTGTTTATCTAGTTTATTATGTGTAAATATATTGAGTTAGGTAATTTGTAATATTTATTTATTTAATATTTATGTTTTTCAATATTCTGTTATATTCATGTTTATTTTATCTTTTGTACACCTCCTGCCTTTCTTAAATTCATATAGTTCTTTCCATCCAATGGTTGCCTGGAAGAGATCGCTTCTAAGCGATAAGGCCGCCCATTGTACTCGTCTCATGTAATATGTCTTTTTTGTAATGTTCTTTTTCTGGTGTACAATAAAGTGTTTTGTATTGTATTGAAATGTAAGCGCTTAGCGATTTTTTTCTGTCATTACTAGCTGGCAGCCATGTATGACCGACGTCAGAATAATTAACGATATTTTTTTTATCAAAAATTTAGGTATTGAAAATTCAAAAAAACTGGGCACGGACCTGAGTTTTATGATGTCAAAGACTATGAGTCTCGAGAGCTCCATGCCTTTCTGAGAAAAGAAAGAGGGTTGACAGACGGACAGACGGACAACAAAGTGATTCTATATGGGTTCCTTTTTAGGGTTTCGTACCCAAAGGGTAAAGCGGGACTCTATTACTAAGACTCCGCTGTCTGTCCGTCTGTCACCAGGCTGTATCTCACGAACCGTGAGAGTAAGGCAGTTGAAATTTTTACAGATGATGTATTTCTGTTGCCGCTATAACAACAAATACTAAAAAAAACAGAATAAAATAAATATTTAAGGGGGCTCCCATACAATAAACGTGATTTTTTGTGCTCGTTTTTGCTCGATATTGACGACGCTTGAAATATTCACAGAATGTTTAGTTATAGGTATATTCAGTTTAAGAATAAATAGTTAAATTAAAATAAAATAAATACTTAAGGAGGCTCCCATACAACAACTGTAATTGTTTTTCCCGTTTTTCTAGATAGTGTTACGGAACCCTGCGTGCGCGAGTCCTACTCGCACTTGGCCGGTTTTTTTTCCTTTTGAGGTACGGAACCCTAAAAAAGGCCTATGTTTAGCAGTGGACTAATATAGGCTGATGAAATCGTTTTTTATCTGCCAATTTACTGTTAACTATGATTTTCCTTGAAGATACAAAACCAGAAACACGACTTCAGGGTGCGCCTGCGCCTAATGCAAAAATCAAGCAAAATGTGTATTTCTAAACACTTATGAAAACATTTATGGTAACGGACGTAAATGTTAAGTTTTAATAAATAAGGTAGATTTCATTCAACAAAAAACCTAAAATTTAAGAAATACAAATAAGTTAGTAAGGATTCCACGAATCAGTTATGAAAAAAAAGACGAGGGTTAAATTGTCTAAGAAAAAAGATGATTCTGTATGAAGGTAGTGCGTAGCTATACAAAAACTCACATACCCTTTATCATTATGAACTGTTTAACAATAACAATGCACATATTAAGAGGCTGAAACAATACATTAACGAGAAGATTAATTAAGTTAGCGTAGCGGTACCAACCATCATTGTAAAACTTGCTAGTTACTTCAATTATTAACAAACTGTAGTAAATTTGTATTAATAATTAATTAAGATAGTAAGTAAGATAATTGTAAGTACTCATATCCTCTCGAGTGCGGCTGACCGCGCGATGTGAAAATTGTCTTCTGCAATGAGTAGGTATACAAGAACTACCGTAAGTCTTCTGAGTAAATAAAATTCTCTATTATAGAAAAAACAAATAATAAAACTAAAATAATAAATCGCATTAAATTTAATTCTGAACTTATATATCTTTTTCTATAATAAATAACTACTGAAGAAATTAAAGACACAAATATTATAAATAATAATGATATTCAATCTAACAACCGAATTTAGAAATTTCTCCTTCAATCTTAAATTGAAAATGAATGACTCTTAAGGCTGTTCTTTCGAAAAAATCAACATTTTCATCATAACTATTTGAGATCCTACTACTGTTGAAATATGAAATCTAGAATTCTTTAGACTCCTACACCTAATATTCCATTTCATTCTGTACAAAAGCGCTAAGATAGTTTTTTGATTAGTTGTATAAGTTTGATGTCAAAAAATATCTAAAATATTAAAATTTTGATACACATTTGCCTTCTCCTCCCAAACAATATGACTTACTAAAATTTACCTATAAAAATGCGCGCTACACAAAGTGCTCATAATGGTCATAACTAGTTTATGAATGTTCTGATAAAAAATTGTTCATAATTTTGTAAATTTAATATAATAAGTATAACGATCTACTAAGTATTAATTATCATAAATGATTATTTTATCAAAAAACTTTTAAAGGCGTCTGTAGCCTGTTGAGTTATTCATCAATTTGTCTAGTAATTAGTTAGGTTCTAAACAGTGTTTAGTTAATCTACGTATGTAAAACTTTTGTGTTAAATAAAGAACTCTGAAAAACAAACAAACAATATGACTTACTGAATTGATTATTATATTGAAAAATAAAGCAAAGGCAGCATAACAGATTCGCCAAAATAAATATTTGATTACTTGAACCGTACTCTTTTAATAAGAAGATATCTTGATTTTTGCACACGCGTTTTACTCTGTCTCGCTCCTATCAACGCGAAATAGGTACTATGCCAATCTTTTTCACAAAATGGCCTGTGAAGAGGCCCCTTAAGTAAATTACCTGTGCAACAGTGAATTCTATGCGTACTGATTGACTGTGTAACCGCCCCAATAATTAGTTATCATATACTCTTTGTCAATAAGTACTTCTTTGATATTACCTACCTACTTTACTCTTTGAGTAGAAGGAAGAACTCAGAGCAATAACAGGAAGAATCCAGTGTTTGAAAGAAATGTTCTGTCATCGAAGTATATTACCCTGTTTTTCTGTTTTGCAAGGTTAATTTTGCTCAATAGGTAGTTCCCCAAAGCGATGTAACGCTAAGGTACCAACTTAGTGATTTTCTCTACGGAAATAAGTGAAGTGAAAGTAAGATATTGATTGTCAAGAAAAATGCGCCACAATCCGCGCCGCCGGTCCAGCGTGGCGAGTCTCAGCAACCGCCGCACCAGCATCATCTCACACGCCAATTCCGCCAGCGAGCTGATCCTGCTGCGCGAGGAGACCCACACCGGAGATCATTTCCTGTCACCTGCGCAGCTGGAGGTCGTTTACAGAACCAACATCACCAACGGACTCTCGGAGAACCTCGCCCAAGAACTCCTAGAAATCAATGGACCCAACGCTCTCCATGAACTCAAAGGAACTAGCTTATGGAAGGTCTTCAGGCGCAACATCTTCGGCTGGTTCCAGTGCCTCCTCTGGGTCGGCGCCGCGCTCAACTTTGGCGCTTTTTACTGCGCCAAATACCTTCACGTAGGCGGCGGACACAACGAAAAGGAATACCTCTATCTCGCCATAGTCATCACTAGCACTATCCTAGGTACCGGGTTCTTCGGATTCTACCAGGAAGCTAAAAACTTAGCCGTCATGAGCGGTTTCGAAAAACTCGTCCCACCCAACGCGATCGTCATTAGAGATGGAATTAAGAAGGTCATACCCAACATCGACATAGTCCTCGGTGATATCGTGGAGATGTCTGGCGGGGAGGTGGTCCCAGCCGACATACGCATCCTAATGGAGAGCGGGTTCAAAACGGACATGTCATCGCTGACCGGCGAGTCCGAACCCATCAAGCACTCCACCGAGTGCACAAACAGTAACCCCATGGAGTCCAGGAACATGGTCTACTTTGGCTGCCCCATTACCGAGGGCACCGCGCGGGGCGTGGTGGTCGCCACCGGGGAATTGACGCAGATGGGCAAAATTGCAGGATTAGTTACTGGTCTCGAAAAAGAGCAGACTCCCATCGCCAAGGAAATAACACATTTTGTCAAGTTGATTTGCTTCGTAGCCTTTGCCTTCGGTATTTTATTTTTCATTATGGTTCTCTGCGTGCAGCACAGCTGGATGTCCGCGCTGCAGTATATGCTGGGTATAATTTTGGCGAACGTGCCGGAAGGGTTGATCGTCACGTTAACAGTATGCATGACCCTATCTGCTAAACAGCTTAAGAAAAAGAATTGTCTAGCTAAAACTCTACAAGCTGTGGAAACTTTGGGATCCACGTCCTGCATTTGTTCAGATAAAACAGGCACGCTGACTGAGAACCAAATGAACGTTTCTCACTTATTTGCAAATTCTAAAATCATCGATAAACGCGATCACAGCCACGTTTCGGAGCCAACATACGCAAGGCTCTGTCTGGCGGCATCCCTCAATCTCAAGGCAGAGTTCGAGCACGCAACACTGAACATGCCCGTCGAAAAACGAAAGATTATGGGAGATGCATCCGAAGCGGCCATCTTACGTTACATGGAATCGAATCGCTCGGCCACCCAGATTCGTGCTGATAATCCAAAGGTAGCGATGATACCTTTCAATTCAGCGTACAAGTACCAGGTCACTATACACCAGATGCAGGCGTCACAAAGCTACTACCTGATCATGAAGGGTGCTCCAGAAGTCATTTTAGAATTTTGTACCTCGTTACATTTAGACGAGGGGGAGCAACCAATGACTCCGCAAACTAAAAAAGAATTAAAAGAGAGCTTTATAAAGCTCGCAAACATGGGTGAACGCGTAATTGGTTACTGCGACATGGGTCTGCCAACGTCTGCTTATCCTATAGGGTACGCTTTTGACACGTCAACTCAAAACTTTCCTATTGAAGATTTAAGCTTCGTAGGCGCCATATCAATGATAGATCCTCCGAGACGTGACATAGAAAAGTCGATTGAATTGTGTAGGCAGGCAGGCATCAAGGTGGTGATGGTGACTGGTGACCATCCGGTGACAGCGCTGGCTATATCCCGGAAATGCGGGACTATCACACAGCCAACTGCGTATGACTACGCATTTGAGCACCATATAGAACTAAACGATGTGCCCGCACACATAAAAGCGTTATTCAAAGCTGCAGTGATTACGGGCGATGAACTCAGAAAAATGAGCGTCAATGACCTAATAACCGCACAAACTAAATACGACGAGATTACTTTTGCCAGAACAAGTCCACAACAAAAGCTGTTCATCGTGGAAACTTACCAACTCTGCAAGCACGTAGTGGCCGTAACCGGAGACGGCGTCAATGACTCTCCAGCTCTTAAGAAAGCCGACATAGGAATAGCTATGGGTATAAACGGTACGGAAGTTTCCAAGCAAGCAGCAGACATGATACTATTAGATGATAACTTTTCGTCTATCGTTCTCGGTGTTAAAGAAGGAAGAAGAATTTTCGATAATTTGAAAAAGACGATAGCGTATACCTTGACTTCAAACACGCCTGAAATGCTCCCGTTCGTGTTATATGCGATAGCCGGTATGCCCCTTCCGCTAACGCTGATGTTGATTCTAGTCATAAATGTGGGGACCGACCTGCTGCCGGCCATGAGCCTGGCTTACGAGACTTCCGAGCAAGATATCATGTGTATACCACCGCGCAAACCGGACGATCACCTCGTCAACCGGGTCCTGATTTACATGGCGTATTATCAAATAGGTTTGATACAATTCCTGGCTGGAATGTTTGCTTACTTTATAGTGTTTGCGCAGGACGGGTTTTTTCCATCTAGTCTTATCTTCGTTCGCGACGATTGGGAGTCACAGACCGCTGAGGTCAAGGACACGCTGGGCCGGCCGTGGCTCTTCCACGACAGGAAACGGATCGAGAGGAAGGCACAGACCGCCTACTTCATCGCCGTTTGTATGACGCAAGTCTCCGACGTGATCATCTGCAAGACCAGGAGGATCTCGCTCTTTCACAAAGGCATGAAGAACCATGTCTTAAACTTAGGGATTGTGGTGGAAATGGTTATAGCGGTGATAGTGACGTACCTTCCGATCTGCCACGAAGTTTTCAGCACGGAGTCCTTGGCTTGGTATGACTTTTTTTTGGCCACTCCGTTTATGTTCCTCATGATATTAGCAGACGAAATGAGGCGCTACATACTAAGGAACGATATTTCGCATTGGGTTGAACAAGAAACATACTACTAGATTCTAGCTAGGTAGATTTTTAGGTTTACCTGTCTAAAGCCCGCATTATGAAAGCTTGCTCAGTCATCTACGCTTTAGTGACGTTTATGTCATAGAAAGCGTTACTCAAGCATATTGTTGACTGAGCAAGTTTTCTTAATACGGGCTTTAGATTCGTCGGTACTAAGTCGTTTTTATACATATTTATAATAATATGTAGACTGTTAGTAAGACCAGCCTATCCATTTATTTTTAACATGAGTGGTAAAGGTTGTCTTTTGTTTTTTTCCTATAAAGGATTTAGTTCATTACCTGTTTTAACTTCATCAGCATCGTATAACCGCTGTCGACCAGACAGGCCAGGCCTGCCCAATGATTTATTATTGTGTAGGTAGAGTAGTCTAATAAATACCGACTTACTTTCGCGGCAAAATTTTTCGGTTTTTTGATGTGCTGTACAAGTAGATGTCTATATTGTACGTGACTATATTAAGTTGACCCTCAACCATTCTAAATATATTTTTTAATAAAAAATCTGTAAAAAACAAGCTTTTTTATCCTGTCTTCCACTCCAACCAATTGAACTGCTTTTTTGTACACTCTTTTCTCAGGAGAACTTTGTTTCTCCTGAGAAAAGAGTTGCTGTTGAAAAGAGGGGCTGTTTGGTTAAAGAAAAACGAATCTTAGGTAAAAAAAAATCAATTGGGAATCCTAACGAAACGAAACACTAAATTTCGCGTTGGAAGAGTGTCATCAGTAAATAAATAAATAAATAAATAATGCTGGACAATTCACACAGCATTATCTAACCCCAAGCTAAGCAGAGCTTGTGTTATGGGTACTAAATAACTGATATACATAATATAATACAATACATAGATATTTTTTTTTTTATTATATATATAGAAAACGACCAGAACACCCTGAACAAATGTCTGCAGATTGTACACACATTTGTCCCGAGGCGGGAATCGAACCCGCAACCTTCTGCGTCGCAGGCAGACCTTCGCCCACCGCGCCACATCGGTCGTCGAATGTGTCTTAAAACTTTTTTCGAGCAATATTTCTTTGGTTTTGTAACCCCTTTGTGTAACAAAAAAATATTCTAAAATTAAGTGAAGTACTTATTTATTTAACTAATGGCCTTCTTGTATTACTAATAAATTGTTTTTCATAGATAGTGTAGTCAATTCCTGCTAGGGCTGGCTGAGCCAGATTGCGACAGAATTCTATGACAGTCTAGTTTGGAATTAGGTGTCTGGTGTACATGCAGGGCGCGGCCAGCATTCAATATGATTTCAAACTTGTGCTACACAGTATACATATGCACTTATTAAACCTACCGGACTTATTGGCGAATGTGACCTACATTAGGTAATTGCATGATATTAGATACTTTGTAGGTATTTGATTAAGTACTAACACGTTTAATGCCTTGCAAGACTTAAGACATTATGGAAAGCTTCACACAGAAAATGGATGCGTTCAACAACAGTGAGATGAGCGCATATCCGAACGAACCTACCATGCGCCATATTACGAGGTTGCAGACCGAAAGTTAAGCTTACGAGTACATTATTATTTATTATGAAAGATGTCCAGCAGTGGACTATAGGCTGATGATGATGATAAAAGATTGCGGTTTTTCTAATAGTCCGGCGACACGCACCGCCTTGTTTGTGCAGTTAAGTTTGTGCAGTTATGATTGTGCAAAAAGAACACGGTAAAGTGGCCACACGTGCAAGTAAGCTCGTGCAAATTGGGCAACGCAAAACTGAACTGTCAGTACGGAGGATTTTTAATATGTTTTTATTTCTTTATTTTCGGTGTCACGATGCCGCCAACATTATTCATTACATACAAAAATACAAATCTTTCGTCGCAGGCAGACCTTCGCCCACCGCGCCACATCGGTCGTCGATATAGTTAGGACTTTATTTGTAAAAACCTAAACATATGAAATGTTTTTAGGGTTTCAAAGATCGGTTTTGAAACCCTTATGGTCTCGCTCTGTCCGTCCCCGCTCTTTCTTGAATATCTCAGTAACTACTGCAGCTATTAACTTGAAATTTTAAATAATGATACATTTCGTGCGCCATTACTGATTTCAAGAAAAAAAATATAAATAAATGAAAATGAATATTTTCAGTACAAATTTTGATGTTAAAATTTCAAAAGAGACCTAGGAAGGCAAATGGGATATCAAATGAAAGGTATCGTTTTGTACATTTCAAAACATTTTTTGAAATTTCTGTAAGTTTCATACTTTTTGAAATATTTCAAAAAAAGACGAAAAATTGACCATCCCCCCCAATCTCCGAAGATTGCAGACTGATCCACGTACAATGTAAGAGGCGTTTGTAGATATCGATCTATATTTTACTGGAAAAATATAGAGAAGTCTGTAATAATAATAGTTTTTGAAAAATGGTCAAAAAGGGAGGGATTTTTTTTTCAAAAGGAAGGTACCTACCTATGTGGGGTATCAAATGAAAGGTATCGTTTTGACCATTTCAAAACACTTTTTGAAATTTCTGTAAGTTTCATACTTTTTGAAATATTTAAAAAAAAGACGAAAAATTTACCATTCTTCCCCTTTCTATCTCCGAAGATTGATGACCCATCCATGTACAATGTATTAGGCGTTTGTAGATAGGGATCTATATTTTACAGGAAAATATAGAGAAGTCTGTAAAAATGACCATTTTTGAAAAAATAATAATAATGAGAATGGTCGAAAAGGGGGATATTTTTTATCGAAAGGGACGAAATCTACCTATTGGTTTATCAAATGAAAGGCATTGTTTTGTACATTTTAAAACAGTTTTCGAAATTGCTGTGGGTTTCGTACTTTTCAAAATTGAAAAAAGAAGGAAAATTGATTGTCCAAATAATTGGCAAATGTTTGATTGAAACCCTCGGCGCGCGAGTTCACTCGCACTTGGCGGATCTTGTTTATACTTAGTTCTATTCATGCTTATTTTCAAGATCTTAACTTCTGTATTTATTGAGAAATTAGGGTTTTAGTAAAAATTTAAAGTAGTGTAACTGCGATTTTTTTCTATCGTGAAAATTTTGTGGAATCGTATTTTCGAAACATATTATCGATAGAATAAGTCCTGAACTTTACCATATATAAATTTCAAGGTTAAATATTCAGTAGTTTGGAAGATATTTAGATCTGACGGAGTTGTTATATAATATAGTAGTAAAAGTATAACGATTTATAATTATATTCATTATAAATCCGGGTATACCTACCTATATTTTAATAATTTATAATTATATTCATTATAAATCCGGGTATACCTACCTATATTTTAATAATTTATAATTATATTCATTATAAATCCGGGTATACCTACCTATATTTTAATAATTTATAATTATATTCATTATAAATCCGGGTATACCTACCTATATTTTAATAATTTATATTTCTGAACTAAAATGTGCCTAATACTGTATAATTCACTAGCGCCACTATTATGTAGTGACTAAGATATTTTTAGTCTATTTACAATTGTTCAAACCTATAGATGATAGATTGTTAGTTTTATCATTGTTCTGATAAGCGATAATAAATCAGTGTTTTGCTCACTTTGTAGTTGTTTTCTTAACCTATTTTACCTTCTACATGAAACACTTCGGATAAAATGTAGAAGTGACATGACTAAAAGTTTTGTAAGTCTATCATTCGATGTTTGAGAACAATAACAATCCATTGTTTCCGAATCTATTGTATTGTGGACACGAGATGGGACCGTTTGAGTAGGTATTTTTTTCGTCATTTGAAATTAGACACGAGACGGGAGTAACCTAGTTGTTTACTGCAAAATCGTTAGACACGAGATAAGACCATACCGTAGTTAGGCCCTTAAATATCTAGTGCAGCGTTCTAAGCTAGTAAGCGAGCTCATAAGGTAGGTACATATACGTTAATCAGCTCAACTTGGCTCGATAAACTTGCTCGTTGTCTCACATATCCAGGCAGTTGCGAAATATGTATCAAGTGCACATTTTAACGCAAGCTTTACACGAGCAGATTTTTTGCACGAACTTTTCAAACTAGCTGGTTGATCTGACAGACGTTTTCTTGCCTTAAAATGAATGCCATTATACACAAATAAGGTTCGTAGTTAACCCGTTTACATTCGTAATGAAGCCATTATACACTTGGAGTTATTCCCGAGTTTTCCCTAGAAGCTACTTTTCCAATATTTCTTTCCCTAAAAATAACCACATATTAATATATCAGTTTTACCGGAATTCTTAATAATGTAACGCTTTCCAAATAACCACTATCTATACTAATATTATAAAAAGATAAAGTTTGTGAATTGTGACTTTGTGAGGTTGTAGGGGGTAATCCCGCTAGAAGAAACCCAGATAACCTGGAGAAACTGTTTGTTGTGGGCAAAGTGGATGGGAAAAGGCCACGAGGCCGATCACCAAGCCGCTGGTCTGACATTGTGAAAGAGATCACGGGACTCCCAGTGACGACTGCTCTCAGACAAGCCGAAGATAGAGTGGCTTGGAAGCAGCTGGTCAACTCCTCAACAAAGTTTTTTCAAAGTGGGCACGACCTTCAGTAATGAAGAACACGATGAAGAAGAGGGGGTAATTTCTAAATCTACTGAACTGATTTTGAAAAATCTTTTACTAATAGAAAACCACGTTATTTGTGAGTGTCAGAGGCTATATAGAATATACCCGTGCGAAACCGGTGCGGAACGCTAGTAAGTTATAATTCATTATAATTCATTTACTTTTTGTTAACTATAAGAATAGTAGGTTTTTAAGCTTCATTTTTATTTTTAGTTAGGTAGGTCGTTATTAGTTTCCACTAGAGGCACAATTGTAAAAAAAATAAAAGGAGAAGCCATTTAATTCAAAAAGTCATTAGTGGTAAAATTCGTAGCAAAAGACAAAGAATGAAGATAGATCGACATATCTGCCAATAAAAACCAACTCGCAGTGACTTTAGATCTTCCGTGATCATGGCGCATGAAACTGTGCCGAAATATATGAAGACTCAAAAATCGTATCCCGTTTTAAATGACTTTAATCTTGATATTATCAAGATATCGCCCGGTGTAAAGGTGACACCACACGCAGTCATTCGGGTACATATATAAGGGACATACTCCCACATTCGGCACACGTGCCTTCAGTCCAATCGTGTGCACACGCCATCATGATCGCTAAGGTACATAGTTTATAATTTAACAAAAATAAATTTAAGTTACTTAATTGTTATATAATTTTATAAGTATCCCTAGTTTCTTTGTTACTTTTTTAATAAAATTGTTCCGGAAATGGACATGTTTTCTTATCAATAGAGATTAGAGTGCTTATAGTTTAACCCTTACGCATGCTGTGTCGGCCTGAAAGAGGTAGGTACACTTACCATCACTAATTTATAACCTATTTTAAATACCTTGTAAGTTTTGGTGTACTCGCTGTAGGCTAACCTAATTGATAAAATAAATAAATCAATGTCCTGTTACTATCAATCTTAGAAGGTATGGCAGATAGAGACCGTTTTGCGAATTTTATTATCTGTGTATACTAGTTTCCAAACCCGGTTTCACACGCACTTTTCTGAAATTCCTTTCGGATTTTTAATATCAATGATTTAGATTATCCATTTTTATACGGGCTTTTCTTACTTTTTATCGTCTTCTGATGTGACTTTCAAAAACCAAATTGACGAAAAAAGTGCCTATTCTCCTGTAAAAAGTAAAATAAAAAAATGTTGACAGACAGACAGACGGACGGATGGACAGCGGAGTCTTAATAATATGGTACCGTTTTACACTTTGGGTACGAAACCCTAAAAAGATTGGATGCTTGGATGGATGGATGGTTGTTACCTTTTAACACCAAACCTTGAGTAGGTTTGGTGTTAAAAGGTAACAACCATCACAGATCAGGCTAAAATTTTACATACAGTTTGTTCTAGGCCTTGGTTCCAATTTTTCTTAAACAAATCAATGTTTATTTCTTTTTTCAGTTAGAGCTGGTATTAACTTGTTATGTTATAGTTATTTGTGGCTGTATGCGCGCTGGCGGCAGCGAGCGCCGCGCCCGGCATCTACGACGGCATAGGGCTCGGCGTGGCGCCCTACGGGCACGCCGTGGCAGCCCCCGTGTACCACGCACCTGTCGCCGCATCGGTCAGTCATGTATAATCTAGTATAAGGCGGTTGTATGCCTGACACACATTTTTTTTTAATTTATTTATTTTACACGGTAATTGCTTATTTTACTTAAAAGCTAACTGAAAGTACTGAAACCGTTATTCGGTTTGTCTGTAAGCCTGTTAGTCTCTATAGTACAATATATATTTTTAAGTACTTACCTAGTTAATTACTATGTATTATGAATTGACTGCACTTTATTAATGTAAGAACGTAGGCTAGGTAGCATCTAAGCTCAAGCCGGCCACACCCTGCAAGTAAGTACAAGCAGGGTACAATGATCGGCTGTCCGGCGAGCGCGACCAACAATAGTTGGTCTGTGTGTTTTCTATGTATAATAAAAAATATCTATCTATGTAATGTATAATATAAATAATATATATATTACGTATATCAGTTATCTAGTACCCATAACACAAGCTCTGCTTACCTTGGGGCTAGATAATGCTGTGTGAATTGTCCAGCATTATTTATTTTATTTATTTATTTAATAACATAAGTAGCTAGGTAGAACTACGGGGTCCTCAACACCTCAACAGCCTATAATAGTCCACTGCTGGACGCATGCCTCCCCCTGCTGATCGCCTTATTGGCTTTTATCTCATGGCAATGCCTATAATCCTCATGTGTATGCCGGTTGGGGATCGCAGTTCGGTGGTAGATCTATTCTGCAAGAAGCGCTGCTGCCTGCCCGCCGGTGTATGTCCATTAGTAGCCTTTTACGACACCCAAGGGAAGAGTTGGAGTGGTGCACTTTCTACGCCACACCACGCTACGGAATGCGCATTGAAAAGACTTCAACGCGCTTTTCGTAGCACTTTAACGTAGTTTTGTTTTTTCCGTGCGTAGACCATTGCTTGAAACTTTGTTTGTTAGTATGTTAATTTTAGAAATAAGGGAAATCTACAACTTTTTCGAAAAGCTCTATGGCGCAGCGGGTAAAGGTCCGTCGTTGCGGGTTCGATTACCGTCTCGGGGCAAAGGTAATTACGATCTACAGATATACATATGTTTCGGGTGTTTCCTCTGTATCTTCCACTAGTGGAAAAAAAATTAAGTGGACAAAATCAATAACACCTTGTTTCTTATTTGATAATAATTACTATTTATAAACGTGTTTATAGTATAAAATTTGACTTGTATAAGTGCTTATTTTGTAAGCTTAAAGAAATAAACGTTATTGATATTTGATATATAATAAAATACCTATGTTATCTATGTAAAGTATTGAATTATAATTATCAGTTATCAAATACCCTTATCACAAGCTCTGCTTAGCTTGGGGCTATATGATGCTGTGTGAATTCTCCAGTGTTATTCAAATTTCTATAGCATAAATATTTATTTTCAAATGCTATTTTATATAAGTATCTACGAAGGGAATTTGAATCATTATATTTTGCAGGTGGTAAGAGCTGAACCTGTAGATCCGAACCCGGCGTACAGCTTCTCATACGGAGTGGCCGACCCCAGCACAGGCGACCGCAAGGACGCCGCTGAGACGCTCCAGAACGGCGTAGTGCACGGCTCTTACAGTCTAGTGGAGCCCGACGGTCACCTTCGCAGGGTGACGTACACCGCGGATAACATCAACGGCTTCAACGCGGTGGTGGAGAGGACAGGAGGAGCTCATGGGGTTAGTTGTGACGCTATGTGGTGTTGATATGTTGATTTGTAAGAGAACATTCGGATTTATTTACTAAAGCTGATGATAGATACCCTAGACGTGTACGTAACCCAGAAAGAATAGTTCTGTCTAGGGCTCCTAAGACAGCCTTATACAGTAAGAACTGTCATGCCATGTGTGGCTCTGTATATTATAAAATCCCTAGTAAAATAAAAAAATTACCCATGAAATTATTTATAAAAAAACTAAAATTATGGCTTATTGAAAAAGCATTCTATAGTGTTAAGGAACATAAGGACCTAAAAATTAGTACGCATTTTACATTATTCCCTCAGCGGGCTATGGAGAGAGCTATTCTTGGAGTTTCTCTACGTGATTACTACTTGCGGCTTCGCACACGTTGTTTCTTTCTATCCCTTGGAAACTGATTTATTTGAGAAAGAGTAAGAATTAAAATAAATTATCGGTATTTGTCCTACAGGTGGCGCCAGTAGTAGCGGCGCCCGCGCGGGTGGCCGTGGCTGCGCCGGTCGCGCTGCACGGACCCGTCGGCGTCGGGTACGGCGGCGTCGTCGCCAACCCCTGGGGATAATCGACCAAACCACCCTGACCCTAACGCATTGCTGAAGAGACGTGATGGTATTGCCAGATGAAGAAAAGTGCTTTTGGTCGGTTTTTATTTAGAAAAAAGATAGGTTTGTGAAGAAGATGGATAAAACTGCGGCTACATCGCAAAGAAAAGCTAGTATTTGTTCTTTATTATAATATTTCTTTGCTATCTGGTCGTAGTTTTAAAGACATAGTTTTAAAGGCTTTTCAGCAGTGTCGGCCTCGCTAACGGAATGTGAACGCGTTGTTATTTATTGTACTGCTTTGACTGTTGCCAGCGGACTCGATCTTGACGATTTTACCTATTTACTTTATGTAAATATAGTTTAGTTTTTAATTAAATGCAATTTTTGCCGTTTAATCTGTATTTTATTTACTCAAAGACCACAGGATATAATATTTATTTCAACGAGAGGCCATCATTCCAAAGGGCCATATCGCCAAATAATTTATTTTTTAGTTCACCATTAAAATGTAGAGGTCAGGCCGCATTATCTAGTTACACATCCATATTTTTATGTCTTTTATTTATTTAATTTATTAATTAAAATAATGACGAAACCTATGATCAATATTAAAAAACGATGTCGTCATACACGCATATCCATGGATTTACGCTTAAATTATTAGTTTCTGTATCAATCATGCCTGGATTTCTCAGTAGTAGGTTATTATGATAGGCACAATTACCTTGGTAGCTCGTCATCAGTTTTGAGTAAAAGTGTTTTAATGCGTCTGATATCTCATAAGTTTCTAATGGTTGGAAATAGAATTTAATACCAGCACAGACTTATGAAAATTTGTCAAAAATTTCGTCGTACAGCCGTAATGACGGTGTTCATTATTCAGGAATCTAGACCACTCTGACCATTACGTTTTTAATGTTATTACAGTATGGAATCTCATGAAAAAATATTGGACAAAAGTTTTAATTTATTTTTATAGGTCCCGCATACTATGTCAAGGTGTGCCTCAAACTTGAGTAAACATCGTCGAGCCAGATAGGCGTATGAACCAAAAGTACTAGAAATCAATGACGAAGTATTTGGTTTTAATAAATTGTCTGATAAGCATTTTGATCTTTGAAGAAAGCTAGGCAGTTTTTCATTGCTCCTGAATAGTGGCTAAATGTTGATACGTCCCTATGGAATGATGCCCTTGCTATGTACTTATTAATTACTAACGGTCCGCCCCGGCTTCGCACGGGTATATTCTACAGCCTATGTTCTTCAGGGATAATTAGGATTCTAATAGTGAAAGAATTTTTCGAATTGATCCAATAGTTTCGGAGCCTATTCAATTCAAACAATCAATTTTTTTTCCTCTTTATAATATTAGTATAAATAGTAGTATAGACATAGTAAATAGACTATGAATAACATTACCTAGAAATTGTAGATGATGCTGCGTGAATTGTCCGTTTGTTATTCAAGTTATTTATCTTTGCGCAAATGCAAAAGTTAATTTAACACGATTTGGGACATATACCGGACGCAACCCATAAAGGGTCTACGAATGAGTAGCCATCACTTAGATCTAAAGGAAAAATTCCAATGAAACCAGTCCTTTCAAATAACCAATATAAGTTCCTACATATACCGACACCATGTTTCTGCATTTTTTTCCCCGATACGAAAGGAAGTGTTTCGTAATTTGATCTTGAGTTAGATTGACGAGATTTTTCTTTAGGTTAAAAGGTACCTAGTTAGGTTCCAGATACCAACTTAGGTCACTTTAGATGACTAACTTGATTCAGATATTTATATGACCTATGTTTTTATATGGTATTAGAGCGAGGGATTACATCGCAAATATATCTACTATATCGTGGACAATCTTTGACAGCAAAGATACTATCATCCACGAAGGGGCTTCATGTACCTACAAAACGAGAGTAACTCAGGATTATTTGTATTATTTTTTCAGTTATATAAATAAATAAATAATGCTGGACAATTCACACAGCATTATCTAGCCCCAAGGTAAGCAGAGCTTGTGTTATGGGTACTAGATAACTGATATACGTAATATTATACATTACATAGATAGATATTTTTTATTATACATAGAAAACACCCAGACCTACGGAACAAATTTCTGCAGATCGTACACAAATTTGTTCCATTTCCATTCAAATGCCTGCAGATCGTACAAATATTTGTCCCGAGGCGGGAATCGAACCCGCAACCTCCTGCGTCGTAGGCAGACCTTCGCCCCCCACAGAGGTCATCAGATAATATTCTGAATAATTAAATAAAATTATATCCCAGAGCTCAAAGCCTTCATCTTCTACAGATTTTTCCCGGCATCAGGCCCACTCTTAAATATAAACTTCCGATAAGTTTATATTTAAGAGTGGGCCTCTACATTCAGTACCTATATGCCTATAGGAAGGTTCTATAGATACCTAGGTATAGTTAGGTCCAAGTCAAGCTGCTTTCGGTAAACAACATCAGTTTAATTGGGCTAGTGTGTCGATATTGTCGTAGCCCTAGCCAGCTGTAGGTATTAGGTAGGTTACTACTTATTTACTTACTTATAAGGCTTGACACGTCTGACGGTATAAAGGCTATTTTACATTAGGATACCGTGTTGGCGCTACAGGTCGCACCTTGGTGTCTTGAGCTACCGAGCGAGAAACACCTAAACAAACACCTCATCAACTGGTGGTAGAGTGAGTGAGACGCCAAATGTATCTCTATAGGGTGCGCCACCAGCGGGTGATTTGGTTGCCGACAGCGCAACCAAGCTGATACGGTGAGGTACCCGCAATACAACTGTGCAGTTTTTGTTGGTTGCGTGACTGGTGGCGCCATTAGGTTCCTAATGAGATAAGGCCTTTATGCTAACTCGTAGCTACAAGGTATCAAAAACAGGCCTCTGTATGTAGGTACATTGAGCAATGCTCGCTTATAACGCAGGATATAATAAATTCAATTATTTACGGCAAAACTTTAAAGTTTTTCTGGTCGACCACTTCAATTGGAACCTTAGTTGGAATTCTTGACCCGAATAGATGAATTTATGATCATGGAACTAACTAGGTACTTCGTTAGTTGTCAGGCAAGACACGACAAAAACTATCTTACGCCCGAATACTCAAACGCAACTCAGATTTAAGCATATCTTAAGTCGTGATTTTTTGACAGTTTTCAATGAAAATGTGTCATAAATTCGTCACAAGTTTTCCTTTCATTTTACATTGACATTCCTTACTTCCAGTTGACACCCAGCCACCTATTGAGATACCACTGCCTGGAACTATATTTTTCTTTTTAATGCCAATCGAAAACCGCTCATTCTAAGCCACAGAATAATATATCCTAACTTCTAAGCACACAAAGGTTATAGCTAAGACCTTAGACAATTTAACTCAAGGCTAACCCCCGATTAATCAAACGCATCTCAGATTTAAGCGCGTCTCATGTGACGAATTTATGACACATGAGACGCACGACGCGAAAACCCCTCATTGGGCCATAGCTTCACCCGTCTAATTTGAATCTTATACCGAAAGGTCGTTACGGTGATTAAGAATTTTCTTTTACGTTTAAGTTACCCGAATATCTACTAAGAGTAAAAAAGTACTTAGTTGAACTTATTCAGTATGACACCATCTTTACTTACGTCATTTCGTCATAGGGGAACCTGGTGAACTCATGAGTTCACCAGGTTTCCCTAGGGGATCAATCTGGAGATTCTGGTGGCCTTACCCAGCTATGTTCCATATTAAACAAAACGTAAGATATTAATGAAGGGGGACTCCAACGTCCCGTCTCCCAAGCCAGCCTAACCTGCAGGTGGTGCACCCTGCTGGATAACGAACTAGGCTTTGATGAAATATCTTTACATTACACCTTACATTCTTTACATTTATTATTCACGGGTTCCCCATGATAAAATCACGAATCGCTTAACATTCAAAGTTTTCATAGGTTCCTCGAATGCGATTAAGCAAAAAAAAAAATTATGTAAATGCACTGTTTTGCACATCGGTCGAGATCTCAGGAATCCTGCGGTCTCTTGAAATTACTTATGTTTTGATCCGTAGATACTAATTATTTGGTTTTTTGAACCAGATTCTTCTTAAATTCTGTAGTTAAATGAGCAAAAACTAGACTTTTACGCTAACGCCGTTCCAAAAACGTATACTCTGTCCCGCTATTATGAAAGCCAAATCCTATGCTTATCCTTTTCACAAAAATTGACGTATTGCGCCCTCTTAATAAAACACCATTTAAACTTAAATATTTTTACTCCATCACACATTAATCTTATTCTGCTGCGCCCACCTAGCAATAGGCTTGGCTATATGGTCTGCACGCGGGTGCGGTCGTGGGCCACGCAGGAGCGCTAGGGCTTCGCGCAGGTCCGCGGCGCCTCCGCCCTTGTTGGCGGCGGCGGCCTGCGCGCAGCCGCATACGGCGCCCCGGAGGCCTTCCCACATCTCTGCGCCTCCCTCCACTCTAAGACAAAGCACAAGATGGAAAAATAATTAAAGTAAAAAAAAACTGAATTTTAACACTTATAGGATTATTATGGAGTTTTGTTATAGTGCTTACCCGCACTCGGTAAGAAACGAAATAATTTTCAATGAAACCGACTTCGTGGCTAAGTTGGTAGAGCACACCCGCACTGAGTGTGGGGCGCTGGTTCGAGTCCCGCCGAAATAGAAAATTTTTGGGAACTTATTTTCTTATAGTAATTATTTAATTTTATTTAAGATGCATGATGATGACTTACCTTGAAATAACTCTTAATGTAATGTATTAATAAATAATGCTGGACAATTCACACAGCATTATCTAGCCCCAAGCTAAGCAGAGCTTGTGTTATGGGTACTAGATAACTGATATACATAATACAATACAATACATAATTAGATATTTTTTATTATACATAGAAAACGACCAGAACACCCTGGAAAAATACCTGCAGTACGTACAAATATTTTTCCCAAGGCAGGAATCGAACCCGCAACCTTCTGCGTTGCAGGCGGACCTTCGCCCACCACGCCACAGCCTAGAGGTCGTCTATATACTTTTATGTTGTGTTGTAAATATTTGGTGTTCTGTAAGTACCTACTACATTGGTTTCACCCGGTAAAGTTGCGGGTTACCATATACCGATGCTAAGTAGATCTAAAATAGAAGGTGATTATGGGTTACTTTAATTACCTGTCCAGCATATGGAACGCTTTGGCTGCCACTAGGAACTGCCCCATACGATAGCTGTCGTTGGCTACCAGCTGAAGCAGCGCGAAGCTATCCGGCGTGCCTGCACTCTGAAAATATGATATTTTATAGTCCGTCTAAGTGTTCGACGAGTCCATCATAAACGTCGTTTGATTTGACCACTTAAGGGGCCTCTTCCAAGGCCGTTTTGTGAAAAGGAGATAAAATATAGAATTTCGAGTTCATTGGAACGGGACAGAGCAGAACGCGTTTGCAAAAATCAAGTGTAAAAACCAAGATTTCTTTTAATTAAAAGAGCCGTAGGTACTCTTCTAATTAGAGTAATCCAATATTTATTTTGGCGAATCTGTTACAATGCCTTTGCTTTATTAAAAAAAAAACAAGTCAGTAAGTCATATTGTTTAGGAGAAGTAGGCAAATATGTATTAATAATAATATGACGACCTCTGTGATGCGGTGGGCGAAGGTCTGCCTGCAACGCAGGAGGTTGCGGGTTGGATTCCCGCCTCGGGACAAAAATAAATAGAATAAAACTATAACAGAGGCATTAAAAATGGCTTATAAGAGGTATCACAAACTGTGCCATGGATTTTTGAAATTTACTTTGTTAAACGGAATAATAAGATAAATTAGATCGCAGCGGCGGCGACGCCACTTTAGGTGGGTTATGAACTTATGAGTAACGGAGAATAACGTAAAAGAGTAACCCAATTCACGTCAATTCAAATACATCCACACTTTAACAGTAAAAACTGAGGAATTGCGAAGACATTCATTGAAAAATAAAACGTCAAGTGCGAGTAGGACTCGCACATCAAGAGTTAGGTACAAATTTGTACTCGTAAGCAAATAAAACGACCCAGACGGACAGTTCACAAAACTATTCTGATTTGGTCATAAGCGTACCTACATAATGGATGTAAAAAAACGGTTTTTAGGTTTTCTTCTTTACTTGTGCTATAAGTCCTTGCTATTTGCCAAATTTCATGATTCTGGTCAACGAGAAGTACAGTAAGTATTAGTTTGTGTGCTTGTGATCACCCAGGAAAATAAAATAAAAATGGGTATATTCGACTAAATTTTGATAGCGTTGACTTAGAAGTTTGATTTATATTGCGGCTACAAGAAGTAACAAGCCTGAGTATATGGTGTAATTTTCAACTCGATACCTCAACGCGTTTATGAGAAAAGAGGGTTGACAGACGGAGAGATGGAGAACAAAGTGATCCTATAACGGTTCCTTTTTTCCTTTTGAGGCACGGAACCCTAAAAACTAGCTCACTTTTCACCGCACCTAGTACCCGTATCCAAAATAGTCAAATAAAATCAAATCATTTATTTGCAGACAACGGGTTACAAGTTGGTATGCTTATTTTAAAATGTCCCTTGCGATGACTTACCAGCTATACAGCTTTGGTGTGCAAAATTATATAAAATTAGCAATTATTAGACATGCAGAAACGGAAAAAAAAATAAAAATAATGTCAAACTATTATATACTATTAGTATGAAAAATAACATTGGTCCATACAAACAAAGTAAGAAAAGGATTAGTAAGGCCTACCTTGATGCATATCTCCCAGGCGAGGTGCGCGTCCTTATTCATGACGTGACAGCGACACAAACAAGCCTGGTACGTGAACGAATTGCGGATGGCATCGTCCTGTATGCCCAGTAAAGTCTCTTCGGCCTCGCGGTATATGCCTGTGGCTACCTTCGCCTGAGAAAGGTGAAAACACATATAATGTCGCTTACTTACTAGATTATGTTTAGCTTTATACAGTGTGGAAAAAATCTATGGGCCATGGAGGGGAACTACCTTTAATCCTTTTGTTAGCTCATTTTACTGAAGGAAAACATTCCTTTATTATTAAAAAGAAACAAAATCGCATTCAAAGATATTTTGTTAGACAATTCACACAGCATTACCTAGCCCCAAGCTAAGCAGAGCTTGTGTTATGGGTACTAGATAACTGATATATGTACATAATATAACACAAATAGTAGGCGTGCTACGATGTAGGTAAACATACTACGTGAAGGAGTTCTACGGCGTAGCGTTCTACGGCGTAGCGTTCTACGGCGTAGCGTTCTACGGCGTAGCGTTCTACGGCGTAACGTTCTACGGCGTAGCGTTCTATGCCGTAGACGCAGCGTATACTCTACGGCGGCGCGTATACATAATATTGCGAATTTAAAAATTCTCAAGTCGGCGTTAGATGTGAATTGGACAAATTTGGGTTACATTAAATCAATTTTGATGACCTCTGAAGCGTGGTGGGCGAAGGTCTCGCTGCGACACAAGAGGTTGCGGGTTCGTTTCCCGCCTCGGAATAAATGTGTGTACGATCTTCAGATATTTGTTCAGGGTGTTCTGGTCGTTTTCTATTTATGTTTTATTTTTATATATTAGTGTATCAGTTATCTAGTAGGTAGTGGTACCCATAACACAAGCTCTTCTTAGCGTGGGGCTAGATAATGCTGTGTGAATTGTCCATCGTTATTTATTTTTTTATATCTAAAAAAAATACAAACATAAGAAAATCCTCTTTCTACGTCGTGCCATGTCAATGATGATCATGATGTCTCCCAGCCGATTTCGACTTCAGTGACTGCATTACTGGGCAAGCATTTTAACTCCCGACTATTTACAGGGCGTTGGTTGACTATCTAGCTATATAATAATGCTAGAACCTACATATGTATTTACCTGAGCATAATTAAAGTTGAAAGTGTCATCGCTGACGAAGAAGCTCTTGATAGAGTTTAGGTAGACCAGCACCTCCTCGAAGTGTCCGGAGAGGAAGTACGAGGAGGCCATGCACTGCCGGCCGGGGATCGTGTCACACTCCGACCGGGAGCTGCCGACTAGCTGGAAGCTCTGCTGAGCTATCTTCATCTGCTCCTCCTGAGATATATTGAGGACATTATTGTTGGTACTATTGTATATTTATCACATTTATTTACCTACTTCGGTTCTCTGTAAAGATGAAGTTTGTCTACGTGATTATACAAGGTGCCACGAAACATGTATACTAAGCCGGTAAGAAAGGGGGTGATTTTTTATTGCGTAAATTTTGCTTCTTTTATTAAATAAATTAGATACCTAATTTTTTCTTCATGTTCGTGTTTTTTACATGTTTACTTACACGTCCGGTTTTTTAATAATTGCATGACTAAACAACTAGTTTTTGTGGTGATTAAAAAGCATTAGTGAAATTCTTACTAATCGTGTTTGTTTGTTTGTTTGTTTTTCCTTCACGCCCTAACCTAGAACCAATCGACTTTATTTTTGGCATAGAGTTAGTTGAAAGAATAGAGAGTAACATAGGCTACTTTTTGTCCTGGTATAACATCAAATTCTCATGGGCGATTTACGGGAAAATCTCCCTAGAAATGTGTAAAAATAAATAACAAATATTAATTTAATGGGGGTGAAACCACTGGGAACAGCTAGCATTTTATGTTGTTAAATAATGTAACAGTACGTGTTAAAAACACTTTAAGCATGAAAAAAAAAACCTAAAGATCGTTCACAAATTGATGCCCTACGTGTCCAGATTCACCCACTTTTGGCTTAGTAGAAATGGTAGGAATGTTTCGCGGCACCCTGTATTGTCAACGAGCAAGTAAGTACAGTACATATCATCGAAAATTACTCAAAACTACATAAAATTGTATGTTGTAAGGCGTAGAGCTAAAATTGCATAATTTTACATATAATTACAGCACTCATAATCATATCGCTAGTTTCATTATAAAGGCGCAAAGACACCACACCCCTCAGTATGTAGTGTAGCGGCTTTAGCAGGTTCTGTTCTCCAGCAGTTCAGCCTTGCTTCTGGTACCAAATTCACTAGCTCTGGTGAAATCTGAACAATATTGCTTACGTCGTTAGTGTCATTATAAAGGCGCACGGCCACCACACCCCGCAGTATGTAGTGCAGCGGCGATGTCGGCTGCAGAGGCTCCAGCAGGTTCCTGGCCTCGATAGGATCTCGATTCCGGAGGCGGTATACCGCCAGGTTCAGTCTCGCTTCTGGTACCACATCCACTAGTTCTGGTAGAGTCTGTTGATAAAAAACAAACTAAATATTGAAATTTCTTTGCACCTGTTCAAGTAGTAGGTAGTATGTATTCAAGGCATTAGAAACCTTCTTGGACTTGAAGGTTATGTTCAAAGAAACTTATATTCCAATCCAAATAAACTAAAATAAATCTTTATGAATGTAAGTAACTTCGAAGGTACTACTAAACGTTTCATACATTTTCCTCGCTTACATTCACAATGACATTCAATATGTCCAGCTGTGGACTATTATAGGCTGATGATGTTGATTCACAATGAATTCGTCAAACTGCGAAAGATTTTTATAGTTATAATAAATAAATAAATAAATAATTGCTCCAATTCGAAAGATAACAACTGTGATAGTTGGACAATTCACACAGTTTTATCTAGCCCCAAGGTATGCCGCAGAGCTTGTGTTATGGGTAGGCAACTGATATACATAATACAATAAATACATTACATAAATAGATATTTTCTATTATACATAGAAAACGACCAGAACACCCGGAACAAATACCTGCAGATCGAACAAACATTTGTCCCAAGGCGGGAATCGAACCCGCAACCTCCTGCGTCGCAGGCGGACCTTCGGTCCTTCGCCCACCGCGTCACAGAGGTCGTCAAACGGTTTTTTACTTTTATCTCATACTTTAATGCAATATATTTAATAGGTAATATTGAAACGAAATCAAGTTCAAAGGATACTGAACACGGAAATAGAGCATAATTACATGTTTTTTTTTTTAGATAAATAAATTTAATTCAGAAAGAAAATAACAATCAAATAACAAATTTAAATTAAAACTTGTATTTACAATAGAAACAATTAAGCTATCTGCAAACTGTTGCAAACAATCTACAGGTAGCTCAACTGATCCATATCAATACCAGTTGGAAGCGTGCCTAAGACACTGGCTGCATTGCCCCGCTGTATAGCAATGCTGATGCGCTGTGCCAGATACTCACCAGCTCTCGGGTCACGCGTCGCTTCGACCAGACGCTCAGATAATTTTTTGAAAATCCGGAGAGCCTCGGTACCCCACGGACCTAGGGTCTCGACTCCAAGGGGAGCAAATGTGTAGGCTCTGTCGAGACCTGCATATTTGCGCCTCTTGAGATCTTCGGCTAAATCTGCCACCCTCACGGAAATCCTAGGAAGATGGGAAGGCGCGAGTGTGTCGACACATGTAGCGTCCCACACAATAGGCCTCCCCAACTCCCATGGGACTAGAGTCATGCCGTCGGGCCTCTTACCATCGTCACGCAACAGACCATTCGGTTCGAGAATAGCTGGTACGTTAGCGGTGGTAAAGGCCCGCCGGATGATGTCGTTCAGGCTGGCATGACGAGATATCCGATCGGCAGCCCTAGTACACGATAATCCGTGATGACCGAGCTGTTCGACAGCAGTACCGCACTGGCATTGATGAGGCGCGCGACAATTACATGATTGATAATAGAAAGTCAATAAAATTTTCAAGCTACGAGACTACATAATTAGGTAGGCATGGTACCTACCTAAATGAGAGCGGAGAGGCACCCCCCATAGAGCTCATGATATTCTAAGAGCTTAGCTTCATGTTGAAGTCTACAGTTACCTTAAGTGCACCTTCTCCGTTCTTGAAGACCACCAAGTTGTGCCTCACCAGGTCCTGCCCGAACGTGTGCTGCTCGGAGGAAATCTGTTTCAGCTCGTTTTCAGCTGCTTGACCGTTGTATAACCTATACATAACAGGATAAACAGGTGATGCAATGAACGTTTATTTTCCCTAGAGGTTGATATTTGTTTTGACACCTATAAAAACAGTGACAATATTTAAGAATTACAATTCGATTTTCAGTATTCGGTTACTTTTCTGTCCTCTCCTGTATAAAAAGGCGTGTTATTAATCCATACTTATATTATGAAAGCGAAAGAAATTCGTCTTTTACCTTTTCAAGCATACACAGCTGAAAGGATCTCAATGAAATTTCCCTGCCAAATTTTATATAAATCACAAAATTTTCCTGCCAAATGTCATTGAGATCACTGAGGTAGATGGTATCTTGGGAACGGACATTGGTTACTTTTTATCTTGGAAAAGCGCGAGTAAAGCCGTGTGCATTAGCTCGTAGTTAAATAAGTTTAATTGTTTAGTTTTTTTAATTTAATATATCTAACAGCTATGCTAAAGCTAAATATCTTGAACTTACTTGAAAAGATTGCAAGCCTTGAGGTTGCTCGCTACGGTGGATGTGGGATGCTGTGCCAGATACACGCCGAGAACCTCCTGCGCCACGTCATAGTAATCCAGCTTGTAGTAGCACAGAGCTACGTACACGTTCAAAGCCATGTAACTCCTGGAAAACATATACACCTCCAGTTTGAACCGACCAACTTAAAACCTAAAAACTCCTTCGTATACTAGGTGCCAAAGTTGACAATACAGGTCAATGACTAAAAAAATAAAATAAAATACCAGATTTATTTTAAATCTGGTATCTGGCCCTTGTTATTATAATAAATAGTTAATGAATAATGGTTAAGCTATGTTCACGAGGTACCAAATTACTTTTACAATTGATTGCATGAAGGAGATATCCTTCATGCAATCAAAAAAGGAACCACATAAAATTTTGCATTTTTTTGGGTTATGTTTGGGTTTATGTTTGGAAACTTCGCTTCTAAATGCACAATCATAAACCTTTGTTATTTTGAATTTATATAGTTTTTTGATACTTTTATTCTTATGTACATTTCATAATTTTTTTCAGTCATGTTAATGTAATTTGGTACCTCGTGAACATAGCTTAACCATTATTCATTAACTATTTATTATAATAACAAGGGCCAGATACCAGATTTAAAATAAATCTGGTATTTTAGAAAATTAAAATACGGGTATTCATTAATAGCCTAAAAAGACAGTAATTATTCGAAATTTTTGGGTTGTGTCGTTTGACTGTTGTTGTGTCCTAGTATACTCGGAGGAGGTGAACGACCTATATTGCCACCATAAATGGCACTTACTAATCTTACTATAGTATCTATGAGTAATGATTACGAGTATTATTATTCCAAACGAATTAACTCTACCTTAAAATTTAGTAATTTTAGCTAGTTAAATGACTACTACTATTCAAAGTTACTAAATATATCTACACCTACCTATTATCAATCTAAACATTGATATGAGCTACAAAAAACAAGTATACAACAGAATAGTAAAGGTAGTAAACCCCGACGTATGTGACAGAATTTTGATCCAATCCATGTCTTCTTTTTCATATCTTTTGTATCTGTAATAAAGAGATTACCACTTTTATACTTTCTCAGAGACGAGAAGGAGAAGAGCCGTCGCCAACGGCTTCATAAGTTCATACAATTACTTTTTTCCGTAGTTCTTAAACTTACAAACATTTGTCCCTGTGGACGCAGGTCCGCCTAGACCAAGACCAAGACCTTCGTCAAATAAAATCTCACCTGCTACCCGGAAGTCTTTTTTTATAATCTTCGGTACCTAGTGCGCTTTCAAGTGATGCATGGACGCTAGGCTAAGCTGGTATTTATAAACGGACAGGACGTCACCACACAAGCATTTGACCACCATGAGCATTCGAGTCCACAATCCTCTTAATCCAATGCGCCTCACTGAGGCGCAATGGCTCCAAGGGTTGAAGTAACTCACCGTCTACCCAGAAAAAGTTTCTTGAGAATATCGCTAGACCCTGGAAAAACTGTGGAAAGTGCAACCTTCCACTGTGCCCCAAAAGTAGAATACATGAAGGCCTTACCATCTATCTGGAAGCAGTTTCTTATTGTAGACACCGAAAGCCTTTGTCTCAGATGGGCCTTTGTCAAAACAGGTCGAATATTTCAAATTAAAAAGTTGCATTAACTCACCGTCTATCCAAAAGCAGTTTCTTGTAGACATCGATGGCCTCCTGATAATGCGCTCTCAGGTAGTGAACAGAAGCCAGGCTGAGCTGGTCCTCATGCACATCTCGAAGCTCTGCATGGACTTCCATCAGCGCGTCTTCGTCGCCCAGTTTGTGAGCCAGGTGGAATAGGAGCCTGTTCTGCGAATCATATAGCTATATTTATTCAATTTACAAGAGTAAACTTGTAGCTGGATATTCTATCCCTTATTACGACTATATCCCTTTTATTTTAAAACGATAATCTTTTCATCAGCCGTTTAATACTCTCTGCTGGGCATGGGCTAAGACTGACCCCTAGGCAGCGTTCATCGAAAAGATAATCGGATGATTACAAAAGATAATCGGATGATTACATTTTAATTAACAGTTTTGACAGAAGTTTTCATACAGTAAACGTTAAAGGTATCTGTTAAAGGTATCTTTCAAAGAACACTCTTAGGCCTCGTTTACGGAGAAGTGGGGCATCGCGCATTGCGTTGGGCGGCGCGACCCGCACTGGAATTCAAACGTCTTTAATTCAAATGGCTGTTGTAGAGCGTCTCTCCTTTCTCTGCAAGAGTTCTCTCTTACGAGAGACGCCAGCCAGACGCTCGCACGCCGCGTCTGCAAATGAGGCTTAAGTGACCACTGCTGGGCATATCCCTGGCGTTCAACCCACGATCTTAAGGATGTAGTCGACCCATTATGCCGATGGACATCAGTATTTAGTAAAAAAAAAATCTTTCTTTCTAGTCTTGGTCACCACAAAATAGATATTACAAAATTTTTATGTTACCTTCAAGGCACATTTTGGTGCTTTTTCAACTGACTCCTGAGACTCAGTGTACATTCCTGAAATAAAAAGGGGATATGAAAAATACTTTAGGTGAATACTGTGAAACAAGCGCTCGCATCGAGATGATAGGTCGAACTGTCATCCCGTGTGTTTACACGTACGTTTTGGAGCGCGGGATGGAATGGCTCGTGAGTTTTCCCGCGTTCTGAACTCTGCGTGTGCAGGCCCTGAGTGTTCTCCAGGGGTTTAAAGAAATAGTTTGAATATATTTTTATGCGCCTCGACCTTCTCGGCCGCGGGGGCAACAACGGCGTAACAGGCCCACAGAACAATATTACTCTACCTAGAACAGGCCCTTCCAACTTAGCACCTGGGGATAAGAGCCGTATAAGTCCTCGTTTAGGGAGACGCGGGGCGTCACGTGTTGTGTGTTGCGTGGCGTTTCTCCTCTCTCTCACACTCTACACATGCCATATCTTTGAATTCAGTGCGAGCCGCGCCGCCCAACGTGACGAAATCTGCCCGAGAAACCCCATCTATCTATCTACCCGAGAAAGGGCAGCAGTTCCTTCTGAGTATCATTTTAAATCTCCTTTTTATCAATAATCCTCCTGCCAACTGACCCTCCCCAAGCAAGGGTTTTGGTGAATATCTACCATACATTCACGAAAACCCTTGTTTGGAGAGGGGGCTGCATGAAACATATACAAGTTACGTATATGTGATGATATGTTCTCCCCAGTCATGTCTGTCTGCCGTCCATCGGATACTGGAGAGTGGGGGAGCAGTGAGTGCACCTGTCTTTGCGTACACACTTGTGGATTATGACATGTCCTGCGCACCTGGCTGGTCTTAGTTGAGACTGGACGCTGTGGCCGAAATTCGGCTAGGAGGTGATGATATGGTGATCAGTAAAGGATAATTTTAGCAAGTTTCACCTAGATAGAAGTAACAGACGGCGATATCCAGCGCGATGGTGTCCTGTACTTTATCGTCGAGATTCTCCCTGTCCCGTATGGCGAGGTAGTGGTCCAGGCAGGTGCGGTACTCCCCCAGGTGGAACCAGCACCAGGCTGACCACACCTCCACCCACACGTCTGTGTTGCCTTCGTGTTTCATGAACTACAAATTTTCAAACAATAATTTAAGAAACAACCATGTGAAAATCATACGCGCGTATTTATTGCGTACGATTTTCACATAATTCGAGTTAAAATTTTCAATTTACACGAGCGATTTTAAGATTTTTCCTCGTAGATAAAGCACTATGAATCACTCGGGAGAAAGTGTGATTCCTACCTCGTCTGTTTTAAGGCCAAATAACACATTTTTTTAGTTTCTCTGAAGGATAGGACTCGTAACGAATACATCCGACAGAGAACTAAGGTTTTCGACATAGCTCAAAGGATTAGAAAGCTGAAGTGGCAGTGGGCTGGCCATATCTCGAGAAGAGCCGACAACCGCTGGGGTAAACGTGTTCTTGAGTGGAGACCACAACTCGGCAAACGTAGTGTAGGATGCCCTCCGACCAGGTGGGATGACGATTTGCGAAAGACTGCTGGCAGATGCTGGATGCGGCAAGCTGAAGACAGGGCGCTGTGGTGCTCATTAGGGGAGGCCTATGTCCAGCAGTGTACAAATACAGGCTGATGATGATTTATTTATTTATTTATAAGGCAATACCAACAATACATATAATGAAACATTTACCATAGCAATTATATTTTTTTTAGTATAGAATGTGTGCTTCTAATGATGAACACATTTTTACGGGACTCTAAAAGCATTAAGTAGTAAAGTATGTAAAAGTAGTTAAGTGGCCAATAATAATGCTGGTTTTAAGATGAGAAAAGGTTTGAATGTCTACCTATTATTAACAAAGTAGGTACCTATGTGCAACCAAAGATTGCCTGGATATTGACCTTAGCGAGGGCCGCGAAAGGCCGCCCAATGTACAACGTTGTCTACTCTATGCACAAGTGATCATCAAATGATGTAGAAATATAGGACAGAAAAAGACGTATCGCGGTATCATTCATCATCAGCCTATACCAGTCCACTGCTAGACATAGGCCTCCCATATTACTGCTCATCAACTAATGTAGAAATATTATTTGATGAGCACTATACATAGTCACTATACATATTTTACTGTAAGTGCCTATTTTAAATGCAGGTGTAAAAGACTTTATTATATACCTTTTTAAATAAAAGACCTACCAGAGCGACTCTGCCCTAACTCTACCTTCCCATTGTGAACTTTTCAGAACTGACCTCAAGTAGAGTAAGTGCGCCGACATAGTCTCTCTTCGTGATGAAGTCAGCCAGCTCAGGGAAGTTCTTCTTGGCTGAGCCAATGGTCGCGCTGCGGTTGTCTGTGGCCGGCTTAGACCGTGATAGAATCTGGAATTTTACAATTTTAGGAAACAATAAAACAGGATATTCCTTGTTGCTGAACGAACGCAATACACGATAGGTACCAGTAATCTATTTATCTTACCATTATAATTGACAAATGTATCTCTTCAAGTACCAAAATTAAATGAGTTTGAGTTACTGCTTATTGAAGTACTTAATACACGTAGTTATTGTATTATCTTTGAGTAATATCTAGACAAGATCATAACAGAAAAATAAAACATATTTGCGCGAGATTGATGTGACGCGTTTGTTGACGTTTTCAAATAGTTACCATGGTAACGTCGTTTACTACAAAAAGGTTGCTAGAAAAACGCGGTACATTTAAAACATGGATTTATCAAGAAGGTTGCTATGAAAACGCATTTAGATCGAGTAGAGCGAGATCTCGGATCAGATTTAGTAAATGTGTTTGTACGTTGATAAGTTTTTATCCGGAGACGATTGTAAAGACTAAGCAGTGTTTTTATTACTTGAGTAAAAATAAGTTTCCGGAACTAAACATCACACTAACATAAAAAATGCGAAAGTATGGTTGTTTGTAATGAACCTCTCAATAAACCTCTTCATGCCAACTACTGAACGCGTCGGGGTGAAATTTTACATACAGGTAGATCTAGTAGGACTGGAATAAAACATAGACTTTAGCGAAGTCGCAGGCAGAAACTTATAAGGTAATATAATAACTTATTAAAAGGGGTTATTAGAAGAGGCCTAGGTCCAGCAGTGGACTGCTATAGACTGATGTTTTTGTTGTTATTTCACAGTAAGGACCTTACAGTCATTGCGAGATCTCTGTTCGGAGCGAACTGTTAGAAGAGATCACCTAGGAGAAAATAAACTTATTATAGAAACAATAGCAAACAATCATAGTTTGTACATTGGTAGGTTATAACGAAAATGTCACGATAGACATAATATGTCACATAGTTACATTTTTATGTGTCACAAACTCCAAAGCGCTTGAAGTCGTAGCTTTTCTCAAAGAGCTCTTCTGTTTTTTAATTAGTGTGAATTTTTTAACTGGTTTTTTGATTGATCAAGCAAGGAAAAGCCAGCAAGATGACGGATCACTCCTGCCCTTGTACTTCCGCGTCGACCCCGGACTCGCTGTTGTCTCCACACTGCGAGTGCCCCAGGAACGACCTGGGTATCGTGGTGCATGATGAGACATGCCTCATGTGGAAGAATGAGCGGTTTGTTTTTGGTGATGTTGGTATCTCTTACATTTTCCTGTAGCTATTACTAAATACAGAAAATATGTCTAAACCAGCTTCGGCGTAGGCCGCTTCGCGCGCGTATTTAATTTAGGTATATTATATTATATAGCCTACTTTTTTCTGCCCGTGGCTTCGCTTTATTATAATAAAATCGTTTATTTCTATGGTAACATTAGTCTTGTACAGGATTGAAAATACTCCAAACTACGGCCCATATAAAATGTATACCTTAACATACATAAAATAAACCTATTTACTAGCACGTAGTATCGGTGACGTGTGACACTGTACTGCGACCGGTAATCGTCCGCGAAAACTCCGGAACAGCACATTCTTCCTGAGTGAAGGTCGTAAATGAAATTCTCCGTTGAAATACGCACCACAAAGATTTAAAGCCATTATGACGCGACTCCAACCGCTCAACCCTCACCAAGGTGTTGGTCTTCCTCTTCACATACCTACTCCACGGCATACACATACGTATATGGGTATTTATAACCCATGGGAACTGATTTATGCGATAAAAAGCAGCTTAAGTTTTATTCCAAGCTAAGAAGTAGGTACTAAAATTTCAGCCCGATTCGTTCAGTGATTTTGGCGTGACGAGGTAGGATACATCCAAACATCTAAACATACAAAATTTCGCAGATACCACGACTACCACTTAAAAAAGAGTAGATGTGACGGGATGATATAACGATTCTAACGATACCACATACATCCAAATTTGTTCTGGCATTCATAAGTTATCTATACTTATATTATAAAGAGGAAAGATTTGTTTGTTTGTTTGAATTGAATAGGCTCCGAAACTACTGGACGGATATGAAAAATTCTTTCACCATTAGAATACTATACTATTCCTAAAGTAAAATTAAGAAACAATGTTAATATTTACTTACCTAGTTATAAATACTTAATAACTTTTTGGTATAAGCTTAACTACTAACAAACGAAATCTCATTGATTTTTTTTATCAAGTACTCTCAATTTCTTGTTTCATAAAATAAACGATTTATTCTTATTCTTTCCCTGATTAACATAGGCGATAGAATATACCCGTGCGAAGCCGGGGCGGACCGCTAGTGGTTGAATAAAGAAACTCTTATACATGAATCCTGAAAAAAAAATACTTTCCTTCTTGGGCAGTCGTGTCAGAATTCTATGGCGCGAGATCAAACATAGCGTTAACATACCGTTTTGAGATGTAAGATAAAACAACGTAAAATCTCGCAAGGCTTATTAAACCTCCCACACCAAAGTTAGTTTTTGTTGAGCAACATCGAAATCAACTTGATTTGAAAGTCACCACAAAGTGTCCAAGTGTCCTGTAAGGTCTAAAGGAAAGAAAGCAGATTAGATAGATATACTATTGTACTATTGTTGCACAAAATTATACTCCGTCGAGCATACTTCTAGATAGGAATCAACCAGATATCTAGGTTAAACAAAGTGTACCTACCTACTGTAAAGTATGTATGTATGTGTGTGTATTTACTAACACTTTGATGTTCTGAAACTTTGTATTAGCCCCAGGACTGCCGATGCGATGACTTGGAGCCCCTCGAGCTGCCTACTTCTGACCGCTCGGTCGACGGCATCTGCCACTGCTGCTCCTGTTACCCATGCCGTTGCAAGAAGGCTGGCAGAGAGGTGTTTGACGAGTAAGTTCATAACTAATTAGGTTGAAGCGTGAACGTTTTCTCTTCCACGAACCCACCACGGCTGCCCAACATCGGGCCCCTCACTGGGGGGTGCGAAGCACCCCCCTTCGGCTTAGAGCGCAAAACCCAGGGACCGGTCCGTCCCGGAGCCGGCCATGTCGTCGTCTTCGTTGGCACGGCCCCATGGGTTCCTCTTAGCTTCACCGCGGGTGACCAGTCCTCGATTCACCATACATTCAACCCTTCGGGGGGACCTCTATGTACCTACTTAATGGGCAACATGGTAAATACGCCGTGTTTACTTTGTATATGGATGAAGTTACAGTTAACCTTATCTCTTGGACTAGATGGCGCAGCACCCGCGATATCGGCGCCTTGCCGGCGGTCCTGGAGTCTACTCACCCTCTGATGCAGAAGTTCCAGGAAACCCTGAGGCAGTTCTTGGAGAAAGAGAACGCTATCGCCGAGGAGCAGATTCAAAACTTGGTAATGTAATTTTTCTTTCACCGTATTATATTATATTTCGTAAAGTTTTAAGAACTAAAACTTATTGATTTTATGCAACAATTAGGTACTGAATTCTGAAACCAGCTTTACGCACGGTGTAGGTACCTGGAATGATAAAACGTAGGGAACACTAGTTTTAATAGAGGAATTTAACAATATGACCTTCCGCAGTCCTACACCACATACTAATATTTTACAAAGTTATATCCTCTTAAACTATTTAAATAGACAAAATGAAAGCAATAAAACAACTTGAACATTTTTGAATTCAGCGCGACGAACTGAAACTCGGCAAACAAGGTTACGACCGAGACCTCGAGGCGATATACCATAGCGACCACGACACCAACTCCCAGAGGGTCTTGATAGAGGAGTATGAAAGTAACCTCGCCCAGCGAACTGCCGAGAGGGTAGCGGCGGAAACCAGGGCTAGAGAGGCCAACGACAACTACAAGCGGTCTAAAGAGAAGCTGGAGTCGGATCAACAAACCGGTAAGTACCACATTATTGTATATTAGCCACGACACCGACTCTCAGTGAGTCCTGATAGAGGAGTGTGAGAAAACCCTTGCTCGGTGGACGTAAGTAGCTTAGAGGGTAGTAGCAAAGGCCAGTGCTAGAAAGGCTAACGTCTAATGCAAGCGATCTAAGGAAAAGCTGGGGTAGGATAGAAAAACCGGTAAGCTCTACATTATCCTACAACAGCGGCCACAACTCCAATTCTCAGAGTCCTTATGCAGGAGTATGAGAGCACCTTCGCCCAGCAAGCTGCCGAGAGGGTAGCAGCAGAGGCCAGGGCTAGAGAGGTCAACGGCGTACAAGGTGACAGGGAGAAGCTTGAGTCCGACAAACAAACCAGCAAGCACTACATGAATCTATCTCCTTGCCGATGGCAGATGGGAGCTCCTGAATGTTTCTTGTGAGCCTCAACAACGTTCCTCTATTCTAAGAATTTATTGTTGTGTTTTCTTTTCCTCTATACCTATAAACGTCCCTTTTTAAAAAGACCAAATAATCAAATTCGGAAATTTTTGTTCATAAAAATAATAAATCCAACAGAACGCGAAGCGACTGATGAGGTGGAAGCCCTGACAACCCTTGTCAAGCAGCTGGAGAAATGGCAAGAGGAGACTGAATCAGACCTGACCGTCAGTCAGCGGATGAACGACAAGATGCGCGCGGAGAAACGAGCGCTGGCCGAGGACAAACGGGAGCTGGTCAGTATTCTTACACATTTGTTGGGGTCCACAACCTTTACGAAAGAGCTCAGCTGGGTGTGGATTTATATGTGCTGTTAATCCATCGCATTTCAGGACTACTTGGGTAGCTGTTTCTTTGTGGATGAGGCATCGAGAGAGGAGCATCACGACGTTTGGCAGGCGAAGTGTTTTAGCGTTTGTTGACGAAGCAGCCGATCCTTCCTTCTTTATTTAATGTGTGGAGAGATGCTTAAAAATCGAGCTCTATCTATTTTTTATTATGAATACGCAATTTTTTAATGTTTTTCTTGTTTGCCACAGGACATGATACTGTTCGCTGTGGGTCAAGAAGTGTGGAAGTTGGAATCAAAAATAGAGCTATTCAAGAAACAGCTGGATATCAAAAACGTAGAAATGGAGAACATCAACGACAAAGTAAGAACACCTTTCAAATTTATTATAGTTGATAACACCACAACCATCATTTGGACATAAATATCCATCTAAGTCTTTTTAAGGTAAAAAAACGTCGTGTATGTTTTTTTACCCTTGTCGTGCGGTAGACGAGTAGGCGATGCACAATGCACCAGGAAGAAGAAACTGTGGAACACGTTGTGGTACACTGCAGAGCCACAGAGGAGGCCAGACGGAAAACGGGATTGAAGAATCTCATAACCACACCCACAGAAAAGCTGAAACGAAGCTGTCAATCACCAAGAGTCCTTCTCTGGTACTTCAAGGAGCTGGGCTGGTTAGGACCTGATTGATTAGGCAGGGGGACAATGCACAATACATTCCCATGCGAGATGTCAGTGCAGATCCCAGTTACCCCCACATAGAATTAGAATTAGAGGCACAATGCACCGCACCCGTTCCCTGTATTCTATCTAGCTCTTGCTTTGCTATATTGGTATTTTAACAAATTGAACTTTTATACGAATTCGACGTAGATGGGGTACGATAAAGTATGGAGAGATTTAGGAACGGCTTATAGTGATTTCGCCAGAGGATGTAAGAGTAGAGTGTTTTACTCGGACCAAAATCACCCATTATAACTAGGTCTTGTCATCCTCCTTCGCTACGCTTGGGAGTATAACAACCTCGTATATAATGGGATGCTTTAGTCCCTTGTAAAACACTCTACTTTTCAAATAAAACAATTCAAATTAGCATCTTCACTATCACTTGATGACATTTTTCACGTTCACAATAGATATCTGTGATTTAGACTGAAGAAAATTCTAGAGACTTAGCGCCAATTCTATCTTTGTTTTTTTTTAATTTCTACATCCACAACGCAAAAATGCGCATTCTACCATGACTTGAACCTTCATAAAACATCCAACAATCACCGAGAAGGTTCTATTTGCAAAAAAATTGTTTGACGAGGCACCAAAAAGTCGAGTCTTTATGTAAGAGGACGAATGCTTTGTACTAAAATACTTTTTAGCCCTAGGGCTTAAACACGAGTTTTAGCCCCGCTAAGCTACACTATTACGATACACTTTTCGAAGTGATAAAAAAAAAAATGATGAGCAATCCCAGACAGCATTATCTAGCCCCAAGCTAAGCAGAACTTGTATGGGTACTAGATAATGATATTATACTAATACATTTAACCACATTGTAGCGACCTCTAGCAAGTATTAACGGAACTACAATGCTGACCTCAATAGAGTAGCTCAAGAAAGTAACAGAAACAGCTATCTACCTAAGTGCTTCAACGGATATTCATTCGGACAAAATTGGAGTGCAAAAAGAGCACAATTCCTAGATCGCACAAACGCTTGATTCAGTTGCAACCAACCTGTAAAAGACTATCCGACATCAACTGTCGGTTGAAACTCGAAAGACCACCGGGCACAGTGGACCAGCTGGGTCAGCGCCCTGTTAGAGAGGAGATCTCCCTCTGCCACAATTTGAGGGAAATTCCACCTTCTCCCCTAAATACATACACAGTTTTTTTATTCATCATCATCATCAGCCCTTATCGACCCACTGGGCATAGACCTTACTATGTGTATGCCATTCGCCTCGATTCTGCGCTAGTATTTATTAAGTATACAGAAAACATCCAGAACACCGCACCAATACAATACCTTTATTGACAACACCAAGTTATGCGTCAAGTAGGTACCAAGGTAGGTAGGTAGGTACATAATTTATAAATAACAATAATTATATTTCAGTCATAACACAAACAAACATATAATATAAAAAATTATTAGAAATACACAATTTTGGTATGCATTTATTTTGATTATCATTAATAATGTTACCTAACAGATTGGTAGTTCGTAAAACTCTTTTATAGAGTAGAACGAGTTTGTTGCACCAATGTATGTATCTCTAAGTTTACCTACTTATTTTTTGGTTCAGGTAACAGCATACGCAGCTGAGCTCGAAGACTTGGACCTGGACAAGCGCCGGCTCGTCAGCCTGTGGAACGCCGTAGTCGTCAATATAACACAGCGAGACAACGTCTACGATTCCGTGAGGGATGATTACAAGTACATATGACCTATTTTATTATAAAAACTATCGTAGTTTGACGAATTCATTACGGGTGTAAGCGGGTTAACTACGAATCTCATTTGTGTTGAAGAACACCAAGGTTTCATCCATTAAGGCGGCGATAGGTGTGAAATGGGAAAATTTGGGTTACATTAAACAATTTTTCTGTCATCTTTATCGATAATTCTTTGAAAAAAAAAATTATAATCTATGGGATACAAGGCAGATCCCGTTTGATTCGAAAATGAAAAAAAAACTATTTAACATACCAGAAATAATGCAAAGCACCCATCTGTTTTCGAAGTTTAAATTTTTCTCCTAAACTATCAATAACAAGATTTTTTTTTATTTTCATCACCATATTAAATAAAAAAATACCCAGGGCATCTTCGGCTTATTTTTGCAAATAAATGTCTTAATTAAAAGATAATCAGCAAAAACTTGATTTTTGAGCTTACGCCGCCGCTCTGCTCTGTCCCGCTGCTCCTTTAAACGCGAAATCCTATGGCTATCCTTTTTACAAAATAGCGTCATATATCGTCCCCTTAAAAAAGACATTGTCCATTTTAACCGCTGAGGCATTAGATTTACAGTGGCTAATGATGCCCGTGAGAGCAACATAGCCACTGTAACTCTAATGTAAATTAAATATATATCCTATCTGTTGTTTGCATTGTTTTATATTATTCTTGTTGTTCTTCCTTTTCGGTTGTAAACGTATAATATTTCAGAAATTGCGTAAGAATGTTACTACTTAAAATGTCTAATTTTTTAATAATAGACATACTTACTAACATTAACGCAATTTCTCACACAACAAATTTTGTTGTGTGCACTTATGTTATCTACATCTCAAGCCAGTTCTTATTTTCATTTGTTATCTTTATTATTATTGCTTGTTGTGTTTTGTATAACTATTAAAATAAAATAAAAATATCAACCCGCACACGTCCTTTTTTTAAATTTTTTTCTCTGGTTCCTTCAAAGTAAATACACGAATAAGAAAAAAAAATATAGAAAATTATCATGATATTGCACTGTTTTGCACATATTTCGGTCGAGATGTTAGGAACCCTGCGATCTTTTGAAATGACTTATGTTTTGATTCGTAGGTTTTTTTTACTAATTACTTGGTTCCTTTATAGTTTTTTCATCGCGACGGCAAATAAGAAACAATAATAAGCGCTACCTATTTTCATAGAACGCTCCAAGAAAACTACCGGACGCTGATAATCAACCTCGATATCACGAAGAAGCTGGTAGCTGAGGAGATGAATAAGGGCAAAGAACTGGAGATGAATAAGGACAAGATCAACTTTGATTTGGAACATGCCACTAAACTATGTAAGTCGGTACCTCAAATCAATTCCGTTAGACCTCAATGTCTTCCAAACGACTAAATATTTTACTTTAAAATTTATACATGATACAGTTCAGGACTTATTCTATCGATCATATGTTTCGAAAACACGGTTCCATAAAATTTTCTCCATAGAAAAAAATCGCAAAGTTTTTTGCATGCAAAGCATCTACACATAGAGTTTGGTGCTCCCGAGGACACCGGTCTCTTAAGAGCCCGGGCAAAATCAGCAGCAGGGTGTGTGTAATAGTGAGAGTGAGTGTTATTTGTTTGATGTATGTAATGAGTCAGTTCTTATTTGACAACTTTTAGTAGAGCCTACCTACGTCTCTCTCTTTATATGTCAGTGACTGCAGCCACTTGAAACATTTGTTTATACTACACCTATTCCGAAAGTATATTAGTTCTTACTTAAAAAAAGGGAAGAAAGTACCGTAAATCCAAGCGAACAAATATGCGGGCGGCAAAAATATATGGGATTTACTTATCCGAATATATGAAATTTTCCTCATAGGTGTAGTATAAAGCACTGTGTGAGTATAACTCGGAAGAAAATGCGATTCCCAACTCGTGTGTAGGGTGTAGTTTGAGGCCCTCAGCTGCGCTTTGGGCCTCAAACTACACCCTCGTCGGGAATCGGTCATTTTCATCCCTCGATAAACATTGTACTATTTAACACTTGAAGCGGGTAAGAGGGTATATGTGAAGTTCTTTGTTTATGCGGTTTTATACAGTTTTTAAAGGCATAGCATAGGCGACGCTCAACTCCGGGCAGAATCGGCAGTCAACGCGCTAAACTGATGATGTAATTTGGTCACAGTCGATGCTGAAGACGCGAAGCGCATAGCACTGGAAGGACAAATAGTTCAGTACACCGATTCTGTAGAGATGACAGAACGGGATATTCAGATGATACAAATGGTAAGTGAAAATAAATAGTCTTAGGTTTAAAAAATGAACCCACAAAGTAAAACAAACAATAGAGCTAGTATCAATACAATACACTTTATTGTACACCAGAAAAAGAACATTACAAAAAACATTACATGAGACAAGTACAATGGGCGGCCTTATCGCTTAGAAGCGATCTCTTCTAGGCAACCTTTGGATGGAAAGAACTATATGAATTTAGGAAAGGCGTGGTAGGTAAGGTAGGTAGGAAAGGTGTACAAAAAAATAAAATAAACAAACAATGAAGCAGTTTAAGGAATTAAGAATATGTGATTAAAAAATCACAGTGGGTCATTAGTTCTTAGATTAAAAAAAATTCTTTGGGCAGTACTCGCTATGACATTTCGTTCTTTAAAAATCACATTAGGCCTTAGGAGGTTAAATATGTGTCAGACTTAGGTGGTTGGATTCCTACATTGTACTGTACCTAATAAGTAGTAATAATGGTCAAAGCCTTCAAACTCCGGTGCGTTAATCCGTTTTATGATCTATTTTATAAAGAAACCACTGCTTACTTTTTGGATTTAGTACCAAGCATTTTAGTGTAAGTACTTAGCTGAAATATAGGTATACTCAGAGAAAAATGGGCTTTACTATTTTTCTCTTTCATATGCAAAATGTATGACCCGGTTCTAATATTCCCTATTCCAAGGAAAACCAAGCGATGAATAGCTTTCTCAAAAGCACAGAAAAGGAAATAGATGTAAAAACGGAGAAGAAAATTAAATTGGAGAACGAGATCCTGGAAAACCTACAAGACTGCTTGCTGAATGACAAGGCTGTCGAGGCGATGGCTAACGGCATTAAGAAGATGAGGGAGTTATCCAGGAAACAGGTACGAATGCTACACACTGAACTGGCCGACATATCCCGGTTTCTGGTTGGTCTCGGGCTCTCGGCGGTATTATTTTAAAGTCATGTCTGCGACCCTGTAACCTGGCGACATTGCGGTGTATGAAAACTGTAGACCGACCAGTGTTTGGACATGTAATAAGATGTGAAACCAACTACACGCTGATCGGTGGTTTAAGATCTTATTGCTGCTGACTAAATTATCCAAAAACTGATTTTGATGAGTAGGTAGACCTAAAGGCGTGTCCGTTGCGAAAATTTTAACGAAACATTGTTTCTGAACATTTCCCGTCCGCTGCAACTTTATGCAATGTCCAGTATCTTTGGAGTGTCTAATGAAGATAACTGCAATGTGTTTTGAAACTAGTTTTATTTGCCCGCTTAATTGTGACAAATTTGTGTTAAATTATATTATGCGGTACTGTTACAGGAAATAACTCTTATGGGGATGGAAAACTCACACGCTAAGATAATGTTAGAAATAGAGATGAATAAGAACCGGCAGGTGAAAAACACGATTATTCTCGAAAAGACACAAGAGAAAGTTCGACAACGCGAGAAGGAATTACAAGTACTGCAAGACGATTACGACGAAAAAGTCCTGATAATTATGAGGAAGCAGAGGGAACTGGATATTATACTGAAAAAGCACATGATATTGAAGGAAATTTTTAACGTAAGTCTTACGACCACAGATTCAGATAGAATAAGACTTAGATAGAAATAAATAAAACGTCAAGTGCGAGTTAGACTCGCGCATCAAGGGTTCCGTACAAACTTCTACTCTTCAAAGACTCTTCAATGAAATCAACCCAGACGAATAGTGCACAATAATTTTCTGATTTGATAACGATTATGACGTAACTTATTTAGTACCTTGAACAATTGGCGCCAAGAAGTAAGTATTTTAATCGGTGTACAGGATACGCCAATACAAAAAAAAAGAGGACCAATGTCATTGGTTGAAATAACGTCATCCCGTTGGTTTTTAATAAGTAGATTTTGCTCCACACCCTGTCATTACGCAACGATAAAGAGGCTACGCTTTATAGTTTATCATTTGACGAATATTCTAGATGAAATCCCCTCAAGAGCGCCGAATAGAAGAGTTGGAGAATAACATAAAGACCCTTCGCGAACGGACCGAGGCGATGCAGCATGAGTGGCTGAGACTCCAAGGTCACGTGGTGAAGTTGGCTGGAGACCACCAAAAGATGCTGGCTGATATTAACCTGAGTAACAAGCGTAAGTACTCACGAGCCACTACCGGCTGCGCCATTTGTATAAAGATGGATATTAAAGCGTGGATTTATCTGAATTGACGTGAATTGGGTTACGTTAAAATCTCTTTTTTTTTGTTATCAGTAGGCATCGAAAAAGTTTGAAAAATATACCTAATAATCTTTGGGATACAAAGCATATCCCCTTTTTTTCAAAAATGAAAAAGAAATCTATTTTGAATATCAGAAATAATTGTGCAAAGTACCCTGTTTTCTTAGTTAGTACCGTTTTTCTCTTACCTAAACTATCAATCACAATATTTCTTTATTGTCATCACAATCATCATGTCATTCGTTTCTTCATGTCATATAAATGTTGAAGGTTTTTATTTTTGTTTAGTTGTGGAATTAATTTTCAGAGATACAAATCTGCGATCAGAAGACAATGCGCATACAAGCTGACTGCGAGAGTGTTGCACAGGAGAGAGTCTGCGTGGACCGCGCCCTGCGGGAGCTCAGGTCCAAGCTGGAAGTGCTGGAGAGGACTAGGAAGGATTCGCTGGAGAAGAACGACAGTTCCAAGAGAACTAATACGACGTTGACACAATTGTTCTCTGCGAACTTGAAGGTTGGAATTGGTTTGAATAGAACGCGGGTATAATTATTCCTAGTACTTTTTATTTTATTTATGAAGGTTTAATACTAGATATTGTTATGCTGAGAAATGTGGAAATTGTAATTATTCTTGACATGTACCTACTGGTTTGCGAAATCACACTAATCCTACTAATATTATAAACGCGAAAGTTTGTGAGGATGTTTGTTGATCTTTCAAGCAAAAACTATTGAATGGATTTGATGAAACTTCGCAATAATATAGCTTACGAATCAGAAAACACATAGGCAACTCATAAAGATATATTGTATATTATCCAAAATATAACAATAAGTGTCAAGAAAGTTGGAAAAATTCGACACGAAAGTTTAGATTGATGGATGGATAGATGGATGTTTGTTGCTTAATCACGCCAGAACGGCTGAACGGATCTGGATGAAATTTGACACTGAGATAGATTATATGTAGTATGGAATAGCACAATATAAGCTATATTTTATCCCGGAATTCCCACGGGAAAGAGAACGACGCGTGTGGAACCGCGAGAAGCTGCTAGTATAGAATAAAGCGGATATCCGATCAGTTATTCCGCATATCGACGATCGATGTGGCGCGGTGGGCGAAGGTCTGCGACGCAGAAGGTTGCGGGTTCGATTCCCGCCTTGGGACAAATGTGTGTACGATCTGCAGACATTTGTTCAGGTCGTCGGTGTTCTGGTCGTTTTCTATATATATAATAAAAAATATCTATCTATGTATGTATTGTATTATATTATGTATATCAGTTATCTAGTACCCATAACACAAGCTCTGCTTAGCTTGGGGCTAGATAATGCTGTGTGAATTGTCCAGCATCATTTATTATTATTATATCCGGCCAATTCAGTGGTGTTCTGAGATTTATTTCTATGTTACCGCAAAGAACAAATAGCTACCACAAAGAAGGGTAAAAGTAAGTAAGTAAAGTACTTAAAGTTTATTCTTAAAAAAGGCACTGGATAACATGTTGAGATGATTACTTAGTAGTATATCTAGGTGTAAATCTAGGTTTTGTTACTCGTGGTCGAGTGACTGTCTTCCGTACTAGTTAAGTACTGCATTACGGCAAGAAGTCTTGCTCTCCCCCAAATGGTAGGCGTTACAATTTGTAGTAGGTACACAACTTATTATTTAGTGCTATAAATTATTTACAGAAACAAACAAACATAGACAGTATTCTTAGAAAACGAAAGTTTTCAATCAGTGCGTCCTACCCGTCATGACCTACGGAGCTGAGACGTGGACACTCACGGTAGGGCTGGTCCACCAGTTTAAAGTCGCTCAGCGAGCTATGGAGAGAGCTATGCTCGGAGTTTCTCTGAAGGATAGGATTCGCAACGAATACATCCGACAGAGAACCAAGGTTATCGACATAACTCAAAGGATTAGCAAGCTGAAATGGCAGTGGGCTGGCCATATTTCAAGAAGAACCGACAACCGCTGGGGTAAACGTGTTCTTGAGTGGAGACCGCGACTCGGAAAACGTAGTGTAGGACGCCCTCCTACCAGGTGGGATGACGATTTGCAAAAGACTGCTGGCAGATGCTGGATGCGGCAAGCTGAAGACAGGGCGCTATGGCGCTCATTAGGGGAGGCCTATGTCCAGCAGTGGACTGGTATAGGCTGATGATGATGATGATTGTTAGAAAAATTAAACAAGAACTCCTTATAAGTTAATAAGTTATGGCTATCGGTAGTACATATATACTAATAATTATTATTATAAATTTCAAGGGTGTCGTTTTTTTAGAGCAGCAACTTTTTTCTCATTTTAACTTCATTACCTGACTTAACCGTGAAACCGGATCGTGTCAGAGTTTCGGACTGTTCTGCAGCCGCACGATATGGATTGACTTTTACCATGTAATTACAGGGAGCCGAAACAGAAATATTAGAACTGGAAGAGGAAATTGAAATGATGGACAAGGAAAAGATAAATTTAACCCAAGAACTAGATCGGATTCAACGGGAGGCACTGATTTGGCAGCGCAAGGTACACTAAAACTGTAACAAATGGGACTATAAAAAAGAATTCAAATTTAATATAGGTCCTACCTACATATTTACCTATTTAAGAGTTGAACATAACGGGTTTGTTTGTTAAATTTGGCCTAGATATTACTATCCACGGGATCCCCGTGGTAAAAAAGTAATTAGGTATATAAAATTTATCATATTTTTTTGAACGTGAAAACACGATTAAGAAAAAAACCGATAAAACAAATCGTGCAAAAGCACTGTTTTTTATACAGGAACCCTCGCTTTGTAATGAAATGGGTTATTGAACATTGATAAATAATGTGAAAATATAATAACTAAGAATATTTTTTTGTAAATAAGCAGACTTGATTTTTGCGCTTACGCCTTTCCAAAAACGTACGCTCTGACCCGCTTCTTAGAACGCAAAAGCCTGTCCTTTTCACAAATTGGCGCGCCTTGCGCCCTCTCAATGTTGTTTTATTTCAGGGTATTTTAGCCGTCGAATTGAAGAAAAACATGAAACAAGCTAAATCGGCGGCGGGCGAAATCGGACAGATGCGAACTGAAATTCACAGAATGGAGGTAAAAACCCGATAGCCCTTAGTGTCCTATTATTTCTATTGTACGAATCGTCACTAATATTTTATTTTGCTACTGAATCACGAGAAACACGTAATTTGCTACCGAAGAAACAAAAAAATAAGATCGATAAAATAACTTCTACATATGACATTACCTACTTCAATCAGTAAGTAAATAACGCATTGATATCACCAACTACAACCAGACTTCGCTGGTTACCAGACATACCTAAACCTCTGAACTGATCTCTGGTGCCACTCCATCCAGTCCTCATCATCTGGGAACTGACCGATGATACTACCTAGTATAGGTACCTATATATTTATTTATTTTATAAATTAAATGTTCAGGAATTTACAGCAACTTAATGAACTATTATTATGCAAGGCATTATCTAAGGTTCTGAAAGCTATTTAAAAAATCCAAAAAAAGTACCTAACTAAAAGTTACCTACTATTAACAAAAACAAAGTTACAGGACGTCTTCTGGGTTATATCCATATGAATTAAGTAAGGATATAGAAACAAGAGAAAATTTTAGAAATAGATACCAAATATACGTTTCAGTTTAGTAGGAGAAATAAAGAAAATGTCAAAATCTAACAGTCTGTATATTCATAGCTTCCTTTGCCGAAGTCTTCGGTAAACAAAAGTTCAATATCCAGGTCCGCAGCGAACAACTCCGGCGCACAGGCGAGAAGCTCTCCGAAGACCTGGCACAGTACGTGACGCGACGCGGAACAGCTATGGAGAAGAACCGATCCAACGCGGCCATTGAGAAAATCCATGGACCGCATAACTCTACCTCGCAGTCTTCCTACCACCACAAGCTGCGGCTGGCGAGGTCTGATGTTGCCAGGGTTACTAAGGTTATTTCATTGAACCTATAGCCAGTTTAGAATCTTTCAGAGGATCTTTTTTCTGACTTTAAAATTTTCACAAACCGAAAACTAGCAGAAAAGTGGCAATCCAGCGGGCATATTGGATATTGCCAATTTCTAAAAAAATAAAGTCACTTCTCGTGCGAATGGCGGCGGGGTCATTTTCCCGACTCTTGGGAAATTCGCGCACTTTTACCGAGAGGGTCAAATATCCCTGCCTACATAACGTAATATGTTTCGCCAGTTCGGGCGGCAAAATCATAATCTAAGCCACCTTAATCTAACTACTAGGATTTAAGTTTTGGGCTGAGGTAAAACTCTCACCTAATAGCGCAAGTGCTGCTGCTCTTGTCTACCTTTCACATCTTATCGGTATCCAAGACCTGGTTGATGACAATACTACATTTGATTCCTTTTAATCTCATCAGGACCTCTCTGAAGCAGAGACAAGACTGAAAGACCTGCAAGAGGAGCAAGCCAGGTTGGACCGCGAGGTCGAGGCAACCAGCGCCCTGAACGCACAACTTGAGGAGAACGTCGCGACGCTGATCCGCGAGTGTATCGAAACTGACAAGCAGAAGCAGTGGGTAAGCACCATTATATTCCACGAGCCTCTTGCTCGCGGCTTGATTCATCTGGACTAGGTACCAGAACCAGACCTCTGTCTGTATTACTAGAAAGAGACAGAGAGGAGCAAAGAAAGGTTGGACCGCGAGTTGGAGGGAGCCAGCAGCCTCAACTGACCACATCTTCTTGGTTGTTTATTATTTTTAAGGCTTGGATCAGTCTTGTATCACTCAAGCCAGCTTCTTACGTAGCTGTCGGCAAAATTGGGGGAAAACTAGGTTCTTAAAAAGCAGCAGCATCATCAATAAAGAATATTTACCATTTGAATTTTGAGTTATCCAATATTTTGGCACAGTTTCATGCGCCATCACGGAATAACTGAAGCCACTGCGAGTTTAAAATAAATATATGATAAATGACTTTCATTTAATAACCATGATATTTTTTAAAGTTTTAGCAGCACCATCGTTCATTGAAACAGCGAAGGTCGATAATAGACTTTCTCTGCCTTTCTGCCTTATCGAGGGTCCTATGGCTACAGTGGATATCCACTGTAGCCATAGGACCCTCGATTGAGTTAAAGAGCCGTGTAACACTGGCGATTTTACTTAAAACCGAGGCGAGTACTAGGAGAGTTTGCTTCTATTGAGCAGCGTACTACTCGCCTCGCTTTAAAATAGCTCGAAAATTTCCAGCGTGATAAAAATAAAAAGGCTCTAATTGAGTAGTAATGTACCTATATCTATTTGCAGCTTCTAGAAAGAGTGGTGCGCAGCCAGCGACTAGGCAGCGAACTGACCACAGCAGTCAAACGTAAAAACGTGCGCGTCAAGAAGCCAAAAGCCACCATTATCGAAGAATACAGCCAAGCGCGTTCGCTCAACGGCCGCCTCCGATACATCGTCGAATGTCTGACTAAGGAGTACCCGCACTACGGGGACAAGCTTGACGCTATAGCTAACACGCTGAATATCTATACTCCAGGCAATTCCCCGAGGCTGACGGAAGAAGGGACTTGCCCCGTGTTGTTGCAGGGGGGAGTCTGTGTGATGCAGAAGCCGGTTAGCAAGGAAACAGCCCCGGAGGGTGAATGCTATTGCGAAAAAGAGGGTAGTCCTACTTTGTCCCCTAAGTAAGGTAATTTAATCATGAAGATAATGCCAAAGCAAATGAGTTAATTATACAACAATTTTATAAAAAAATATTCCATATTTATTTTTCTTGTAAAACCTTAATAATAATATTGCGAACATACATTCCTGTTTTAATAATAAAATTAATTAAAATATTTAACTCTTTTTTTAAGTGATAGACATAAAAACACTTAATATAACTTAAAATTATACTCATTCGTATGAAATAAAACATTATTGGTCCTTGGTCCAAATTGGAGGAAGTAGGTATAGCAGGTACGATATTTGGAAATTAAAATCCTGAGAGGCTAGCCTATTGTACCCTGATCTCTGATCACATCACGCGTAACCGTAATATAAGTAAAATAAAAGTTTAAAGAACTTCGGCTTATCAAGCAATTTGGGCCAATGAAGCTTCGCTAGCGAAAACCTTCAGCTGTAAAGGAAGCGGGTTCAAATCTTCACGGCTCCAAATCTTTTTGCACAAGTTATTGTGTTAATTTAACAACGAAGGGCTGGCAGAGGTGTGTTTTAAATGAGCGGTGAACTCGTGACGTTTTCTGTGGTCAGATCTGTGAAAGCGGACTGAGCAGAACTGGCATGGATAGCGTTTCTCTTTGGTGTGACTCAGCATGTGTGCGTTCAGGTAACTGGAACAAAATTCATAAGTTAGGGCAGATTGTAAAGCTAAAAGATTTGGCTAATGCCCGGTTCCTATAAAAATAAAACGGTTCGTTTTACCTACTAACAGTAAAATATGAACTCAAGAACATAGGCTTTATCTTCATGTGAACGTCGAGGAAATCCAGCTCTTCGACAACACGGACATAGTAAAGGCTCAAAAGAATAAAACCTTAGTGTAGTGATAATTATAGTGTATGTGCAGAAGTGCTATCATAAGGAACACATGAACCAAGTGTATATACAACCCTTAAGTAAATAGAGACGATAAGAGAAGTGCCAATGGACGGTAACGTTCTTAGTAAAGTAAAGTAGGTAAAAGTAAAAAGTAAAAAATGTTTAATACAGCAAATTATACAAAATAGATTAGTAGATAAACTTAAACCTAAAACACACGAAAAAGTTAATTTTGTACATAATTTGCTGAGCTTATTTCTACAGTGATTTCCGTTGGCTTCCTCACTAGGCTAGGCCTGTATCGAGGAAGCCAGTAGTATGTTGTTATAAATCTTAAAATATGTATAGTAGACAATAAAAAAAGCGTAAGTGTAAACCGTTTCTATAATAAACGTATCGTAGTATAAAATACCAACAGTTTTTTTACTAACTGTTGGGAGGGTTATTACCGTCAACGTTCCGTACCTGCTTTGTATGGAAATGGCACTCTGTTGTGTTTCTATAACCATTTTCAAACGTCAGTTTATCTGTCAAACTTACCATCCGTAACTTTACGTATTGGTTAGGTGGAAACTAGCCGTAGCTTTTATACTTTTAGGGCTTTTAACTTCTGTTTTTGCACACAGTTCTTAACTAGTTCAGTAGCCTATGGACACATTATTGGTGAAATATTATTACGTTAGGATATTTCCTAATTTCAATCGTGAAGACGGTTTCAAGCTCTCTGCCTCGTGGAATCCAGTTATAGCCAGGTGTACTCGTCGTAGACCGGTTACTCAGTGCGTCGCGGACACTGTTAGCGTTGAGTGTCGTCCGAGTGGGCAGATGGACACTCCTACTTCACCCGAAAACCAAGTGAGGGTAGCTACAAATAATGCTGCCCCCGCTTTGCAGAGGCGGTAGCTCCAGTACGCCAGTCATCCCGTGACCACGGCAGTGTGTAAACCTGTCGAAACGTCGGGAAAAGATAGGGAAATAAACGCGATAAATACCCGTTAAATATTATTTATAATTGTGTTCAGATCGCGTAAGTTTAAAAACATTTACCCTGATTAGATTTTTGAGTTTTCCAATATTTTGGCACAGTTTCCTGCGCCATGATCACGGAAGAAATAAAGTCACTGCGAGTTAGTTTTTAATAACCATTATAGTTTTAAAAGTTTTATTCTGTACAAAAGCGCCAAGATAGATTTATAGATTAGTTGTATAAGTATGATGAAAAAAATATCTAAAATATCTCTATCTCGTTAGTTTTCCTAGTAGTTGATGCAGACACTTCGTTCACTCGGTCAGTTATAATAATAAATGCAAGTAGTTAGATTGATAGGCTCCGGCGACAGCTGCACGCAACTTCAATTCGTGAATTATTGTGTTCCGTAATACCAAAAATGATGACTCAAAACTTTTTGTATTTTAGACAATGTGTTGTTATTCTGTAACTAGACAATGTAAGCTATGTTCCTTCTCAAGCAAAACGTAAGATATTTTTGTTTTTAATACAAAACAAATAGGACGAAAACATGTCGTTTTCGACGTAGTTATGCAAGTTATGCAAAATCTCATTTTGCATATTTTAGCTTAGATTTCATTATAGGTGTTTATTATTACGAAAAAAAACAGGGACCTAGATAAATACTATTCTTATACGAAAAACAACATGATATGGTGGAAATATGCTTGAATTACAAATAATTTTGATACTACGTTTGTATGGGCAAGTCATCATCCGCAAGCCTCTTAAACACATTTTGCTAATTATTTAGGTAGGGAGTGAATTGAAAAGGACAGAATACATACTTGAGCTTCACAAACGTCATGTCACAGAGCGAGCAGGCATGCTTCTTGTCGTCGGTGTGGATCAGCAGATGACTGTTCAAGGTGGTCATGGCCCTGAAGAATTTGCCGCAGACCGAGCACTCGTGGGGCTTCTCCTTTGTGTGTGTTCTGTTCGATAAACAATAGGGTATGTAATAGGGGTTTCTTTAAGAAAAAAAATATTATGATAGCTTAGGTAAAAAGCATTTTGTTTTTTTTTCGTTTTAGTGATGGTTTCATGATATAAATTTCATAATTCAGTTCAAGGTTTAAAAATATTTTAATCTGTTTTTAAACACCGTGAAATATTAATATGAGGTTGCCTGGAAGAAATCGCGTAAATAAGGCCGCCCATTGTACTTTTATGTTTAATGTCTATGTCTGTATCTTGTTTTTTTTGTGGTGTACAATAAAGAGTTTTGTATTCTATTGTAATATTAGGCGCAATGTTGTTATGTCATATAGCCTAGTGTGGCAAACTAAAAAGTATTAACTGTCATCAGCAACATCAGCGCATTTGTACAGGTCTCACATCCAACTGACGTCATGGCCACTGAGCAATGGCGTCCACTGTGTCCAGCGCTTTCGTCAAGTTCAAGCGAGCAACTTGAAAATGTAAATTTTAAATAAATTTTTAGGTCACTTAACGACTGAATATTTTTTTTGTATTTTTAGTGGTTCATTTCTAGAACCTAATTGAGACACTTTTATTTGTGGTCTGCGTTATTATTTATTATGTTTACATAATAAATTATATATTTTTGTTCAAAATATAAAGACTAAATAATATAAAGACGTTTTATTATTATTAAATTCAATACAATAATAATAACCTAAAATAAACATTTTTTTAAAAACCTAGCGGGTCAACTGGAGCAAATTTTATTTTTCCGTAACAATTTTAACCATAATATTGCTCATATTTTGTAATTTGTTCTATTACCTAAGTAATATCTTACCTTAAATGTACTTGTAAATGATCTTTTTTGAAGAAACTCTTTGAACAGTACTGGCACATGTGTGATTTCTCCTTTTCGTGTACTTGGCGTCTGCAGACAACACATGAAACATTAAAATTTGTATGTGATGTGATGATAAACAAACTCCAACTCTTCCCGAGGGTGTCGTAAGAGGCGACTAAGGGACATACACCGGAGGGCGGGCAGCAGCGCCTGTTGCAGAATAGATCTACCACCGAACTGCAATCTTCAACCCGTATGCCCAGCGTGGGGATTATGGGCAGTACCCCCTATGAAATAGTAGCCAAAAAGGCGATTATCAGGGGGAGGCTTGAGTCCAGTGGACGATTATTAGGCTGTTGAGGTTGAAATTGAGGATAAACAAAACTTATATACTTAAGAATTCCTATTTTGTCAAGGCGGTGGTAAATTTAACAACAAGGAATAATTTATAAAATAATTGACAGAATTCTTAGATCTATAATTTAAATGATTTTATGAATGACAAAAATTTGAATAATACTATAATAGACTCATAATTGTTAACCTAATAACCGTTAAATTATTGTATTATCTAATGTAGGTACCTTTTATTGTGACTGAAACTGTATTAACAATTTAATTGAAATTTTGTTTATACATGTTGATTTTGATCTTATTATAGATTATTAAGTATATTTCTCCGCAGCAACATCAGCGGAGTTCCTCAAACGGCGAAAATACGCTATTCTTGACAGAGGTTACCTATTTGAGCCGTTTGGGGTGGAAACCCTAGGTCCTTGGGGTCCTGGGGCACACGTTATCTATAAAGATCTTACAAAACTACTAATAGAGTCCACAGGTGATCGGAATGCTGGTTTTTATTTCGGTCAACGAATTAGCATTGCCATTCAACGTGGCAATGCTGCCAGCATTCTGGGCACTCTGCCTTCTGGTGACGGCTTAGATTTTTAGTAAATAGATGTAAGTGTAAATATTAGTTGTAATTATTTTTTGCTGTTAAATAAATAAATGTTTTATTAAGTATTAATTATGAATTTTGTAACACGACATTGCACGCTACATTTTGGCAGAATACATTGATTCCATTTTATATTACTTAACACCTATTTAACACATGTATTTCGCAATAAAGATACTTTACTTGACTTTACTATAATTATTCCATCTTTTTGCACACGTATCTATAGGCAGTGGGAAAAGTCTTTTATTAAGCCTAATCTACGCTGTATCTTTTATTTTATTTATATTATTTAACACCAGCTGCTGCGCGCGTCTTCGCACGCGTTGTTTAAGGTTATTTCTATCCCATGGGAACCGATTTATGGGATAAAAAGTAGCCTATGTTACTCTCCATCTTTTCAACGAATTGTATGTCAAAAATCAATTCGATTGGTTGCTTATTCAGGGCGTGAAGGTTAAACAAACAAACTTAGGGGTTGGGGATCGCAGTTCGGTGGTAGATCTATGACGACCTCTGTAGCGCGGTGGGCGAAGGCCCGCCTGCGACGCAGGAGGTTGCGGGTTCGATTCCCGCCTCGGGACAAATGTGTGTACGACCTGCAGCCATTTATTCAGGGTGTTCTGGTCGTTTTTTATGTATAATAAAAATATCTATCTATGTATTGTATTATGTAGGTATATCAGGTTATCTAGTACCCATAACACAAGCTCCGCTTAGCTTGGGGCTAGATAATGTAATCATGCTGTGTGAATTGTCCAGCATTATTTATTTATTTATTATTTACTAGCTGTTGTGTGCGTCTTCGCTCGCGCTTTTCAAGTAGTCTATATCCGTAAGATACCATTTACCAACATGCCAAATTTCATTTAGAACCGTTCACCCGTTTAAGTGTAAAAAACTAACAGGCAGAGAGTTACTTTCGAATTTAAAATATTAGTATGGATATGAATTTTCCGCTCATTACCCTTTCGTGATGGAAACCCAGTGTAGGGGTTCCTATAGTTTAAGTTAATAGAGGCAAGGATAAAGTACGAATCAAACCCCGGAGAGATAGTTTGACACTGATTTAATATTCATTGGTAATTGTGCAATAATACGTAAGTAAATTGGTGTAAAACATGTGTTTAAGAGGCCTGCGGATGATGATTTCCCCATACAAACGTACTACCAAAATGATTTGTAATTCGAGCATATTTCCACCATATCATGTTGTTTTTCGTATTCGAATAGTATTTATCTAAGTCCCTGGTTTTTTTCTTAATAATACACACCTATAATGAAATGTAAGCAAAAATAATATTTTTGCTATTTTTGTAAACGCAAAATTGCATTTTGCATATTATGCAAAATGCAATTTTGCGTTTACGTCGTAAATGACATGTTTTCGTCCTATTTGTTTTGTATAAAAAACAAAATTACCTTACGTTTTGTTTGAGAAGCTTATACTGTCTAGTTACAGAATAACAACACCATGTCGAAAATACAAAAAGTTTTCACTCATTATGTTTGGTATTACGGAACCATCGAGTTAGTACGGAACACAATAATTTACGAATTGAAGTTGCGAGCAGCTGTCGCCGAAGAGCTTTACGTGACCTACTTTATTTACTCTACCTATGGTGCGGTACTCCATACACCCAGTTTAAATTAATGTACTCACATATGCATATTCATGCACACCTTAAGCCTGAACTTCTTCTGGCATATGTGGCACTCGAACGGCTTATCCTTGGTGTGCACGGACACGTGCAGCTCGAGCCTGGCTTTAGACACGAAGCGGCGGCCGCACGGCGCGCACTCGAACTTCATCTCATCAGGATTGTGCATCTTCCTGTGCACAGATAGATTCAACACCACTGGAATAGAATAATGATTCTTTACTTCGACCTCTGTGGCGCGGTGGGCGTAGGTCCGCCTGCGACGCAGGAGGTTGCGGGTGCGATTCCCGCCTTGGGACAAATATTTGTACGATCTGCAGGTTTTTGTTCCAGGTGTTCTGGACGTTTTCTAATGTATTGTTGTATGTATATCAGTTATCTAGTAACCATAACACAAGCTCTGCTTAGCTTGGGGCTAGATGCTGCTGTGTCGCTTGTCCAGCATTCCAGCATTATTTATTTATTTACTATATATTTTGATTGACTTCATAGTAGACAGGCATCAAGCAAATAAAACAAAGTAGGTACTTAATAATGTACAACAGTGTACGACTTGGACTTACTTTTGTGACAATCGGGGCACTCTTTCTTCTTGGCAAAATGTTTTCGTCTTTTATGTTGCCACTTTGAATGTAACGATGCAAATGTTTTTTCACAAATTTCACATGTGAACCGTTTTCGTTTCTCCGGCGGTAGATGGATATTCATATGTGATTTTATGTCCTTTACTTTTTTACCACAGGTTTCACAGATTATACCTGCATTAAATTCCACTTTGGCTTTTGGTATTTTTATTCTGATTCTTTTTGGTTTTCTCTGTCTGCCTTTTATTTTATCAATGGGAGCTGTAATGGTAAAATAGTGTGAGATAATAATATCACTAGTTCAGCATATTTTAACAACTATAGAAGGAGGTTCTATGTTCAGCTGTATGTATTTTTTTTAATGTAGCATATTCATAGATTTCTCCATCAGTTATGGATTCTCCATCAGTTATCAGTCGATTTTAAAAATTATTTCGGTATTGTAGAGAATGAACCAGGAATGGTCTTACAAAAATATAAATAACGATGGTTAGTATTCATCCGGTCAAGATTAAAAATCATAATATTTTTTTTTAAATCACGAGTAGCTACAACAAACACAGTGACATATCATTATCCTATTTTGATGATTCTTTTCTTGTTGTATGTGTAAAGGTTGACTCATAAAAGTTTGATCCTCAAGGAATTTTTGTGCACTGTAAAAATGATACATTTTACGGTGCACAAAAATTCCTTGATGACTATTTTAAAATCACTGGTAACAAATGGTTTCCATGGCAACAGGCATAAACAAACTAAATTAGACTCGAATTTAAACTAGACGTCGCCACTTGAAAAATTTAATCGAGCTATTGAAGTGTTCCAGGTTTCACATTCGACTCCTCTACTTTTTTCTATGCTTAACTACCTCCAAACCCATTTTTATTATTTAGGAATTTTAAGTTTTGACATCACGCCTGACTATATTGATTCCCAATGCACGTGTACCCCATACACTGTTCATTGCAATAAAAAAACTCCTTTGTTCTTAATCTGTTGCAATTCTCGAAGACAGGCATCTTTTTCTAGAGGTGCCCCTGAATCTACACTATAGGGTAGTTTTCTGGGTAATAGTTAGATAGAGAAAAATATTGAAGACATATTTTTTGTTTTGTCAATTAAACACAAAATTTAAAAGTTAAAGCGCGTCAAAGTTTGGAAGTGAATGCTCATGACAAAAGAAAAAATATGTGTCTATCTTCAGATAATCTAACTGGTACTTATAAGGTTTTTTTAGGAAACTTGCCTATTGTGAATACATAAGTCCTGCCATAATATGGTGCCTGGATCAATCATGGTCCAGTGTGGAGTGGATTAATCCAGCACCATATGAGCAACAGAAGCTAGTCAATCAATTAGTACAAATGCGATTGCTGAAACTAGAAAAAATATAATTAGAGTACTGAGTAAGTTGTTAACAGATACATACCATCGTTTTCATTTTTCTCTTCTATAAATTCATATTTAAATTTTTTTATTACACTAAGGAATTCATCATCAGACCCATTTTCCTCTTTAGGTTCATGTTTTATTTCAACTTCATTTTCATCATATTTTACTTCAATATCAAAGTCATTGTTGTCGATCCCATCATCAATGACAAGGGCTTCATTTGGCTCGATCTTTATAATGTCATGACCAACCACACTTTTACTTATTGGATCATAGATCACCAACTCATTTCTTCTTAGTAGTACATCATGCACTTCGCTTTTACAATTTAAAGGCGGCGGATTATCACCAAGTGATTTCAGGTATTGTTCGCTTTTTAATGCTATAGTCTTGAAGTGATAAAAATCTAATGTATTCCTATAACATTTTACACATAATTTTGTACTTATTTTGGAATCCTCGTCTATCTGAAAAGAAACAGCCGTTTTAATTATTAAAATTCTGTAACAGTTTTTATAACTAAAACAAAAGACAGAGCTGCCCAGAACTTTGTCATAGTGTTTTTCAAAATAAAGCATTTTCATTTTTCAATTTCAAGATGCATGGGGGTTAGCCATAATCATTATGCTCATGGTTTGGTTATCTCGGTACAGTAGTTTAAAATGCAAAGAAAGAGCTGCTACCCTTCTTTTGCTAATCACAGTCTCTGCTCACAAAAGCCGCGGGCTGTGTTGAAGTTGTCGATGCTTGCACGGCAGTCAATATGCATTTACAAGTTATTTCTATATGAGCAATTTTGGTTTTACACTTTACCTGGGTTCCTAAGCAAAACAATAATATGTCCTTATAGCTTTTGCTCTCATCCTCTCTCATCGTATTTAGTTCGGTAATGTTTCTCCTCGGTTTCTGAGCAAGACAGAATCTACATATACTCATTTTAGGGCTACTGCGAGCTCTTCACCCTATATCCACTCAATCACATTAGAGTATAATTATTTATTTGGTTAAGCCCGGGGTTTTCCTTCGATGTATTTGATAGGAAAACTGATGTCGGCGGAAATTGCAGTAGAGATGAGTTATGCAGCAAATGTTATCTTAGCTAATTATAACTATTTTGGAGCCAAAACTATCAAATGGCTGGTGACAAAAATACGATATTGTACCTAAAATAAAAGTCCTAAAACTGACGGACACGACAACAATCATTTTAATTTCAATTATGACATGATTGACTTTGACATTCATTGACATAACCACTTCATCAACAGGACAAAGACAAACAAGAAATTTTATAGTGGCAGATCCTCCTGGCGACCACTTCCCCAGTACTATACATATGTAGACGAGGCGTGTATTTTAGGTAGCGGTGAGTGGTTTTATTCTCATACCATAGGGTCGTTGAGATGTAAATCCATCCTCTGTTCGTGGTTTTGTTTGTCCAAAAGATGACATTGACAATCTTTGGAAAAACTGACACTGACAACTGATTGTGTTGGCTTGCCCGGTCGGTGAAAAAAGAAGAGGATGCAAGATGGCGTGGCGGGCATCGCTCTCTTGAGACTGGCCATGGGAAAAAGTACTCACGATTTTATCAGTTTTCGGTGCCGGAGGCCTGTTCTGATTGCCTGAGCCTATATCAGGGCTCCGCTGGTTGTCTTAGCCTTTATCAGAAGTGGGATGTAACCCTGTCTTCACGCCCATTGATGGTTTACCTCGAATGATACTAGGAAAAGTCTGACTCGCACATCCACACGCGACTTTTTACAACAGGAGTTCTGCGCCAGTTACCAAGTTACGTTACGTGATTATTGTCAGTTCCTTCTACTATCCTATGAGAATGAGATTAACAAGTGCTATGGATGTTCAGAAATGCAATTGGTTTGTAATGTAATAGAGGTGCTGGTAAGGTCTGATCGTTTCATGCTAAAATTGTTGGTTTTGTGAATACTTCTAATGGAATGATTTGTAAATACTAATGCTAGTATGGTTACTAGGCAAGCAGTTTAGGTTTTAAGTTGGTTTATTGTAATGTGACCATACATTTGATTGATTTTAAAGAATCTTAAGAAAGAAACTAAACAAATTTCTTTTGTCAACATAGGTGGCTAATCAAAGCTAATCGAGTAGCGTTGCCCAATGATAAAGCATAGCCGGTGTAAATATGTCCCATAGTGCTAATAATTATAGCCGATGTCTTGTCAATGACACAACCTTCCCATCTGTTGCAATGTTTTCTTGTGAATTATTGTTTTCAGGGTTCAATGGAAGTGGAGGATGCCTGACACTACATATTGGCAGACCACATCAGTCATGGAGACACATAGGGATTTAGTGATTGACGGAGCCTAATATGTGTGTGCCAGAGAATCTACTAAGCATAGACTGAGTGGGATTCAGGGGCGCCTTATTATAAAGATAAGTCACACCTTCACAAATCAGATTTGTTTCAATTCCAAAGTAAGTGTATGTTTATTGAAAAAAAGAAAGTAAAACAATAAAATTAGTTTACTGTTGATAAAATTATAAAACCTGAATATTGTTTTGCATTTTGTTGTTCTGTTCATGTATCTGTTCACACATGTTACAAAGACAAGACTTGATTAAACTTGATACATGTTATGAAGTAAGTATGGGTGCTAAGATGTGTTCTATTTTAATAATTCCATGATCAGATCACTAAACAAACACTGATCCACATGCTATGTGTAAATCTTGTGTTACTCTTTATCATGTCGTTTGCTTTCCTACTTTGTGTTATTTCTGTTGTAGTCTGCTGATATATTTTGTTGTTAGTACTTGTTCATGTAGCATCAGTCCTTCAAGGATGATATTGTTCGGTTCTGATCTTTGTTTCTGTTTCGCTGTTTTTGCTGGAAGGTGAGGTCTTTGTGTCGTTATTTGATTATGGTGCTGCTTGGCATAGCTAGTGTGAGCATCTTGGGTTACTACACCCAAGATTGGTCCTTGTTGGCCACGGTGGCCATCTGAGAGGACGTGTGTGGGCATATTGAGTACGGTGTCTCAATATGAGTTCTACAGGCATACGGTGTTGCTTGTAAGAGCTGGTGAGAGAGTCTTGGGTTCCTACATCCAAGATAAGATTGGTCCTTGGTGTGCACGTTGGCCATCTGAGAGGACGCGTGTGGGCATATTGAGTACGGTGTCTCAATATGAGTTCTACAGGCATACGGTGTTGCTTGTAAGAGCTGGTGAGATAGTCTTGGGTTCCTACACCCAAGACTGGTCCCGGATGCGCATGGTGGCCATCTGAGAGGACATGTGTGGGCATATTGAGTACGGTGTCTCAATATGAGTTCTACAGGCATACGGTGTTGCTTGTAAGAGCTGGTGAGTGTCTTGAGTTCATTCAAGATTGGTTCTCTAGTCGTGGTCTGAGTCGTCTAGCTAAATGTTGTGTAGTCTCTAAATGGTGATCAGATGTTGTTTTGTGGAATATGGTTGCATCTTGTGAGTCTGTTGTTCTATGATCTAGTTTCATGTGTCTTGCTTGATGAAATTGGTGTTGACATGTGTTGTGGTCAAGCAGAGTGTTTCTGGTTTGGGTCCCCTCATCTCTCTGGTGGTGCCACCGTGGATCTCATCTGTGGTCGGTTACTAGCAAATGGTTGATCAGGTGGTAGTAGGACGTACCTAGAGTATGTACCTGCTAAGACGCTGGAAGTCGGTGTGTAGTGTGCAGGTGCCCATAATCGGGCTGTTCTTAAAAAAAAACACGTTTGTGGACAGCTTTGTATAATTGGCTGGAGTACCAATGGTTATTGCATGTTGATGATGTGTTTTCGACAGATCGCGGCTGAAGCGAGTAATGTGTGCGGTTGGTTGGTAGGGGTGGCGGAGCGTCCGTGCTGCAGTGTCGGCTTGCGTCTGCCTGGTGTGCGCATTGATCATAGCAAGAAGAATGATGTCAGGTTGGACGAGCGAGTCTATGGCGTTATGGCGATGTCTTCCTCTTTTTATTTGGGTGCTGTAGTAAGTACATGGAGCGTAAATAAGCCGGGAGTGTGTATCTTCATCTACAACAACAAACACACAGATTTATAAGTATAGTACTAAAGTAAACAAACAAGGCATAATCGGCTAATTGCCGGGGTTGTTCACAACGAGGCTATTTCTCAGGGCTGGGAGTGTGGCGAAGCCGAAGCGATGACTGACTATTCCTCCGGGCTTGCAATCTGGAAAGGAGATGGCTATAGTGTTGTGAAAGTGGCTAAGTATCGTAAGGCAGCCAACAACTGTATCAGTCTTCTGTAGTGCGGTTGAGGTGGCCAACAACTAGCCGACAGCGTTTTTTGGCGTGGTAGCCAAAGGCTGTATGCGTTACACTATAGCGTCGTCCGTGGACGGACTCATTGTCAGGCATTGGCCGTGTAGACGAGGCGTGTATTTTAGGTAGCGGTGAGTGGTTTTATTCTCATACCATAGGGTCGTTGAGATGTAAATCCATCCTCTGTTCGTGGTTTTGTTTGTCCAAAAGATGACATTGACAATCTTTGGAAAAACTGACACTGACAACTGATTGTGTTGGCTTGCCCGGTCGGTGAAAAAAGAAGAGGATGCAAGATGGCGTGGCGGGCATCGCTCTCTTGAGACTGGCCATGGGAAAAAGTACTCACGATTTTATCAGTTTTCGGTGCCGGAGGCCTGTTCTGATTGCCTGAGCCTATATCAGGGCTCCGCTGGTTGTCTTAGCCTTTACATACAAATCTGTGACTTCCCCGAAAGCCGGCCGAGAACACTAATGAATGAATGACGCTCACGCTCTAACTCAAGAAGACCATGGTCAAATTATATTATTGTACCATGAAGAAGACCATCGCAGCCAATTGGCTAGGTACCGAAAAGCTATTGAGATAGCATCTGGCAACAGCCCAAGCCGAGGTGGTGGCCCTTGTGTGCGTGTTGCCCCCCAACCTTACTTTACCGGCGGCGCGGCGCGGGCGAGGCGCCTTCCGCGCCCGCCAAAAGTCCGGTAATGCTGTCATTTTAGTCTAGTCCATTCGAAAAAAAAGGTAGGGATCTTCTGACGATATGCGGCCTTTCGGTGCGCCATGCGCCATCTTTTAAGTTCTGGTAGACTGAAGGGCAAGGAGGGTAAGTCGGTACGTCGCGCGTCGCCGCCCTCTTTGCCAGCGGCGGCGGCGGCGCGGCGGCGGCGCCGCCGTCGTGTCGTCGTCGTCGTGGCATAACTAGGTAGGTACCTACCTACTTACCGTAAAACGGGGTGAATAGAAACGAACAAAATACTGGAGCAAGACATTACCTGGCTTGTAGCAGTGGAAGTATCGTTAGTCCGTGACTTTTCACCTCTGTAAGTCGATCTGACCTCTGCAAAAGGATGTTTTGCTCTAGTATTTCATCCATTCCTATTCTATGTTAAATGAACGAAATACTGGAGCAAGACATGACCTGGCTAGTAGCAGTGGAAGTATCCTTAGTCCGTGACTTTTCACCTCTGTAAGTCGATCTGACCTCTGCAAAAGGATGTTTTGCTCTACCATTTCATCCATTTCTATTCATTGAAATTAAAGGTAATAAAATATTAGACATTTTCTTTGCATAATGGCGCGCCGACTCGAAGACGCGGCGGCGGCGCGGCGCGCACGTCTAGGAACGTTGGGCACTGAGAAACCTCTTACGAAGTTATTGTATACTCATAGGAGAAACCCTTCAAGTTAGTACCTGAGTAGATGTAGGAACGGTTTAATCTTTGGTAAAATAAAACAAAAATTATAAAGGTATAACTTATCTTTATTCTTCATTTATGAATGTGATACAAATAGCTTTCGTAACAAATATTAAAATGCCACAATACATAGAAAACAAATTGTACATTTATTAAAAAGAGAAGCGATACGACGACGCTTTCTGATCCTGCAACTTATATACTAATTTATTAAGACTTTATCGATTGACACATCTTATAAGGGATTGATATGATGCAGCCTGGATGCAGCAATATTGGTCCAGTATAGATACTGTGTTCATGGCTTTAAAAAACTACATATACAAGTAAAAACAAGCATTTACCTTGACGGTACAACACAATGGTTTTCATTTCATTTTTCTTTAAAAAAAACAGGCAGGCACAATTAACTTAAAACTAAAATGTTTAAAACATAGGTACCAATCCCATAATCACAACTTGTGATGTACATGCATACCTACAGTCTGCTTTATATAAAACCCATTTCTAAACGAGTTGACTACGGTCACTAATACGGGGTAATAAAAGTCTTAGCTGTGATATATGAGGTATCAAAATACTTGTCTCGCTTCCTACATATCCTTAGCTAAATTTTTTTTTGCTAAATTTGAAGAATCTTCACATTTAGCAGCAAAAAAAAAAAGAATGGAAAAGAGAGGACCACTGTGTGTTGTACGCTTTAGTCAGAAACCTCTTGTCAGCTTGTGTTAGAATGGATAGCTGCCATTACAAAAATGTTTTATAAATTATTATTATAATCAAACAATAAAATGCTTGCACTTGCTATTATGACATAGTTTTATAATCCAAGTTTTGGGATAGATAGCGGTAGGTGTTGATCATATCCATATATTTAGTTGTTTTTCTACTGAAAACAGCAATAACATAGTGTTGCAAACTGTAAAATTATGTAGCGATAATAAAATACAATAATTATTAATTATCAATCTAAACGTATTGCAATTGTTATCTAAAACTTATAAGAATATGAATTTACAACAAAATACCTATGAAACTATATCTATTGAACTTTGACATGGAAAAACTAATACAAAATCTATGTCAGTAGTCTTATCTAATTGTCAAATAATCTAATAATTACCTTCATACATTTTTTCTATGTATAAAAATGGAAATAAATAGACACATACATCACACTCGCTGCGAATGTTTTGCAAAATAATTAACTTTGCTATTAAAAGTACATTTCAACAAATCAAATTCCTTAATTATGTAAAATTGAAATACAATTCACAATTAAATTGTAGCATGTACCGCGCAAACAATATGGCTTCTTGTGTTTGTACTAAAATGATAATTTTCACTTAATTTCTTCTAAAATAAACAACAAATCTCAAATAATATTAAAAGCACAAACTGTTAAGTACATAAATAATAAGCAATAGTAGTAAGAATAAAGTTTCTAAGTATTTAAAAGCTTAAATGGCTCACGATATTGCATACGCATTTGGGTGAGTAATATTATTATAAAATAATACTAAGCTATGGTTGAATTAATTAGTCAAATTGAATTAAAAAGAAGTCACGCCGCAGTTTAGATGTAGGAGATACAAATTGCTTTACTAATAAATTTCCAAAATACCACAATACCGTAGTATTCAAAATAATATATAAAATTTGTCTCTCCATAAATAAAACTAAGCTCGATATTTGAAGTAATTCGGTGGTGCAAATATCGAATCGTATCTATACTTACATCAAATTATGTTAGCAAACTTACGAAATATTCGATAATTTAAAAAACACGTCTAATTTCGGTATAACAAACATTACAAAAATTTGATAATGCCATATATTAACAGTTTTATCAAATATGTTGTTGTAAAATAACTAAGTTCAAATAGTAAATGAAGGACGATTCCAATACTAGTAAGCCCCAGATAGCAACGCTAGAATAAACATCTTGAACAACTTTGTTCAGCGTAGTAAAAAGAAAAGGACAGTGCCGCCTTACATCAGCCTTCATTCCCTATTTGAAACTAAATTTGCACTATTTTAACTACACACCGGCTCGAATTTATGCATAATATTAATTGGGTAGTCTTCCTTAGTTGTTCTGGTCGTGGTTGGCTTGACAGGAGCCACGAGCACAGCCAGAGCTACTCGATACGTTGATGTTCGACCACCATAGAACCGTTGCCGGTCGAACATCTCAAGTGTTAATTGAACTTGTTTAAAATAATAGTTTATCGCATGCGTGTAGTGTTGTCTAGTTAGCCTGGTCGTGGTTCGCCCCCGCGGGAGGCACCGGGACGGCCAGAGGGGATCGCTGTCGGTCGAACATCTCAAGGATCAGCTTCGGGTCGGTCCCGGCCGGCACGGTGATTGTCCCCGTCTGCAACGTCGCCTCATGAGTACCAGCGCACGTTCTTAGAGGCAACGGGTGGCGCTCGTGTGTCTACTGTTTTAATGGTTTATGTTACGTTTTGAAATATAAATTTAAACCTCTTATTTGATAGTTTCGAACGTCGTACTATAGCCAAAATAGCCTATATAAGTACAAGTCATTGATTATAAAATAGTTGATTTTATGATGTAGTGGGTAATCTAGCCGAACAGTCGTTTGTGAAATAAAGAATTGTGTGGTTGATATAAAAAAATATTTTGGTACACCAAGGTAACACACAAGAGACACTTGATTACTTGATATACAGATTAATTATGCCTAAAATCAAAAGAACTTGTTAAAATGCGAACATTTTTAAATAGTCAAACTATCCCTGTTTTAAGAGATCCTGATTTAGCTAGTTTCAGGTATTAAGTGAAAAATAGGTATAATATAAATATTCTTGAATAAGTTTGTTATTCGACCAACAAACGTTTTAGATAATGAGGACTATAATTATTGGCTATCAGAAGTTGAAAACTAAAACAAATAAGAGGACTAAAATAAATTCACTACGAGAAAGAACTTTTGCTAAATTCTTTATTGACTTTGATGGAAAATGAACCTTATAACGATAACAACACGAGCGAACGCCACAACATTGCTAAGTACGTACAGTTAAACAATTTGTTGAGGTTAGTAACATTTTGTAAGCGTAGGATTGGGAGGGACACACTATAGTTAAAGATTTTTTATTTATTAGCAAATAAATTCAAATAAACAGGTGGTTATACTAGTTGGTAAAAGCATTTTTTTTATTAGGGAATAAGGGTCATGCTCATGCATTATGGTGTAACAAGATTATTGTGGGATAGTGAAGTTCGTAGAAAACAAAAACAAACTGTTGAATAAAGTTGTCTTTTAACTAAACTGACGACACAGAAATTGTTTATTATCGATTGAAATCTAAAAGTGATGACATCAAATTAAAGTCCAATCAATGAAACTCAAAAAAGGGGTTCAATGGAAAAGTCAAAAGCATAAGTTTGACTTTGAACTTTATTTGGACAAGTTGGGATACAAACATAATAAAAGTCCGCACCCCTGTGAGGTAAGCCTGAGTGGGGGTACAAAGAAGGTCCCGTTTTTACCTCGGAAACGAAGCATATAGGAAATTTTACTGAAAGATGACAACTTCTCTTAACTTTGTTAAATTTTTTACGGATTCCTTATCGAAAACCTAACAGGAGTGAGCAAAACGCAAAAAAATAAAAAACGGGACCGTCTTTTACACCTATTCTTAGGGCTCACCTCACATGAGGGACTTTTAGTATGTTTGTCTCCTAACTAAGTCAGAACAGTCCTGATGTCAAACTTTCTGCTTTCGACTTTTTCATCCAAAATCATTCGACTGGATGACTGGACTATAACTTTAGTTATTTATTGTAATCTGAGTACATTATATGCCACTTTCAAGTCGGCAATATACACTCACCGAGGCACCCCCGAGTCAGACCGAACAAGAAGTGTGTACATGCTACGCTCGTCTCACCTCGGGAGTCCTTCGTAGGCTTTCCTTGTCTCAGCCTCAAGATGGGTAACGAGACCCTTTGACTCGGACCCAATGTGTACAACATTGGGTCCGAGTCAAAGGGTCTTATTACCCATCTTGAGGCAAACGAAAAAGACAACGAGTACCACACTCGCCGTCTCTCTCGTTTGCCTCAAGATGGGTAACGACTCGGCTCGCTCAATGCGAGCATCATGTACAGTGTCGTTCATTTTTAGTTTACCCCCTCGTATGTTTTATGTCTCGTAATTATATCAGCGTTGGTTTTATTTCATTAAATTTGATATTAAAAAAAAAAACTATTTTTAAACAAATAAATAATGCTGGACAATTCACACAGCATTATCTAGCCCCAAGGTAAGCAGAGCTTGTATTATGGGTACTAGATAACTGATATACATAATATAATACAATACATAGATAGTTTTTTTTATTATACATAGAAAACGACCAGAACACCCTGTACAAATGTCTGCAGATCGTACACACATTTGTCTCGAGGCGGGAATCGAACCCACAACCTCCTGCGTCGCAGGCAGACATTTGCCCACCGCGTCACAGAGACGTTAAAATAGTTATGGATTCATAGAAATTGTCTTCAAACTAACAATGAACGACACTGTACACACATGATGCTCTCATTGAGCGGCCGAGTCGTATCCGAGTCGTCACGAGACGTCTCAGCGAGTGTATACTGCCGGCCTCAGACCTTTACTATCCCATTGCAAACGCTCCGAGCAAACTTGTTAATTTTTACTTCCAGTGTAAGTATAGTTAAGGTTTATGTATTAAAAGCAAAGTGTTTATACCTCGATGCGCGTGATGACTCCTTCCTCGCGACTGTGCTCTAGGACTACGAACAAAACACAAAGCGCCCGTCAAACAAACGTACAAGGAAACAATTAAACATATATATGGGGTGTATGAAGCGAGTACAAAGGTTATAAATTCAGTAGAAAGCATTGGGACGTACTGTATTTGGGTATATTTTTGTTTGATGTATTTAGGCCAATGTTTAGTGAACTAAATAAAAAATATGGATATCCATTGACATAACTAATGTTAAATGAGTGATGTATTCAGATTTTATTTATTTACCATAACGTTATATTACATAACAGGCAAGTCAATGGCTTATTCTGAAATATAATCGGGCGATCAGCAGCTTGCTCGATTAATTTTGAAGTGATATAAAAAGTTCTGTCAAAAATGTTTATTAAAAGGCAATAGAATAACACCACCGACAACATTGATAAGAAAAATCATCGGCCTATATACATCACCACAACATTTCTTTCATTTAAAATATCCTAAAATAATATTTTAACGTTTCTGATTCATGAGCTCTCAGGGCCTGTATTATGACAGCTTGCTTGATCATAGATCATTTCTTGAGTGACTTTTATGCCATGGAAAAGCGTTACTCAACCATAGACCGATGACTGAGCAACTGTTCATGATACGGGCCTTAAAATCAGTATACCTAATAACTGTTTAACTGTTAATCAGTGTAGCAGTTGATCAGTAGGTATACTCACTGTTTTCAGTGGTGCTAGCGGTGGTGGTGGTGGTAGTGGTGGCGCCAGCGTCGTTCTCGTTCATTGTGGTGCGCGTTGTGGTTTTCACCACCATGGAGCTTGTGTTCACTTGCGAGTTCTGCACATACAAAGTAGTTGAAATAAATAATGCTGGACAATTCACACAGCATTATCTAGCCCCAAGCTAAGCAGAGGTTATGTTATGAGTAGATACTAGATAACTGATAAACTCAATACATACAATACGATAAATTTGAGGTTTGGGATTTTTAGATATACAGATACAGATTTTTTCAGTGAGAACATCGGAAACAAATATCAGCACATCGTACAATAAACTAAATAGTCCCGCAAACTCCTGCGTTGAAGGTGGACCAGCTGGCGAAGAGCTGGGCCACAGAGGTCGTCAATTTAGATCCAATGCCTTTAAAATTAGTTCATTTGCCCTGTTTATGGAGCCTTCCAAACACTCCACTTCGTTTAATTCTTACGAAGGCCTATATTAGTATGCATGTCCCGCTTGACACGTCTTACCAACACAACGTGGTGATTCTCATTAACCAAACTGATGCTATATCATCTTTCGTCAATATTAACAGACCAATGATATACTTTTAATATAAAAATACTTTTATTAATATAAAAATACTTTCTTTAATACAACCTTTTATAATCTAGGACCAAAGTGCTTGTGAACACAAAACCAGCGAACCCAAACTCGAGTGTGTTAAGTCGTTTCCTTTACGAGTTCTTATGTCCGCCTCCTGTCTCCGTCAGACCAGCTCGATATGACATTGCATTGTCACCGAACTTACATCAGTGTGCCAAATTTCAGCTCAATCAGTCGAGGATATAATGGTCCAAAATTCAGTTGGAAGATTTATCCCACAGAGCAAGTAGAGTAAAAGCTGTCAATTATGCGTACCTGCAAGTTGATATTGAGTTCTGGCGGCGCTTCGGGCGCTGCGTTGGTGTGGTCCCGCACAGAGTCCACCGTGATGTCAGCGGACGCCGCCGTCACGTCGTGCGGCGCCTCCGTCGCTTCCTCCTAAAAAGACACGGATTTTTCGGCTGTAGCTTTCAAATGTGTTCATGCACTTGTTGACGTCATCATATTTTCTTTTGTTTAATTTTATATCCTAACTTTACAACCAGCTTTATTAAAATATTTTTTTCACTTCTCTTGCTCGAAAAGTGTATCATAATAGTGTAGCTTAGCGGGGCTAAAACTCGTGTTTAAGCCCTAGGGCTAAAATAGTACATTTCTCACCTAGGGCAGGCAAATAAGAAATGTCTCAGATCACAAGTAATTGCTGACCGCTTACCTAATCCAACCCATCAATTGACACATTTAATGATACATTGAATACAATAATTTAACTTTTGTACAAGTATTTATGTACTAAAAAAGTGAAGAAAGTATGAAAGATTTCTTAACCACACGGTGTTATTGTATTTGTTTGAAATAATACATACCTTGTGTTCTCCATTGGTAAGCGGCGTTTCCTCGGGCGATCCGCGGAGCTCTGCCGCCCAGGGCGACAGCAGTATGTGACATTGAGCTACTGTTACCTGTGTACAAAAGTTTTATTTAGCTCGATAATCCTTTGTGAACTGCCCACCATTATTATTTTGTGTTTCTCATTTAATTTTCTATGATTGATGTCGGGCCATATAGTAAACCCTTTATAAACTTACGCGATCTGAACACATAATTATAAATACTGTATGTGTATGTACTGTTTGTGTGTGGCAGTGTGTATACATGTCGAAACGTCAAAAAAATAGGTAAAGAAACGCGATAAATGCCCGTTAAATAGTATTGACAATTATATAGTAACCCGGTTATATCTTTTGGGAGTTATGCGTGGAGCCGAATCGAACAGGACAGAGGCCTTGGGAGATAATTTAAAGGCGATAATAATGTGTAGCCTATTATTATTTCTAATAGAACATTAATCGAAAAGAATAGACATTTATTTCACAAGTACAACAAGTAAAAAAAAGTAACCAACAAAGAAATTAAAAACTGAAACAGTAACGTAGAGGTAGGTAAGTGATACAAAAATGTGATATGCAGTAAAAAAATTAGGTGGCTAGGCTTCCGTGACCCTGCGCCGAAATACGGAAAAGTACAATACATGACAATTAAATAGTATTAAATTAGGAAAGTTTTCCTTCTTTCTTGCTTGTCATACGGCTCTGAACTTGCACAAGTCGCAGACATTTGATGCACTACGTCATAAATATTTTACTCACTTATTTGATCGTGTCGTTTTGTATATACGTATAAATATTATAAACAGGTAAGATTTGTTACTTTATTTGAATTGAAAAGGCTCCGAAACTACTGGACCGAATTGAATTTTTTTTTCACCATTAGAATCATTATCACCATTATCCCTGATGAACATAGGCTATAGAATATACCCGTGCGAAGCTGGGGCGGACCTCACCGGAGGCTCCGATGATTCAAATTTTCCACTAGATAAGTCATTGAGGTGTGATTCATAAAATTTAAGTAGATCTTATGATAGTACCTTGTTCGCTGCGAGTGAAAGCCTTTGCAGTTCGGACGAGGAGTGCAAGTAGAGGGCCTCGCCGCGCTTCGAGAAGCACAAACTTGATATGCCGCTGAAAACAAATAAAGGAATTAGTACACATTATAGAATGTAATACTTCATCAAAGATGATTATATTTATATAATTTAGAAGCGTGAAATATTTGGTCTGTATAAACCTGCCGTCTGACATAAATAATAAAATAAATAATGCTGGACAATTCACACAGCATTATCTAGCCCCAAGCTAAGCAGAGCTTGTGTTATGAGTACTAGATAACTGATAAACATAATACAATACATTACCTACATACATAGATATTTTTTATTTGACATAGAAGACGACCAGAACACCCGGAACAGATACCTGCAGATCGTAAAAATATTTGTCCCAAGGCGGAAATCGAACCCGCAACCTCCTGCGTGGCAAATATCAAATATCAATAACGTTTATTTCTTTAAGCTTACAAAATAAGCACTTAGACAAGTCAAATTTTATACTATAAACACGTTTATAAATAGTCATTATTAGGTATCAAATAAGAAACAAGGTGTTATTGATTTTGTCCACTTCAATTTTTTTGTCCACTAGTGGAAGAAGTGGAAAATAAACCACTAGTAAGTGTATATATGACTTACAAACTAATACAATATTTGCATATCTAAGTCTAAATATAATCTAATTTAGATACAAGTCAATATTTATATAAAATTAACTAAGCTTAACATTACAGGCGGCCAGCGCGCCACAGAGGTCGTCTTGATCATTGACATGACGTGTGTTAACCGATGAGAGCATTTGTTATGAAACGTCTTTCAAATTTGATTGTAGGGTGGGATCGCGCCATACCAGTGCAGTGGCGAACAAAGTGAGTTGCGACCCTTAACAAAGGCGTGGCCAGCGAAGACCACGCTGTGTAACGACTTGTCATCCTAGTGGGGCTTATTTCCCCTCCTTCCACTTAGATCCACAGTCTTGATCCACATATAGATCCGAGGATACTTTTTTTTCCTCTTTAATCCACTGGTGGATCATTAGATACTATTGTTTCCCCTTAAATCCACTGGTGGATCATTGGATACTTTGGTTTCCTCTTAAATCTACTGGTGGATCATTGGATACTTTTGTTTCCTCTTAAATCCACTGGTGGATCATTGGATACTTTTCCCCCTAATTAAAATAATAAATAAATAATGCTGGACAATTCACACAGCATTATCTAGCCCCAAGCTAAGCAGAGCTTGTGTTATGGGTGCTAGATAACTGATATACATAATATAATACAATACATAGATAGATATTTTTTATTATACATATAAACGACCAGAACACCCTGAACAAATGTCTGCAGATCGTACACACATTTGTCCCGAGGCGGGAATCGAACCCGCAACCTCCTGCGACGCAGGCGGACCTTCGTCCACCGCGCCACGGAGGTCGTCTAATTCTTATTCCCAATAATAAAAACCTTCGAGCACTGGTTTAATGCTCGAAGATAAAAACGGTTGGAAGTAGGTATATTATATCTTTACATTTTTCTATTTATTTTTGACATTAGCTGTCATTTTGACATTAACTGTCAATTTTAACATTAGGTGTCAAATTTGATATAAGTGTCCATTTGTTCTTATCTTATGCAATTCCTTACACATAATCACACAAAATGAGTGGTCCAGTTAACTGTACCAGCGAAGATATTTTTTATCGGTGGTCCAGTTATCCAATGAACTGGACCACGGAATGAAAGAATCTTCCGTGGTACAGTTAACTGGACTACGGAAAAAAAGTTTTTCCGTGGTCCAGTCAACGGGACCACGGGCAAGGAGCGAATTTTTTAATGAACAATATATTTTATTTATTCTTTTTTAGCCCTCCTTCCACCTAGATCCCACTGTGGATCGAAGTGGCATAGAAATATATTAAATATTTTTAGATCCCCTTCATTGTGGATTCAAGTGGAACAGAAAAAAAATTGTAATTTTAGATCCTCTTGATTGTGGATTCAAGTGGAATAGAAAAGAAATAGTAATTTTAGATCCCCTCATAGGTGGATTGAAGAGGAAAAAAAAGTATCCTCGGATCTACATGTGGATCAAGACTGTGGATCTAAGTGGAAGGAGGGCTTATTTCGCTCACCGCTCTCCCTAGCTCTCGAGCGTTTTTAACCCGTACAAGACGCTTCACGTTAGTACGCCACTGGTAAAACCTCCCCAATTTTAATATCTTACAAGAATTATAAAAGATCCTTTGTTCGAATAAAATACATAGGTACACCACGCGCGGTGCTAAGGTTAAAGTTTTAAAATTTTAAAGTTAGGGTGATGTGATGTAATTTCATTTGAAATCAACTACGCAAATTACATAGATATCTTGGATAAAGATGTTGGATGAGTGGAATGGGCACTCATCCAAGAAATTTGATCAAATATTGAACAAAGATGTTGGATGAGTGGAATGGGCACCTAACACACATTTTTGGATAGATAGATAGTTACTTGATATCCTCCTTCCTGACGGCGGCCGCGTTGATCTGCCGCCTCAGCTCGGGGCTCAGCACGAGGCAGTCTCCGAGGTTGGTGAGGCAGAGGAGGCACCACTCGCGGTGCTTCTCTGCGCCCGCGCCGCATTCGAACCACGAGAATGCTGTTCTTCGTACCTACAATACAGGAAGTTCATTGTTGTAACTAATAATAATAATGGTTGGACAATTCACTCAGCATTATCTATGCCCGAAGCTAAGCAGAGCTTGTGTTATGGGTACTAGATAACTGATATACATAATACAAAACATTACATAGATAGATATTTTTTATTATACATAGAAAACGATCCGACCTGAACAAAATGTCTGGAGATCGTACACATATTTGTCCCGAGGCGGGATTCGAACCCGCAACCTCCTGCGTCGCAGGCAGACCTTCGCCCACCGCGCTACAGAGGTCGTCAATCCATGATTCCAATGACGTAACAAGAAGCAGTATGGACACTGACCCTGGCGCCCTCGTGCGCCGTCAGCTTGTACTTGTTGTGTGGTTTGAGCGATGGTAACGTGAACACTTTGAACTGTTCCTCTGACGTGATGAGGACGCGGTGGGTGCCTTGCTCCGGTAGGGGCGATACTCCACGTTCCACCTGTCGCAAACAAATAATTATTTTATTATTATCATTCATTCACTCATTGAACGAACAGTTATGTTCCTTATATTTTTCTGTTCGGTTGTTTCGTTGGTATCTATAGTTATGCCGTGCGTGCGATTACGGTAAAATATCCCATTCAATGGATCGCTATCCGTGGAGACTGGGTATAATCGATTGTTCCATCACATGGTACAAAAACAAATTTTCGATGCAGCCGACTGACGACGAAGTTTTCAACGTCAAAATATCTCAAATGTCAATGTGTCATTTTTATTAATTTATTTTACTTTACGTTAAGCCTTATACTTACATAGGTTACTTTCACTTGATCTTGTTAATTATGCTCGTCTACGTTTCCTTAGTGCAACGTATTTACTCATTGTAACTTTGAACCAAATGAAAATTGCTGTAATCGATAAAAAAGGTCAATTGTGAGTAATCTGACAATTAACTTTAACTTATGTTATATCATGGCGTTGAGGTTAAACATTCCGCCGACAATCGCCTCCATCCCGCTAGAAAGTTGTATGTATTTTTTTAGAACGCAACCGAATACCAATATTAGCAACCGATCTGTTTTTGCCCAGTGTCCTCGGATGACCCATTCAATAGGAATGGGAAATTTTAGCGTAATCGCACAGCTGGTGACTTCTCCTTCTTTCATTCTTTTCTTACAGCGCTTATTAACAACATGATATAAAAGTATTTATGTTGTAGGCTTTACTGTTGTGTGTCCATTTACTTGTAAATAGATATTAGTTACCTCCAAAGGATCGGGAAGCGGTACCGACGCTCCATCCAGGATGGTGATGCCTATCACAGGCGCTCGGTGTTTTAATTGAATCTCTTTTGCTAGTGCACATGTTACCTGTAAATAAATTACAATTACTTGGATATTGAGAATTATCGTAAGAACTTTTTCACATCGGAATAGAAATCAAATATCTATTTTATTTCATTGGGCTAAAATAATAAATACTAATGAATAGGTGTTCTCTTATCGCGTATTATACTAATAATATAAATGCGAAAGTTTGATCGAGCCATCCATCAAAACTTTCTCATTTGTACGTTAGTTATAAGTCGCACAAATCTTTATGGAGTATGTGAACATAGCCTCGAATGCGAAACTGCGCAGTATTGGGTTCCCTACATCCTGTGCGTTCCTCTGAAAACTTTCAATACGCAGCCACTCGCGCGTGCTTCCGATAATCCATAAAGATTTGCGAGCATTATACCTCTTCAAGCCAAAACTACCGCATAGTAGATCTAGATACTTTTAACCCTGAAAAACGCGTACGAAGCTGACGTTCAAGAGCAAGAAGTTAGTAATAAAAGAGTACATTAAACTTACAGGGTCTTCTTTCCTCTTGTTGCTGTTTGGTACATTGAGGGTGAACGCGAACACCGTCCCGTTATTCGTGCCCGCCCACAGCGTGGGAACGCTTATTTGAGCTGGAAATACATTACATGTTACTAAGGTGCCCATTCCACTCATCCAATATCTTTATTTAAGTTCTTTGTCCAATATTTGATCAAAGTTCTTGGATGAATGCCCTTTCCACTCATCGAATATCTTTGTCCAAGATTCCTAATTTGCGTAGTTGATTTCAAATTAAATTACATCACACTAATATTAAAATGCGATAGTTTGGATGTATAGATGGATGATTGTTACTTCTTTACGCCAAAACTTCTCAACAGATCGGGGTAAAAAATTTCATAGGTGTAGCTCCATATGCTGATATAAAACATAAGCTACAATTTAACCCATAAAATTTAGTTTCCATGGGAAATAATTAACCTGTAAACGTTTACATAAAAACAACGCGCGCGAAGCCGCGAGCAGAAACTAATATCCAAATCTTTGATCAAATATCAGTGTTGCTAGAAAATTGGATGAAGTCATCCAAATTCTTTGATCAAATGTACATTGGACAACGTAATTGGATGAGTGGAATGGGCACCTAATACATTCAATAAATTTATGAAACTAGCTGGGGTTTATGGATATAACTGGCGAAAAGAGACAAGCATTATAGCATCTATATATTAAGGCGAAGTACGTTCGTATTTTCGAGACAAGGACGAGCGAACACCGCGCAGTGAAAGCGAGAAAGGGACGCAAGAGCCGGCCCGCGCGCAATTTCCCTGCTTTTTATTTATAAATTTGTTATTGCTCTAAAATAACAATCTTTCGCAAAAAACTAAAACCATAATCCTCTAAAGTTTTTAGTTAAGTATTTTTTAGACGATATTTCGTGCAAATATGTTAAGAAACTAGCAAATGAAACTGGTTTTCCGTAGTAAAAATGCAAAAGTTAGAGGAAACTTTGCGATTTTTTTCTATAGTTTATTTTATATATAAGTTGAGTCAATCGTGTTTCGGCTCCCATAACTTACTAACAAAAATCCTAAACTTTCGATGCTCATCAAAAAAGATTTTGAAAAATTGTGTTTTCTTGCCTTAAAACTGATTTTCCGTCTAGGCAAAACCTGAGTTTTGGGACCTACTTCACCTTAATACTTTAAAATTATAATAATAAGTTTTATTTTCCAGAATAGCTGGTTTAACAGCATGACAAAGTGACGTAATTTTTCTCTTTTCTATCCTAGACAAGATTCCTTGTGCACATGCGAGCTAAGGAGCCAAACTAAATACATTCATAGTAATTTATGACATTTCAGCATGATTTAGCTAGCCCTAAGCGAAACCAAAGTTTTAAGAACAAGATGTTAGATTTCTACTGAAATTAACAACGAAGAGCTTATGGAATACTGAAGTCCAGTTGTTTGGTTCGAAAAACTGGAAAGTTTTGCGGGAGTTTTGAAAATAGAAAATTTTATAGATTTCGATCTACTCTTTCCGCCGTTCCCGGTTATCTTTGCCGGTCGCGCCGGAGCCAGGGGTCGGCAAAACAGGTTTTTTTTCCACTAATTCAAAATAAAATTATGAAACACTTCAAAAACTGTTTTGATAAGAACAAATCACCTTGTAGGTCTCAATTAAAATTTCTACATCACAATTATTTGTACCTATTCAACATTTTTTCTTTTAAATCTGTACAACCCCTTTTTATTATTTTTTAAATTTCAAGTTGTTAGCTTTGATAGTTGCTGAATCAAGAGTAGAAAAAAGATTGACAGTGCAAAGACATTGTAATATTTTTTGGAAAAATACAGCTTTTTCTAGAGCAGCAGCAAACATACTAAGTGGCCAAGGTTGAAATGCCCATTTCCTAAACTCCCGGAAAACTTTCCAGGTAAAACTACCAAATAACTGGACTATAGCAAAAACAAAACGTTAAGCTAGACGAAACGCCTATAGGCACAATCTAATACGTAACTACAATTTATGGTACGAATAAAAATTATTAGTAAAGGTACTATTTTTTGAATGAGCTATTAAGCTAATGCGAACAACTCACTGTCCGATGCATCACCAATCTGTTTCTCGTCTAAAATACAGAAAACAAACTTGATCTACTAGAAAACTATCGTGATTTGAATCATTCAGTGCAAAGTATCAAAACATTCAGAAAAGATTACAATCTACAGATTGAACCAAAGTCAAAAGAGATATTATAAGTTTCAAGCAGATTTTGCATGAAAAAAGGTAAAAATAGAGTTATAAAATAGAGTTGGTATATTTCAAGCAGTTTTTCACCTACCTGGATCTGCGCCTGATTCACCGGATAAGCCAAATTAGAGAAACACAAGATAAGATCCAATTGTTATTTACAAAACAGAAAACAGTATTAACAATTTGGAGAAAGTGAAAGTTGGATGATGATCTCCAATCGGTCTGTACGAAAGAAAAAAATAAATAATAATGCTGGAAGATTCACACAGCATTATCTAGCCCCAAGCTAAGCAGAGCTTGTGTTATGGGAAGATAGATAACTGATATACATATTCCAATACATTACATAGATAGATCTTTTACTATATATAGAAAACGACCAGAACACCCGGCAAAAATATTTGCAGATCGTACAAATATTTGTCCCGAGGCGGGAATCGAACCCTCTTGCATAGGAGGCAGACTTCGACAATAACGAAAGTACGAAAGAAAACAAAGAAAGTACCTACGTGATCTACATATTTTACTATTTGCATCAAAATGTTGGGCACCGCTTAACTCGGCTTCAATGTTTTTAACAATTTCGTTCGTACTTGAAACGCACAAGAGGTATAAAATTGGCAAGACGGATAGTCCAACGTGATGTCGTGCAATAAGCAACCCTGTGTATACTTCAATAAAGTATATTGTAGAACTATCTCTTTCTATGCTGTATGGTGAATTAGGCTTTATTTTTGCTGAGAGCAACCCGAATGTGGTTTGCAAAGTCAAAGCAAGGTTTTAAAGATGAATGCACTCAATTGTCACACATCGTGATATTGTGAAATCAAGCAATAATGAACTTAATACTCACTGTTAATAAGGAATGTTCTTGCGAAGTAGAGGCATCGCACCATAGACCCAAACGCGTCATCAGTCGACCGCGCCTCGACCGCTCGCTCGATGGGTTTTATCTCTGCATCGTTTTCCGACACTGTTTTGTCTATGTGCTTTTTCGGGGGCTAGAAAAAAATGTACCTATTACAATAGTAATCACATTATACATGACTGAGACTGAAACCTCACAAGGTATTTGTGACACAAATACCTTGTGAGGTTTCAGTCTCAGTACTCACATTCGTATTAACTTAAGTTTTGTAGTCTAAGTATAAATATTCATAATTTAACTAATTTAAGCCTACCATGCATGCATCGGCTTTCATGTTCACTCCCTCTCACTCGCGCAGGGTTATCGTTAGCCTCAACGTGCGTTGTGAGAGGGAGAAAACAGGGTCTAATTTTACTTTAGTCTGATCGCACATTGACCAATGCTGTCGAATCTGTTTGTTACATACTCAATAAACTAATTTGAGAAAGGTGCTATCACAAATTCAGATCTGCACTAATATTATAAAGTGGAACGATTTGTTTGAATTGAATAGGGTCCAAAACTACTGGACCGATTTGAAAAATTCTTTCACCATTAGAATCCTACATTACCTCTGATGAACGTAGGCGATAGAATATACCAGTACGAAGCTGGGCCGGTATAGTCAAGGGGACGGGCAAAGAGCGGTATTGTTGCTGAAGCTACCTTTCTGACACACACAGAAACTTCTGAACAACAGCTACTTCTGTTGCTTCGTCGGTCCTGTATCGCGCAAAGTACTCGTCGCGTTTGAACTGGCTTGATGGTCTTTTAAGCAGAAACTATACAGAACTTTGCTAGAATTAAATAATTATCAAATCTTTTTACTTGTGTTGGTGAAGTGGGACTGGCGGCGGTGGTCTGACGTCGCTGTGACCTTCCTTTCCTAAGCCGCCTGAAGGATTCCCGAAGGGACTTCTTGAAGGATTTCCGTCTAGAGATTGGTGTGTCGCCTGCACCGGCCGTATCTGTAAGTAATTATTGAGATTATGTTGAAACAATTGAAGCAGTAGTAGCGTCCGCTTAAGGCCAGCCATTCTGAAAGACGAGTAATTCTATAATCTTATGTTATAGAGCTATGAAATAACCGCTCGGCTCTACGAAGCACAAGATAGGGACCACCAAAGCTTTATTAGAAGAGTCTGTGCAGCAGAACAGAACAGGTCAGAAAAGAGACGGATTGAAAGCATCATTGAGGCTATAACATCGTCCACATTACACTTATCAAACGTTCTTCTCTACTATAAAAGTTATGGTTATGGCAATCTTTGTTTAGGCGGACGCCCACTTTCCCCAAGCATTATCCCAAAGCTTGGGGAAAGAAGATATGCACTCCCATTGTGCGCCGTCACCGCGGCCATCGGCGGGGTGATAGCTGGACTACGCCCACTCCCCGTCATACAGACATGCAGTGTGAGACTGACCGTGCGCGTTGAGCGTGCACCTGTGCGCGATGGGCGCGGCGCGCACGGCGTCCAGCAGCGCCAGCCCGTGCGCAGTCCCGGCGCACACGACGCCCCACTCCCACTGCGCGCCGAGTGCAGTCACCGCAGCCGGGGGTGACAGCTGGACTACGCTGCTCGCCTGTAACAATCAAGGGTTAAGTTTGAAACACGAACGATAGCGGAAGTAGCCGAAGGAAAACAACTGGCGCAGCCGGTGCTCGAGTTAACCGACGCACATGGCACGCTGCATGCATAGACGTAGAGAAACTCGACACACTCCGTGAGCCTTAAACTATTGATGAAATACTAAACGAACTTGTTTAAATTATAAACGTCATTTTATAGGCTGAATGTTACACCTTAATTTTTTTTATCTTATGTGTGTTGTTTGTTGTGTGTGTGTTTGTTGAGTGGGTTTTTTTAGACCAAACAATAAAAGAAAGGTAACAAAAAGCTGCCTGTTATGAGCTAAAATTTTGCCCCACCCTGTAGACTACTTTTCCCTGATACAATTGACTTTGCAACTCTCTCATTTCCACAATCTAGTCATTTAGGGACAGTAACCTTAGATATCACAGTGCACCGAGGTTCTTGTATGAAGTTTTGATATAGTGGTCGGAGTGTGGTATTGTATTCACCTGGTATCCTTGCGGGAATGTTAGCGCTCCGCTTCTCAGCGTGAGCTGGTCGTGTCCCTTCCACACGAAACCATCTCGGTCTGACACTATGTTTACGGACACGGACTGAAACAAACATTTCTTTTAATACAAGTCACTAATTTGGAAAGGATGATGAAGAAAATGTCTTGGCAACAAGCCAAGTGTGTGCAAGTCTGATTATTTGGTGTAACAAATAATCGCACGGTTAAGTCCCGTATTATTAATCTTTGCTTACTCAGATCTATACTTGAGTGACTTTTATGATGTATAAAAGCGTTACCTTCTTAATACGGGACTTGAGTCTAAAGACCGGTTTCCAGCAAAGCAAAGCGGAAATTTGTGTAAAAAATGTCACCGATTTTAACGTAATGCTATTGAATATTTTGTTTCACCAATATCCTCTCGGCTCTTTGTAGGATTGTCGGTCTGACGTCAGATGAGCAAAAATTTCTTTCAAGTTTTTGAAGATGCCGTAGCTCGATAATATCATTTCGTTCAGCAATTCATGAATACCTTTCCCGATGTATATCCAACATTATATTGTGATGATTAAGGTGCCATTTACCTTGACTTCAGCCGTGCTAGACGTGTTCTTCAAACTGGCGATGACAATGTGTCCGGCCGCGCCTCCGATCGTCAGCATTCCGGACAACGGACATAGAATCACCTGTACGAGACAGAACCTTATTTTAACATCAATAAAGTTTATTTATTTAGAACTGACGATTTAGAAGAAAAAGAGTAAATATTAGGGTGAAAAATGTTTTTTCTTATGTGAAAAATGGTTTATGTTTCATTTATAGATAAAAAGTCTATCATTGTAGTAGAGGGTAGGTAGATAGTTGCAGAGGATAGTAGATGTAGGGATAGAATGCAGTTAAATTAAACAAAAGGTGGTTCGACGCGGGTTGGCGTGACATGAATTTTTTTGGGTTTTTAATTTTGGCTGCGTTCCACAAGTAACAAAACTAGCGGAAAAGTAATTTGCCGCAAATCGTAAACCATTTTCTATGAAAATAAAATAAGTTATAACAAAAATCCTTAGAATTGAGCAACGATTGTGGGGCGTGGGTTGAAGCCCCGCCGAAATCTTAACTTTTTGGGAACTTATTTCATTTTCTTAGATGTACCCAGAGTGCGGGTAAAAACTATAACAAAAAAATTCATTTTTTATGAACTCATGATATAACTTTGAGTCATCTGTGTTTTGGGCGCATTTGGGAAAAATGTTGATTTTTAAAACAAAATCTCTTATCGTGGAACGCAGAAAAAATTCAATCAAAAAAAATTTTATCTCTCGCTAACTCACGCCGAACCTTGAACATAAAAAGCTTACCCTTTTAACAGCAAGTCTGGGATCGTCGCTATAGGGGTCGAAAGTGCCGACTCGTCTGAACGGAGGCCATTCTTCATCGTCTGTGGTCTGACTGTCGTTGTTCTCGCCGATTTCTTCACCGCTGTAATATGACATGCAGGTTAGAACCAACAAATACAAATTACATTTGACACTAAAACATAATGTGTCGCTGTCGATCGTATAATCAGCCCGTTTTTAGAAAGGCTAGGACGATTGCAAAACGGCGCTATTCAATTACGATGAAGAAATCCACGTTTTGACTGTACGGAAAATCAATTTAAAAGAGCATCAAATGTTAAGGATTGTAGTTAGTAAGTTATGGGAGTGAACTCGATTGACTCAACTTGGCACGATAGAAAAAAAAATCGCATAGTTTCCTCTAAATTTTCATTTTTACTACGGAAAACCAGTTTCATTTGCTAGTTTACCATACATACATATTTTAATGAAATGTCGTCTAAAAAATACTTAACTAAACACTTAAGACGATTATGGTTTAATATTTAGCGGGATATTATTTAGAGCAATAACAAATTTATAAATAAAAAGCAGTGCAATTGCGCGCGGGCAGGTTCTTGCCTCAATTTCTCGCCTTCCCCGCGCGGTGTTCGCTCGTCCTTGCCTCGAAAAAGCGAACCTATTTTGCCTTGACTTATAACGAGTATATAATTATTATGACGATATGGCTTAACGTTACATTACCATCTCGTCGAATGAAATTAATAAGGTTTTCCGAGAAAATCTGCGTTCGTTTTGCAAACGGCCTAGCCATACCACAAACGGGCTGGTTCGACCAAAAGGGTTTTTAGACCGCAATCAATGTAAACTTTGGGAGGTTTAATGTTATTTCAGATTTATCACTTCCACATTTGCACATAGACCTTATCAAACAACGCCAAACCATTGTCGCCATGTTGCTTACGTGTTTCAACTATCAGCCATGAGTCAGTAAAGAGTTGACTAAATTCAATGTGCATCTATCAAACATATAACAGAACCTGAATGCTTTTTTTAATGTTAAAACCAATTAAGTGCAATAAATATCAAGAAACATTTTCGAAGCGGATCAAAAAAGCACACGGTAAAGACTATGCGATACAACAATTGCAAGAGAAAAATTGCATGACAAATTAAGAGCCTATACAACCTCAAATTTTTGTGAAAAGGACAGACAGAATTAGCAGGACAGGGCATAGCAACGCAAGCTCAAAAATCAAGTTTTAGCTTATTATCTATTAATTACGACTTTATTTGAAAAAAAAAAAAAACAGAAACATATGAAATGCTCTTTGTACTTAGTTCTATTACTATGTTTATTTTCAGGATCATAACTTCTGTATTTATTGAGAAATTAAGGTTTTAGTAAGAATTTAGCGACTTTTTTCTATGGAGAAAATTTTATGGAATCGTGTTTTCGATACATATGATCGATAGAATAAGTCAACGTATTAGCATTGCCATTCAACGTGGCAATGCTGCCAGCATTCTGGGCACTCTGCCTTCTGGTGACGGCTTAGATTTTTAGTAAATAGATGTAAGTGTATATATTAATTGTAATTATTTTTTGCTGTATGTATTAAAAAAGTCCTGGACTGTACCATGTATAAATTTCAAAGTAAAATATTTAGTCGTTTGTCAGATATTTAGGTCTGAAGGAGTTGATTTGAGGTAATATATATAGGCCCTTAATAATGAAAGAAAACAGAAAAAAAGTAGAGATAAATAAACAATGCTGGACAATTCACACAGCAAAATATGTAGGTGTATCTACAAATGCAGTAAAATTTACACAAATTCTAATCTTTACCTCGGAGATGATCTTTTCAGGCCACTTCGAAAGCGATAAGCAGAAGGGCAATAGCTGGTTATTTTATAAAATAGCAGGTAAAGGAAAAAACATTTTATCACTATTAAATTATGGTATACATATATCGCGCGCGTCGTTATTCTTGGCATTTACAATTTTAATTGCTAACAAGAGTTACGAATTAACCAAAACTTGCCAATAGGTGTCGTTGGTACACAAATTAATTAATTTGAACATTTCATTTTGAAAACAATCAAAATGCCGCAACCCTTTTAATTTCCACATAAAAAATTTCAAAGAGACGTTGAACTACAACATTTTTCAACAGAAGCACTCCCCTAATTATTTATTTCAAGCGATACCCCGAGCCAAACTAGCGTCGCCACCTATTTTATTTTATTACTTTGTTGAAAAAAGGTAATTTCGAAATTTTTAATTGGCAGTTTGTGATGCCTATAACAAGCTTTTTTTAATGCCTTTGTTATATTCTTATTTACTATACAAAAGTATGTCTAAAGACAGAGATGCAAAAATAGAGTTTGGTGGCCACAAAGTGCAACTTCGTATCTGGGCCTAGACTATACAAAATAAAAATATTAATAAAGTATAAAAAAAGCTTATAATAGATATCACAAACGCCCATTGAAAGTTTTTGAAATTAGCTTTGTTCAAGGAAATAATATGATAAATGGTGGCGCTAGTTTGGCTCGGGGTGTCGCCGTAACAAAAGGATAGACAGCAGGATAGGTATGTTATGAATTAGCTATTACATATTTAAATTCAAGACTACTGTTACTTAAAAAGAGTATTTACCTGAAAAGCTGAGCAGTGGTATATTTATAGAGCGGCGTCATAGTGACTCCTGTAACGTCCCAGAAGCGAACGGATCCGTCCTCGTGACCCGTCAGTAACAGTTGACGATCGGCAGACTCCGGGGACTCCACGATACCGCCTGATATGGGCCAGGCGCTGTCTGAGTACACGTTCTCGGTTTGTTGTTGCCCTGGGGTGGAGGTCAGTGGTTAAAAAAGACCCTGCTAAATAGGAATATATAATAATAATTATATTTAGTAATTTAATTGGTAAACAGGTGGGATGACGACCTGCGAAATACTACAGGCAGATGATGGATGTGTCAAGCTGAAGACAGGGCGCTATGGCGCTCATTAGGGGCGGCCTGAATCCAGCAGTGGACTAACATATGCTGATGCTGATGATGAGATCATGTTTACCTGCAGCAACAATATTGTCATAAACATTATCAGCGACGTTATCCACCAACTGGGACGTGGTTACTGCCGACGCGTGTATAGATACGAGGTAGGGAAGTCTCAGCGGCCGCCATTTTGCGTCGCATAGGTCTATCACCACCAACTCTTCCTCTGCTAGCACCACCTGGGAACAAACAGGCAAAGCTTTTACAAAGCTACCTACATATTTGAAAGACAGCTGTCAAAATTGAAATGGACTTATCTCCGAAACCACTACAAACGCAAGACTTTCAACTAATGGCTCAAATGAAAGGCAGGACCGAAATCTACATTTCGATGACAGCTGTCATAATTTAATAGACCTATCTCTAAAATTACATACGCAAAACTTTCAGTTCTTGGCTTACATCTACGACTCACCAGAGCAGCGGCGACTTGGTTCACAGTATGTATCTGAAGCTGCGCAGGAGTCTCCGGTCGCTCCTCTTGCAGAGGCACGCCATCTGGCGGCACCGGCGTGGACGTGAACAAATCTATCACTCGACTCGTGAAGTCGAATGCGACGTGCTTTTCGCCTTGTTGCACTGTCACGGTGTATTTGTCGGCGTATGAAGCGCGAGGCATGCCACCTGAAGAATAAAATTTTGTGTTAGGAAGCGGTTTTTTGAAATTTGTAACGGAACGTTTAGGTTACGGACTCATTGTAGGATGGTAGGCTGGCGGCTAAGTAGACCAGTTGCTTTGATCGAATGTGAATTCTATAGCTAGGCGCGTACAGTCCTAAATCAAAAGCTACCATCGATCAAAGCAGCCAGCTTAGCTACTATCGAAAATCTACCATCTTGCAATATGGTCGCGGCCTGACGGATGCGTGCCATTTTATTTCGATAAGTTTCTGAAATCAAATGTTCAGTGTCCGTTTGTGTTGAAATAAATGTATTGTCTATTTTGTATTTTATTTATTTACCATTTCATAACATAACAGAGGCAAATCAAAATAACAATTGGTTGATAAAAAGTAAACCATAATATAAAATAAAATTCTCACACAACTGCATAAAATTCATAAAAAATATTATGAACTAATAAAAACCGTTTATTAAAAACTACTACTACGTATTTTCAATTTCCTACAGATCAAACAATGAACATGACATAAATTCATTGATGTGGTGTGTGTGTGTGTGTATCCAGCAATAGCTTACATCTTGCAATCGAATAGATACTACACAAACAAGACTAGGAAATTAGAAGTGCTCTTGACAAAGGACTTATACTGCGACGTTTTAATAATAACTGAACATTGGCTAAAAAGCCACGAACTAGTGTCTGTTACGTTAAACAATTTTGACCTAGTATCTAATTATTGTAGACCGAAAATTGCTCATGGTGGAAGTTGCATATATGTTCGCGCAGGCACGAAAGTGACAAACAAACAAGATTATTGTGATCTATCGCATGAACAAGTATTTGACGTGTGTGCCGTGCAGCTTGTTGTAGAAAATATACTCATAGTAGGAGTATATCACTCCAATCAAACCGACGACCATGCATATTTGAAACATTTTGAAAAACTCCTTACAAAGATATGTTACGAAAATTTAGAGGCTATTGTAATGGGAGATATCAACATCAATTTCCTAAAAAATACAAAAAGTAAAAAAGAGCTAGTAGATATTTTATCTAGGCACAATTTTGTACAGCTTGTAGAGACGGCCACTAGGGTTGACGGAGATACCTCTACCTTACTCGACCACGTATACACGAACCTCTCCGCGGAGCGCATTGTGAGCTGCGCCGGCGTCGCTACGCACCTCAGCGACCACGACGCTCAGCGTCTCCGCGTCTACCGCGCCCCCGCCCCCCCGCCGCAGTCCGTTGCAAGACGTTCGATGACTGCGGCTAACAAATTTAATTTTGGTAGCGCTCTCGAATCGATTGACTGGACTTCGGTGGTGGAGCGGTCGGAAAATTGTCACATTCTCGCCGAAACTTTAATGGCAGTCATAGTCAGTCAGTTTGAAATCTGTTTCCCGGTTAAAATACAACCTTTTATTTCAAAACATAATACATGGGTAGATAGCGAAGTCCACGATTCAAAAATGTTTTTGTTCGATCTATTAAAGTTAAAAAAATCTTTTCCTGGAAATACCGACCTCATAGACATAGTTGACCGTCACACAAAAAAGTACAATTCGTTAATTAAAGAAAAACGTCACGATTTTTTCTCTAGAAAAATTCATAATCACCCGAATAAGGCGAAGTGTATGTGGAGCGTCATTAATACCGAACTCGGACGGGGTAGCCGCGAAAGAGTCGATTACACCGACCTCGTGAAAGACTCTGTCGGGGCACCATATAGCACGAAGCAGCAATTAGTAAACGAGCTAAACGTCGAGTTTACGACCGCCGCCAGCAAGTGCGGTGCCCCGACGGCCAACATCACCAGCGCCTGTACGACTCTGAGCGCGAACACATCAGTGCGCGACATCTCCCTACGCCTTAGATTTTTTACCGCGGACGAGATCGGTAAAATAGTGAGGTTCCACATTGCACCAAAAAACAGCACGGACTTGTACGGAGTATCGTCAAACCTCCTCCGTACCATCGCCACATCACTTGACCAAGTCATAGCTTACTTGTTCAACACCTGTATTCGGGAGGGCGTGTATCCTGCGACTCTTAAACGGGTTAAAATATCCCCCTTATATAAGGGTAAAGGTAAAAAGTCAGAAATGAAGTCCTACCGACCAATATCACTAGTACCAGCGATTAGTAAGATGTTTGAGGTGGGACTTAATCAGCGACTTTTATCTTTTATAGGAGAGGGCGACACAATGTCCGACAGGCAATTCGCGTACAGGGCCGGGCGCGCAACAACAGACCTGGTGCGAGAAGTGTTGTGGCGCGTGCTGAGCGCGCGCGAGGCGGGCCAGCACGTCGCCTTGCTTAGTTGTGACCTCTCGCGCGCGTTCGACACTGCCGACCATCACCTGATCGCCAGCAAATTAAAATTTTATGGTTTACGTGGCCCAGTTCTGTCCTTACTGACCTCCTTCATGTCGCACCGTACGCAGACAGTGGTTGGCGACCAAGGGCGATTAAGGTCAGTGGAGCTGGAGAACACTATGGGGGTACCGCAGGGCTCCTGCCTGTCGAACACATTGTTCAGCCTACTGCTGAACGATCTACCCGAGTCAGTGAGCGAGGCACAAGTCTACATGTACGCCGACGACGCGCGACGTGGCGGCAGTTGTCACCGCGCCGTCAACACTCGAACTTGAGGTTAGACTGAACAATGTAGTTCGAAGGCTCGAGCAGTGGTTTAGTTGTAATGGTTTAGCCCTCAATAGAGACAAGACCTGCTTCATGACCTTCCGCTTAAATGGAGCACCATCGCCACCCTGCTCCGTAATCGCCGGGAACACCGCACTGCAGATGGTAGACACTACAAAACTTTTAGGGTTCTATATCGACAGTGGACTCACTTGGGAGGTGCACATAGAGGAGCTCTGCTCTAAGTTAGGCCGGACTTGTTTCGCATTGCGGCGGCTCGCTGGTACCGCGTCTCGCAGCGTAGTAATGTCTTGCTACTTTGCGACTATCCATAGCACCCTTACCTATGGCGTTGAGCTGTGGGCGCGAGCCGCGGATGTCGAGCGGGCATTCGTAATGCAGAAGCGAGCCGTGCGCGCTATCGTCGGCGTGGATGACGATGTGTCGTGCAGAGACTTGTTTAAAGAGCTGAAAATCATGCCTCTCCCCTGTGAACTTATATATCAAGTAGCCTTGTTCACCTACAACAACATTGATAAGTTCCAGAGGAAAGGTGTGAACACCGCCCGCGCCCTGCGCAGCAACAAGCTCGCTCACGTCCTCGTCACGCCCCCGCACAGGCTGCGCAAATCGGAGAGGTCCGTGTATATAATGGGTCCCTCAGTCTACAACAGGCTGCCGGACACGATTAGGGATGCAACTTCCACAATGATTTTCAAAAATCGACTGAAGAAATGGCTTCTGGACTATACTTTTTATTCTGTAGCAGAGTTCTACGAATTACCAATTATTTAAATAAATTATATGAAATATTATTATATACTTACTATTACAATTAATTATGTCAATGTAAATTTTTATGTTGCCTACTCTTCCCGACCTGTAACTTGGTGTTATCAATAAATGATTTGTATTTGTACTTCAGACACATACAAAATACAACAATTATACAGTACACTAATAAAAACAAACAATAATTAAAAACAGTTGACTAATAAAACAAATACTAAAATAATTAAAATCTAGGTAAGGTGTCTATGTGTGCTGCATAATGTCAAAAAGGCCTTGGCTCAGCGTAATATTTTGCCAATGAAGCAAAAACACTGATCTTCAGCCATGACCTATTGAGAGCTAGTAGAACGAGTTGTAACTCAATGTGATATGTGCATCTAACTACTAAAAGTTTCGGTTTTTGTAGTAATAATGAAGTCCTTTTGGTCTGGCGTTTCCTACCTCAGCGATGTGAGTCCGTAGTAACAGACTGCGAAGCGATAACAGATGGTAGTTTTATTTTTGGCAAACGAAGCGCTAGATTAGACTAACCAGCGAATATAGTGATTTCCTCCCCGTCAACGCTGGTCCGTGTCAGTATCTTGGAGATAGCCTTGCAAGGGTACGGTCCGTATGGAGTGACGGGTTCCTTGAGGGGACGGTCGCTGGCCGCGCCCGCTACCTCCCAAGTTACGTAGGACCCGTCGTTGTGTGATGATGTGAAGTGCTCCCCTGGGGAAGGACTTTGGATTAGTAATTGCAATAAAAATATAAGTATCACAGATTTAAATAACCTAAGGATTTTTGTTGTAGTGCTTACCCGCACTCTGGCTAAGAAATGAAATAGTTCCCAAAAAAATTCTACTTCGGTGGAACTCTTAGATAACCTATTAGACGACCTCTGTGGCGCAGCGGGCGAAGGTCTGACTGCGACGCAGGAGGTTGCAGTTTCGATTCCCGCCTCGGGACGAATTTGTGTACGATCTGCAGATATTTCTTCAGGGTGTTCTGGTCGATCTAGTCTATTAAACATACTGTAGACCTGAATATCTGAGGATTATAGTTACACCTGGTTATTTATATAACATACCATCATCATTCCAGCACAAACTCTCCAGCTGCTGATTAGACACAAACGTGTGAGTGGGGGCCGATGTCGCCCTGTCCCATAACACGACCAGCCCTCGGTTGTAGCCGATGAGAAGCCGACTGGGGACCTTGGGGTGCTCGCAGACAGCTTCCACTGCGCCTGGGTTCACTTTGAAGTCTTCTGGACAGCTGGAATGGCAAAAATAACGTCAACACAAATTACCATATTTTCACTATACTCTGACTCAAAAACCTAGTTTTTCTTAAACAAAGCAATTTACCTAAGGATTATTGGTGGATTTTTTTTAACGACTTTGTTATCGAAGTAAATCACAGAACCTCGAAACAATTTTTGTTTTTGAAAGCTTTCATACATAATTAAATCGATCTCTCGTGCGATTTCGAATTCAAATAAGTACAAACATTTTTCGCTGCATGTGTGAGATTATGCGTCGTTGAAGTTTGTGTTTTAGTTTTTAGTGACGACTTTGCTGTTTGTTACCTTGTTACTTTGATATCAGTTTTTGTTAATTAATTATTCATAAATGTCTTTGTTGTCATAATTTTTTTTGGATACAATGTCGGAATTGGTAGAGCTTGAGAAGTATTCAAATAAAATTGCGCTATTAGTGATTGGCTTACTAATAGCGCTCCGTCACAAACCCTCTGTGGTTTTTTGGGTGTTATTATTATTTTTAATACCTTATAATTAAGTTGATAAATAAATAAAAAAGAAACTTATAGTTTTGTAGTAATGCTACTTACTTCTGCATAACAACATCTTGATAAATAACATCCTCAGTGACCGTCAAGGTGAATAAATCTAAACTGTACAAGTTGCCACCTTCTGTTCCCAACAGAAGGTGTTTGCCGGAAGACTCGACGCATACCGCAGAAATCTTCTTGTTCTTGCCTTCGAATGTGAGGGATCGTAGTTCGACGAGGGATTTCTCGTTGATTTCCCATAGGTGAAGACTGTTGTCGTCACAGAGCGATATTAGTCTTCCGGTGCCTGAAAATGGAAAAGAGTAAATTACTTAATTTATAAGTGTTGACCACCCTCCCAATGGTCAGAAGTCATAGATATATATATTGGGTCGGGAATGAATGGATGCGGGTAGCTTAGCGATTTGATGGTAACTCAACTTCAACTTCTTTATGGCTCCGCCGCGACTCTACCAGTGTCTATGTCAGTGTTAAAAACTTCGGAAATACAATATAATCGGTTTGATGAACTGAAAAGCCAAGCGCGTCGTCGTCGGCGCGGCGGTTTCTCGGCGGTTTACAGTTCAAAATGCGAAAACAGATATCTGACAGACGTAAGACAGCTAGACGGTTGCAGTGTGGCCTGTTTGGCACATTTTCATATGGTTGCTTTCTCATCTATAAGCTACCATTTGCAGAGTAGAAGCAGGGTTAATGTTGGATTCCAGAACAGGTAATTCGTTGGCAGGCTTCATTATTCAGCCTTGACTCCAATATAGAGTGAAATAATGCATACTTCAAGTTCAATCGCAAAAGTATCAAGAATTTGAGATATTGTTTAAATGAACACTTGCTAAGCTAACGTAGTTTCGGCTTAGCTTGCATTGCTGACGCAGTTTTTTATACATGCGTATGCGTACAGACCGCAAACAAAGGGCATATTCACATAGCGGATGTGTAATTATAACAGGACCATTTTTACAGATCCTTCGCTACTGGAAACAATCGTTTACTAGATCTGGAATACTGTCGGGTCGAGTGACTACATTGACTACATCAAATACTTAATATGGCGAATATGTTAACCCTGCCTTTGCTTTATTTTTTCATATAAAAAACAAATCAGTAAGTCATGTTGGTTCGGAGAAGAAGGCAAATATGTATCAAATTGATATATGTATTTTAATATATATTTTTTCATCAAACATAATTATGCACATAATCAAAAAACTATCTTGGCGCTTTTGTACAGAATGAAATGGAAAATGAGGCATAGGAATCATAGATTTTAAATTTGAACAGCAGTAAGATCTCAAAGATGAAAAAATGTTGTTTTTTTTAAATACCAGCCTTAAAGTAATACGAATAACTAACGCCACGGGTTCATACCACATAGCTTAGGTTAGGGCGTTCATTCGTGATGACTCTATCACGAAAAAAAAGGGATCCTGTAAAACGGTTGCTGTGTAAATACGCCCTTAGCTATGTAGTATGAAAATCTGCGTCAGCTATGCGAGCTTAGCTTAGGTGCCCATTCCACTCATCCAATTTCTTTGTCCAATGTACATTTGATCGAAGAACTTGAATGACTTCATCCATTTTACTAGCAACAGAGACATTTGATCAAAGATTTGGATACTAGTTTCTGCCCGCGGCTTCGCAGGCGTTATTTCTATGAAAACGTATACTGGTTAATTCTTTCGTTAAACTAAAATTTTATGGGTTAAAATGTAGCCTATAGATGGTTTATTACAGGTCAAGAACCTATGCGAATGTTCAGCCCGATCTGATGAGAAGTTTTTTCGTGAATAAATAACAACTTCCTTCTATCCATACAAACTATCGCATTTTCAATATTAGTGTGATGTGATATAATTTAATTTGAAATCAAGTACGCAAATTACTTAGAAATCTTGGACAAAGATATTGGATGAGTGGAATAGGCATCTATCCAAGAAATTTGATCAAATATTGGACACAGAACTTTGACAAAGATATTGGATGAGTGGAATGGGCACCTTAGCTAAACTAAGTTTGTTTAGCTCGGTCTGCAACACGCAAAGTCCTCATTTCTGTGAAGAGTCCCCCTACCATGACGCATTGACGTGTTTAAGTGCGTTATCACCAGCCACTCCTTGTTTCAAACGAAAGAGAATGTTATGATAACCGCTATCTTTCATTACTGCCTATTTAAAAACACATAAAACGAGTTTTCTATGTTATAGAACAATGGGAGGCTTGAAACGAAATCAATGGGCTTTGTGAGATCAATATTTTACGAAGATTCGCCGTCACTATTGATTTTGAGTCTTGTGTTCAGAGTGCTACGGTTTCGGTTACGGTGGGTTATTGTTGGTTCTAATTGCTTTGGCATACATTCGGCATGTGTATGTGGATTTCGTATACCTAGCTAGGTAACGGTCCACTTTTGAAGATAAGCCTCTTAAGGGCCTCAAATCAACTCCATCAGATCTAAATATCTTCAAAACTACAATAATTAACTTTGAATTTTTTTATGGTAAAGTTCAGGACTTACTTTATCGATCGTTTGTTAAGAAAATACGAATCGATAACATTTTGTGTATAGAAAAAAATCGCGTTACCTCTAAATTTTTACTAAAACCAATAAATACAGAAGTTAAGATCTTGAAAATAAGCATGGTAAGTAATAGAACTAAGTATAAAGAACATTTTATATGTTCCGCTATATGTAACGCTTTTCTATGGCATAAAAGCATAGATCTATGCGTGAGAAAAATTTCATAATACGGGCCTACGATTACTGGAAGGAAATACTCATCATCAGGTAGAGAATATTTAAAACACCATACCTTAGCTACAAAGCACATCTGTTTTTGTTTGTGAAAGCCAGGGTGCAAGAACTCACGTACCAGGAATAAACCGTATCTGTGTGACAGTGATCTCTGGATTCGTATGCTGGCCGTAGAGCTCGACTCCAGGCCGTCCGTAGACCTTCAGGGAGCCTGTGGCTGTGCCAAGAGCAGCCAGCCTGAGGAGTGGGTCCCATGCTAGTGCTGATGCTCTGTGTGGGAACCCGTGTTGTACTGTCTGTAACAATAGACGGAAACCAGTTAATTATGCAACTGAATACGTAAATAAAACGTTGGCTGAAGGTCCTTCATCATCATCATCATCATAATTGTAGCCCCGACTGTCTGTATATTGACAATTCAATAACTCTTTATTGCACAACAAACTTCTGGACATTCATCACTGATATTATAGATCCGCCCCGGCTTCGCGCGGCTATATTCTATAGCCTATGTTCATCAGGGATAATGTAGCATTCTAATGGTGAAAAAATTTTTCAAATCGATTTAGTAGTTGCGGGGCCTATTCAATTCAAACAAACAAATATTTCCTCTTTATTAGTATAGATAGATATATAGATAAATGAAACGCGCATTTTGAAATGGAAATAGTAGGGCCTCACCAAGGTTTTTCCAGTAAGAAATATTATAAAGATTTCAAAGAGATTTAATGTTAGAAGTTTCTACGGCTTCTCACGAGCTTTCATGGAAACTTTTAAAGGTTATTACAATCCTATGGGAACTGTTAGTATTATTTATTACAGTTTAACCACATCTTTGAAAAAAAATCAGTCCGTTCAGTTTTTTGGCGTGAAGAAGGAACAAACAAACATCTATCCATCCAAACATTCGCATTTATAATATGTGATGTGATTGAAGCTATCTGTCGCCTCGCCACGTAACTAGAAAAACTATGGTTAAAAACAACGTCCCATATGTTCACAAAAAACAAGTATGGGTGTGACTTTGTCACAGTAGTAGCCAATCTAGCACAGTAGGTCAGATAAAACATTACCGGTAGGGTAATGTAAAATATTTAGCGTCATCGATCGAGCAAGGCGAGGTCTTAAAAGATTGCAGGGTTTATCGGTTTGCCAAGAGCTCTTTTCTTGTCAAGAGTCATGATTTCCGACGTGCGGGCCACGAAACATAATATAATGAAAAAGCATCTTTATGGCACTGATCGATTAAAAAAATGCATTTTTTGCACTATAGATCTTTCATAATTGACACTTTTCAAAGATGAGTGTATTATACCAGATTATACCCTAATAAAGACACTTACGAAGACGTCATACTACTACACAAATCCCCTAAAAAAAAGCCCTTTAGAAAATACGAAAAACAAAGAGGGATCGAGCCAGATTTCAATAATTTGTCATTATCGCATTTAGAGCAGATATGCTTTCTACCATACATCATCATTTAAAGACAATCAAGAGCATTTTGGGTCACTGTGAAAGTAGAGTGCATTCAAATACCTGTAGTTAGACCTTTTGTCTAACGGGGCTTTTGAAAGGTAATGGAATTGAGACCTATTGACATGATTCTTATAGTTTATAATTTGATTGTTTTCAAATACTAAGTATATAACCAACTTCGAATCCTTAGTTTTAAATAGTTTTTTAAGTATTGCGGGATAAATACTAAACCCTTAGGAATAATTTTATCAACTAAAACGAACATTTTCAGACGCTTTTCCCCCTAATAATTTATTTATTAAAAAGTATTAATGATTAAACGAACTTACCTAAGTGAAGTTCTATAATAATTATACGAGGGATTCTGCGTCTGAAGATATTAGTTACCTGAAATGTAGAGGGGTGACACTAGGGCGTAACTACAACTGTGTGAATATTCTTTAGTATACTTATATTTCAGGTAACTAATATTGAAGACGCAGAATACGAAGTATAATCTCAAATATATAAAGTTAAACACCCTATTTGTATTAAAAGCGCTTACTGCTATCCGAAATTTATTTATGCTTTTGTTTTTATCATCAGAAGAAAAAGTAGTCTTTTATGATTTTGCATAATTTATAATTCTACAATACCTAATCATTTATTCAGATGTAAAAAACTTAAACTGTTTAGTCTTAAAAACCAGCTCCATTACATCGTCTAAGACGCCTCCGCAAGTTGTTTTGTGAACCTAACCTAAACATTAAACTCGTACCGAGATTTGAGCTGCATTTAACCGGTTATACCGTTATAGCCGAGAGGAGCTTAGATCCACTAAAGGATAACAGGCGTGTGCTTTGCGGTTCTAAACCTTATAGTGACAATATTGAGGTTTTAAAAGCATTGTGTGCTAAAGTTCGTGTAAATTTCGTGTAAATTTTAGAAAAACAGATATATACGAGAACTTATTATAAATGCAAATTTTTGGATGGATGGACCCCAAAACTATTTATAGAACAGATCGGGGTGAAATTTTGCATAGTCTAGCTAGAGTCTAGACTATGCAAAATTTCAGCCCGATAGTCTATGCAGGTATGTAGACTCTAGACCTACTACATAGACTAGGAATAATAAATAGGCTTTTTTCCATAAATCAATTTTCGAAATAGAAATAACCTTAAACGTTTCCTTAGAGACAATACGTGTAAAGTGGCGGGCAAAAGATAGTAAATAATAAGACTGAAAATGAATAAGCATAAAATGAAACAAAGCTTACACTCGCGTAGTTAATTCAGCACAAGCAATTTCGCGAAATTGAACCTAATTTAGTTTCAGAGCCGAGCCGTTGTATGTATATTTACGTAAATCAGGAACTCAATTAGCATAACGCAATCATGCATTCAAATTAGTTGTGACTCGTAAGTAATCTAACTAAATTAAATTAATAAACGTGAATGAGTCAAACGCTAGCGACAATTAGGCGTGTGATACTCTTGTTAAAATTAATTAATTTTTTTTTACGAAGCACAAAAGCAAAAAAGTTGTTACAAAAGGTTTTCACTTTTGTAACTATAATACTTTGATGCCGAAAGCAGTGACCCAAAGAAACAATACAATTATGGTCCTTTGCGAGCCAATTTGGTGAAACCAGTTCAGTTTTCTTTTCTGTTCTGAGCAAACCTACGGCGGAGATCTACCCGCCACCTCGTGTCCTGAAGATAGTGGATAAAAGAGAAATGCGCGCGCGTTCCGCGTCCCTATACGCAAAGCTCGCTGGGATGCGGAACGCATGCGTCAAAACCGAAGAAGTCCTAGTATCGTTGGTGTTCTTCTAACACAAGCTAGGTTCATAGTTAACCCGCACGTTCACAATGATTTCGTCACACTACGATACATTACTTTTTTAATTAATTAAAGCCTGGAATACAGTTTTTCATTCCTTAGGAACTTATTTCTAATACTTTGAAACTTCGTTTCTATACATTCCGCTGTTATGTATTTTTTAGATTTGTAGATTTCTCCGTCAACTTCTTCGACTGATTAAATTGTGGTCAAAATGATGGTCATTTTATTTTGCCTTTTCTTACAATAGTACGGAGAATGATATCGAAGTGGTCCCTTACAAAATTTATTTCCGATGGATAAGTATTTGTCCCGAAAAGCTGTCAAAACCATTTAGCTATTTATTTCAATGGCCGTGATCCAGATTAAAGTGCTCTGGCTTGAACAGTCGATTGACTTATCCACATAACGTCGACCTCTGTAGCGCGGTGGGCGAAAGTCCGCCTGCGACGCAAGAGGTTGCGGGTATGATTGCCGCCGACAAATGTTTGTAAGATCTGTAGATATTTGTTCCGTTCCGGGTGTTCTCGCCGTTTTCTATGTATAATAAAAACATTTTTTTTAATCTTTGTTCTGTATAATGTAGGTAGGTACGTACCTATATCAGTTTTCTAGTACACATAACACAAGCTCTGCTTAACTTGGGGCTAGATATTGAATTGCTCTACATTATTTATTTATTTAACGGTTCACATTCACAAGCGGGATAGTAAGTAATATTAAATTGAAACTATAACATACGCAACGAACATAATGTACATATAGCAAGCAGGCAGGTAGGTAGGTACACTGCAATTACGCTCGCCTACGTTACGTTCGAGTGGCATTATGATGTCACCATTACAACAGACGCAGCTTTCGTTGCCAACGTTGTTGTGACAGCAAGAAAAATAAACCGATCGATCAGAAGTGTTAATACGACCCATAATAAACCCACTTCTGATCGAGCGAAAGTTTACTATTTCGATTCTTATTGTGGACATTCTTGTCTCGAAGAAGCTGATGACAGATGATTTGGATCTAACAATTTTTTTATTTAAAAAACATTATATCCCAGAACCGAGAAACGAACAAAACTAAATAGTAAATATGTACTATTCGCATAACTAATTCAAAACTTTAAAACAAGAACCCAAACAAACAATGCCAGTAGCTAAATAAACAAACTGAGAACTTTAGCGCGAGTCGCGATAGGGGCTGAAACATGAGGTCAAAAGTTGTTAACTAATATGTAAACAGCTGTAGGCCCTGTGCAAAAGCTTTCAACACATTAGGCAAGTTGGCGGGGGTGAAAAGGACCGCTAAAGTCCATTACCGACTCGGGAAAGGGAAACTTTTAAGTCTTCCAATTTCCGGGCTTCCATGTCTGGAAATGGAAGAGTTCATTTACCGCCTTTATGACATTGTTGCTTTTAGTACTTTTGAAGTTATTACCATAACACATTGGTCCATACTACAATATACAAAATAGCATTATTTGGAGCATTGGTAAAGTGAAATTATCTTAGAAGCGTAGTTTGTCGAGTAGGTACAAGTTGTTTTGTCGATATTGGAGAAGATGAGGAATTTGGATATTTTTTACTACTCAAAACAATCAAAATTAGCTACTTTATTGCCGTGAATTCAGAGGATGAGGCTAGGAGACTCTTGAAAAATTCCAAATACTAAAACTAAACAAATCGTTTACCTTTTCCATCATACCTTGCAATACAATCAACAGCTGTTTAAACGAACTGTGGCTTGATTATGAAATCATTCATTCATTTTTTTGGGATCGCATAACCATAATTTCACATGAAAAGGCTTCTATTGTTATAATTCGCAGAGACAGGCCGAGGTGTCACAGCCCAGCGGTTTCCTGCCTCATTTCCGGAGGGAAGGCGCGAGCCGCTACTCATTGTGCATGTATGAATCGAATATTAGGTGTTTGACACCAGGCTTTTACAATGTGACTGACCGACCGCCTGTTCCCATAACGTACAGAAATTAAAAAGGATGGGGGACAGGGAAACAGAACAGTACCGAGCTCGGGTAAACAGCCTAGCAACGAAGTCAGTGTCATACCTCAGAAGGAGTGTTCAGGACAGGTGTAGGTTTAGTAGAGGCGTCACCCAACTAGCTTATTTCTTGAAGTTTCGTGAACTGCATAGGGTGTCCAGAACCATGGGAAGGAAGGCGGAGGGTTTGTGTACACAACTCATGGCACAGGGACATGGGAAAGTGTATTGTACAAACAGCCATTCATCAGGGACCCTATCATAACGACGACCAACTTAGTCTCGTATAACCTAACATAGGCTTTATGACACTTCTAACCAAATACGTACAAAAACGCTGAGCGCGAACAACTGAAAAGTTTAACAACAACGGGGACACGACTGAATCACAATACAGTCGTGTCCCCGTTGTGGTCCTCATCACATCAGTGATGGAGTGGAGTCGAGGAAAACTTCGACGGATTGATACGTAGCACCGTGTGGATACGATTTCACGCAGTCTCCAGCTAGTAGACCAATAACAATAAGTCAGTATATCCGAATACTTAACTACGACTCAATTAACGAATTTTTGACAGATTCTTGTTGAAAACTGTAGAAGAATCGCAACTTGAGGCGTGTTTAAATATAAGTTACGTAGGTTATCAGAATATTACGGATGTAAATATCGATACGGTTGGGCGATATTGTTAACATTAACAACAATTCATTTAATACCTTTTTAATCGTTTTCATTCATGCTGATTTACCTATTACCGTCATGTAACCATAAAATAGAATTCAATAAAAACTTGTCACGGCCCATCATAACAAAAGCCTTCAATAACGGCACTTAATGTCACGTCCGAAATAATTGCAAATAGTATGATGTCATCACATCGTAATGATTAGGTTATGAAGAGATGAATCATCGGGGAATGACGATTGATTGCATACACTGATCGAGAGGTTATTTGCAATGTGAATGGTGACTGATAACGATGGTCATTTAGTGTGTTTATCTATGTAACCTAGTGACATAGCTGGTGCCTGGTACCTATGCTATATGCATTGTAAAGAAAAGCGTAGAACATTAGTTTTTTATACTATCAAGGAACGAAGGCAAGCTTCCCGCCTGATCGAGGGGTTACCTCAAGCTATGGACGCCTGCAACATCAGGGACATTACACGCGCATTGCTGACCCTTTTTGAAGAACCTCGTGTAAAGAGTTCGCGGATCTTGTTTACGCCTATGCAGGAAACGACAGTATTTCCACAGACGTATATAGGTTAGGTATCCCGTACAGCGTAGTACATAGTTTAATATACTACCAAGGTAAAAAACAGGCATGCGACGCGCCCGTTCGAGTGGTTATCGCAACCTATGGACATCTGCAGTATCAGGGACATCACACGCGCATTACCGACCCTTTTAGTCCTAGAAGACACTTTTTCCAAGATACCATGTAAAGAACTAGATCTTATTTACGCCTATGCAGGACACGGCAGTATTTACCCAGACCTATGTAGGTTAGGTATCCATATGGATTGGCTAACCCAAATAGCAAATTCTAGTTTGCATACAGGAACATCCTTTAAGCTTTATAAGCTCTAATCCAGTGGAAAAAGGTCATCATTTCTGAGAAAACCCCAGCGTACGAACACGATGAAAACCACGCATGAGTAATAAAAAACTAGTCAGTTAGGTAACACGGCCCTGATTGGTAGAGCATTCCTTTCCTCAACCATGTCCATACTGAGAGCGTGTGTTGACAGTGACGGCTATGACATGATTGGATGCGCCGGCGCTTATGGCTCATCAACAACATGAATGATTGCTGTGTTACATACGACATGAACTGAAGCAGGACATTTTGAAGCAATGTTTGCTGCGATAGTAGAGGGACAGTTTAAAAGTTTAATTTACATAAAGTACTTTATTTGTTAATGTAAATGTAGATACGATGAGTCATAGCCACAAGGAGAATAGTGACAGGTGAGTTCAGTTGGTTCAGGTACAGGTAAATAGAATCTGACGCATCGTTTTAACTAGAATATGCAATGAATTTATGTAGCTCTTCTTTCATAACAAAAAAAAGTACTAGATGTGACAACCGCTTTCTACAAAACTGTAATAAAAACAACTCCAATGCTACAGACCGTTCACCGTAAGATGTTTTGGGAAGAATCCTTCCCAATGCAGGAGACATGAACATTGATCATTCTACCTAATTCACAAACACACCATCTTTTTAAAAGGCATGTCACGTAGATAAACTAATAATTGACACATCGTGACTCGTAGAGCAAGAAACCAGTTATCGATTACCTAGATAGTAGTTCTAAATAAACCCACAATGAAAGCATTGAATCAGGTTTAGATATTAACCTGACTCTGCTATCGTGTGACAAACAATATGAATCAGTTATGAAACATTAATGAAGAAATAGCCCGTCATTTTGGTCGAGAAATCACGTACCTAGTTCGACGGTAAAACTGACTTTGCAGGTATAGAGGTTTGAGTTTGGAAGTGATATTTGACACTTGACGATACTTTAAACCGCTTGCACAACGTTAATTAAATGGCTCAATTTTGATGAGTGAGTTGTCGATGGGAGTTGTCAAACCATACAAATACGTCAAAGTTAATCAAAATTAGACCTTATGCAAGCCTTATGCAAGTGGGGCTAAAAGTACACACGGTTTCGCTAATTTAGAAATTTAATCGATTTGAAGAGTAACAATGTAAGTGAACGATTGACCAAAATTAGACAAGACTGGCAGCACCGATTGGTGGTGGATTGGATATCCGATAGGTGAAAACGTGAAAACTTACTGATTCGCGATAAATTTTTAAACACCGGTTTTTTTTTATAATATTATAATGGAAAAATCAAACATGGATTTACGAGTGTAAATCCAAAATAAGACCGAGCTATCCAAAGCTTCCAGAAATGGCCAGAATCTACATTAAAATGTCACATTCATGAGTTATTTCTATTTAGAGCAAAATATCTATGTATTGTATTAAGTCTGTCAATCATCTATAGTACCCATAAGACAAGCTCTGCTTAGCTTGGGCTAGATGATGTGTGGGTTGCTCAGCATTATTCATTCGAAATTTCGAATTTCAATCAAAAGTGTTGGTACACCGTGCTATTCCAAAGACGCAGCGGCGGCGGCGGTCGGAGATCCTGACGCCCGTATTCTAAACGTGTCGATCGGATAAGTTTGTACTATTTCTATTCCCGAAGAGATTAAAATTACATATAGCATCAGCATCGGGCGTGTTTGTAAATGTGTTTATTTAAAGCCGGCGATGTAAACTTGGAGTAGACGTCATAGATAGCGAGCAGTATAATGAATCTCGCAGGTGATTGCGGTGGCATGCGCGTGAGTCACTCATTGACATTCAGCGTGAGCCGCCGGCACGATAGTGGTTTCCTTTACTGGTGAGTAGAATGTACAAAATAATTCTGATTACTGCTTCAAGAGAGGTGTTCACGGGCAGAAAAGCTGCAGTAAACATAGTTGGCAGTAAAGCTGCCAATATGTTTACTATTGAGATATTTTTTTCAGTTTGTTTTATGAGTAATTGTGGGTTTTACGGGTTCAAATCTACAAAATATTTTGCTAATAGGTAGACATATTATTTTTTATATATATTTAAGAGCTACAGGTTACGTTTTGTCCAGGTACCTGAGCATAGCCATGGTGGTATTATAGAGAGAAGTGGCAAACTACTCCAACCACACTCAAGATAAAATGTTTGTAAACATGGCCCCCGTACTTAACCTAGAAACAACTTTTTTTGTTGTATATTTATCGACATCGGCACTGCTGCACTACTGGCCGATTTTATCTCTTTCCTACAATGCAAAACGCTGACAATATTTTTTCTAAATAGACACAATATAGAGGATTTTGGATTTTTGTGCTTAGTATTGTTAACAAACATTAGATCTTGAGGATGGCCCGAGTATAGATCCACGTTGCCACCAAAATAATAAAGAAGCCAAGTAAAGTAAAGAACCACTGAAATAAAATTGTTTCGACCTGTTGTTCGATTTGTTTACCGTCACCGTAAAAACGAAATCGAAGTTTCGGATTCGTTTTTGTGCAAACGCTAATCGCTAAGCGACATAAGAGTTTGTTTTGCACGAACACGAATCAGAAACTTCGATTTTCCTTTTCCGAGTAGGCCCCCAGAATGCAAGTTACCGAGTCGGTAAACTACGAAAGAACAACAAACAGTATTGTGAATGAAACACGTTTTCCTGACTTCCTCGCTCTCGAAACATTCATTGTTTGGATTTTCTGCGCGTGGGTCAGGATTACGTCACAACTTAGTTATTCCCGGACATCATGTTTCTTTGCAGTTAATAAACCTAAATTTATTTCTTATCTATGACATCGATGGATGATGGTGACATCTACATATGTGTGAATGAATAGGCCTAATAATAGTGTCAACAGACAGGTAATGAGGCATTTTCTTAAAAAGAAAAATCCACATTTAACTTAGAACTAAAACCTGGAGTGGATTTTGAACGGAGAGAAGCTAGGTTGTATAAGGGGTGTCCCACGTAAAAAGCACCCTCGTTTCTGTATGTTTGGACTATTTTTTGATTTATTACACGACGCTTCATTTAGGAAACTCTGTTCCTAAGGTACCGTAGTAGCAGAAATGGTATTATGTAGATTCTAAGCAGATCATCCTAATTTTGGAGTGATACCAATGTTATAAATTATCTAGAGTCTTTTTCACAAAATGTTTTAAAAGGATAAGTAAAATATCATGTAATAAATAAAACAAGTCTAGAATTTGTTAGGCGAGTATCTCTTCGAATTTTTGAGTATTTATTTGAATCGGTTTTTAATTTCTGGAAATGGAAAACCGATTCAGATTTTATTCCAAGTTAATTTGTTAAAATATGAAACTTTTGAACACTTTCTGAACACCGATTTAGATTTAATTCCAATGTAATTTGTTAAAATCTGGAACTTTTAAACACTAATTGTGTAGTGTAGTGAATAATGCCTCTGGCCTACAAGAATAACCATAAATAATAATTTAAATACCTATTTTGAAATACAATGTACCGTAAAGTACGAACAAAACTCGTAAAAACGTAGCAACTCCTTATTCATCAATCAATTGAGACAAGACACTCTATTTTACAAATGCCTGCATGATTCCACAAAATAAAGGCATACTAAAGATTTATAGTGCTTTATTCACAACTAGCAGTGCCTCGCGGTTTCACCCGCATAGTTTCCGTTCCCGAGGAAATTCCTGGATAAAACATAGCCTATGTCACTCACTGAAAAGTAAGCTTTCTAATTGTGAAAGAATTTTGAAATCGGTCCAGTAGTTTTTAAGTTTATTCGTTATATTCAAAAATACAAATCTTTCCTCGTTATAATATTAGTGTAGATGAAATGAAAAATCAAATAACAGAAACAAATTAGAACTAGTATTTACAATTGAAACCTATGAGCTAAATAAACTAAAATAAAATAGTATAAACACATAGTACAAAAAAAAATTAGGAAGTTTTTTCCTGTGTATTGTAGTAAATAATGGCCAGAGCTTAGTGGAATAACCACGGGAATAACCGTAAATAATATAATTTAACTACGTAATTTCGAAATACGATGTACCGTAAAGTACGAGCAAAACTCGAGGATCTCCATAACCATCAATCAAATGAGTCAAGAAACTCTATTTTACAAATCCCTGCATTATTCCACAATAGCAAGGCATACTTTTCATTGGCGGTAAATCAGTGTACTCTTGTTTGGTTTTGCTTCACGGTATAATAGGTAAATGAAATGAACGTTGTAGTGGACGGTAAATTTGTAGTAGGTACATACTTGGGTATAGCAGTTTTTGTAGTTTAGAGAGTTACGTGTTCATACAATGGGTTATTATTTCATTCACAGTCGGAACAGCACCGTAAGCCCTAAAGTTTGATGGCGATGAGTCACACTAACTCCACCTATTGTTTGATATTTGAAAAAATTGTCCTAATGGTACAAGTATTTTAAGGTTCCGTACCTCAAAAGGAAAAAAGGAACGCTTGGTGATCTAAGCAACAAAGTGATCTTTGTTGTCCGTCAGTAAATCCTTTTGTCTCAGGAACGCGTCGAGGTATCTATCTTCGTTGCAGTTAACATAAATAAATTCAAGTGCGTGACCTCTTTGAACCGTGACATAAATCAAACAAAAAAAACTGTCAAAGGTTACAGTCGCTATGTAAATTTAAATTGTAATATATATTAAAATGTAAATTTAAGGGAACCACATAAGTAAATAAATCAAATCCGAAAACCGTGAATTTGTAGTCATACATCAAAAAAATAATTTTGTATCTCCACGTAAAACCTATAAGGTAGGTACTTCCCGCACAACGTTCGAGATGATTTTTTATCTCGCCTTAGACGGCTTAGACGATCTATGTATAGTATAATATTTGATAAGAAAAAAGGACTTATAAATTATTATTGATTTAATTACATGGACGGAACCCTCGCTGCGCAGTCCAACTCGTAGTTAACGTTTTATTTAAACTAATTCTTATTTACTAACGACGTATCAGGTTTTTAGTTAACATCTATTTGGGTGTCTAAGGTAAATCAGTTTCACATAGAAAATTCAACAAGTCACCACAAGTGATTGCATAGTTCTTTCCTAAGTTTTTGACAGAACTGATTACTCGAACGAAGAAATCTGTCCAATGTAGAGTAAAAACGATTCGACACAGCTTTGATTAACAATCGAAAAGCTCCCAACGAAATCGAGTGAAACATCCTTTCGAAGAGATTATAATTATTTTTCTATGTAAACGAACGCAAGCGATAGTGAAAATCGATTGTCGTGTCGTGTTCACGATCGAATTATGCAATAGCTAAGGAAATGGAGCACGCAGCTTGATCTCGATACCGAACAGCGGAACGCAAGCAAGGCGCGGTTATCGTCAACTATCAGTAACAGGGGACATCTTCGATATAGAAACTCACTAGGATGATATAGACTCCCACTAAGCAGCTCAGTAATATCTCAGGGAATATCTTTAATGTAGAAAGCCAATGTGATTAATACAATATTAAATGAAAAATCTAATTGAATATTACCACTAAGGCATACAGAGATCTATACAGGAGGTCTATGTCCAGCGGTGGACGTCGACCAGCTGATATGATGATGTTGAAGGCAAAGAAGCTACTTGCTAAAGACTGTAGTTTGATACTGTATATGACAGGCTTGAGGTTCATAGAACCTTCAATATTAAAATAGAAAAGAATTCAAGAAACGTCAACAAGCAAAACTATAGGTATGACACAAGAAGATCGTTGTTTGAATCAGAGTTTAAAACTAATGCTGTATTAAAATTTCGCTTATTTTCCTTCCAATTGAATCCTATCTTAGGTTATTTCCCTGTGGGAAGACGTTTAGCGTCTCGTACAAGGATACTTTATGAAATGGCATGATGTCACCGCTCCAAATTCAGACAGTGCAAAATCTCCATTGAATCATGACTTTATCACTTCAATTTATTTCATTGCTCATCATATCCGTCCACTTTGTAACATACCAGAGTAATCACCAGATACCAAGACTGCCTTGTTAATGTGAATAAACAAGTACTTAAAACAAAAAAAGCAAGACAGAGAACTCAACACTTGGTTATATCAAGCCTGGTGATATGAACAAACATCTAGAGCTAAAAATATAATACACGGAATCGATGATATTTTTAGGAACAACAAAGCAATAATGAATTAACCTCCTAAAAATGTGTTGCTTAATAACGCAAAGGGTCTACCACAAAATAACCTCATAGCAACTAACGATATTCCTAATGGGCATACCGATAAACACAGACAAGAACGGTCAGATAACAAATTAGTCTGATACGACCTTCGGGGAAGAATGCCTTTTGAAGGCAAAATATTTAAGGCCGAGTAGGGTAGAAAAGAAACATAGGTTCGTAAGAAGAGGTAGCAATCAAACGGGTGTATTAGCCAAGATAAATAAAGCCTTTGATCCTTATTTATACTTATATCACCATTATTTATATAATATTTGTATGTGAAAATATCTGGGTATATTTTAGGAACTAAACAAGGAGAACGACCACGGTACTAAACAAGAAGAACGATTAGTGCGTACTGGGCAATCAAATTGCTATAGGCATCGAGTTACAATCCTAAGTAGGATTGTAATGCTCGATGGCTATGCTTAAAGATTTGCAGTATATCACATCATAGTGATATTGAAATATTAGAACGATGATATAACCACACTTTTCGCAACACCATTAGCATTATCCGTGTCATTACATCGCCGTGACAGGTGACGAGCACGAAGAGGAATTATTTATAACAGTTACTTATCTTGGTTTAATCCATTGTTCATAAGAATTCTTCAAACAAAGGGCAAGTACAAATACTGATGATCGATACCCTGATAAAAGTTAATCTAAAAGATAAGATACGCGCGCTTGCTGGCGCACTACACGTTCAATATTTTTGAATGATGACATTCGAATTCTTGTAAAATGGTATGAGCAATACAAAAGAAACTTATAACGAAAACAATTCATAATACATTGCATTACATAATACAGTTGCGACTTTAAAATTGAATAAAACTTGTTACTTATATGAGGACTCACATTGGAATTTGATTCCTCTAAAAATAAACTGTGACAGTATAATAATAAAAGCCGCAAAAATAGACGTTCATCAAAGAAACATTACGTTACGTCAACAATGAAAATGTTACAGCACATTAGACTACGATGCATTTTGATTATCCAACTAACTACTATCGTGGGAACCGCTGAATAGCTATGAACACTAAGACTTTAAATTACACACTCCAATATGTGTGCATTTTTGAGTAAACCTTGAACCAATTCCCATGAATATGAATCAAAAGTAATTTTAAATCAATGTATAAATAATTTGCTTAAATTTTGCAGAAACATAAGGCATGTGAGATATGGGACACTGAACATAGCCTTAAAGAAAGTCAATAAAAGTTAGTAGTAGTAGTAGTACCTTCGTGGCCCATAAGGTACTTTACTCTGTGGTCATGGACGATCCGTAGGTGCTTAAAGAAACATTGTAGCCGGTTCGTGATATTACGAAATAATCAAAGCTCAGCAAGGTCCACTGCGTGACGCACATGACCGCAAGCTGTTATAGAATCCGTAAATGCCACATCGCTTCGCACTTCCACAAGTCATTCCATAAATCAGTGCATGAGTTTGACTCAAATAATCAATGCGAATGTGGTTGCAATTTGTTTCGGTCTACCAAAACGGATCTAGGTTGCAACACATCACAACATGGCGATATTTCAGTCTAAACCGTAGCCAAGGCACGTCTAAAAGCCGGCAAAATCAATACGAAGTGCGACGAACCCAGACGTGGGGCTTCCAAAGCTGCAATGCACTGCAAGCCGATGATTTCTGATATCCACCTGACTTTCTAAGGTTTCCCGTGCAGCGGACCATTACGGGTTATGCGTTTTGTTGCAACAAGATTACGGTGCTTGCATTACTTAGTTACTCTATTTTTATAATTTGTCGTCGCAAGACATGCGTTTCATGATGAAATTACTGAATCTTGCATTTAATATACACAAGCAAATTTAGGATACCTACTATTGAAAGCTGTTTTGGAGAACATAAAAAAAGATACAAGGTTCAGAAAATATTAAACATTAGAAAATTCCCTATTAGCTTACAGATAAAGTTTCGTAGAATCATAAAGGTGTAAAGGATGAATACACAGACGCGATAAAAGCCTCTGACCTTCAGTTAGAGGTGATCGCCCTACCACAAAGGAAGGCTTTGCTTGTTACTAGACACAGGTACGAGTGCAAACGTACTTCTATTAATCATTTGCACAAAAAGCTTTTCGACTCACGTATAAAAACGATATTTTTTGTGGCCATCAAATTATCGATCAGATAATTCTAAGTTTTAATGGGTTCACGCGCCCCGTTCATGACAAATCATGAATATGGACGATTAGACGGCATTTTTTTATAAAACCCTGAGAGTTATAAATAACAAAACAATGCACTATACGAAATATTAACAACACAAATAAGTGCCTTTATGGATTCATGCTCAATATTTTTTCCAATCAGAGTATTAGAGCAGTAAACCAAACCAATGCATAATATTGGATGAAACAATTAGAAAAAGGGTTCAAAGTTCAAGGATACAATAACAATAGGAAATATTATAAGACCATACTTACTTATTTTAGAATACAGTCACAGCGGGACACGAAACACCGTCCAAGAATTCGATTAAATGTAGAGACTAATGCATTTCCAGACTACAATTTGCAAAAACGAAAAATAATAAACGAGTAAGAAAATGTTGCAATCCAACATTCCAAAATACCACAAAATAACAGTGTCAGAAGATACTATTTCGTAAAACAAACATTATTTTGGACTTTGGAGTATTAAGTTAGTACAAATACGAAAAACGCGATTAGGAGATTTTTATAGAAGCGGTTGAAGAAGGCAGTGTGAATGAACTTTAAACAGGGCTTATCGTGCACGGACTTACGGAAACGCTTCAATTGCAAAATGTAACAAATTAAATATAACAGAATTTACTATACTTACGGCTACAAAAAAACTTTTAAGCTATGTTTTTCCAGTACAAAATCGTGCGCTCGATCAAGAAATAGATCTAATTAAGCTCAGAGGGACGCGGACGCGAGGAATGGGAAACAGCTTACACCACCCTCGCAGTGATTCCGAATGATAGTCGACTCCAAATGAGATAGTTAGCCTGAATTGCCAGTAGGCAGGCTGAAGTGGAGTAGGAAGCCGTGGGAGGCCATTCAATGATGCGACTTAATGGAGGTCAAGATATGTGCCCCGTGGAACGAGCTTCGCGCATTGTTTGACGCTAGAACTCCATACACGCAAATTGGACGAGTTGAGAGATCACGCTTGCAGACACAATGTGCCTACGTAACTTTACTGGCTCAATTGAGTCTTGGACTATGGCAGAGTCAAAGTCAAAAAGTCAAAAATTCTTTATTTCCATAAATACAAAAATGTACACTTAGGTCAAATTCATAAAATAAAACACTGACACAGAAATAAAGTGATATTTTTGATTTCTGTCGCTTCGGTATGTAGACTAAAGTAAAGAAGCGACGAAGAAACCTTTAGCCTGTGAATTAAAGGCATTGGTGAATTTGGTAAAAAACCTGCAATAAGACTCATTCAGACCGAATGTACAGGAAAGTTCAACTAAGCAATCTAATATTTAAAGCAAATACTTGATTTAACTCCTCTGACAGTCCTAAACAAACATCCCATCACGTTAACACGTTGCATTTTGAGGTACATATGTAGTAAAATGAGGTCTTTCTAGCTACGACCTATGTGGCGCGGCGGGCGAAGATACGCCTGCCGCAGGAGGTTGCATTTTCGATTCCTGCCTTGGAACAAATGTTTGTACGATCTGCAAATATTTGTTACGCGTGTACTAAGTCTATCTATGTAATGTATTCTTGTAAGTATATCAATCAGTCATCTAGTACCTAAAACACAAGCTCAGCTTATTTTAGGGCTATTAGATGATCGTATGTGGATTGTCCAGCCTGGATTGATTCTATACTTCCTTCTTAACCTAACGTGTTTTGGATTGTCCAGCAACATAATATACTTATTTCTATATTCTATACTTCCTTTCTTAACCGTGTTTATCATATCTACAAACATTTCAGTAGGTGATCAATCCTCGGGACTCTATGAAACATTATTTAGACTGAAAGGAGTTCCCTGATTGAGTTATGTCTAAATATTGTGACAGGGTATTAAGCATGAAGGAAAAGAGATAAGCATCTGCAAGTCTTGGGCTTAATAGATAAGTGTGATCTTTTTTAAGCCTTTGCTAATACATGTTTTGAGACCTGAAATTTTATGTAATTTGAAAAATTAAACATAGTCAATTTCTTATTTCGATTATGTATAGAAAATTTCATTACAATAAAGTGTCGTTTCCAAAGATCGGTAAGTACGTTTTAGTTGTAAAAAACAAACCAATCTTTTTTGTTACTTTCGCTCTCATTTAATGATGAATTTGTTTTTTTTTTTAACCGAAAACAAATATACTTAGCTATTTCTTATGCAAAATATCATTTAAATCGGTGGCGTAGTTTCCAAATGAATCGGAAGGTACGTTTGTATGAGAGCTTAGAGGTTCCGCACAATCCGCACCCACCTTGAAGTTGAAGTAAGGGGGTTTCATTATGCATTTCGAAGGGTAAGCCTATATTGTCAAAGAGCTTAATCGAGGAAGCTCTTTGACAAAACTTTCTCGACTTTTTTTTTTACTTTCTCGAGAAAGTAGCACTAGCCTACTGTGTGGAAACAATATCAAAGTGCTTTATTATTTTTATCCTTTAGACCTTACAGGACTTATGGACACGTCACAAAACTCAGATTACTGTAAAACTAAGAAATAAAGTGATCACTTTGATTTTTTGTTCACTTGAATAATTTTAAGGTAAAGAAGCGAACAAGAAACCTTAACCTTTAGAATGTTAGTTTTCGAGTTGGAAGCAATAGTCGTCCAAGTTTTTTTATCGTCTCTACATAATCTGATATTTTGTAGTATGTCTTATACAAAGGACATGTTTGTCAATTTGTTTGAATTTATTCATTGATAATTTTTGGAACTCTGAGTTTTGTTATCTTCTGCTATCTCTGAGTTTGGTGTAGCGTATACAATGCCCTTTAAAAGATACATTAGCCTAGTTGTGGGCACAGCGTATACTTTACAGACTGTAAAGTAACTTCAACCCAAAACTTACACGTAATCATAGGCGAGTCTATTTTTTGAGTGACGTCAACACAAAAGAAAGATCTTAAGTTGGTCGAATGGTCGGATGTCTACAATGGCACTGGAATGCAGTCATGCCTGTTCTACATAATTGTTGTAACATTATTACACACTTAGGAATAACTTGATTTGCTATCTGTCTTATTTTAGCTGAGAATGTAACTTGGACTCGGACGGGAAACACACCCCTGTTGTTACAAAATTGTTAGACTCCAATTTTTGCGGCTATGTTTACCCAAAATTTATATGATAAAATAAATTATGCTGGACAATCCACACAGCACCAGCTCAGCTAAGCAGAGCTGGTGTTATGGGTACTAGATAACTGATATCTATACTAATATTATACAGAGGTAAGATTTGTTTGTGTTTGAATTTAGTAGGCTTCGAAACTACTGGACCGATGTAAAAAATTCTTTAACCATTACAATAATACATTATCCCTGATGAACATAGACGTTAAAATATACGCGTGCGAAACCGGGACGGACCGCTAGTACTTGATAGAGAGAATAAATTAAAGAGATAAATATTTTTCATTAAACATAGAAAATACCCAGAACACCCTGAACAAATATATGCACATCGTCAAACATTTGTCCCAAGGCGAGAATCGAAGCCGCTACCTCCTGAGTCGCAGGTGGAACTTCACCAGTCGAGCACATCAGTCGTCTAATAAGTTAAGAAGATGGTTACTTTTATTTACAAGCAACATTATAGTTACATAGAAATGGTCCTCCTTTTGAAACCGTCCGTATAATATGATCCTAAAGTATCTCAGGAACTAATAAGCTTCTCGTGTACCTACCTACAGCTAAGCTAGACGGTAATGTCATACTTAAGGGCCTTTATAACCTCAATTTTTTGTGTAAAGGATAGATATAGGATTTCACGTTCATAGGAGCGAGACAGGGCATAGCAACGCAAGCCCAAAAATCATGTTTAAGCTTATTAACTATTAATTAGGACCTTATTAAAAAAAAAGCATCATATAAAATGTTCTTTATACTTAGTTCTATTACCATGCTTATTCTCAAGATCTTAACTTCCGTATTTATTAAGAAATCAAGCTTTTAGTAAGAATTTAGAGGTAACTGCGATTTTTTTTCTAACGATAATATTTTATGGAATCGTGTTTTCGAAACATAATTATGCTCGGTAGAGTAAGTCCTGAACTTTACCCTAATTATATAAATTTCATAGTTAAATTTAAGTAGTAAGATATGGAGATCTTACGGTGTTGATTTGCGGTAGTATAGGCCCTTAAGGTTCATAACCTACCCTTTACTCCAATATGTAATATAGATAAGATATAATGGCCAATATAGTCTTAGTTAAAAATTATGGCGCTCATCAAGTCAAGCGAAAGTATAGAAATCGGCATTGGCAAATTCATCGTAACAATGCAATTTAGACTTGTTGTTGTTTGAGAAAGAATGGGTGCATTTAAAGTATTTTCTCACGGTTTTGTGTAGAAACTAGAAGTACAGTCGTGAACTCTACCCAAACGTACTTTCTGATGTATTTAGAAACTACACCCTTTATTCAAATGTTTTTTTTTGTACAAAGACATTCGTTGTTAATATTTATGTATGTATCTTGTAAAGAATTTAAGAATTTTTGTATACATAATTGGATAAGAAATAGTTATGTTTGTACCGTTTTAGTTTTTCTAAATCATCTTTAATTTAGAGCAAAAATACATTTCAATTCATTTGCAAGCTATTTTATTACTTTTGAAGAACGTTTGTATGGAAGCTTAGAGGTTCGCACCCACCCTAAGAACCACCCGTTTTAATCAAGCCAAAGGTAAGTCCAATCAAGTTTGGTACTTACCTTTCAGTAGCGTGTTACCTTTCCCATCTGAACTGATCTTCGTGAAAAATTACAAGGCTATAAATGATTTCTAAGGCTTTATTTTATCTAGGCAAAACTAATGCAACAGTCTGTAGATAGCTAATTTTTTTCAATTGTGAATGCTAGATCTAGTTTGTTTCTTTTGTGTCGGCGGTAGATATTTTTTATGGTTTTTATTTTTTATACAAGGCCAATATTTGCCGCTCATCTCATCTGAAAACAATTTTCTATGAAACCATGATAAAAGTAACTTCGATTAAATTGTATTTCATAATGCTCCCAGCATCTAGGAAAATAAGAGATATATAAAAATCAAAATCTCTTATTTTCCTAGATGCTCCAAAAATACCAATGAATCGGTTCTTTCAAAACATCATAAAAAGAAAACGATTTGCGGCAAACTACTTTTCCGGTAAATTATATACCTCTTTAAACGCAGAAAAATTTAAAAGCACACAAGATTTTGAATCTCGCGACAACCTCTCGATCTTAATAAAGATTATCTGGAAAAACTGTAGGTAGTGTTGTAAAAAAGAAGGCAGTTTGACGCGTTCTATCTACCCGTAAAGCGTTCTTGAACATGGACTACTAAATAATCATATGAGATTAAACATTATTACAAGCGACTGTACAACTTAAGGTCTATTATATCACCACCCTCAGGCTATTAAACCAGTTCCAATCATGAGTCAGTCTCAATTCGGTTCAAGTTCAACTGACCACGAACAAGGCAAAAAGTTATAGCAAATTAATAAGTAGGTGGTAACATTGAGGCCTTATTACTTTTTTATGGAATAAATCGTTATTTTTTTGCTTACGCGAAATAGGGATTGGAATCTGAGCTCTTTTGAGAAGGCTCGTGATGGGAAAAAGAACACCGTACCGATATCTGTCAGCAGCATGAATTTACATTTAGGCAATAATTTACATTTAGGCATACAATTGACTAAGAAAAAGTACCTAGGAGATAACTATAATAGGTAGTAGACATGTCTAATAGATTGGCGACAGGCCCATAATAGGCGCATGGCCCATGTCTTGGGTAACCGTGTACGATACTCAGAAAATTTAACAGTCTCTAGTCTAGGGTATCAAACAAAACTTTACTGATTCAATATTCAGATTTATATTTGGTTCAATGAACCGTGTTTACGATTAAATATTATTATAGGCCTGTGAAAGCTTGTTCAGTCATAGCTTATGCTCGATGACTGAGCAAGCTTTTATGACAAATACCAAACAGGTTTTGTTCCAAAACTTAAATTAGATTGTTGTTTTATTTTTGCGCCTCCTGCAGATCTATCCTGCCACCGATCTGCGATCTCCAACCCGTATGCCCAGCGTGGATTATGGGCATTACCCCCCTTAAGATTTAAAGCCAATAAGGCGCGTATGAGGTGGAGTCCTGCGTCCAGGAATGGACTGGTATAGTCTGTAGATGTAGAGACATTTCTCTATACTTTTTATCTAGATCTATAGATGCTATGTGAAACAAGATCCGTCAAGTGCGAGTGAAACTCGCGCGCCGAGGGTTTCGAATATTTGCCAATTATTTGGAGTCAATTTTTCAACTTTTTTCGAATGGCAATGTTTTGAAAAGTAAACTACCTACAGAAATTACGATAACTGTTTTAAAATTTACAAAACAATGCCTTATATTTGATAACCCAATAGGTAGGTAGCACGCGCACCGTTTCGATAAAAAAAAACCCTCCTCTTCGACCATTTTCAAATGAATTTTTTTTACAGCTACTGGTGATCGAACACGTTCATGTGCATTGTGGGCAATGAAAGTGTTATTAAGAAAACTTTTCAGCCGTTATCATAAGTTTATGGGGGGCGGGTTCGAGCCCCGCCGAATTCGAAATTTTTGAGAAATTGTTTCATACCCAGAGTGCGGGTAAGCAATACAACAAAAAACCTTATCATAAGTTTAGTTACCAATATCAGCGTCGTTTGTATTTGTTAGGGTAACAAAATTCAAGGATAGGTATAAAACCAAATAATTTATTTTCTATTTACACGGCGACACTATCTCGGCTATATCGATTACTATAGATTACGGGCAGTTCTGGGACTGGGTGCAGTTTATTGCCCCTCGTAATGTCACTCTTTTTTACTCTTTTCTGATATGAACAACGGAGGTGGTTCTATGTTTGCCTGTACTGATATTTTTTATGTATGTCCATCGATGTCATCGTCATTTATGGACCGATTTGGGTGATTCTTTTGCAGATGTATATTGATCCCTAGGTGGCCCATATTTTATTCCGGTGGATTAGTATTTATCTCGCAAAACTTCGGTTATAAAACAATCAAAGAATTAGACAGTTCTATATGTTATAGTCCCGAAAGTAAGAACAACTGTCTAATGTTTTTTCCTTTTAAGAGGCCAAGATGAATTTAAATTGGGGTTGATGCAAAAAGAATCAACAAGACAGCGCAAGTACTTTGCGATTTTAATAAAAGGTTTTTTCCCCGACATAGTGAAATTATGCACAATATAAAAATAGTTCAGATCCCAGCAGTAAGTATATTATGAGAAGAAATAGTCTAAATTCAACGGCTTTCGCATCTACAATCTATAAATGTAAGTGTGTATATTCAAAACCTGTTTTACCTCTTGGGATTACCATTCGGACAGAGGTAAGTTTAGGTTTTCCGCCTTACATTTAGGATTCAAGCAGAGATATCTTGAACCTAATTTCTAAGGACAGAAGTTACCTTTTCATCTGAGACTGCCGAAATAATTGTATGGAAAGTTTTACTTGTAGTTTATCTATCGATTCGAACAACCGTTATCGGACTGGTATCTCCGTTAACAGCTTGTTTATTATCTGTGGTTGGTTGCTGACTCAATTTCGATAGTTGGAAACCAATTGCAACCCCATGCATTACAATACAACACAAAATTAATCAAGAAACAGACATAGACATCAAATATGAAAGTATAATTTCGATCGAAACCGACTAAGATTCCGTGGCTTAGTTGGTTAGATCACACCTGTACTGAGTATGGGAAGCAGGTTTGAATCCTGCCGAAATCGATTTTTTTGGGACTTTTTAAAATTTCTTAATTTATTTTCTTATAATACAAAAAACTTCACCCTCTGCCAAAGGAGCCGTCATCACCAATTCCAACATTATACATTTTTGTGAATTGAAAGATAAATTTTGTTATAGCTTTTAAATATGGTCTGAATTCCTTCATCAGAACAATCAAGAGCTGAGTGGGATCAATCAACGGAGTGATGTCTAATGGAAACAATATGACGGCCTTGATTTCAACGAACTTATTGTTTGGTGTGAGTGGAGGCATAATATTAAAGGTGGTCTGACCCGCACGAACTTACGGAGGCCTGACAAGGGAGGCAAAGGCAATAGTTGCGCTTCAGACCTAAAATTTTTAAAACATTATAAGAAATGGAAATGGTACCTACTGTGCTTTACATCGACATGCGAAATCGTAACATATATTTGAAGAGTAATCGGCGTTTTGGCCAAATAGCCGATATATCGGCCTTGTCAGCGCAACACCTTTGTCTGTCTCATTGTGCCCAATGAAGATATAATATTGAATAGATAGAAAGTGCTTAGTTGTTCATACAGCTACACATAGGTGGTTATGGTTCGTAATGCTCGTATGATCACGCGATCTGTGATATTTTTACTCAAGTGCTTGTTATTCAAATGTATTGGGTGAGGCAATGAATTCATTATTATAAATGACTGTAAATGTTTCCAGATAGATTAATAACAAAATTCTTATAATGTTTAAATAGCTACAGTTTAGGTAGGATAAGGCCCATTGTGCAACACTGTTTTTATATCTTTTTTTTTAAATTATTTTCTACGATAAGATAAGATAAAATTTATTAATTATAAAAAATAACAAACTTAAATACTAAAAAAATAAATTAAGTAAGTCCGTGAATTTAAATAATATTGTCAGTATGTAGGTACATTGTTTTTATATGTAAAACTATGTTTTCTTGGTGTGCAATAAAGTGTATTGTATTGTAGGTAGGTAGACTATAGGTTAGAGATATTAGATAATGTGCTAGGAAAGTATGTATGCGATATTAGTATATTCAGTAAATAGCCATTTAGTAATTTCTCTATCTGGCTGAAGCATTTTACGGTAAAGAATAGCATCTTCAAGTAGTTATTCTCCTATCAACATCATTTTACAGCCTAAGGTAAGGCTATCAGCAAAGGTGTTTATATCATGTGTAGCCATGGCCTAAATAGTCCGCACCTTCTATAAAAATTATGCGACACATCTAATCTAAAAACAAATAGCAAGGGACATGATAAGATATCATTATCAAAGTACTTTACAAACATTTTGAAATCAGGTTAACTTCTTTTATATTTAGTTTGTTTTACCTGTTATAAGATTATTGGATAAAGAAATAATCATCATTCCACTTAAGTCCTAAGAAGTGGTGTAGATTTCCATCTATACCTAGCTATTCTCGTCTAAGAAAAATAGGTGACTGTAGTTTTATTTATTTGGGATTCCCAATGATTCTCATTTTACAGCTAACTTTAAAAGCTAAATGTTATTGTCATTATTCTAGTAACAACTTCTTTGTTTGTTATGGTATAATGTTGAGGTAAGATTTCAATTTTGTTACATGAACTGGATTTTGAAAGGGTACATTTATAAAGCATACATTTTTTACCATGACAGTGTATGTAACTGTAGGGACAAGTTCACACCTGGCAATATTCCGGATCCAGTAAATGAATGTTTTCAGTGGTAAAAGATTCATAAAAACTTATTGCGTAAAAATGGTTTTGCTGTGTGAATGCATTCTTAGCCTATAATGTCAAAATAAATTATTTATGATAGGTTTTCATAAACATACAGGAAGGTATTTGTTATAAATATACATAATTCATGGATTGGATGAGAGTCAGTGGTATAAAAATGCTTCTGTGTTCAAGTGTTCTATTAAATTCTATTTGAGGCCACGTTAATAGCATCAGAGACTGAGCCACTTGAGATTACTTGATTTACTAACTCAGATGATCTAAATTAAAACATGGTTCTGTACAAAATGTATGTATTAAAATGGAAAAATGAAATTAATAATGAAGCAACTAGTAGCTTTAAATTCTGAGCTTAGTAATAGGTAAATTAGTTTTGGGAAATCTATGATCTAAAAAATGGTCTTACAAACAACACAATAGAATAGGAAGTATACAAGGAAATCCGAAATTTGTTTACGCTTACAAAACATGGTTTGAACAAGCTAAGAGCAGTAATTACAAAAGAACCATTATTTTCACAAGTACTTACCTTGCGGAAAGCAAACAGCTCATTCTGTAGCTTCTGCCTCTCAGCAGAGGGCTGCTGACCTTTCCCTCGTATGAACTTTAGCATTCTGCCGGCCTGCAACAAAATAAGCACTTAGCACTAGGCACAGGCACTCAAGTACCAATCATCAAAGGTAAGGAACCCCACCATTGTTAACACGCGCGCGCTAGTTCCTCGACCGGCATCGACGAGCCGACTGGAGCACTGAGCAGCGATCGGTCAGGCTGACTCGCTAACTAGCGTCTCGACAGCCCCCGTACTACGATAATAATCACACGGGCTTCTCGTAACGACAGCCGGCTCACAGATAACACTATCTACCTACGTTACGATGGATGTCTTAAAGAAAACCATGCTATTTATCATCACCTTGTAGCGTGTAAGACTCGCAGACAACGCCTGCTTGACGGGTTCTGAGCAATAGAAGAACTACATTCCGGTCCGGGTTACCATACGATGAGATTTTAGGGTGAAATGCAAGGTTACATACCGTCAGATCACAGATTGATGTGTTTATTTGATAAAATCCAATAATAAACGTAAGATGGACAACACAACGAGCTTATAATTACACACAGACATGAAAAACTCACAATCACAAATTTTGTAAACGAAACGAACAAACGTACGCTGTGCAACGGCACACACACTAGCGCCGCGCGATGACGTGCGAAGCGAGCGAGCAAGCGAGCGTGATGTCATTTTTGACGGTAAATTGACAAAAAAAGAATACCACAGATAATAAAAATGTTACCTGGTATAAAGTTCTCCCAAAAAATGTGTAATTTTGCAAAGACAAAAATATCAAATATTTTAGTAGTGCACTTGTTTTTCAACCAAAACTGTCCTCTACGACAATGCAAGCAGCTTTATTTTTTTGTGTTTTTTGACTTTACTTTTTTAGCAAATTTACTGCCCAGCCTCGGCGTGGTGTGACCCGCACAAGAGTGCGACGACGGCGGCCGCGGCGCGGGCGGCGCTTATTTTGGTCCATTTCATTTTAAATTTAAGGTGTTATGATTTCATTTTAACGTTACACAACTTACCTACAAATTCCAAAAATTTCTTACAATACGCTATAATTATGAACTCAGATGAGATAGACACATGAAATCAACTTTAAAGTGAATGTGTGGGTAATTAATTACCATGTCACCAAATTAAGACATTGCGTAGCCATAGCTACTAAAGTGACAAAACTATTGCTGTTCATCTATTGCTACACAATATCTCCTACTGAAACAAATTTCGTCGGTAAACATAATAATATCAAATAAAGCAAGTTGCGAGAATATTGTCGCAATGTGGGAATTCGTTAATTCATGTTCTGGCAGCATTGATATGAGACATGTCAGGAACAGTGACATTTAGTGGTTTCTTGACAATGACAAAATATTATCCTCGTGAATGGAATACCGTGAATCTTGGACAAACAAAATCACCTATATTTCGAAATGAATGAACGCCATCTTACGAACATTCAACCGAAGAACTAGAAAGTTCAAAACACCATTACAAGAATGTGAAAAAATTCTATGTCTATGGTCAAGAGCGAGTATAACTCGCGTGGTTTCGAATGAGGATACACTATTTTAGGTAGTACCGGATGATGAATTTTTCAACTTTGTTCAAAATATTTCAAAAAGAATGAAACCTACAGAAATATGGATTTTTTTTTTAATAGATATACAAACCGTTACAAATAATATATTACCTTGCATTTGATACCGCACTCGGATAGGTAAACCTCTTTTTTTTTAAAAATCCGCCCCTTTTTGACCTTTATTCTAAGTGTTATTTTTACAAACTTCTCTTTATTTTTCCTGTAAATTATAGATCTATCTACAAACGCCACATACCTACATTGTTCATGGATCGCTCCGTAAACTTCGGAGATAGGGGGAGGGGAACGGTCAATTTTTCGACTTTTTTCATAATATTTCAAAACCGTGTGAACCGCTGCTAGTTTGAAATAATAAAACATTTAGGTAGGTACATTTAAAAACAGTTCGATCTAGCTTTCAAGATCTCTCATTTGGTGGAGATCGATAGCTACATTTGATTGCATGTGTTAACGCGCTGGTAAGGTTACACTTGAAATTTTGCGAATGGAGGCCTGCACCCATGCCTTGTCTGTCATCCATAATATTGAAAACCCCTACGGAACGTAGGATCCTAGATCTTTGTTGAAAACCGATGACAAAGTATTCTTTGTTATGTTGGTTGTCTAAGCCTTCCAAGAGCTCGCTGTGTTTCCACAGTTGACAACATCTCAAAGAATACCTACGTAAATTTAGGTACAAACAGGCAAAACCGAATAATTTTAAAAGCCATATGGCTATTAATTTTGAGAAGTCTGACGAAGTCCTGTTGAAATATTGAATTGTCACAACTACAAATGGCTGAAAAGACTCATCAAGAATTGGTGACCCAGGAGTCGATGTGGATCTACAACTGAAACGTTGGCGGCAAAACTATAAAATTTGCCAATGATATTGTTTTAGTCTACACAAGAGTCCGAAATAAACAACTCGCGTTTTGAAAAATTTAGCGCCCAGCCATATTTCTGTTGTTAAGTTTGTGTGCAAAGCGTAGGTAAACGAAAATTAACCTCGATGTAGGATGTATGTAGTTTGTATATAGTATGATGTATATTTCCCTGTTCCGAGAACTCGATTCATCTCCTTCATTAGTTTGCCAATTTTGCGTGCGGTTATGCTTTTACATTTAACGATCCTGATAGTAGAGTACCTACCTACATACATACCTACCTAAGGATTTATACTCGTATAGTATTATACCTATTATGCCTATAATTACTTATAAGTATTATTCTAATGAATCTAGGTAGGTACTAATTTTGAGCCCAAACAGTACTATACCTACTTATAAATCTGTGGCCCAAATAAACTGCTTTATAAAAAGAAGCTAATATATACTATGAAGGCGTAAATAGAGATATGAACAAGCAAAAAAGCTCTCCCAAACGAAGTAAGTTTCTCGAATTAACATTTAGAAAGGTAGGTACCTACCAATCTACAGGTACGTACCTAGACCCTAGCTAGACGTAGAGAGGTTATCTAACCCGACACAAAGAAAGTAGGTAGGTAGGTAAGTAAGTATCAAGTAGAGTAGATATTTGAAGTAGGTACGTACGTACCTAAGCTAGTACCTAAATTTATGTATTTTTAATTATAAATTATAATAATAACTAGGTACCTACCTAATGCTAGACAATTCACACAGTATTGTCTAGCCCCAAGCTAAGCAGAGCTTGTGTTATGGGTACCTAATAAAACCTACCTTTATAAAATACACAGTTCTATTAAAATGCTTTTTTTATAATTATTATAAGCCGTCAAACGTAAGATGTCACCCCGAAGAAATTTATATATTTATTTATATTTATACTAGCGGTCCGCCCCGGCTTCGCACGGGTAGTTATTTTAGCAATAAACATGCAATAAAGCTCAAATTGACTACGTTTTAGTTACAAATCATTTGTATGGGAAAAAGAAGGGCTATTTTTAGGGTTTTTCCAGCAATAATTCTAATTTTTCTCGCCGTAAAAACCATCCTTGAACTTCAACGAACATTTTAAAAAAAGATTTGGCCAAATTGGTCCAGGCGTTGTTGAGTTATGCGCTTACCAACACATTTTGCGATTCATTTTTATATTATAGAAGATAATATTACGGGATAGAGCATAGGCTTAGGGTAGGTACCTACACTAAATAATGATACCTCTCTGTTAAGCTACCTTATATATTTATACCTTCACCTACTAGTAGACCTACTACGAATTAAAATTCGCGTATGGTAATTTTGAAAGATATCTATTAGGTATGTAATACGTAGTACGAACCACAGAGAAGTTCACGGGTAAGTAAGCAAGATTGCACAATCCGCCGTTCCCAGCGAATAATATCGTAATCGAAAAAGTAAAATTTTACAGGAAAAATAAAAAACCGTTTTTTGCCAATAACTGCTAAACTATTTTACTTATCGGCCTCATTTTTATACCAAAAGATAGCTGTTTTTTTTATATATAAGTGATATAATTTTAAATATTACTACGTTTACGAATGTAGAGTTGTGAATTAAAATATGTCTTACCGGAATCAAAGACATAACTTTACACCGTAAAGCAACATTACGATTTTATTCGCGGAAATTGCCGATAATGGCCTGTACAGTAATAGGTAATCGCGATCTTATTGAAATCAAAATAGTGATGTAGGTTGTATCGGTAATGCAATGTTACCATTTTGTTCGGTACTAAATTAAGCTTTAATGAATAAGGTAAGTTTGAATTACGTTTATATTCTACGGAGAGTAGAATATGTTTAGTAAATGTGAAAATAGGTTACTGTCAAACTCTTTGCATTTTGAGAATCGGTATTGAATGAAAATCTAAGAAAACATACAAAATTAACGCTTTAATTGTAGATTTTAATAGATCTTTATTAAAATCTTTAAATCTTTATCCCGTCGTATACTAGACACGAATCAGGGACTCGCCCTCGCGAAGGTTTTGTCAAGGAAGTGTTAGGCACTGTGGACTGTGGAGTGATTAAATGTACCTAATCGAGGGTAGTTTTACAAGAGAACGGACGGCGTAACACGTTGTTACCATCCTCTATCCCACAAACACCGTTCCTACCCGGTATTTGAGCCAAAAAAACCTCAACGCGTGTTCTTACAATTGCATTTTTTGCCATATAGGGTGAAACCGAAAAGTTATTAGGAAAGTGCCCAATTGTGATCCGCCCGCTAATATCTTTCGAGTTCTGTTTGATTTACCTACCTAACGAGGTAGTGAGTGGGTATGTGCTAAGTTGGAAATAGTGAGGAAGATTCAGTGTTTGCGTTGATGTATTTTTGGTCAACAAGATAGCGCAACCGTGAGCATCTAGGCGAGAACAAACTCTTAAGTAGTGCAAACAGCTGCGTTATGATTCTTACGATTCATCGCGATCCACAGCAAAGGATTCATGATGATGAAAGAATTACAAACAGGTCTGGCTATTGTTATGTTTTGCAGGATATTTACGTAGAGGTACATTACACGCTACGAGTTAGGACTGCACTTATAGGCAAGCTAACGAGCAGCAATGTAGAGTTCCAATGGCGTAACTTGCACGAGAGTGCACGTAAGTACCTCCCTCATCAAGTGTTTCATAAGTGAGCCATTATATTATATTTGACTTGCCTATCGACCTTAGCTGCCTACAGAGCTGCAGACTGAGACCAGTTATATCGGATACGGCGTGTTTAGCCTAGTAGGTGATCAATTTGTTGTTGATTTTTGACAAATTAACACTACTTGTCGAATTGAAGATTTTTGTGTTGTGAGTTGTTTACATCCTCGGCACGACTGCTGATTGAACATGGTCAGGTGCGGCCGAGCCAAGTTGTTGATGTACCTATGTTCCAAATAAGGTTAGAAGTAGAATAACTGCTTAATATTTTTTATTTGCAATCAGCAACTACGGCATACGCCTCGAGCGTGGACTGCGCGACTTGGGTGCTGTTCGGCGCGGCCTACGCGCTTCTGTGCGGTCTGCCCGCACCAGCGAGGGGTGCTCGCTGTCCAGCGCGGTCTGCGCGCACCAGCGAGGTGTGCTTGCTGTCCAGCGCGGCCTGCGCGCATCTGCGAGATCTGCTCGCTGTCCAGCGCGGTCTGCGCGCCCCAGCGAGGTCTGCTCGCTGTCCAGCGCGGCCTACGCGTGTCGGCGTGGCCTGCGCACTCCAGCGAGGGATGCTCGCTGTCCAGAGCGGCTTGCGCGCTCCTACGCGGCCTGCACGTGTCGGCGTGGCCATGCGCACTCCAACGAGATGTGCTTGCTGTCTGGCGTGATCCGCGCGCTGTCTGGCCCTATCCGCGTGCTGTGTGGCGCAATCCGTGTGCTGTCGCTGTGACGGCGTGGCGCGATCTGCGTGCTTTGTGGCGCAATCGGCGCGCGTATGCGGCCTGTACGTGTCAGCGTGGCCTGCTTGGCTGCCAGGCGTAGGGGCTATACCCAGCAGACGTGTCTCTGACGCGTAGGGGCTCTGCCCTAGCCGACGTGTCTCTGACGCGTAGGGGCTCTGCCCTAGCAGACGTGTCTCTGACGTGTAGGGGCTCTGCCTCGCAAACGTATCTCTGACGCGTGGGGGCTCTGCCCTAGCAGACGTGTCTCTGACACGTGTCTCTGACGCGTGGGGGCTCTGCCTCGCAGACGTGTTTCTGACGCGTGGAGGCTTCTCGAACGCTTTTAGCGTGTTAGAGCTCTCGGAGCCCTAGCTCCGTAGGAAGTGGCCCTGTCCACTTAGACGCGTTCCTAACGTGTGTAATAAATCGTTTAGGCACAAGTCAGGAAGGACGAGCGAATCTGTATCTGGCGATGTATGTTACTGCAGAGTTGATGAATGTCTGTGTAAAAATTATGGAAAACAGCTTAGTGAGCGTGTTTGAATGAAGGCCTTGGATGTGTGATGGATGAAAGAGTAGGCCATAACATAACCGTTTATTGGATGATCAAGAGTTGTATTCTTTCATGGACTCTGACGATGACAGTGATGACGGCACAGCTGGTCCCTCCTGCGCCGCTTCTCGCTTCGATGGTGCTCCCGACGTCGACGGGCACACATCGGGCACAAAAATACCTACGTTATTTTACTTTAGCATTAGTACCTAGGTACCAGCTTACCTGGATTGCGGAGGCCTGGTTGTAGTAAATTCAGCATTTTTCTGGCACGCGGGTTCCGTAAGACTTGTTTATTCATTCTTCAAAATAATTAAACACTGACTAAAACACAATAGGCACAGAAAAACTTGTCATCTAACTCCAGAAAAAAGCACTCAAAATCAATAGACAGGTACCTATCAATGCGCGTCACTTCACATTGTAAACAAATGGGCGACTAATTAGAGTAAATATTATCATCGTTGAAATTTAGCACGTGCTGGGTGGGGGGCATGTGCTATCACTTTCTTATACCTGAGGACGAAATGAGAGCGACGACTTTTGCTTGCCAAAGCAACGTCTCGGGATCTCGTAACCTGTCATTACGTGGGTAAATCATCGCAACCTATTATCGCTACATAGATTGCGATTGTTTTATTTATTGGTAAAATACAATAATCGATGTAACCATTCCAGATTTTTTGAATAATATATTTTAATAAACTTTATTGAAATAAAAGGCTTGAATTTTAACCGGAATATGAGGGTTTTATACCTTACATAAAATAAGTTTTATATTTTTTACCCGAATAAAATCGCAATTGCATCTTACAAGAAAAAGCGAAACACCGAGGAGTGAGTAGTGACCTGTTACGATGTTATTCGGATCGAAGTGTTGTTTTTATTTTTCGATTAATATTCAAGTAAAATCCATTGCAAAAAGCCTAACTCGAGAACTACTCGTACGATTAGCCTGAAAAAAATTCACAAGGTGTAATCACACCTCGGGAACAATTATTTCAAATAAAAGCACTTGTATCGTTATAGTCGGTTACCATTTTATTCGGTTGGAGCGGCGAATCTACGCTTTACTAAAACTATTTAAAGTCAAAAGTCGGTCAAATGTCTTTATTTTCATAAATACAAAAATGTAGGTACACTTAGAAAAGGTTTAATTCTGAAATAAAACATTGACACGGAAATAAAGTGATATTTTTGATTTCGGTAGTTTCGGTATGTACCTAGGCTAAAGCAAAGAACGCTTCTTTACGAAGAACCTGATATGTTGTTGTTATTTTTCGAGTTGGAGCAAAACCCGTCCCAAGCTTTTTTTATCTTCTAGGATCTAAAAGAACTTACTACAAAATATCAGGTTATCTAGAATCTAGATAATCTGATATTTTGTAGTAAGTGTGGTGTATGCAAAACTCCTTTGTATTGAATTCAGCGACGAGACATTATGGCATCTCTGTCATCGTGACTTGTACTACTAATTTTATTTCAATAAAACCATATATAAATGGTTTCTCGTTTTCTCTTGTATCAATTTATTGAAATAATAAAAACGTAGTGAAATATGGCGACAATTGCTCGTCTACTTCGTCCAGAGAAATTTGATTGCGATCCGACGACGCCAGCCGCGGATTTAAAATATCGACATTGGAAGCAGACTTTTCTAAACTTTCTCTCAGAAGAAACGGAAACGGCAAAGGTATCTGATGATAAACAATTTAAAATATTGTTGAACTATGTGTCTCCTAACGTATACTCGTTCATACGAGAAGCAAAAGAATTTAAGAAAGCTATAGACCTGCTAGATAAAATTTATCTGAAATCTAAAAATGAAATTCATGCTAGATATATTCTAACTTCAACCAGGCAAAAACCCGAGGAGACGGTGGCTGATTTTTTACGTTCTTTACAAAAGTTAGCTTTCGAATGTAACTTTAAATCTGTCAGTGCGGAAGAATACAAAAACGAGTACGTACGTGACGCTTTTATTGCTGGTATACATTCTCAAAAAATTAGAGAAAGACTACTTGAAAATTTAAATATAAGTCTTGAGGAAGCGTACAATCAAGCTATGTCACTTGAAATGGCTACAAAGAATTGCATTGATTTCAAAACCAGCCATCCCTATTCTGCGATGGAGCTCAATCAAATTAAAGAAGTCAGTCAAGTGGAAAACAGCCCCAACCTTAATGCGGCTCCCACACGCAGGCGTTGCTTCTTCTGTGGTGGCAACGTTCACCAAAGATTAAAATGCCCAGCCTTTCATGCCACTTGCCAAACCTGCGGGAAGAGAGGGCATTACGCAAAAGTTTGTAGAAGCGGAAACATTCCCATCAATCCGACTAACAATGCCATAGTAGAAACAGATGAGTTAGACCTATCCGCCATCTCAGCAGCATCCCCAGCTAGTTTACGAAAGACTACAGTTTCAGTCACTATCAACAACTACAAAGCTGATGCCTTAATAGATAGTGGGAGTTCAACAAGTTTCATAAACAAAAATTTCGCACAACTTCTAAAACTTAAACGCCGGCCTTGGAAAGAAATCGTAACATTGGCTTCAAAGAACAGGACATCACTGGTCGATGGATTTTGTACAGCGAATATCAAGCTCTGCGAGCACATTTATAAACAAAAACCACTTTATATCCTAGACGATCTTTGTGCTGATGTAATTATAGGCCATGACATTTTATGCGATCACTCATCACTAGAAATTACTTTCGGGGGCCCAGAAAAACCGCTTAAGATCTGCAACGTTATAGAATCTGTTGTGCCTCCAGTTTCGCTCTTTACTAATCTATCAAGTAACATGAAACCAATTGCTATAAAATCGAGAAAACGCTCTGAAGCTGATAATCAATTTATCAAAGATGAAGTCAGCAAACTCCTGAAGGATCGAGTTATAGAACCTAGTAATTCACCATGGCGAGCCCAAGTCTTGGTGACTGATGGCGCAACGCATCGCAAACGACTTGTTATTGATTACTCTTTAACAATCAACAGATTTACTGAGCTGGATGCGTACCCTTTGCCTAATATAGAATCAATAGTATCAAAGGTAGCAGAATATAATTACTTCAGCCAAATTGATTTACGAAGTGCTTACCATCAAGTGCCAATTTTACCGACCGAAAAAAAGTATACAGCTTTCGAGGCATGCGGAAACTTATACCAGTTTACTCGCATTCCATTCGGCGTTACCAATGGAGTTGCCGCGTTTCAAAGAACATTACACCATGTCATATCGAAAGAAAAACTGACAGGAACTTATGCGTACTTAGATGACGTAACCGTATGCGGAAAAACAAAGGACGAACATGACCGAAACTTAAAACGATTTAGAGAAGCTACGGCTAAGTACAGACTTACTCTGAATGAGGACAAGTGTGTATATGGACAAGAATCTATCAAACTATTGGGGTACAAAATTGAAAACAATTCGATTCGGCCAGACGAAGAACGTCTCAGTCCCCTTATGAATCTGCCGGTCCCAACTGACTCACAAGCCCTTAAACGAACGCTCGGTATGTTCGCTCATTATTCTAAATGGATTGCAAATTTCTCAGAAAAGATAAGTCCACTGACAAAGATTTCGGAGTTTCCTTTGAATGAAAATGCTATTGATTGCTTTCAAAAACTTAAAATAGAGATAAAAAAGTCATCTTTATCTGTAATCAACCCGAACGATATATTTACAGTAGAAACCGATGCATCGGAGCATTCCATTGCAGCCTCTCTGTCTCAAAATGATCGTCCAGTGGCTTTCTTCTCTCGCTCGCTGAACGACTCTGAACGCCGTCACTCTTCAATCGAAAAAGAGGCGAGTGCTGTGGTTGAGTCCTTAAGGAAGTGGCGACACTATCTTATTGGGAGACATTTTTTGCTGATAACTGACCAAAGATCCGTCTCTTTTATGTTCAACCAATCTCATAACAGCAAAATTAAAAACGAAAAGATTGAGAGATGGCGTCTCGAGTTATCTAATTACAAATATGATATAATTTACCGCCCGGGTAAAGAAAACGTTACCGCTGATACTCTTTCCCGAGTATGCTCAAACATGACCACGAATAGACTAAACGAGTTGCACAATATGATGGGACACCCCGGAGTTGTGCGGATGACACATTGGGTACGATCTAAAAATCTACCTTATTCTGTAGATGACATTAAGAAGATGACATCTGTATGTCGAATTTGTGCAGAAATTAAACCAAGATTTTTAAGGAAGCAGGGAATTCTCATAAAAGCGACCGCACCATTTGAGAGACTTAATATTGATTTTAAAGGACCCTTACCTACAGACACACAAAATCGCTATATATTAACAATTATAGATGAATACTCGAGATTCCCATTTGCGTACCCCTGCAAAGATCTGACTGCAAGCACCGTTATAAAATGCTTAAAGGATTTATTTACCACTTACGGTGCTCCGCAATACATCCATTCAGATAGAGGGACTGCGTTCATGTCCAATGAATTACGGACATACTTAATATCAAAGGGAGTTGCATGTAGTCGAACCACGCCGTACAACCCTCAAGGTAATGGGCAGGTGGAGCGTCTCAATGGTACCTTATGGAGAACTGTTAAGTTATGCCTTAAAACCAACAACTTAGAAACAAGTCGCTGGGAGAAAGTTTTATCGCCCGCTCTACACTGCATCCGTTCATTACTGTGCACAGCAACAAACGCCACTCCTCATGAAAGATTTTTCAAACACTCTCGTCGGACAGCCAATGGAGAATCTTTGCCAACATGGCTCTTAGTACCAGGCCCTATATTAATGCGAAACAATCATAGACAATCAAAATATGATTCTGAGGTGGAAGAAGTGGAGCTTTTAGAAGCTAACCCATCTTATTCACATGTAAGACTACCAGATGGTCGGGACGCTACCATATCAAATAGGCAACTAGCTCCTCTCCCGCCAGTAGAAAATGATGAATCTGAAACTGAAGATCGTTTCGAGGATGCCGAGGGTGAAACAGAAATACCAGTCATTGAGAATCAAGACCCACTAGACGAGAATGAGAATACTTCACCTCGACGCTCTACAAGAGAGATAAGAGTCCCAGTACGCTTTCAGGATTACGAGCTCTAACGGAGGGGTGAATGTGGTGTATGCAAAACTCCTTTGTATTGAATTCAGCGACGAGACATTATGGCATCTCTGTCATCGTGACTTGTACTACTGTTCGGGTAAACCGACCACGCAGCAAATATGCATATTAGCTGCGCTTGCAATTGAATGTGTATTTGCTCGCGGTTACCCAAATTAGCTCAGTTCGCGATCGACCGCCAGCGACGCGGGTTCAAACCATTAACCATTTTATACCATACCATTCATACCAGTAGAGTAATTACCAGTTTATGTGTGTCCTGTGAATACAGTCGTACCATACCAAACCAGTGACTTTTCCTCGACCACATACCTACCATACCAATTACCAACCTCAAAGGGCAGTTTGGGGTTCAACCAGCACCATCTACCACAACCCCCATCCACACCCCTTTTCATGGTCCTTCGAAAACAAAAACCTACCAGCTCCTAAGTGATATAGTGAAGTGAAACCACACCATTGGATTGCAGTGATTATTGAGGACAGACGCAGGTTGCGGAAAATAAGGTCAGACCATACCATATTAAATTATTGCATTGTACGTACCTATTTTATACCATGGATAACCTTTTCATCAACCAAACTGAAATTTACGAAGCAATAAAACAACTGCTGGCTAATTTCAAAAAAGCGGGGGCGGAAAGGAAGACCTATGACTATTGTAAGCGTAAGAATGACCTTTTAAAAACCTATTGGGCTACGTACCTTGAAAATCACAGTAAGATGAGTAAGTTAGCAGAACTTGACCATGTTTACTACTCAAAAGGCTGTTACGAAACAGCCGAAGAAGTGTTTATAGCTGCTGAAAATGTCATTAAGAAAACCATTGACCAGATAGAGCAGAGAACAACAATTTCACAACCAGGTAGCCTTCGTGTACCAGAAACTGAGGTGAACCGACCAGCTACATCAATTCGACCAAGCACTCCTCAACCAGGTCCTCCCAAACCAGTAGGGCGAAATTTTGCTACAACAACGGGGAACACCAGCAAACTGGAAGAGTTGATAAGAAAACAGAAAATAAATATGAGGGCCTTTATGAGGACCCTCAGTGGCATAAAAACTGATGAGTTGGAGAGAAACTGGGAATTCGGGGACGCCTTGAAGTCCTTGGAATCTCGTTGGTCCGCTATAGATAATTTACATTGGGAAATAGAAGGAGAGAACGGTTGTGAGGATAGCCAATACCAGGAAGAATTTACAGACTACGAATGCATTTTCATACAAACGAAGAGAGCAATCAACACCAAAATGTGGGCTGTATCCCATCGTGAAAGATCTACCCCACAAATCGATATTCCGTTTTTTAATGGGAACTTCAAGGGCTGGGTATCCTTCAAGGATCTTTTCACCGAGGCTGTCCATGGCAACCCCTCCATGACCAACGCCCAAAAAATGCAGTTTTTGAAGAGTAAGGTGACAGGAGAAGCCGAGCGTCTGATACATCATCTACCAATCAGCTCGGATAATTATGAAATGTGTTGGGAGCTTCTCAATCGACGCTATGGAAATAAAAAACTAATTTTTACCTCCCACGTTAACATTCTGCTCAATTTGCCCACCATGCAACACCAATCTTACGACTTAATAAAAAATCTGCACGACGTTACCAACGAATGCCTTCATGGTATCCGTAATTTAGGGGTCGACATAACCTCATGGGACCCGCTCATAGTGCATCTACTAGCACAGAAGCTGGACAACATTTCTTTCATAGAGTACTTGGAATCGGCAATAAATCCCAGGGAGCTTCCCTCTTTGCAGGAGTTCCTGGAATTCTTAGAATCCAAGTTTACGGCTTTAGAAGCGGCCCATCGTAAAACAGAACCATCGAACCATAAGACAAACCATCAAAAGCACCCATCTAACTCCAACCATTACCAAAAACCAAACCAAAATTATTACGAACAAAAGGATCGATCATTCAATGATTATATAGATAAATCAAATATGAATGCTTTCCATTTATCTAGGTCGACGTCTTGTGGAGTGTGTAACCTCGATCACAATACCTGGCATTGTCAGCAATTCCTAACGTCAACGCCCGAACAAAGACTACATAAAATAAATAAAATAAATTATTGTCATAACTGCTTAATTAACCATTCTAATGAAAAATGCTCGTCAAACAAGCGATGTCGCAAGTGTTTAGGTAATCATAACACTTTGCTTCATGACGCACTATTTCGACCAAATTCGCCTTCACAATTACGACCTACTTTCATGCCCAGCAACGAAGAAAATGAACTAGTGTTAGGATCGTCGCACGCATCCTGGGAAGACACGACCGAGGTACTTTTGGCAACCGCCATGGTCCATATCTCGGGAGTCGACGGTACCAAACATACCATGAGAGCATTAATAGACGGAGGAAGTCAAGTGTCTCTCATAGATGAGCGGGCCGCTAAGATCTTGGGATTGAAGAGAAGTCGACGCAATGGCAGAATAATTGGCGTCGGTAAAAACCAACATAACGCAAGGGGAATGATTACCATAGAATCAAATTCGATCTACAATGAGTTCTCCTTCAGTGCCGACGTCATAATTATGAATAGTTTGATTTCGAACCTACCAAATAGATCATTACCAAAACCATCATCATGGGAACACATCCAAGGTTTAAAATTAGCAGACCCCGAATTTAACGTAAGTCGACCAGTAGACTTGCTTTTTGGGGCTGATGTTTATAGCAAGATCTTGCTTGGAGAAATCTTAAGGGCAGAATCTGACGAGCTACCAATCGCTCAACATACGCAGCTAGGATGGCTCCTCTGCGGGACAATAAGACCACATTACCATTGTAACGTTATTCTCAAAACCACCAGCGATGTTTTAGAATCTCGGAATAGCAAAGACATAGACCAGGACATAGATTCATCTAACCATAACCATGATTGCCTTCAATATTTTTCAAACACCATCATACCATTTAAGTCTCAATTAAAAGAAGAGTTCAACCATAATCCCGAGTGCTGTCTACCACACGACATAGTAAAACAGGCCAAACCTATAAACAACAAACAAAAGCAAACCAACCACGAAACCACTATTAAGAGGGCCTTGTTTATTAATAACGCCGTTCAAAAATGTCAACATACCGAATTTATGAACAATTTATTAAATAAATTTAGCTCAACTATTATCATTGCATGCACTTTAAGAGTGCTGAATTGCAGAAGGCTAAGTCACCAACCATACCTACAGCTGCAAGAATGCCGTCGCCACACAAAAGCAATGAATAAGGTCACTAAACGGTCAATTGTTTACCATTCCCTCCTACCGATTAACCAGGACAAGGAACCAACAGAACATGGAATGCCGAGAAAAACGAATGCCTTAGTTCAACAACCAAAACGCATAGGAGAAACACTACCGACCAGCAAGCACGTCACTATTACCAAGAAGTTAGTAGAGTACTACATCGTACTTTTGCTTGCACAGCATTTTGACGCCCTGGCCAGACGGCGTAAGCGTGACGTGAATCAGACAGCCAGGCGCCGTCGAATTGACGGTGTCCGATATCTTTCTTGCACCTTAATTATTCAGAGTGCTATCATCATCATTATCATCGTAACGGAGATGTGCTTCAGAGCGCTGCGGCGACGGTCGCTAAGGCGGCTTCTCCACCGCCCGCGCCGCTACCGAAAAAGACCTCGGCGTCGACGCGGAAGTCACCATCAACGTGAGTCACCAGATACTTCCGCGCCGCCGAGGCCCACCAGTGCACCACCACCAACACCAGTTAAAGTGATTAGTGCTAGTGAGTTAAATAGGCCCCCAGCGGGCTCCAAAGTGCTCAAGTGTTAATCGCTTTAATAAAATAAATGATTATCAGCTCAACTGTTACACTAACCGTTGGCCGGACAGAACGGCTAGGGGGCTAGATAATGACGGTTTTGAGGAAGAGACAGTATTTTAGTGTTTAGTAGTATTTTATTAGTTTACTTATTACACCATTTTACTTGTTATCTTTAGATATTCTGTTTGTATTAATTATTAGATTAAGACCAATGTGCTTTTATACATTTTTATATTTAACAACAATGTTTTGTTATAATAAAATACTTTTAAGATGTAGGAAATATGTACCACCATCATTCACCAAACCACAGCATCCTCATCTTGTCGTCGGGAGTATGTTCGGGTAAACCGACCACGCAGCAAATATGCATATTAGCTGCGCTTGCAATTGAATGTGTATTTGCTCGCGGTTACCCAAATTAGCTCAGTTCGCGATCGACCGCCAGCGACGCGGGTTCAAACCATTAACCATTTTATACCATACCATTCATACCAGTAGAGTAATTACCAGTTTATGTGTGTCCTGTGAATACAGTCGTACCATACCAAACCAGTGACTTTTCCTCGACCACATACCTACCATACCAATTACCAACCTCAAAGGGCAGTTTGGGGGTCAACCAGCACCATCTACCACAACCCCCATCCACAACCCTTTTCAACTACTAATTTTATTTCAATAAAACCATATATAAATGGTTTCTCGTTTTCTCTTGTATCAGTAAGCCTTTTTGCACAGGAAAGTTTCAAACTAGTTAATACAATACAATACTGAATCGTATGGTATAAAAAGCTTGCGTTGCGGGGGCGTTACGTTGCCCTGGCAACCGACATCGATTCACGTTGCGGGGCGCATCTTGCAATCTGCACAACACTAACCTATTATATAGCAAACCACAAGTCGGGTAGGTAGAGGTAGTTATGGAAAGGCTGTTTTTATGTATTCTTAGGGCATTCTTATGGTAAAGGTGCTATCTGCTATTCATCTAGGTACTGTACCTACCTATAAAATCGTCTGTGCTAGGAATATGAACTTGAGAAGGTAGGTAGGTACCTACTGCCAAGCCATCACGGGTAGTGTAGAGTAGAGTCACTGGTAGACTGTAGGTAAGTAGGTACTAGGTAGACTCTTATACTCAAGTACAGTAGTCAGGTTTAGGTAGGCATGTGTGCATAGATCTTAATAATATTGCTATTAAAAAAGTTGAGAGGTGTCAAGGGACACCCGGATGGAACGAAGTTCCTTTCTATAAGAGAGAGAGAGAGGGAGAGAGACAGACAGACAGACAGAGAAACATTCGCACGCCGCAACGGTCCCGTACCATTATCTAAAATGCAAAAAAATCACGTTTGTTCGAATGTTGTACAAAGATGTTTGATAAATATTCATTTTATTTAAATATTTATTTTATTCTGTTTTTTAGTATTGGATGTTATAGCAGCAACAGAAATACATCCTCTGTGTAAATTTCAACTGTCTATTCATGAGATTGGTATACAGACAGACAGACGGACGGACAGAGGAGTCTTTGTAATGGGGCCACGTACTACCCATTGAGTACGGAACCCTAAAAAGGCATAACATAAAAATCTGTTCTTTGGAACTTTCGCAGGTTTATTTATCTACGCAAGACGTGACGCAAGTCTGACAGATCTGCACACGGGGCGGGGTGGCGATGTCGATATAAAATGAATTTCATTATAACTAAAAATACATTCATATTTATTCTATTAAATGTTTCTATCGGCCACAGATTTATAAGTATAGTACTAAAGTACTATCGGCTGAAGTTCAGATTAAAACGCCTGTTACTTACCTTACCCACGTGTTCAATTGAATACAATTCAAAAAGGTTTTGTTAAACCTGCTAGAAAAAGGTTTTGTTAAACCTGCTAGAAAAAGGCTTTGTTAAACCTGCTAGAAAAAGGCTGTGTTAAACCTGCTAGAAAAAGGCTGTGTTAAACCTGCTAGAAAAAGGCTTTGTTAAACCTGCTAGAAAAAGGTTTCGTTAAACCTGCTAGAACAAGGCTTTGTTAAACCTGCTAGAAAAAGGCTTTGTTAAACCTGCTAGAAAAGGCTTTGTTAAACCTGCTAGAAAAAGGCTGTGTTAGGTACCCGTCTTGTCTACCTAACCTAAGCTATAAGTAGGTTTTATGAAAATATTCTGCACCTACTAAAGGCAGTGGTATTTTTACCCTGCTCCTCGGCGGAATTCAATTTACCGGCTCCATCTCAAGATGCTTAGAATAATTTCATCCTCCTTGAAATTTTCTAAGGCTGCGCTGAAACAACGACAAGGTTTCTTCGAAATTTGTGGGTGACTGCCTTATAAATATTATTCAGGTAGGTATTTGCTTACTTTGTATAGGTACATTCCTATTGAAGATGACAGAAAAAAAAGATGATTAAAGATTGGAACATTGCTTGATATTATGGTTCATTATTATTACCATGAACCCAGATAATCTATTCGGTTTATTCCCATAATGTCAACCTGATCTGTCCCCCTTAGGGGAACAAATGGGAAAAAGTTCTATCTGTCCCACCGTTACATACAAATAGGGGGACAGAATATAACTTTTTTTTATTTTCATACACGTTAGCTACAAACGAAAGTAAGTACTTAACAGTTGACTGCCACTGACGCTCACGCTGATCAGCTCCTTGCACAGCGACATTCTAGCAGGCCCTTGCTTCGCAAAGTACGCGTTAACACTTTCATGGCCGCACACATCCATCCCCCGCACTCAACCGCCTGTGCACCCAGGGAAGTGAATGCGTTCACTAGCGGCGTAGGGGGGGGGGGGTGTGAGGGTGACAGTCCGCCACGGGTACCAACTTGCGAGGGGTACCATCTTGGCACCCTGAACCCTACACCAAAACCACACACACACAAAGAGATCAAAAAATGTAAGTCTCACCAAACTCCAAAATTATCTGCCGCGGTTCGCTCCGCTTGTCTTTATTTTATTGACATTCATATCTGTTTATTAATTTTGTCTTAAGTAGAGTACCTTTGACTAACTTTATCAGTTAGCTGATGCGACTCGCTCCGCTCGCTGTTACTAAGAATTTCTTTTCTAAGAATATAAGTATTTGAGGGTCAGGATTCTCAACCACCCCTAAGGCGGTTCAGTAATATTGTTCCCGTTTATTTTTGGAGTGGAGGGTGCTTGAAAGAAAATCGCCCGGGTACCAGCCGACGCTACGCCCCCACTGAATGCGTTGTATAGGAAAGGTAGGTATTCTATGAATAGGTTAATAAATAAATAAAAAATAATGCTGGACAATTCACAGAGCATTATCTAGCCCCAAGCTAAGCAGAGCTTGTGTTAGATAACTACTGGTACTAGATAACTGATATACATACCTACTTAATATAATATATACACAGATAGATATTTTTTATTATACATAGAAAACGACCAGAACACCCTGAACAAATGTCTGCAGATCGTGCACACATTTGTCCCGAGGCGGGAATCGAACCCGCAACCTCATGCGTCGTAGGCGGACCTTCGCCTACCGCGCCACAGAGGTCGTAAAATAATATTCCTATAAACCAACACACAACTACATCGTTTAGCAATTAAGTTACAACATTACTTATATTAGGGGAGGCCTATGTCCAGCAGTGGACTAGTATAGGCTGATGATGATGATGATTACTTATACAAATATTTAAATAATGCTTTATCATGCATTCTTAATTAATATTTTGATAATCTATTAGATAAACACACTTCACTAATTTCATGCATTGTTATTGTCTATTGATTTGGGCACCCATATTTTTGGGTGAAGGCCTCCTCCATCCATCTCTACACAGTCCTGTCTGCGGCGTGTCGTGTCCAAGTCGTCAAGCTATATACATATATGTATATACCTTAAACCTTTAACTATCACAATGACAACGTAGGAGTGAGTTATGTGTTGGTAGGAGTCCATCTGTCCGTTCTCAGGTTAATCCGGTTCATAAATTCAGTTGACAATGCAGTCTGAGCTGGTTAAAATTTTCACATAACGCTCCACATCGTCCCTATCCATCTGTTAAGGTGGGTGTACACTGGAGTGATATGGCTATCTACCTATCTTCTCCTTCCATCCATGTTGACGACGACGTGACGACCTCTGTGGCGCGGTGGGCGAAGGTCCGCCTGCGATGCAAGAGGTTGCGGGTTCGATTCCCGCCTTAGGACAAATATTTGTACGGTCTGCAGGTGTTTGTTAAGGGTGATCTGGTCGTTTTCTATGTATAATAAAATATCTATCTATTTAATGTATTGTATTATGCATATCAGTTATCTAGTACTCATAACATAAGCTCTGCTTAGCTTGGGGCTAGATAATGCTGTGTGAATTGTCCAGCATTATTTATTTATTTTATTTATTTATGTTGGTAGTCTTTATAAACAAAGACCGTTTTATTTGTAGATATCATTTGACAGCCTATCAAACATTAAACATCAAAGTGCTTGAACACGTCAAAAAAAAATTACATAGGTACCTAAGTAAAGTTTTGGGTAACAGATCAGTTCTAAAAATAATTTACAACGGCTTTGTCTACATTCATACATAGGTATTGCCAAAAATATACATAAATTGATTGTCTATTAAAATAATTCTTTAAATATTAACATTTAGTTATTCAGTTATAAAAAAAATAATTATATATTTCGGTCAACGAATTAGCATTGCCATTCAACGTGGCAATACTGCCAGCATTCTGGGCACTCTGCCTTCTGGTGACGGCTTAGATTTTTATTATATATTTTAATGTTCATATTTTATAAAAAGGAAAGAACATTAAACAATGTGACAGATAAGTAGACGCTGCTGGGTTAGTATTATTAAATTCTCTGCTGCTGGTGCAGCTTAGAAACAAAAACTTTTGTGGAGGCCAGTTTGGAGCAGCTTTAAGTCGCTGAGCCTTAGGAGTAAGCTAAAAATACCAGTTTTGAAAGGTTAATACCTAAGGTAACCACGGTCACGGGAATCCCTCATTCCAGCTAGGTGGTCTAAAAGGCACCAGTGCACGAGCACCTTGGGATGGCGACTGGCGTAGAGCCAAATCAGCAAGCGACTCAAACTCTTCATCCTATTATCTATTCTTTTACTTATCTTTAAAGTTATAACACGATCAAATCTTAAGAAAGATATGACCGAAGTAGAAAGCTCGAGTTTTTCTCTATGTGCATAAATGATACTCTATAATATTATGTCGCTGATATCTGTTCTTCAGAATCAGAACAGCTAATAGAAAACTATAATAAAATCTCTTTTTGCCTTCATCCACTGTGTGAGTGTGTGATTTCAGTGGAAGATAGAGAATTCAAGCCTCTAGTGGTTAACAGTGGGTAACAGTTGCTTTGCTAGTGGGAAAGCGGAATCACCCGTTTGTTGATCGAGAAAGTATGATGTCACAAATAATTTATGCAGCACTATGTTCCTAGAACGACTTCGAACTAACATTTGGAATGATTCACCGAGGTTTCAGCGTTCGTTCTGAGTCAACTAATAAGGTTTTGCCTTTTCCTTGATTCATATTTCAATGACCTCATTTTGTAGAATTCAATTCTATACGCACGTAGTTTTAAGAGAACCTATACGAGCTTTTTCTAGAGGGAATATAGGTATATAGGAAATTTTTGTCATATAACTCAATTCCGGGATGTCAAACAGCCGACCCAGGTTCCGAGGGACTAAAATATGACATCATTTTCGCTCTGAACAAAATCGACTCTAGAAAACGACGAGTCAACCTAAAACGAAAAATTCAATACGACCCATTTATAAACACCTTCAAATAAAACTTATCAAATTGGAGATGGGTAACCAAGAATAAGAAGCCCAAGACGCGATTGAGTTTCTACCCCCGCAATTCGATATCTTCCGGGTGTGATGTTACTTTGCCAAACGATTCTAAACCATAATTCACGTAAGTTGCTTTGCAAGTGTTTGCCAGAGGATTCTGAACTTAATTTCATGTTGATCGATTGCGACAAACCCTGTCAGTCGACGATGAGAAGCATTTCAAAATAAAAGTAGATCAGATAATTGTGTATTGAATTAAAAAGTAATTAAATTATTCATGGGGTAATTGATTGTGGAATAACCTTGCCTTTTTACCGACTTCAGGAGGACGTTCTATGTTTGGGTGTATATATTTTTTGATGTAGGTACAATGATCCCAAATTGCTCGCTTAGCAATTCGGTTTTTTAGTTTTTTCGTTACATACAAAAATACACATCTTTCTTTATAATATTGTTGCAGATGTAATAGTGTCTCGTAGAAGCACCGTAGCTTATTACGTAGCACTTCGTAGACCCCCGTATCTATTTATGTTGCATTGTCGTAGTAATGAGCGGTTTTCGATTGGTGTATATATTTTTTGATGTAGGTACAATGATCCCAAATTGCTCGCTTAGCAATTCGGTTTTTTAGTTTTTTCGTTACATACAAAAATACACATCTTTCTTTATAATATTGTTGCAGATGTAATAGTGTCTCGTAGAAGCACCGTAGCTTATTACGTAGCACTTTGTAGACCCCCGTATCTATTTATGTTGCATTGTCGTAGTAATGAGCGGTTTTCGATTGGCATTAAAAAGAAAAAAAAAATAGTTCCTGGTATCTTAATAGGTGGCAGGGCGTCAACTGGATTTTAACATACCTTATGTTAATGTAAAGTCAAAGGAAAACTTTGAATTTTCCAGAATATTCCATATCGGTCCATTTTTACGTAAGGTTGTTTCCTTTCATTTGACATTGACATACCCTAATTTCCAGTTGACGCCCCCCAAGAAGCTTATGTCCTTCTTGACGCCCCCTGCCACCTATCGAGAAATTAGAAACCATTTTTGAAAAAAAAAAATATGTGTAGCATAAATAAATACATATATTATACAAAATAAATATACTACTCACTCACAATAATAATTATCAATCATTCATAGCTCTGGTAGGTACCTAAGTTTCTTCTCTACTCCCTAAAAACGGATATGTAAAAACTTGTCTAGTTTTTGGTTCCTATTCGCCTGGCTGTAGTATGCATTCGGTCTGCGCATCCAATTTCACCGAGCCAATGTGCACGGCACGGCAGAATGGAACGTACAAGTAGCACTGTCGCCGACACAAGTGATACATGACAATCAATATATTATATAATATGCACGCTCGTGAAGGTAGAGCTCCAAAGCGTTTATTACGATTTTTTAGCTGTTTAGGTATATGGTTTATTTGTTAATTATTCCAGTTATGAACAATCATTTCTTTTATAACACCCAGACTAGGAACTCGGAAAATTACAAATCATATGATAATAATGTACGAGAATCGATCTCGCAAAATGCTTGCAAACTTCTGCGTCACAGGTGGCTTCGCCTTTGCGTTGTAGTGGTTTTGTCATTGTGGTAGCTGAGCAAAACTTAGTTTTCTTTAGTTCTATGTCAGCGATTTTACGATTATCCCCCCTTTTTCCAGCTCTTAGAGTAATTTTGTTTGAAATATAATCGAAAATTAGCAGTTTCGTTGTCGGTTAGCGTTGACGTAAAGTAAGGGAGAAAAAAACTGTTTAAAACGTCAAGTCGGTCACTGTCATAGTTTCAAAAACGGAACGTAGTGTAGCATTCTGACTTATATTAAACGTGCACGGTCATCGTGCATACATCGGGTGCATACCAGACGCGCCGTGTGAGGTATGCATTCGCACAAGATGCGGCTTATCGAGTGGAAGTGTGTCACTGAACAAATCTGTGTTTTATTGGCATTCAATAATTACCCTTACCTAATATAATACACGTAGGATTCATAATCTTAGTTTAAAAATAACATCATCCTAAGACACTTGTGCTAGCGACTGTACCCTACCAATAAACTCAGTTGGACGTAGGTAGGTACTCCCGTGCCATCTACCGAGTTCCAGGGCTTTCGTGTTGGTTTCGTTACTCGCTTTGTATTTCCTTCCTACTTACTGACTGGATAAGTTCTCATCCGTCAGACCTATTTTACTTTTCAATCAGGATTGGGAGTTTACTTTTTATTCATAGAATGGAGAGTCCGCATGAAAGTTGGTAGTTTTTCATAAAACAACAAAGTATTTATTATTTCCTCTTTTGGGAATCATAGTTTATAATATTGGTAGTGTTCACAAAACCTCAACTAAACTACCGTAGAAATGTTGCTATCTGTCCCATTTCTTACGATTGAAAAAAAAAGAGACGGCAACAATTTTAGGCTAGTTTAGTATGTAGTATTTTTAAACGACGAAGCTTAAAACAGGAGAAGGTTTTATGTTCGGCTGTTTGTATTTTTAGGTATTTTCTATTTATTAAAAATTTTGATCGTAGCAAGAAATTATGGTGCTACGGCGCGAGGCGTAGCAAGCAAACGGTTACCTACAAGGGCTTATAAACTACAATACGCCTAATCGTAAGCAAATGTATTGTCAAAATTAAATGCAAAAAAATGATTGTTAAAAAACAATTAAAAACTGACTACTAATTCCTTATTTACACTCTTTTTTTAGGTTTTTCGGGACTAATACTTATCTCTCAGGAATAAAATTTGTATTGGATCACCTCGAGATCATTCTCTATGTTATAAAGTTATAATGAAATAATTTTCCAGCCTAATCGGATCGTAATTGACGGATAAACAGCGATCATATGTTATAAATATATTATAGGTACGTACGTATTTATTTTTACGTACGTACGAGGGTTCCATACAATCACATCACGCTATATTATAAATGTGGAAGTTGGATGCTTGGATGTTTACGCCTAGCCCAATTTGTTCAGTAGTTTTAGCGCAAAGAGGTTACAAGTTACAAAAAAATTCAACCAAATATATAAACTTTCTCATTTATAAATATTTAAGTGCCAATTATAGAATAAAATGACCTTATTTCTTACCAAATATCGTGATCGTCTGGTTCAACTTGAAGTAGGTACACTATAGGTTTCTCTCCATGACTAGAACAATTTTCGATGTTTATCTATATTTAGTCTAGTAGATAACGTCATAGAAAAAAAATATCCATGAACTCCACAATATGACTTGATCTTGAATATGACCAATTTACATTGTTTGCATACCTAACCAAGCTTAACCAAGCTACAATCTAAAGCTTTATTAGATAGGCTATATAGTTTTATGATATATGGGAAACTTATCCTCAATCAAATATGAAGGCAGGTAAGTGAGTACCTGCTAGTTTCGACTCTTTGACAGCTCTCTTGGCAGTACACCTTCGGAATCTTATAAATAAATAATGTTTCCTGTTTCGTAGCCTGATGAAAAATACATTTATCAAGCTCTACCAGGAATAAGACATTTTCCCGGAATAGCTTCGTAACAACTTCCGATAAACACTTACAAACTTTTTTTTTTTTTATGCGGCGAGGAATTCGTTTACGAATAGACTGGTCTGGGGGGGACCAGAATTATGTGGGACTCGACGCCCTGAGAAGGACGTAATACCTACTAAAACCTCTCCGGTGACCCTCTCTTGCCATTTTTCGCCAAGCCATATAAATATAATTAAAAAAATATCTATCTATGGATTTTTGTTACAGTGCTTACCCGCACTCTGGGCATCTCTAAGAAACTTTTGGGAACTTACTTCATATCTATCTATGTATTGCATTATATTATGTATATCAGTTATCTAGTACCCATAATACAAGCTCTGCTTAACTTGGGGCTAGATAATGCGGTGTGAATTGTCCAGCATTATTTATTTATTTATAACCAGAGCAGCAAACCATGTTTTATTATATGAATCCCAAAACTTATTCTGGCTCTGGTTTTTGGCAAATCATGTAAACTTGTTATCTTGTTCAAACTCCCTTATTTGAGGTTCGAAATAAGTAAACAATTTTCAGTTGTAAAATCAGTAAAATTGATATATTTCGTCGAAAATAAGTTGTAGAGTTTCACAGTTTCGTCAGAAGATACATATTCTTAATACGCATCAGCTAATGTAATCACAGGACGCCTTTCTTATGTATTCAAGAGATAAGAGGTTATTTTTGATTTTCAGAAAAAGTCGTCTAATTCATAAACCGTGCACTTTTTTGGAAAAACTACTGGGGTCCACATTAAACCAAGTGAAACCCCCTCTGCTTACCAAAATTCATTTTTGTTCGTTCGACCATTCCGAAGATATGGAAATCTGCCAAACGGTTCTCCAACATAATTTGCAATTTATTCAAAAACCACAGGGCGCACAAATGTCGCTGTTTGGCCAATAAAATGCTCAAATATAAGCTACCTTTTAAGCTATTTCATAACTTTCTAGGGCTAATAGGTAAAAACCATGTCGCTGCAGTAACGTTTTCAGACGTTACTGCAGCAAGAGAAATGTTATTTTCTCGAATTACTCTGAAACCTTAATGCGCACAAATTTAATTTTTAGGGCTCATTCACAGGGCATACCGCTCTGATTTTTCTATATATATTCATCTTGATTCGAGTCTACATGTGGCTGGGGTAACGCACACCATCATCTGCCTATACAAATCTACTGCTGGACATAAGTTGGCCCTTTGAGTGCCATAGCGCCCTGACTTTAGCTTGCCGTCTCCAGCAACTACCTACTTTATTTCGAAGGTCGTCGTCCCTCCAGGCCGGAGGGCGTCCTACACTGCGTTTTGTATTTATAGCTACCAAATACATGGCAAAAGTGTGTTTGTTTGCCCTTCCTTCACGCCCTAAGTAAGCAACTAATCTACTTGATTTTTTGCAGAAAAGGATACGGCTTTACTTTTTATCCCATAAATCAGTTCCCATGGCATAGAAATGACCTTAAACAACGCGTGCGAAGCCGCGGGTATTTAGTATACCAATATAATGGTAAAAATCTGAGAAAATAATCTCTTCAACACTTAATTATAAATTTCACTACAATGTTAGTGTTTCAAATATATCTTCCACTTCCATTATCTAACCTTACCTAACAAAACCTTCAGAACTAAAACCTCAGCAAATCCCATTACAAACCTCCGCCCCTTAATTAAGACCGAAATGTTACTAAATCATTAAGCAGCGCGGTGAAGCCCGAGGGCTCTACACTCGTTAAAAGCAAGAGCTCTCGAGTCCTGCATACGATCGACGTGAAAATAATTCCAATGCTTTTTGCAGTTTTAGCCTCAGGTCTTGAGCTATTGTTGACGGAACGGAGAAGCTGCATATCCTTAAAACTTGTGGTTTTTTATTTTCATTCTCATTTAAATGGAATTACATTCTTTAAGTTCTTCTTTCATGATCAACAATCCGCAGGCTAATAAATAGGTAAAACAAATACTAGTTCTATAATTTGTTTCTGTTAATCGATTGTTATTTCATTTTATTCATTTGTTTATTTTATTAAAACGGTTAATAAAACCAACTAGGTACATTAAATTTAAGGAAAGCAAAATTACATTCCTATAAATCTAAGCCGTCACCTGTAATTCTTTATTGTACACACAAAAAAGAATACATAAAAAGAAATTAACTAATAGGTTATGTACAAAGGCGAGCTTAACCCTTAATAAGAGTTTTCTTCCAGCAAACCTTAGAGTTATAGGAGAGGCGCTGGAACAGGTAAAGAAAGTGTACACAAATAACAAACATCGGATATCACAGATAATTAAACTAATAGTAGGAAGCTTTATACAATACTTACTTACACATACATGATTATAATAAAATACATAAATTAAAATAATAACTATTACATAAACCTAATAAATGTAAAATAATAGACTACATTGAAATATATATTTATACTAATACATATTAACTTTGTAATGTTTATGATAGAAGAAAGCCTGAAGGCAGTGTCCAGAATTATGGTATAGGTATAACAGACAAAGTAGGAAACTTTAGTTTTTTTTTTAAAATAATTATATCTTTATTATAAAACAAAATTACAATCACATAATAGAATTAAATTAAAACTAGTAGGTATTTACAATTGCAACAATTGAGCTAACTGGAAACTGTTGCAAACAATCTACAGGTAGCTCAACTGATCCATATCAATCGAATTTTATGAATTTCGATACACTGAGTCTTATGAGGATTAGATCGATTAAGAACTGAAAATAGCAGCCTTTCTTGAATGAGTACGTCCAGCGTCCACCCATCAAGCGTATTTCAAACGACAAAAATAGATTTCCTCGGTCCAAAATCTGTATTCGTTTTAAGTTATTTACTAGCTTCCGGCCGGGCCTTCAGCCTATGTATTATGTAGTAGGTATCCCACGGGAACATTTCACCAGAATAATCATGCCATCCCTATTTACGAACTTGTCTACCTCTAGACACCATTAATGTATTCTCTTTGCTAGACAAACTGCAAGAAGCTTAAATCTTGTTGATAGGGTCACTATAATACACGACAAGTAATTGTACGGCCGAATAATATACACCTTGATAATCCGTGTCAATTAACACAGCATTACCTAGCCCCAAGCTAAGCAGAGCTTGTGTTATGAGTACTAGATAACTGATATACGTAATATTATACATTACATAGATAGATATTTTTTATTAAACATAGAAAACACCCAGACCAACGGAACAAATTTCTGCAGATCGTACACAAATTTGTTCCGAGGCGGGGATCGAACCCGCAACCTCTTGCATCGCAGGCAGACTCTCGCCCACTGCGCCACTGAGGTCGTCAATAATAATACCACAATATGACTTTATTCAGAAAGAAAAAAACAATCAAATAACAAATTTAAATTAAAACTAGTATTTACAATAGAAACAATTAAGCTATCTGCAAACTGTTGCAAACAATCTACAGGTAGCTCAACTGATCCGTATCAATACCAGTTGGAAGAGTGCCTAAGACACTGGCTGCATTATGATGAAATTATAGGTCTTTTCAATATGAAATGTTTTTTTCATAGATTAGAACTTATTGCTACATTTTTAGTTCGAAGTTCGAATTGAACTTCAAAAATTCGGTTGGACTTTATCAGGCTTTTCTTTTCAATCCTGCTCCTAGGTGGGTATAGGCAAAATCATACGTACGAATACTTTATCCGCTCAGCAATTATTTCCAAACCTGCCTCAAAGGTACGATTATGAAAAATGAGCAGGCTGCTGAAACAAAGGTCTGCAAAGGGTAGACTTCCGCTTCCACCCAACATAGAGACGGTAATATAATACTAATACCTATAGGAGTAGGTACAGTTACGGTTCCTATAGCAAGACCTGTTTATATCAGAGAGGGAAGCGCCTCGCAGCCTTCCGAGCGTTAACCATAGGTTCCAAAGATTAAAAAGTTTTGTCCTCTCTGATTTTAGCATAGTTTTTAACACTAATTAAGTATTGATAATAATTTTATTTGTTTACTACGTTTAGTATTAGCTACACTGGCTAATTGGGTGTTAGATCCTGCAGCGTTACTCTTTCTATCGGAATTTAGTTTTTTTTTCTTGGTGGTTGTAACGCAGGGTTTGGGATGTAAAATCAGTCCTGCTTAAAGTTCGTTCAACAGTCTGCAGTTAGCTCAATTGTTTTTATATACAAGTTCTAATTTGTTTCTATTATTTGATTGTCATTTTCTTTGTTAATAAAGCACTAAAAATCATTCAGAATGTATTGTGAATATTTTAACATTCATAGAAGTATAGGGAAGCAATAGACTGCTAACGAACCGTTGTTTAGTCTGATGTTCTCGTAACCATAAACAAAAAAACTGCTGAACTCCTTTCAGCGAGAACCTTATTTCAGATCGATACATCAGTCAACTCTGGACAGCAAGTTTGGTCAAAATAAGCAAATCTCCCTTCTGTCCGTTATACTTAATCCATAAGGATTGGCGACGGGGGCGGGCGCGCGCCGGTGGTGCTGGGCTGCCTCCTGTCCCTGCCTCAGTAGCCCTCGAGCCTCCGCCTGGGACGGTCCTGTCCCGTCGTTCTCTTGTATTGTATCTGTTTTATATAGGTAGCCGGGTATGTGGTGTCGCTAGGAGAAAACAAGCAGGTTAGTCTAATTTTAGAACATATTGCTACATTTTTTGTTCGAAGTTAGGGGATGAAAGGGTATAAAATGTGAATCTGTGATTCTGTAGTTGGAGTCGGCTTTGTAGTAGTTACATTTTGTAGAACCTAGAAACAATGGTTGTGTTTTCTTTGTTTGTGTATTATGTAGGTAGTTTTTTTGCCTTTGTTCAAAATAAAAATGTTTGTCTGCGCAATGGGGATGTTATCTATGGCCTATAGAGTAACTGGATGTTTTTTTTTGTATTTAGTTAAAGGTACCTACTGTGTATTCGTCTACATTCATATATATTTTTAGTTTCTACGTACTAACTACCTATTGGCAAGACCTATATGGCAGTAACAAAGAAAAGAAATAAAAAAAAAAATATGGTTCAAAATCCATTTACCTAATAAGCTGTAAGGTATAGTGGTAAAGAAAGCACGACCTACAAAATTACTTCAAGGATCCAACAAAAGATAATTTTCCTTATAAAAAACGTTTTCTATAAACCGCCAGAAACGTACTTCTTCCTTCCGGTCGTCCGGAAGGTCCCAATTTTTTTATTGATTGAGATCAATGTGGATTTCTGTCCCAACACATTCACGAAAAGAATAATCCAGAAATCCCTGTTTGAAAGTATTAAGATTAAAATCCCAATAATTTTCATATGTAGAGATGAAAATTATTGGGATTGGGACTGTAACTTGCTAGGCTTCCGCGCCGCCGTCGCCGCCGTCGCCGTAGCGCGGCCTACAAAAACTTTCAATTATTATACTTGCTGTTAGCAATGCTGATTTACCAGCTCCATCTTCATCCATGCCTTTGCTTTTAATTTTTAAATAATTATATATTGAAACTTTTATCGAATTAAATTTGAGTCAACTTCAATAGTTTTACAGTAGGTAGGTACATAAATAATATTTTCACCATTCCCGCTCGAAAACGGTGACCTTGCTATTCAAAAACAGTGAGCAAACCCCGATTATGGGTTTGCTCACATGTTGAATAAAATTCAACTTATTGAAAGTGATTTATGAAGACCATTCTTCTAGCTAGGCGATAAACACCATCTGTAAATAATCTCCCAAACAACAGGTAAATGGACTTTAATGGGAGTTGCACCTCTCTCATGTTAGATTATCGAAGGAAAGGAGGTTAGACCGCATTCAACCTTTATGAAAAGAATAATTTCATTCGTTCGCGGTTTGAAAGAGTTCTCTAGCATTTTAACCCTCCATATTGTTGACCATAATGAGTTTCGGACATCTTCTTAAAAAATAACTAAATCTTTTCTCTCTAGTCGAGGTGAAAAGTTGTATGTTTAACTTGAGAGCAAAATGTTTTTTGTTTCGTGCCTTTTAAATCCCTCGCTAGCTCAGCAGTCTACTTTAGAGCTACTCGCTACGCTCGTGACTCTATTCTAGACTACTTCGTTAGATCTGGATTTAATAACATTCAACAAAAAATCGTTTTGCCCACTTGTTGAACAAATAACTATTATAACTTTCAAACTTTACCTAATGATAATGATCCAAGGATTACGAAATGTTTAAACAATTAAATTCCAAAAATATCAAAATGATTGAATACTTTTGTAAATGCATAAAAAAGTCAATTTTAAAAACATGTCTTGGAAAATTCATCCGTATTTCAGATAGACTTAAAAATACTAGTTAAATTTTCTCTACTTTCGTCCCACGGATACAATTTGTCCTCACAGTATTTAATAACGTTCTAAGCTGAAACCAAGGCTCTCCATAATTGCTTTGAGCCCAATCAGTATAATTCAATAGCCTTCGCTCCGACGACGACATAGCTATTTCCTTTGAACATTAACTTGAATATTAAGCAAAATATTTACATCATTAGGTTAGTTATGAAGAGCAAAATTATATTTTGCGTCGACTCCTTTCGTAATTTTCGATGGCAAATCACATAGCTGCAAAGATTATTTGATATTTGTTAAGGTGGTTCTTCGAGCGTGAAAATAATAAAACGTCAAGTGAGAGTTGACTCGCGCATCAAGTGTTCCGTACAAAGTTGTACTCGTTAGCAAAGAAATCGACCCAGACGCAAAGTTCACAAAAAACTGATTTGGTCAGAATAACATAAAGGATATAACAAACGGTTTTTAGATTTTTCCCTTTACAAGTGCTATTAGATATTGCTTAAGCACTTTGCTATTTGCAAAGAATTCTTTGCAAATTTCATGATTCTAGGTAAACGGGAAGAATAGGTTTTGTGTGCATGTAATTCCCTATAATCTTTTTGAAAAATAAAATTAATTTAAATTTTTGATTGCGTGTACTACTTATAAGTTTGATTTATATTGCGGCTCCAAGAGGTTATATGAACCTGAGTATATTATGTGAATTTCAACTTGGAACGCGTTTTTGAGAAAAACCCTTTTTATAAACGGAATCATTAAAACGAGCTTTTACTGTTTTCTAGGTTCTACATAATAATATGTAAATAGTTTAGATAGCAGATAAGAAGTTTTGCGCAAAATGTAAGCCTTTTGCCACGCTAAAACAAACTACCTACACTTGATTCTAAGTTTGTTTTCAAGATTCATAGTTTTTAATGTGTGCAATTTTTTTATCTACTGTTTAAATTACTTGTACCACCTGAAAACTAGAAGATAGTAAAAATCGGATTGTTTTTTTACGCGTTACGAACCCCCTTCACTGTGTTTAGGACAAATTTTGAAAGCTAAAGCAACCTAACTCCAGCGTTCTTGTCTTCTGTCTACAGCACTAGTTGAAAAATTTTTAAAGCCCTCTCATTTGGTTATACCTGGAATTTCATTCAAAATTTCATTTTTAGACGAAGCTCGATCTGCTTGGCATAGTGCTTACCCCGATGCTGATCCCCCAAAATCTCTTTTGTCCCAACGGCAATGAGATGGGCCTCTGTGTGAGTTGACACGGAATTGTTTGTTACAAACGTGCTCCAGCTCTGCAGATCGTGCCCGTCTTCTAGCCGTTTCTAAATGGGAGTCAGGACATTGGTTGCAAGCACTTCCTTCATATAACACTGGCACTTTATTGGATCCCGTAACTTTCCGTGTCGCAACTTGTCTTCGGTTGGGTGCAAGGTGTTGCGCGCCTCATCAATGCCAGTGCGGTACTGCTGTCGAACAGCAGGTCATCACGGATTATCGTGTACTAGGGCTGCCGGTCGGATATCTCGTCATGCCAGCCTGAACGACATCATCCGGCGGGCCTTTACCACCGCTAACGTACCAGCTATTCTCGAACCGAATGGTCTGTTGCGTGACGATGGTAAGAGGCCCGACGGCATGACTCTAGTCCCATGGGAGTTGGGGAGGCCTATTGTGTGGGACGCTACATGTGTCGACACACTCGCGCCTTCCCATCTTCCTAGGACTTCCGTGAGGGCTGGTGCGGCGGCAGATTTAGCCGAAGATCTCAAGAGGCGCAAATATGCAGGTCTCGACAGAGCCTACACATTTGCTCCCCTTGGAGTCGAGACCCTAGGTCCGTGGGGTACCGAGGCTCTCCGGGTTTTCAAAAAATTATCTGAGCGTCTGGTCGAAGCGACGCGTGACCCGAGAGCTGGTGAGTATCTGGCACAGCGCATCAGCATTGCTATACAGCGGGGCAATGCAGCCAGTGTCTTAGGCACGCTTCCAACTGGTATTGATATGGATCAGTTGAGCTACCTGTAGATTGTTTGCAACAGTTTGCAGATAGCTTAATTGTTTCTATTGTAAATACTAGTTTTAATTTAAATTTGTTATTTTCTTTCTGAACCTAACTCGATTATGTAAATAGGCTTTTCGATTCAATACCAGCCACTTAGGTAACCAAATAAATAAATGAAAAATAAATAAAATGTTTTTATTTCAGACACGTTAGTTCTTTCCCATTTACAATTAACCTACCTAATACAAATTCTCAACATTGTTTCACAATACAATGTTTTAATGAAAGGTCAATCAATCAACTACCCAGCCATACATAAATGACTGGTTATCCATTTCAGAATGATTGAGCTCTGTATTTGGATTTCATTTAGGTACCTACCTCACGCGGCCATCATTGCATAATAAACGAAGTTTCCAATAAACTCGTTATAGAGGAATTATCGAGTTAGAAATGATATTAATCTATAGAAGGCTAATAAAAAATAAAAGAAGGTTTTATTTGGCTGCCCATTAAATAATTGAGTTCTTTCCAAAAATATGTAACTTTATCAAGTTTTTCTTTAGAGGTTATAATTTTGACAAATGACTGACGAATGATGGTGTCTTTACACCAATAAAGTTACTTATTCTGTCTTAGTTATTTAATATGGCTGTTATTTTTTCTGGTTTTATGACGTTTTTAGAGTTTCAAGATCGAAACTCATATTTTATGATCTCGCTCTGTGCTCTTATGGTCTCGCTCTGTCCGTCCCAGGAAGGCAATTCTCGCAATTTATCTACTCGATAAATATGGCAACAACTGTCAAAATATCGAGTGATTGCTTCGAATCAAACAAGCGTATGCTCAACATCTGGAATTCGATATTTATCGAGTGCTCTTCTTCGATAAGTTGCACGATATGCAACGAGTGGTCCTAGGCACTCGTTCGCATTGTCGAAGAGTGAAAGAAGAACATCATTCATTATCTCTCTGTCGTACACTGTCTTTAGTTTCTGCTTGTTTTGTTTGATGTTTGAAACAATTACGCGGTGGTCCTTGTTTCTCAACTCATGTCAAAGATTAATAAAATAAAATAAATAAATAAAATAAATAATGCTGGACAATCCACACAGCATTATCTAGCCCCAAGGTAAGCAGAGCTTGTGTTATGGGTACTAGATAACTGATATACGTAATATTATACATTACATAGATAGATATTTTTTATTATACATAGAAAACACCCATATAATATAATAGTGCAATATGCAATACAAATTCCTCTAGTTTTTATTGAATAGGTACTTATTAGATAAAATCGCTTTTTGCATCATTATTATTTACTTTGAGTATAATTGAGGTCAAGGGTGGTATAAATTCGATTTTTTCCATTTCTTTTGCGTGGCGTAAACATTGTAAATGGTATTGCCTGCTGACTAGATTACTTTCGCCCGCTGCGCACGGCTATCCCGACACAGCAGAGATATCGTTCGTCAGCTATTATAAACGTATACGTCTTTGACAAACAATAATAATTCAGTTTATGCTATCTTCAAATAAAAAGTTCTGAAATTAATGAACATAAATACAGTTTCAAATTTTGATAGTGTTGCTAAAACTTCTATATTTAGGTAAAGTTGGAATTACTGACGAAACAATAACCAGACATTGACATTCGTGAAGTGTGGAACTTTGACATTCAAATATGTAATGACATGACATAATGAAATCAAATTGTCTATGCTAGAATTATCGAAGAGTGCACGAGAATGCCGTTTTTGGCGGAACTCGATATATTAACGAAGAATTGATACTTATCACCTGATATTTTATCCCGTGATACTGCGTATCACTCGATAAATATCACGTGATACTGAGAATTGGCCCCCTGATCTTTCTTGAATATCTCCGTAACTACTGCAGCTATTACCTTGAAATTTGAAATCATGATACATTTCGTTTGCCATTACTGATTTAAAGAAATAATATATTGATAAATGAAAAATTAAAATGAATATTTTCAGAACAAATTGTGATGTTGAAATTTCAAAAGAGACCACGGGTTCAAATGGGATATCAAATGAAAGGTATTGGTTTGTACATTTCAAAACAGTTTTTCTGTAGGTTTGATACTTTTCGAAATATTTCGAAAAGAGTCAAAAATTTACCGTCCGTATTGATGGGATTTTACTGTAGATTTTAATTGAAGGACTTTTTTGTATATTTCTGGTATAGGTTCTGGGAGAATTAATTACAGCTAAAGCTATTATAATCCTGTAAAACATGGAGGCAGACCACCATAATAGAGACAGCCAATTTGCGAGGAGAATGGGGAAGGAAATGGGGAGAAAAGGAGGGAGAGATGCCGAGAAAAGCTTTTAAAGTTTTATCGAGTTTTTATGGTGGTTGTAGGAGGCGCTTTTAGTGCCGACTGCTAACGTGGCTACTGCCTGTGGCTAATTACTGGAGGATTGCAGAGTCCGAGCAATTCTATCTACGTTTTCCTCGTTTTTTTGTTTCCTATTAAATTGATGTAACTGAAGCTGGACGCAATTTGCACCGGACTGTCTTCTTCTGTCAAACCTGGTTAAACCTAAGTATTTTCAACAATATTTCCAATGGCAACTTCTTATTCTTCTTTCCAGTCAACATTATTGTTGCAGTCAATAAAAAAAGAACCCCTTGTATATCAGTCATATACCAGTCACTTCAGAGGTGACAGTATCTGTCAAAAAAGGCATCAGTATCTGTCCTAAATTACAGTTACTGTCAAAACAGTAAAAAACATTAAAAGCTGAGCAAGTGGTTTAGTTTCTTTGAGTTAGCGCCCTTAAACCTTCAAGTATTATTTAAATGAAGTTATCACTAATATTAGAACGAAAGTTTGGATGGATGTGTGTTTGTAACTTCTTCACGCCAAAACTACTGAAAGGTTCTGACTGAAAAGTTCTAGAACTACCTGTCCTGTATGCAAAATTTCATGACATGTAGCCAATATTTTATTCGAGGCTTAGGCCTAGAATAAAACATAAGTTACTTTTTATCCCATAAATCAGTACCCAATGGGATAGAAATAACCTTTGAACGTTTCCATACAACAACGCGTGCGAAGCCGTGGGCAGAATTTAGTTATTTCTATAGAGCTTCGTGCAGACTACCTTTTAGACAATTTCAAAAAATCATGCGCTTGCCTCATAAATCTTGTTTCAAAAAATCAGCAAACCAATTCCGCCAAAAGGCGAGGGTCCTGTGAAAGCGGAAACGTTTTCGTTTCGACCTAAAGGACGTTTCAAATGCGAGCATCCTCCATTCACCACGAGGACAATCACAGTGACAGCACCATTTGGTGAGGTGAACGTCACAGTGCGGTTATTATAGCCAGTGAACGATGACGCTGGAACACAACATTGATATAGACCAAATCCAAATAGGGTGTATGTCAAAGATCCTAGGATCCTACGTTCCGAAATATGTCTACTTTTAAATATTTGTCTTTGTAGGTATTTTAAAACAAATAAAACGTCAAGTGCGGGTTAGACTCGCGCATCAAGGGTTCCGTATAAACTTCTGCTCTACAGCAAAGAAATCAACCCAGACGAATAGTGCACAATGATTTTCTAATTTGACAACGATTATGACGCACTTAACTTATTTAGTCCCTAGAACTATTGGCGCCCTCGCGGGACTGAATAAGTTACTTCCAACCCTAGGGTAACAATGTACTATTTTCTATGAATAAAACATAAATTTACGGTTTTTAGATTTTACCCTTTACTTGTGCTATAAGACATTGCTTTTTGCCAAAATTCATGGTTCTAGGTCAACGGAAAGTACCGGTTTTGTGTGCATGTGATTCCCTTCGAACATTAAAAAAATAGACATAAACAGCTCTAACTTTTGATTGCGTTGTTTTAGTAGTTTAATTTATATTGCGGCTCCAAGAGGTTACGAGCCTGCGTATATGATGTGAATTTCAACTCGATAACTCCACGCGTTTCTGAGAAAAGACAGACGGACAACAAAGTGATTCTGTAAGGGTTCCTTTTTTTCCTTTTGAGGTACCGAACCCTAAAACTGGTAGCCTTCCAAGTACATCGGACTAACAGCAATAAATAAATAATGCAAATCTTGGTATACTTTACTCAATTATCCAGGTCAAAACCTATTAAAATTGGAAGCCATGGCACGGATTATCAAGGTGTACATTATTCGGCCGTACAATAAATTATCGTGCATTATAGTGACCCCCTGTGCAAAGCACTTTCGAGATAGATAATGACAGTGAATTTTCGAGATGGGGCAAGAAGGGCTACATAATTACCTGTACTTTGACTGCTCATGATGACGCACTAGCCGATTTGGACACACCCAATGAGCGCTTTTGCAAGTCGCAATTCTGATGCTGAGCAGTGATTGCATTTACCGTTACAGCTATGTGTGCAGCAAGAAAAGTTTATTCTTATCGTAGCAAATTTTTGACCACGATCTACAGAAGAATTGATTTGAAATTGAATGAGAAAGCGGGGCAATGCAGCCAGTGTCTTGGGCACGCTTCCGACTGGTATTGATATGGATTAGTTGATCTACCTGTAGATTGTTTGCAACAGTCTGCAGTTAGCTCAACTGTGTCTATTGTAAATACTAGTTTTAATTTAATTCTTAGTATTATTAGATTGTAATTTTCTTTCTTAAGATAGTATCACTTCTTACATAATTTATACACTTTCCCGTGAGTATAAGTGAACTAGCTATTTTGCCAGGGCTGGTGAGGCCTGTACTGAACGGTGGCTGAAGTGCCCTCCGGCCCTTTGCAGGCCTCGGAGCCACTCTTGACCTGCTCGTAAATTAAAAATACTTTGTTACTTTGCGTAATAATTAATTTGTTTTGGGATTCTTATGACGGGTTTATTCCGGAAATCCCCCACGTCCATCCCCCACGTGGGGGATTTCCGGAAAAAAATTCCGGAAATCCCCCAAATCGAATCGATCAGTCTCATGGGGGATTTCAGGAAAAAAAATTCCGGAAATCCCCCATATAGCTCGACCATAGAAATATATTAGTTCTTAATAACCTTTAACTCGTCACCGCTGGCTGCTAGTGGTAGACCGCTCACCACTACAATGAGAAGTCTTCCAAAGCAAAAAACATCAAATGCGATAGAATTTGCCAAAGACATTGACACATATTGATCTCTCATTTTCACTTCGACACCACCTCTCTGTAGTCTGTAGGTTTTAAGTAAAGCTGGACGAACATAGATCAGCAATCATTGGTAGATAGCGCGGCGCTATCAAGTGTGTGAAGTGTTGTTGCGCGAAAGTCTAGCACTAGTAGTTCCCGAGATATGATAGTTTTAGTTTTGACAGCTGTCATTAGAAATGTAGATTTTGTTCGTACCTATCATTTGAGACAGGAACTGAAAGTCCAGCACTAGTAGTTCCCGAGATATGAGAGTTTTAATTTTGACAGCTGTCATTAGAAATGTAGATTTTGTTCGTACCTATCATTTGAGACAGGAACTGAAAGTCCAGCACTAGTAGTTCCCGAGATATGATAGTTTTAATTTTGACAGCTGTTATTAGAAATGTAGATTTTGTTCGTACCTATCATTTGAGACAGGAACTGAAAGTCCAGCACTAGTAGTTCCCGAGATATGATAGTTTTAGTTTTGACAGCTGTCATTAGAAATGTAGATTTTGTTCGTACCTATCATTTGAGACAGGAACTGAAAGTCCAGCACTAGTAGTTCCCGAGATATGATAGTTTTAATTTTGACAGCTGTCATTAGAAATGTAGATTTTGTTCGTACCTATCATTTGAGACAGGAACTGAAAGTCCAGCACTAATAGTTCCCGAGATATGATAGTTTTAGTTTTGATAGCTGTCATTAGAAATGTAGATTTTGTTCGTACCTATCATTTGAGACAGGAACTGAAAGTCCAGCACTAGTAGTTCCCGAGATATGAGAGTTTTAATTTTGACAACTGTCATTAGAAATGTAGATTTTGTTCGTACCTATCATTTGAGACAGGACGGATCAATTAAATACCGGCTCAGTTTCAGTTGTGAAACGTAATAAATCATCAGTGCTTTTATGCACACAAGCCCATGTCTACGAATAGGAAAATGAGACGTGTTGGTCGCCGAAACCCTTAGGCTCTCTGGCAAGATAATATATTCATTTTTGCACTGCACATCCATTGAGTACAACCCTAGGTGAACATTATACTAACTACTTTCCATTCAGTTCGAGCTAAGAACCATTCCAATACGACATAAATTCAAAAGTAATGCCATAGTAAAACAAATCCATCCTCAGTGATTTTAAGACTCAAAATTGTACTTCATGTTGCCTTGGTATAGGTCTGATGCGCGATTTTTGTATTTTGAGTTGACTGTACCTCAGCAGATAGCTACAAGACGGGAATGAGTCGCATAAAAATTTCTATGGAATAAAATTAGCTTACGTAATGGAACGCGACGAAACAGGAAAACATCGCATTTTTTTGTTTGCACCTGGTTTGTATATTACTTTTCTACCGTCTTCTTCTTAGCTCGAAGGTGTTTACATACGGATAGTTCCTTACCAAATTCGACGGGACTCGTCGAATTTGGTAAAGTGCAGAGTTTGGTAGAGTGATGGATAATAATTCTCTGAAGTACCTTACTTTTGAATACACAGTAAATAAGTAAGCCTTCAAGTCTAAATAACATTTGTGAACTAGGTAAATCCATATAAGTTTAGTATTTAAAAACATAATAAGCATTATAAATATTGTGATAGAAATCTAAAAAAATAAAATAGGTACAACTGTTAAATTAAATGATATGTCTACGAATGTTTCTTATATTATCTTGTTATAAATCTATAAATAAATAAACATATTTCACAATGGGATGCGTTATTATTGCCCATTGATTTTGGCCAATCCGAAGGGGCGACCCGATGGGTCCTGACCTGAGAGCACCACCTGACACCACCACAGGAGGACTCCAGACAGGACTGTCTGCGGCGTGTTGTATTCATGCGACACCAGCCACGTCATAATCCTAGATAGATACCGACAAAAATTGATACAGGTTAATGTAACATGTAAACATTTCTACATAACCCATTACACATCTATTCTAAGTAGGTAGGTCTTTGAAATTGATAGTTTTCATAACATTTACTTCCACCAAACCAGCTCCAGCGTAAACTTCGTCACACAAACGATGTTTGAGCCATGTTTAAAGTCACAATTTGCACAAAACGACCGCCTAACTCCATTACTCCAGCGTCGGAAATAATTGAGTTAAAGCCCGCCCTAATAGTCAGCTTCCTCGAATATCGACGGGATTATTGTTGTAGGTAGGTATACGAACTTTGACGCGAGGTTTGCCAAGCACGAGTAACGACAAAATGTTTGAATCTTAGTAAAGATAAAGATTAGTATGTTTAATTTTTGGCCGCATTTTTGTAACTTTTAGTTGAATCGTTGATGATAATGATTTAAGCTACACTAGTGTTATTTCTTTGAAAGTTATGTTGGTGATAATGATAATGATTTTAGATAAGTACTCTTGCGACCCGGCCAGGTGTGATGACGATCTGCGAAAGACTGCTGGCAGATGCTGGATGCGTCAAGCTGAAGACAGGACGCTATGGCGCTAGTTTGGGGAGTCCTATGTCCAGCAATGGACTACCAAAGGCTGATGATAATGATGGTGACTCTTGTACCATTTATTTGTAGACGTTCATAAAATTTAAAAGATAGATTCACTGATTTCTAAGAAAGGTAGCTTTCTTAGAAATCAGTGAATCGTTCTTTTATCTGCAAAAATTTCAAAACTCCAATAAACACTAGTATTTTAGGTTAGGTACCCACAAAAATGTAACACAACGATTATAAGAAACTTTTCAAATAGAAATTTCAAATAGAATGCAAAAGCAATCATTGTAAAAGAGCAAATATCCCTCACAGTTTCCAATTTCCAGTCATTTCAATTCGAGTAGCTCGAATTTCGCGGATATCTTTCAATTTCCTCTCTGCTATTGGACATGCATGGACATAGCCAGTGAACGGGACAGCCTCCATTATGCCCTGACAGGCTGCCTGGGGCTGGAAGAGTGCAGTGTACAAGACACTTATAAAAAGAAACTGAAAATGATGGCATAGGAAGAAAAAATCTATACAGCGTCCGTTTATTTTCAATAGAAAGTTTTATGGGTCAATTAACTATTCGATTTAAATGTTTTGGATCGGTTTGATAGATACTTGGACCTACAGTTTTGATATTAGACCTAAACCATTATACGTATTTAATAAATAAATAAAATAAATAAATAATGCTGGACAATTCACACAACATTATCTAGCCCCAATTTGTTAGAATTATGTGTGGATACTTGTATTAAATTCTGACGACCTCTGTGGCGCGGTGCGCGAAGGTCTGCTTGCCCTTCGCGCACCGCAGGAGGTTGCGGGTTCGATTCCCGCCTCGGAACAAATGTGTGTACGATCTGCAGACATTTGTTCAGGGTGTTCTGGTCGTTTTCTATGTATAATAAAAAATATCTAACTAATTATTGTTTTATAATATGTATATCAGTTATCTAGTACCCATAACACAAGCTCTGCTTAGCTTCGGGCTAGGTAATGCTGTGTGAATTGTCCAGCATTATTTATTTATTTATTAAATGTACTTTTAATTATAGTCACTACTACAATAGGTATACTATTAATTTTTCTATGGTTTCCACGGGACTAAATAAAACTGGATTTAAATTTCTAGCACGTAGAATAAAAAAGTTTGGCTTTAAGTGTTTATTTCTTTTAAAAATATCATTTTCAAACGAAGTTCACAAGGGCTTACATTTTTTCCATGCCTAAAAGCTGTTTCTATAAAAATATCCGCTCCACCCAAGATAAAAATATCACCTATGACGCGGCTATGACACATTTTATAAAAGTTATCTGTCGGCTTTGATGTTCCCTGAAATGAATATTCCAATAACATCCAGTTACTTGTTGAAACAAAATGTTCGTTACGTGATGCCTACATCAAAGACTAGGTTTTAATACAAAATTCAGGCTTCGAGGCTATCTGATATTGTACCTACACTGTAAAAAGTTTTGAGAACGGTCAAATACCTACGTTCGTACCAGCACGTAGCACTGCGTAATCCGGGGGTTTTTCAAGATATAATCTGCCACACGATCCTTTTTTACTACACTAAAAAACAAGATCCGCCAAGTGCGAGTGTAACTCGCGCGCCGAGGGTTTCAAACATTTGCCAATTATTTGAATAATAAAATATGAAAGGTCAATTTTTCGACTTTTTTTGAAATATTTCAAAAAGTATGAAATTTACAGAAATTTCAAAAAGTGTTTTGAAATGTACAAAACGATACCTTTCATTCGATACCCCATTTGCCTTCCTAGGTCTCGTTTGAAATTTCAACATCAAAATTTGTACTGAAAATATTCATTTTCATTTTTCATTTATTTATATATTTTTTTCTTAAAATCAGTAATGGCGCACGAAATGTATCATTATTTCAAATTTCAAGTTAATAGCTGCAGTAGTTACTGAGATATTCAAGAAAGAGCGGGGACGGACAGAGCGAGACCATAAGGGTTTCAAAACCGATGTTTGAAACCCTAAAAATGGTGGACAATTCACACAGCATTAGGTATCTAGCCCCAAGCTAAGCAGAGCTTGAGTTATCGGTACTAGATAACTGATATAATTACATAATACAATACATTACATAGAGATACTTTTTATTACACATAGAATACGACCAGAACACCCGGAACAAATACCTGCAGATCGTACAAATATTTGTCCCAAGGCGGGAATCGAACCCGCAACCTCTTGCGTCGTAGGCAGAACTTCGCCCACCGCGCGAAGGTTTTTAATGAACCACAAAGTGGCTTACTCTTTAATTAATTTCAATTATTTAAGTACTAGGTAAGTAGTTTTCACTATCGGAGAAGAATTCTACCTTGCGATACTATTGACAATGGAACGTAGTAAGATTCGTGAAGTTAGCAGCATGTTGACGACATTATTAATACATGAGGCACAATTGTAAAAACTTTAAAAGGAGAAGCCCTGGATCCTGAAAAACAGCCTAGGCTAGTTTAGGACCCTACGGATTCAATATCATACTGAAACATTGTAATTGTGTCTAATAAATGATTTTTATATTTTATCTTTATCTTTACATCATCGAATATTAGGATCAGTCGAATACCTACTCGATTAAGCGACTAAAAATTTCCAAAAAAACATAATTATACAATTTAGTTTAGGTGTTAGAGCGAGGAGTCGATGCATTTTCAGCACTTAGGTTTTAGGGTAGAGTACTATAGATAAATTTTATTTTATACATTAAGAGATAACCTATTAGTTCTAAGTACTCTGTTAACCTGTTGAAACCATTTTTGGAAATAAATACTTTTATTATTATTATTATTTTATTTAATGATTTTCTGCTTGACAAATGTTGATTTTATGTACCTACCTATCCATTTAATTATACATCACATTGTAATTATTTTTTAGGGCTAATTGCTAAAAAGTAAATTACATTTGGGTGACGAGCGTACCTACTACAAATTGGTGAGTAAGTTACTGCGTAAATGACAACTGTGATGTTTCTAAAAAAAAATTATAAATCACATGTAAATCATTGGTGAGTAAGTAACTGCATAAATGACAACTGTGATGTTTCTGAAAAAAATTATACATCACAGACATAAAAGTAACTGCCGCTCCGTACAGACCGTTCACCGTAAAATGCCGTGATCAGTAGCGAGCAGTAGCGACAAGTCGAGTGGGTACCACTTGACTTTCGCTACTGCTCAGGATATCGAGTACCCTGTAAGTCTGAATAAATAATTAATGCTGGATAATCCACACAGCGTCACCTAGGCCCAAGCTAAGCAGGACTTAGACCAAACACAAGACTTGTAAAAACTATAAATCTAGGAATATGAATAAAACTTAAAATGCCATTAGAAAATTAACAATGAAACGATGGAGCTTCATTAAAAGCTTGAAACTTTCTTTGAACGTCACCCTTTTTACCACATCGATGAATTTATGTCATGTTCATTTTCTGATCTAATACATAAATAAATAAAATACAAATACAGTGTTTGTTTTATATATACCTTGGGAATTGGGAATTGGCATCATTACGGGAGGACATCTTACGATGAACTGAAAATCTATTCAATAAAACCAGTAGCGATCATCTTTGGAGTTACCATTACCTTGTCTGTCATGTCTTACACTTTTTAAGTACTATATTTCATTATACATACATCGTCTACCCAATGCTTAGTCTGACCCTTGGGTCAGGTGTTACCCATTCACCGTTCAAGTATCTACCCACTTCGTCCTTACCTTTATCCTTGCGACGTATCTAATAATCTTTAGAGCTTTTAATGTACATGGTGTTATATTTATACCTCTAGCTAGGATCAAACGAAATGGGGTTTCGGATTACAGTCCAATTCGAAAGGCGTTTTTATTTTAAAAACTTTAAGACCGAGCGTTTTTCAAAGATTATAATTTCTACGAAAAAAGGTCCTTTTCAAAACGGTCTAAATTCATGATTAATAAACCTATTATCTCTAACGTCTACATAGACCGAATATTGTAGAACACATGGGGTTCATTCGATGCCGATCGAACATCCAAATCACCCCACTTCATCATCCTCTAAGAATGTACCAGCCTGTATAGCTGGGTCCAATAAAGCAGTAGACGATAAAAATTGAATCTTATTAAACTTCAATAAATTCCAAGTCTGCGCATCGAGCTCGCTTCAACAAGTGGAAAAAATAATCGCTGAAAACAATACAAGTACCTGAAATGTTCAATAAAAGTTTTTAAACGCCTTTGTAAGTTGTTATTATAGTCCTGTTTTGTTCGTTTTGTAGAAAGCTTTTAAGACACGAAAACCACGAAAGTTTGAAGACAGGTTGTTTTACGGTGGAAAAACTACTTTGAAACGTTTTTTTACGATTCAAGACAGGTGAGTCATATAAATAAAGTTTCCACGAATACAGTTGCTGTGTTCTTCGAAACTCTGTAGGTACACCATGCAATTTGGTATTTGGTTCATAATGAATATTTAACTTTACTTTTACTTAACCAAAACTTGAGCTGTTGGTTGACTGTTCAAGTACCGACAGTTTATTTTTTGTAATAAATTCGAGTTTCACTACAGGAGTGACATGGTCGTGTCTTAAAAAAAGCTTTTACTCGTATCTACATCTATTTGACGACCTCAGTGGAGCGGTGGGCGAAGGTTCGCCTGCGACGCAGGAGGTTGCGGGTTCGATTCCCGCTTTGCGGCAAATATTTGTACGATCTGCAGGTATTTGCTCCGGGTGTTCTGGTCGTTTTCTATGTATAATAAAAAATATCTATCTATGAAATGTATTGTATTCTGTATATCAGTTAACTAGTACCCATAACACAAGCTTTGCTTAGCTTGGGGCTAGCTAGATAATGCTGTGTGAATTGTCCAGCATTATTTATTTATTATTTACAGTAATTTGTAACCAACAATGTATCGACGATTAAAATGTCATATTGCCCGTTTGCACCGCTTTCAATACTCACTGCAAAATCAATATCGACCGCCCGAGGAGGCTTCACAGCGTTACAGTGAATAATGAGCCCGAGGACTGAAGGATACCTGAAGGGGTACGAGGGGAATGGAGGGGATTGAGCAATAGTGCAGTGTTGGCGAAACAATGCCCTTGCTACGAAGTGGTCTACGGCGTAGGGTGCTACGGCGTAGAGCCTCGTAGAGCTAGGTTTTGACCTCGATTTTATTGATGATTGATATCTACAGGTCAATTTAAATAGATGTATTCATGACTTAAACTATTTTCGTCGCACATTGGTTTATTTTCTAAAGTTTTTTATTCGAAATGAAAAATCAGATGATTTCCGACATAAATTGTACTTGTGATTCATAAATAAATACATTGAAATGACCAGCTGAAGCGGCCCCTTTATTTATTATCAATCTTGTTTCGATGCCGTAGTTTTCTTTAAGTTTTCAATAGTATAAAAACCGTCTTTAGAGTCAAACCCACAATATTTTTGAATATTGATAAAAACTACTGAACGGAACTTTGTGAGATTGAAAACCTTAATAACATACAGGATGTTCCGAAACTTAACGTCAAGCTGAAAGCGGAGGACAAGTGAAAACGGAAAAATACTGGTACTTTTTTAAATATTTTTTTCGAATGAGTTATTAGTTTTCGTAATACAAAAATAAAAATCACTAAATATTGACATCTGTAGTCACAGCATAGAAAAGTTTGGCGCCAGGCAGAGAATTTATGATTTTCAGTAAATGCCTTTAGATACTCAGAAACCATGATTTTGTGGTTTTTCTCGGTCGTCAAAAACCCACCTGCCATCCATTTTCTGCTTGACGTTGAGTTCCGGGACACACTGTATAACCAACAGTTAAATTAAAATTGCTTTTTTGCAGAAAGAAACTCATTTCCGTGAAATCGCAAGGTTTTTTCATAATGTAGGTATAAACAATAACAGTTATTTTCGTTACCAGTTAATTTTATTGAGTCTTCAAACGTAAACGTGACTTACCACCGTATTCGCAGTGCACGCAAAAAGGTCGGCTAATGTACCCATTAAATTAATATTTATGTATATTTGCAGAAAGTAAGTGGGTGGCAATCACTGAACCTTTGACGAGGGTCAGAGCGAACCGCAGCCTGTATCCAATTTATGCCTCGTAATTTGTTACCATGTCGATACGCACGTAAATGGGAAAACTTTGGTTGGATGAGTTGTTTAATTTATTTATTTTATTTATTTATTTATTACAGTTACTAGCACGATTAAAAAAACCAATTACGCTAGTTACTTAAGATCAATAATTATCTACTAAACTTAAAATAATATAACAAAATAAATCAAAATATAAACATTAAAAATTAATACGGCAAATAAATTAATTGAAATTATAAAATAAGTTTTTCATGATAATATTACAATAAATTAAACTAATACTAACTAAAATAACTAATTAAACAAGGATCCTTTCATTCATTCATCACTCTCGCACAACCTCAGGCATACCAACATTAAACTCTTCCATTCATCTGCGAAGATATCGCAGTCTGGGTTCTGGTCGAGAAGTCTGTTGAGACCGGCGAGGGTGCGCGGCAGTGGAGAGTTGGCGCGGGAGACGGTTCTGCAGTAGGGCACAGAGAACAGTCTATGGCTTCTGCTGCGAACGTAATTATCGGGGAGGTAGAGCCGAAACAGAAGGTTGTGCAGATCAGGAACGTCGATCATACCACGAAGCACCTTGCACATTGTTGCTATCTGATCGTACGCTCTTCTGGTCTGTAGGGAATTGTACCCAAGACACCCTTGGAGAAACCTGGTTGGGTACATATATGGGTAATACCCGAATTCTCGTTTGTACTGAAACCTGAGAAACGCCTTCTGTACCTTCTCCAGTAACAGTGCGTACGTACTTTCGTGCGGATTCCAGACAGAACTGCCTGACTCTAGCTTGCTACGCACTAGAGCCCCGAACAGAAGCCGCACAATACTGTCACTGTGAAAATCTCGGGCGTTTCTCAGAACAAAGCCAAGTCTTTGAAAAGATTGCTTGGCGATCTTGATGACATGGTCGTGAAATGTGAGTTTTCGGTCGAAAGTTACTCCTAAATCCTTGATTACCGTTACTCTAGAGATCATGTTGCCATGAATCGAATAATCAAAGGATAGCGGGTTTTTCTTTCGACCGAAAGTCATCACGGAACATTTGGCAGGGTTAAACTCCATCTTGTTGTCTAGACACCATTGACATACCGCATCAACGTCAGTTTGAAGCGCCTCACAATCTGCTGTTGAGCGTATGACAGTGTATAGCTTCAAGTCGTCGGCGTACAACAGACACTCTGCGTGCTTTACAACGTCCGGTAGGTCATTTATCATTAAAATAAAAAGCAAAGGACCTAAAATAGAGCCCTGACTTACTCCTGACCGCGTGCGATAGGGCGCAGACTCATAGATACCAAGTTTAACATACTGCTGGCGATCGCTCAGATAGTCGGCGAGAAGTCTGAGAAGATTGGGCGCGAAGCCTATGACGCTTAGTTTGGCCAGCAGTACGTCGTTATTGACCCTATCAAACGCTTTTTGGATATCGAAGTAGAGCACGTCCACCTGACAGCCGAGGTCTAAGTTACTAGAGATATACTCTACAAGTGTCAAAAGATTAGAGTTGACCGACCGCTTATCTCTGAAACCATGCTGGGCATTGCATAAGAAAGTCTTGACTTGTGCGTATATGATTTTTTGTAACACGTTTTCAAATATCTTAGCAGGAGAAGACAAAATAGCGATCGGACGATACTCCTCGACGGCAAGTTTATTCGAGCTTTTTGGGATCGGTGTTACCCTTGACACCTTCCACTGTGTTGGATACCTACCTGTCTGTAATGACAAATTAAAAATGTGACACAGTGGGGTCACCAAGCTTCTACTACATGCTTTTATAAGAGCTGGTGGCACGGTGTCCGGCCCTATAGAGCTTTTAGCTTTTATTTTTTTAATTCCGTAGAGCACATCTGTCGGCGTAAATTCAATAATATTAATATAGTTGCTATTACAGCTCTGGTCACAGCTATTAATATTTTCAGCGTCTAGCGCTGGAATATCGTTTAGAAAAATACTTCCGAAGTAACTAGCAAACGCCTCAGCTGCTGCAACACCCGAACACGACTCTCCTTTATAGGTAACATTGGCCTGAAATCCTCCCTTAGCTCGCAAACTAGAGATGTGCCGCCAAAAGTCACGTGGGTTTAAAGCAAGGTTATTTTCTATATTTCTTAGGTACAAATTATAAGCTTTAGATGCCCTCAATTTCAACGATGCTCTCAATTCCGAGAATAACCTATAGTTCTCGTCAGACTTAGTTTTTTTCCAGCTGGCATGGAGTTTCGACTTTCGCCTAGTATCCCTTATAATGTCGGGTGTAAACCAGACGGGATAACGCCTTGTACCACTTTTTTTGCGATTCTTGGTCGGTAAACACTTATCAAAGATTTCATAAATAGTGGAATAGAAAGCATCTGTGGCGGATGTAATATCGTATATATTAAATAGTTCCCTTTCATTAAAATGGGTAGCAACGAGATAGCCTGGAGCAATTAAACGATAAAATAGCAAAAAATATTTCGCCACAATCTTTAATGTCCTTTTTTCTATGAAAGTTCATGTCATGATTTGATGACTTTTGCATGTTTGAAACTTTTCGGCGAATTAGGAAAAAGTGAAAGAAAAGTAGTCTAATACTTTAACCAAATGTATAAAATCTACGCAGGTAGCATAATAATCATTATTACTAAAATCATCTACAAAGTATGTAAAATATCCTTAATTTTGTATTCTACCCTGTGTGTGTATGTGTCTGTCTGTGCTGTTCTTGTTGTGTCAAATATACCTATGTATCTTTATCTTTTATCTTATAGCTTGTCGCACACCTGAAAAGCACTTATATAGCGCAGCGCAGCATATAAAAGTGCATTCAAATACGGGATTTGACTTGTCACATTTAAATAGTCGTGTAGTTTTCTTGTAAATAAGCAATTTTTTGCACTTGTGCCGTAACAAACACGAATGCTTTGTCCCGCTCCTTTGAACGCAAAATTCTATAAAAAAAAAATGCTGGACAATTCACACAGCATTATCTAGCCCCAAGCTAAGCAGAGTTTGTGTTATGGGTACTAGATAACTGATATACATAATATAATACAATACATAGATAGATTCGTATTAATTATCTGTTAGTTTATTCTATCTTATTTATTCATAAAAAATAATTACAACTAATACATAGATAGATTTTTTTTTATTATACATAGAAAACGACCCGAACTCCCTGAACAAATGTCTGCAGATCGTACACACATTTGTCCCGAGGCGGGAATCGAACCCGCAACCTTCTGCGTCGCAGGCAGACCTTCGCCCACCGCGCCACATTGGTATCTATGCCATATATAGTATACTATAAGTTAACTTACTTAGCCATTCTCTTACTGTTTTAACAAAAATCTGTTGTCTCGAAAAACATTTGCGACAAAATCATTGTTCAAAATAAACATTGTACAGTCCGCTTCGTAGTTACAGTCGCGTAAGCAAGGTTTTTGCTACCGTGTCCTCCATTGTTCGTTTTATTACAAAATGGCCACTCATTCCGGAGCACAACTATGCACTGATATCTACTGAAATATAACGTTTTTGCTTTTATTTCTGTCCCGTTTCACTCTAAAGTAATTCATTCCGAGTTTTATTTTTTTTCCGTTGGTTATGGATTTTGTGTGGAACTAGCAAAAACGGCCAAAGCTTTGTTCGCTATTCTATTTGAATTTTCAAAATGGGAGCTTTTTCTAGTGGCACTGACAGCCAAATTTTTCAGTTTCAATGGATCATTTCGTATTCAAGTTGAGCGCAAAATTTCGTTTCAATACTTTTAGTAGGTGAAAATCGGTAAAAATCTAATAATGTCTAAAGTCCGTTCACACGAACACACCCATCATCATCATCATCAGCCTATACTAGTCCACTGCCTCCTATAATGAGCGCCATAGCGCCCTGTCTTCAGCTTGCCGCATCCAGCATCTGCCAGCAGTCTTACGCAAATCGTCATCACACCTGGTCGGAGAGCGTCCTACACAACGTTTGCAGAGTCGCGGTCTCCACTCAAGAACACGGTTTTGGGTTTTCGAGATATGACCAGCCCACTGCCACTTCAGCTTGCAAATCCTTTGACCACACCCAGTGTCCACCGTAATAATGGTTTTACTTTCTAGTGCAAAGTAAAAGTCACCGATTAGTAACCTTCAACCGTGAGCTCCAAATATCAAGCGAGCTAGCTTTCCGTCGTTTGATGTAGTTTTGAACTGTAACCTAGTTTTCAGACAACGGCATGACTGCAAGCGCTGTCAAAGAGAGGTCACCCTTTGTAGGCTTTTGTCCGCCCATACAATTCTTTTCACCCATGCTCAGCTTTTTTACAAAAAGTAGATAGCTAGATCGGGTTGCATACACTTTTTAGACGGATGTTCGACTTTTTAATTTTTTAAATTCCTTTGGCACTTTCTCTTCTATCCCTTTTTGACATTTACGTTACATTGGGTTAGCTACTTATCTACAGACCGTTCCCCCGCTTTGTACGGTAATTACATACAAAACAGGGGACAACTTACGGTGAACGGTCTGTACGTCGTCCGTTTCGAAATCTCGACACGCATCTTCTTAGATTAGTAAAAAACTTTTCTTACCTTATATCTGTTAACTATAAAACTAAGTCTTACATTTTTTTTTGCATGTATGGATATGACAACGTTAAATTGTAACTTAAGTGTTGTCGCCGCCGACACGACGCATCGTTAAATCACCCCTTTGGCATTGTTATAGTGTTCTTTTTAAAAACAGGTTATAATTTCACTTTCCATTAATTCCCATCCCGACAATTATTGCATTCGCCTTTCGGGGGATTAGTGGGAGTCTAAATTCAAATTAGCGACCAACCTCGACCCCGATTTTAGCCGCCATCTTAGTTTTAAAGGCGTAAACGTTTTTCTTTACTTACTTGGCCATTTTTCAATAAACGCAAAACTGGAGTCCTTCTGTCGTGTAATCCGACAGGGCTACGACTTCAAGGAGGAGGTTCTGCTGTATGTTTTTTATTTTATTTTATGTAATTTCATCTACGTTAATAATATATCGATTTTGCTTAAGCTATTGTATAGATTTCTATTGTATAGATCCGGAATAGGCCCTATATTTTATTTTCTCGCCAAACTTAAAAATAGTGTATAAAGGTGTTAAGGGATCGAAAGTCGATATTTTTTTTTTAAAACAATCTACCTAATTGTTCAAAAAGTTAATTAAATATTCTAAATTTGAATACATTGTGATATAATACGAATGCTCTCGTTGGAGTTTTTTACTAAACGAAAGATCAACGTTTTTATCTCCAGTAAAATTCAGGTACCGGAAAAGGGTTTCGCCGTAAAACAAACCTCACAAATCTTACAAACAGACCCGAGCCAGTCAGCAAATCTCAACTTTCCACATAATTCACAAACCGATTGAGTCACTACAAATATAGAGCAGCGGAATAGTAGAAGCTCCTTGCCTCAAACGATAAGGCTGCGTCTACACTGCAAGCGATTATCTCAGCGTCTAGACAGCAGAGCAGCTAGCATAGATATAATAATAATATAAGCCTTTATTTCAAACTGTTTTTCAATTTTTCAAACAATATTTACATCTTAAACTTAATAGTTTGTTTGCTACTCGGCAGAGCCCCCAGCCTCTGCCAGTCCTCCCTGTCTAGAGTTCTCCTTGTCCATGTTTTGCCTGCTCCTTTGACAAGCTCATCTGCCCAGCTAGCATAGATTAGATAGGCATGATTAATTTTTTGATTGATTTCATTTTTGATATAATATATTTTGACATTTAAGTTAAAGTTATAATGTAATTTAAACGAATGTACAAGATGATTTTCAATGAATAATTAATTGGATTTTATAATTTACTAGTAATTTTGTGATATGTAATGACATTTATGAAAAACAATAACAAAAAAACATGATTAGGATAGTATTATGTCTCAGGTGGCTAGTATGGTTTTGCGTGTTTTTATTAGTACATACATATACTAAAATAAAATAAGGAAGCCTTTTATTTTTTTTTCTTTTGTACATATTGTGGTACTATTTATAGGTATATTAATTCTTAGGTTGTATAATGTCAAATTCATGCAAGAACCCCCCCCCCCCCCCTCATGTGAGGGTGAAAACCTCCTCCAAACTTCTCCATTGGTCTCCGTCTATAACTCCTGCCATCCATTCCTTACTAGTCAATTTTGTGACATTCAGACTATCTTTGTTCTCCAAAAAAGGGCTATACGCGCAATTTATGAATTAAACTCCTTGAGGGATTTATTTAGAGACATAAATATTATGACAGTAACATCGCAATACATCTATATATATATATATATATTATGTATACGCACAAAAATAGAGATAGCTTTTTGAAAAATTTTGATGTTCACTATGTATTGTACAAATCTATGAATTGTATTACATTAGGTATGTATATCAGTTATCTAGTACACATAACGTTAGCTTGGGGCTAGGTAATGCTGTGTGAATTGGCCAGCATTATATATTTATTATATATTATAAACATTTGACTTCAGATCGTGTCTATGTTATCGGCTCGCTGGACTCCAGGCCACGCCATTCGCCAACTATTACATACATTTGATAGTATAGCCGCAGCCTTATAAAGCACAATACACACTGGGACCATTCGTAACGGTTTAACGGAGTGTGCAACGACCTTTCATGTGGTGAGGCTGCCACGCCCTCGTCGCCTTCAGCCAATATTCCCCTGTTCTGAGCCTCGGGCCATGCCAGTGCACTTCTGCGAGGTAATTCAATGGCATTTAGAGGCAAAGGGTAGCCAGCTATTGCAGTCAAGTGTGTTATTGCGGTGTTATAACAGTTAAGAGCTGTACTCTGAATACGGAGTTTGAATTATTACACTGAGAAATTTATGTTTAAAAAAATCGACTTTGATGGGTCTTAAACAGCAATTGGCGCATGCCGTACTGAAGGAGACTTGTTTATTTATTTATTTATTCAATTATTACACTGATATCTTTGAGAATGCTTATCAAAAGGATCGTGCTCCAAAGTCGGATCTCTGTGAAATACTGTGAATATAGGCATGTCCCCAATTCTAGCTTTTATTTGGCCATCGAATTAGCATTGCCGTTCAACGTAGCAATGGCACCTTTGAGCACTCTGCCGACTCTGGTGACGACTTAGATTTTTAGGAACTACATATGCGTAAATTCGTTTTGTAATTATTTTATTCTGTTAATATAATTTTCTTAGCGACGCGTGACCCGAGAGCTGGTGAGTATCTGGCACAGCGCATCAGCATTGCCATACAGCGGGGCAATGCTGTCAGCGTCTTGGGCACGATTCCGACTCGTATTGATATGGATCAGTTGAGATATATAGATTGTTTGCAACAGTAGGCAGTTAGCTCAATTGTTTTAATTGTAAATACTAGTTTTAATTTAATTCTATTATTTGGATGTAATTATTTGCTAGTAGAATTATTTTCTTTGTTATCAAATGTTTTTTTGGCATGTCACCCACAATATTCTAACCAGCCTAGCGGTTCGATTAGGTCTTACGACGTTTTAGACGTCATTGAATGTACGAGACGGATTAAGTTGTGTATGTTCAAAATAGCGTAGCCTCTTATTAAGTATTACACGTAGCTAACGATTTTTCCTTTGTCCACAGTAGTTATGGCAGCCCGCCTTTGGTGGCTGATGCTTCTGGTGGCTGCGGCTGCAGTTGACGATGATCAACCTGAAAAAACTAATGGTAAGTGATAAATCCATAGACATAGAATTTTTTTGCTAAATCACAATTCCTTTATAGAATTCAAGGTCCTTCAACAGCTCGTAAGACATCCATTTTGAAATGTTGTTTTGAGTTTGAGTGACAAGCCTGTGAATTTTATAATGTCTGAGATACAGCAGACTTCTTTGTCTTTGTTGTTCCTTGGAATAATTACCGTCTCTTGGATAATGCGTGAAATAACAGCGCCTAGATTTTTCTTCCCGTCTCTATCACATTTTATCTGTTCAAAGTTGGGTTCAAAATTCAAATGGTTAGTGTAAATGTAAACAAGATTCGCCAAGTGCGAGTGTAACTCGCGCGCCGAGGGTTTCAAACATTTGCCAATTATTTGGACAATCAATTATCTGAAATATTTTAAAAAGTATGAAACTTACAGAAATTTCAAAAAGTGTTTTGAAACGGTCAAAACGATACCTTTCATTTGATACCCCAAATGGGTAGGTACCCCTTTTTGAAAAAAAATTCCCCCCCTTTTTGACCATTTTTCAAAAACTATTATTATTACCGACTTCTCTATATTTTTCCTGTAAAATATAGATCGATGTCTACAAACGCCTAGTACATTGTACATGGATCGGTTTGCAATCTTCGGAGCTAGGGGGGGGGGAATGGTCAATTTTTCGTCTTTTTTTGAAATATTTCAAAAAGTATTAAACTGACAGAAATTTCGAAAAGTGTTTTGAAATGGTCAAAATGATACCTTTCATTTGATACCCCACATAGGTAGGTACCCCCCCTTTTGAAAAAAAATTCTCCCCTTTTTTGACCATTTTTCAAAAACTATTATTATTACAGACTTCTCTATATTTTTCCTGTAAAATATAGATCGATATCTACAAACGCCTAATACATTGTACGTGGATCGGTGTGCAATCTTCGGAGATAGGGGGGGGGGTATGGTCAATTTTTCGACTTTTTTTGAAATATTTCAAAAAGTATGAAATTTACAGAAATTTCAAAAAGTGTTTTGTAATGTACAAAACGATACCTTTCATTTGATACCCCATTTGCCTTCCTAGGTCTCTTTTGAAATTTCAACATCAAAATTTGTACTGAAAATATTCATTTTCATTTTTCATTTATTTATATATTTTTTTCTTAAAATCAGTAATGGCGCACGAAATGTATCATTATTTCAAATTTCAAGTTAATAGCTGCAGTAATTACTGAGATATTCAAGAAAGAGCGGGGACGGACAGAGCGAGACCATAAGGGTTTCAAAACCGATCTTTGAAACCCTAAAAACGTACCCAAACTACGCCATTTTTTTCTGAACTCAAATGATACTCTACCGCGTTTTTAAAAATAAGTGTCTCAAAGTAGCTGATATTACATTTGACTTCCGGCAGTCGACGAACAGGAAATGACGGTATGGCAGCACGGCAGCACGACACCTACTGTTTCCGAAGGAAATCGAAATCTCTGAGAATTCGCACATACGACAATAACCTTTCTTCTTGAAAAAAATACCAAGTATCTTACATATCTACAAAGGCACCTATTATCAGGTTACCTATTTTGTCAGGGTTTAGAATCGTTTTTCGCGTTCATCCTTTGCTTTCTGAACACATCTTCGATTAGTGATAAGTACTAGGTTTTATTCTCCCTGGAACGCGTATATTAGGCAAGGATAGAGAGAACTTTGTGAAAGAGGTCGGGAGAAGCAATTTTTCCCGACCTCTTTTACAAAGTTCTCTATGCTGAACTTTAGTTTCTCTATGTAATGATGGGAGTCCACTGCCTCACAATGGGATGATGTAGTCTGGCAATAGGTACTTACCTAACAGTTCAATGTGATAGAGATGTAAAAAAAACATGGCGCTATATTTCACTCATCATCCGACATACATGGGTAATTATTCCAACGAAACAGTCAGCTATAAGCTAAATGGAAAGCAAGTCACTTACGTAAGCACACTGCACGAGCCTGTGTGTTGCTGATAAGGGCCCTCGGTGCCCCCAGCATTTTGTGCAAAATCACCCACTCAGCGCTTGCCTCTCGTGTTTTGTGTAAAACAAACAGTGAGTCTTGCAAAAATTCCATGCATACAACATGCATAACCAATTGGTTGCAAAAAGTCCATTGTATTCAATATTCAAATTATGCAATACGAAGCTTCGTATTGATAGGCACAAATCAAACTACCATTTCATTACTTTATGAATGATTAAATTGATGTCGAAAATTCTTCACGAAAAACCAACTGAACTGAAAATTCATAGGCTTGGGAAGTCATTATTTAACAAACAGCAACTTAATTACCCTTTCAATTCTTTCTTTATGTCGTATATTTGTTTTTTTTTTCAAAGTACGAGTTGAATAGGAAATGGTTGAAATTTTGCATTCAAGATTTGACCAAAACATACATGTTTAAACCGGTTACGTTAAATAAAAGCTTGTGTAAAAAACTGTCCTCGAAAATGTTCTCAGTGCTAAATGTACGTGTACGTATGCCTTATTGAATTTACTGAATCCAAAATATACTTACTCTCTGTGATTGACGTCTCTTTGTTACAAATTGGCTGAATTTTCAGATAAAGCCATCAATATAGCGGTGGGATTTACAAAGAACATTCACAGAGCTGAAAAGTTTTTTGCTGAGCTTGAACTCGGGCGGATTTTCCTCGAAAACTGACAAAAACCCTATATTACTTATTCTTTCTACAATAATAGGTACCGTAAAACTTTTCTGCCAAGTTCGGACACAGCTTTTCATTCTAAATGAAGAGCTTAGCCTATCTACCCACGAATAGTAACTAGAACCATTGATTTTGTCCTTTGTGGCTACGTGATGGATTACCTTTAAATAAATTCTGTTACGGTTCTATTTGATCTACTTCTGAGTTGATAGTCTTTACAAAGCTCTACATTTACTCCGTGATTTTTTAGCAAACTCATTTTTTCGATGTATCAGAGGGAAATAAAATAACAAAGCTAAAGCTAAAAAGCATTCAGAACAATACGACTGAGAGCAAATAAAAGCAAAACATTCAGCATCATCCCGGATCGATTTCATCCCCTCTAATTGGAAATATAACACATGAAACACGATAAGCACGATACACATCAATTTTAATAACAAAAATACTTTTTCATTCACAAAGGGAAACTCCGGGTGGTTTGCGACACGGAGAGTCGATCGATAATGGGGGAAATATGGGGTGGTTTACCCCAGCGGGGGAACGGGGGTGGGTGGAATACATACCGGTTTACAGGCGTCCACGATAAAGCTCTTCTGCTATCAGTAAAGCAAATACGTAGAACCTTTCTCAATTTGATTCTAAAGCCATAGGAGCGTGGAAATTGAGGCGTCTAATGGATTTCAGAATGTTTTCATGTCATTTTCTCATTTTCGCATCTTATAAAGTGACTTTTTGAACAGAAATAGATGTAACGGGTGTGTTAAAATTGTATCTTATTATGTTATCGAATGAATAACTTCACAGCAAAAGTAATTTAAAAAAGAAATCAGTCATTTGTACATCACAAGTTCTGGCTGAGTGAATATAATTGTAATCTAAACCTTTTTATATGAAATATTACCAACAGCCTCATATAATAGGATTATAGAGCTTGCTTGCATGTTTCGTGGAAAATGATAGCTTTGCTCCTATTCCAAGAATCCGATCAGTATACGAAAGCTCTCAAACAGGAATATTCCGTGAACTAAATCGAAGATTGGTTCTGGGAAAACAGATATTGCTGATTTACTTAAACTTTATATCTGTTTAATATTTTTGCCACTAGCATCATCTTATTATATTCAGCATAGAAATTGGTAAGCAATTAAATACACAAAAAAACCACACAGTTCGCACAGCATTATATGGCCCCAAGATATAACTGATTTACTAACAATACGTTACACAGATTTTTTTATTATAAGTATATAGAAAATACGTAACTGGGGAGTCAGAATATTAACTAGTGTTGTCAGTTTTTACCCAGCACAATGCTGGATGGAGGCACAGAAAAATACCAGCTTTGTATCTCTAAGATAACTTAGTGTCTATAGTAGTTTTAAGGTTTAAGGTACACAAAAAAATGCTGTCTTTATTTCTTCTTTTCAATTACCACTCATCGGCAAAATTATCACAGGCTCGGCTTACGCTGACGGGCTGTGTTGATGGACAGGAACATGATGGGGATTTTACCAGTTTTAAAAGAAAACTCGCGCGAAAATTTACTAAAATCGATAGAGAGTTTTATCAATTTCCAAAGAAAACTCGCGCGAAAATTTACTAAAATCTGCTGAAGTTGCCGCGCCCGCTTTCCACCACAAATGCACCCTGCACAAGCTGTCTGCGTCATCACAAAGGACGCATTCGATGACGCAACACGTTGACAGTCCATTTTAGTTTAGTTATTCAGATTAATGGAAGAGTCAAAGTAGGATTGAAGCTACTTATTTCCACGAGTAATCTTTTCCAAACCATTTCACGGGTAAAGTTGCGTAATTGGATTTTACTGTTGAGTGGGTTTCAGTCTTTGAGAGAGTAAAGCGGCAAACTGAAGCGTTAACGGTCAGTTTTATAATAATGATAGTCCAAAAAGCGCCAAGATTAGTCAGGCCTTAGGTGCCCTTTATTTAAATATTCTAGACAAATCACATTAGGTCATCGCATCGTAAGCCACGCCAATCTAGAGACGCTTATTGTTGAAGGTATGCATGTCTAGTAGCTGAAAAAATGTAGGCTCTGAAAGTACATTGACACGATGCGGGTTCTTTGTGATAAAATCCTGAAAGCTTGAACAATTGTTTAACGTGCCTCTGCGGTTAGTTCGAAGCATTTTTTCAGCATAAAATGCTTGAGTGTTTTCCTTGATTTTGTTGAGCATATATTATTTGACTGATTAAAGTAACATCAGTGTGGATGCAACTTGTATGTAATAAAAATTTATAACTATTCAACGATAATCTCCTTTAAATCTTTATCGACAGCGGATGCTAATGCTACAAAGTAGAACAGTAAATTTGCACTGAAACTTTATGGGGAAACATATCTACTTGTTGAGTATCTACATAATACCCGAAGTCTATTCAAATTATTATCGCCTTTCGCCTTCTTTTCGCATTACAAATACCTATTACGTTAAGGCGCTACATAAATTCTCGCAATCCTTTTACAGGAGGGATTGGGATGGGGGCAAAGTGGCATAGCCTGTTGAGAAGTACGTGCCTGAATGTGGCTTGAACCTGAAACGATGCAGACCGGCCACCCGCTAGCCAAAATTTATGAAAAAGAGAAGCTTTTGTAAAGGAATTATTGACATTTAAGTCTCGCGATATCGCAAGTTACACACACAGGTAGATACATATAGGTTGGAAAAAATAATTATTGCAAATGTGTCAAGTTTCGAGAACAAAAGTTTCATTTGCGTCATGCCGCGAGTCTCGTGAGAGATCAGCCGGGATTGTTCAAACAACCAATTTCATTTCAATATAATAAAATGAAATTGGTACCATATAGTTTGCTACGGCGTAGCAGTCTTGCTACGCCGTAGCCCCTTCCTACGGCATAGCACTTAACGTCCTTATTTCTAGACTTTCTAGACACCTAGTGTTGTCGCATGTAACAAATGAAACCAATCAGTGGTTTTCATATATACGCATTTTACCAAATTGATAACCAAAACTCATTATCATCATCAGCCTATGTTAGTTCACTGCTGGACATAGGCCTCCCATAATGAACGCCATAGCGCCCTGTCTTCAGTTAGCCGCATCCATCATCTGTCTGCAGTCTTTCGCAGGTCGTCATCCCACCTGGCTGGATAGCGTCCTACGCTACGATTACCTAGTCGTAGTCTCCACTCAAAAACATAAATATGTTTTTACCCTTATATAAACTCCAATAGCCAAACATAGCAGGTGATTATTTTTCGTCAAAGATTAAAACCAGCACACAGATCATTAATTTTAAAGATGCCTATATGTGATATTTGTTTTCTATATTCTTTTTCTAACGACTTACCAATAACTACCAAGCTCATTACTTGTACGCATAAAACCCTGACGGAAACCGAGAGAGAACCCCAGCGTCTACATACAAGTGGAAACTTAGTTAGAGCAAGGAGTCAACCGTAACGATCCTTAAAAGTTTTTGCTACCAAGTACTACTATTGTTAGAAAAATACTTTCAGAACTTAAAATAAGTTTAATGTAAGTACTTTGTTAACCTTTCTGTAATATTTTTTTGTTATTATTACTACCTACCGTTCGTTCCTTGCCGGGAACTTGACGATGAACTTACTAGTGGTTTATTTTTCGCTTCTTCCACTAGTGGACAAAGAAATAAAGCGAATAAAATCAATAACATCTTATTTCTTATTTGATAGTAATGACTAATAGCTTTTTATGTGTTAAATTTGACTTGTCTAAGTGCTTATTTTGTGAGCCTAAAGAAATAAACGTTATTGATATTTCATATTTGACTTAAAATAAGTTTAATGTAAGTACTTTGTTAACCTTTTTTGTATTAAAAAAACTTTTATTGCTTAACCTTTAACTGCTTCGTGTCCATCCCAAGGTTGTCTGGAAGAGTTCGCTCTTAGCGATAAGGCCGCCCATTATGCAACACTGGAAAAAAAGATATAAATCTTTTTTTTTGTATTATTTTCTATGATTTCTTGGTGTGCAATAAAGTGTATTGTATTGTATTGTACCGTTCGTTCCCTGTATGAATGTAGTGATGACAAATCTTACATTCACTTACGACCGATATTGAGTTTGCGTCTGCCGATCATTTCATTTCCCTGTTCCTGGGCTCCGAGCAGGTTATCCATTGTGCTCATTTCCAGCGAGTATGAATGTTCACATGGACATCATGCGGGTTGTCTTGTAATATAGCTAAGCCTATTATTTGCCTGTCAGAGGCAGGCGAGCGCTTCACTGAACATGGCATTGTTCGCTTGATGTGTAGCCCACCTATCATAAAAATGGAGTATTGGAGTGATAATGTAATGTAGTAGTAATGTTTTGTTTTACGAGTGTGTTATTATGTTTCATACTTTTTGGGTTTTTATGACTTTCTGTATGCTCGGTTTTCGAAAAAAAGATATTTTTTGTAAAAAAAAAACAAGTGCGGATTCGGACGGTTCCGTACCTATAAAAACGGTAAAAAAATCACGTTTGTTGTATGAGAGCCCCCTTAAATGTTACTTTACTTTTTAATAAAAAAATTATAATTAAATAATGCTGAACAATTCACACAGCATCACATATCTAGCCCCAAGCTAATCGAATTGCGCTAACTGCAGACTATTACAAACAATCTACGGTAGCTCAACTGATATCAATAGTCGGAAGCGACCCCAAGACGCGCTGGCTGCAATGCCCCGCTGTATGGCAATGGTGATGCACTGCGTCAGATACTTACCAGCTCTCGTGTCACCAGATGCTCAGATAAATGCTGTGAATGATTTCTCAAACAATTATTTGCTCCAATCCCAAACAGCCTACACCTATATTCCTAAATCCATACACTGCACTAGATTCTATTTCCATTGGTAGGCACGTACTCACTCGCATACCTAAGACTGGAATGTAGGTATGTTTATTACATTGTGCTTGGATAGTTAATCTGTGTATGCAATCTGATCGTCTACAGCTTGCCAATGTACATGCATATATGTACCATGCTATGTGAAGACCTTCATGGTTATGTATGTGTACGGATAATATCGCAATGGGAGTTTAATGTCGCCCAGCGAGCTATGGAGAGAGCTATGCTCGGTGTTTCTCTGAAGGATAGGATTCGCAACGAATACATTATCCGACAGAGAACTAAGGTTATCGACATAGCTTAAAGGATTAGCGAGCTGAAGTGGCAGTGGGCTGGCCATATCTCGAGAAGAACCGACAACCGCTGGGGTAAACGTGTTCTTGAGTGGAGACCGCGTTTTTTTATGTTTATGTTTTTTATGTAGTGTAGGACGCCCTCCAACCAGGTGGGATAACAATTTGCGAAAGACTGCTGGCAGATGCTGGATGCGGCAAGCTGAAGATAGGGCGGTATGGCGCTCATTACATTAGGGGAGGCCTATGTCCAGTTTTTTCGAAAGTAGGACTACCTACCCGAACGGGGTATCAAAGGTATTGTTTTGACTATTTCAAAACAGTTTTTGAAATTTCTGTAGGTTTCATACTTTTCAAAATATTGTCATTCGAAAAAAAATTCGAATGACGTATTGTCATTCGAATGTTTTTTTCGAAAAATTCGTCCAAATAATTGGCAAATGTTCGAAACCATCGGCGCGCGAGTTAAACTCGCACTTGACGGATCTTGTTTGTTCTTCTGTATAGTAATGAGTCCGTAAGAAGTAGTTTTGTTATAAAGTTCTTGTCCGGAAAATTACTAAGCAATATTTTAACCAATTTGCTGGATTCCACTTCTAGGACAATGCTTTTGCAATTACCTAAGAAACATTTCTTTGAAATACCAGGGCAACGTACATTTATCTCAAGAGAACGACCTTTCACAAATAGTGCCGTAGTTACGGCTACGAAAACCGGAATCGACCGCACTCGAATGGAGAGATAACAATGGGTAAATATACGATAGGAATAACCGACCGTACGTCATACACAATAAACATTCGTGCGTTTGAGATAGGTGCGGGAAAATGCAGAGTTTTTGTGGGTTATACAACTTTTACGAGTTCTGTTTTTCTCGGATGGTAAGAAAATACGATGAATGTGAGGCTGGTAAAGATGAGCGAGAAGAAGAGAACTTATACGTACCTATATATCGACCTCCTATACCTCAATCCATCAAATCATTTAGGTTTTTCTCGAATAAATTATTACAGGTACATGTCAGATCTTATAACTAGAGTGATGTCAAGTATTCAACCCGCAAGTAAGTATGCAAATATTAATTATTGGTGAATACAAGAATGTTAAAATAATTAATAATAGAAATAATCAAGAATTATAAAAAAACATGCGAAAAAAGTTGTTCACAAACTTAAAAAAACAAAAATTAGCCGATTGTCTCTTTTCAAAGGCCGATTTGCAAAATTTATAGCCGGGTGCTGTATGCTTGAGTAACGCTTTTCTATGGTATAAACGTCACTCAAGCATCTATGACTTAGCAAGCTTTATTTTTTTTTAAATATCCGTTTATTTACATCCGTTTTATGAAAACTTGTTGCTGTTTATACTAAAAAATCTATTTAGGTATTCACCATATCAGTCCTCCAAATACGACGCCACTAATAGCGGTTTTGAGCATTCATCCATCAACTCCCTATGATCGCGATTGTCATTGGTCCATCTTGTGGATATTGTCCCAACGCTCCGTTTCGCGTCCGTTCCGTTCTCCGTTACCCAACGCTGCATCGCGGTCGCCACTAGAGAACCTATTTATATTATTGGAGAGCCGTTTGTGGTGGAAACCCTAGGTCCTTGGGGTTTGGGGCACACGCTATTTACAAAGATCTTACAAAACTCCTAATAGAGTCCACAGGTGATCGAAATGCTTAGCTTTTATTTCAGTCAACGAATTAGCATTGGGAATGCTGCCAGCATTCTGGGCACTCTGTCTTCTGGTGACGGCTTAGATTTTTGGAAAAAAGATGTAAGTGTAAATAATAGATGTAATTATTTTTATTCCGTTTTGGAGAGTAAAGATTTATATAGCTCGCAGAACTGATAACCTCTACCCAGACGTCCTGCGTGCTATATGACCTGCCAACTGGTTCAGTTATTCGTCGTTGAATCATGAAATATGTCTATAAAAATATTATACGCTTATTTTTCCGCGTTTCGTTTACACTGAGGCCAGGCATCAGCTTCAGGCCAGTGGCCGGACGGAAGCAAACCCTCGGCTTTATCAAAATTGGAAAAGTTTGCGGCGTCGAGCTGTTTTGTTTGCGCTCATAGTTTCTCTCGGGATTCATTGATGAGGTGAAAACTATTTAATGCTGGGTGTGCAGCGAAATTCCTCGAGTTGATGTTCGTTGCGTGGTGGATTTCTAAAGTTTTGATTGAATACCAACTACATACATGATTGTTTGCAACAGTCTGCAGTTAACTCAATTGTTTCAATTGTAAACTAATTGTAATATAATTATATTATTTGATTGTAATTTTCTTTCTTAATAAAAATACTACATACATACAATCACACTAAAATTATAAATGCGAAAGTTTATATGAAATATATGGATATATGAAATATATGGAAGTTTGTTACTCAATCACGCTAGAACGGCTGAACGGATCTGGATGAAATTTGGCACAAAAATAGATTATAGTCTGGAGTAGCACATGTTTTTTATCCCGAAATTCTCACGGTAACGGGAACTACGCGGGTGAAACCGCGAGGCATTGCTAGTACATATACATATATTTATCCTATTGTTGCCTAATCTAATCACATCACATAACACTAATATTATAAATGTGAAAGTATATGTGTGGATATTTGTTACCTCTTTACGCCAAAACTACTGAACGAATCGGGCTGAAATTTTGCATACATGCAGTTATAGGCCTGGAATGAAACATAGGCATACTTTCTTCCTCATGTTCCATGGGTTAGAAATAACCATAAACAACGCGTGCGAAGCCGCGGGTAGTACTAGTTAGTTTGTAATTCTACTATTTATCCTATCCTAGTAATATTATAACACTTTTTAATAAAAAAAAACTGCGTGCGAAGCCGCGAGCAGAAACTATGTATTTAAAGAATAATTTTGTTCAAATTTTAACTATTCTATGAGCTATGTGGTAAGCAAAAGAAATAAAAGTTATTGATTTTGATCCTAATATATTAAGATACGAGCTTTCGAGCAGGTTCTCTAGGATTAGAAAAACAATCATTGATGATTGTTTTTCTAAGAATTAACAAAAAAAAAAGAAATAAAAATTATATTATAAAAAAATTATATTAAAATTATATTATATTAAATTATTTAAAGGTAAGATAATGATTGTTGATTGTTTGAACAATCAACAATCATTATGTTATCTTTATCTTTTATTCTCCGGAAGCTTTTTCTCTGTTCCGTTTCTTTACTCATGTGACCACACATACCAAGTGATAAAAGGTAAAAAAGTGTAGCCTACGTCATAAAATTTTCCTTTATTTGCAAGCCAGTAGTAAAACTTGGTCTAGAACATACTTGATTGTAGGAAGGTAAGTAGACACGGGAAAAGAGACGGAAGCAAAACCATTTTGCAGAGCAAACTTCCTCGTGCCAGCCAGTAGGTACCTTCTCTTTAGTACAAGTATTTCTCTCACAATTCCGGGACAATAGCGAACTTAAACGTCTTCGCTCGGAACTCTTTGTTCCAGCTACCGGAATAACACGGTATTTAGGTGAATGGTTTAAATTAAATGAAGCCAAAAGGTTCTCTTTTTATCGTTATTTTTTAATCTATACGGCCGCCGTCAACAAAATACATATGAATTTTTTGATTGGCGTTATTTTGTCTTCATACTCTGTAGTAAAAATAAAAAATCGGCACTGGATGGGGGCCTATTTTAATTTTCCAAAATACGCGATTGCGTGTTTCGTTCGTTTTTAGAGTTCCGTATCTCAAATGGAAAAAAAGAAACCTTTATAGGATCACTTTGTCCGTCTGTCCAACCTCTTTTCTTAGAAACCGTGGAGGGTAGTTTTGTAATTCACATCATATACTCAGGTTTGTTACCTTTTGGAGCCGCGATATAAATCATACTTCTAAGTCAACGCAATCAAAAGTTACAGCCGTTTATGCCCAATTTTGTCGAATTTGCCAAGGGAATTTGCACACAAAACCTATAAGGATTTGCACACATGACCTATATACCCTATACCATTGGGTTTTACCTGTGTACCTAGAATTATGAAATTTGGCAAGAAGCAAGGTCTTATAGCACAAATAAAGTAAAAAATCAAAAATTATATGTTTTATGATCGTATACGTAGTACGTATTTTTAGGGTTTCAAAGATCGGTTTTGAAACCCTTATGGTCTCGCTCTGTCCGTCCCCGCTCTTTCTTGAATATCTCAGTAACTACTGCAGCTATTAACTTGAAATTTGAAATAATGATACATTTCGTGCGCCATTACTGATTTTAAGAAAAAAATATATAAATAAATGAAAAATGAAAATGAATATTTTCAGTACAAATTTTGATGTTGAAATTTCAAACGAGACCTAGGAAGGCAAATGGGGTATCGAATGAAAGGTATCGTTTTGTACATTTCAAAACACTTTTTGAAATTTCTGTAAATTTCATACTTTTTGAAATATTTCAAAAAAAGTCGAAAAATTGACCATACCCCCCCCCCTATCTCCGAAGATTGCACACCGATCCACGTACAATGTATAAAGCGTTTGTAGATATCGATCTATATTTTACAGGAAAAATATAGAGAAGTCTGTAATAATAATAGTTTTTGAAAAATGGTCAAAAAGGGGGGGAATTTTTTTTCAAAAGCGGGGGTACCTACCTATGTGGGGTATCAAATGAAAGGTATCGTTTTGACCATTTCAAAACACTTTTTGAAATTTCTGTGAGTTTCATACTTTTTGAAATATTTCAAAAAAAGACGAAAAATTGACCATTCCCCCCCCCCTAGCTCCGAAGATTGCAGACCGATCCATGTGCAATGTATTAGGCGTTTGTAGATATCGATCTATATTTTACAGGAAAAATATAGAGAAGTCTGTAATAATAATATTTTTTGAAAAATTGTCAAAAAGGGGGAGAATTTTTTTTCAAAAGGGGAGGTACCTACCTTTGTGGGGTATCAAATGAAAGGTATCGTTTTGACCATTTCAAAACACTTTTTGAAATTTCTGTAAGTTTCATACTTTTTGAAATATTTCAAAAAAAGATGAAAAATTTACCATTCCCCCCCCCCTAGCTCCGAAGATTGCAGACCGATCCATGTACAATGTACTAGGCGTTTGTAGACATCAATCTATATTTTACAGGAAAAATATAGAGAAGTCTGTAATAATAATAGTTTTTGAAAAATGGTCAAAAAGGGGGGGAATTTTTTTTCAAAAGGAGGGGTACCTGCCTATGTGGGGTATCAAATGAAAGGTATCGTTTTGACCATTTCAAAACATTTTTTGAAATTTCTGTAAGTTTCATACTTTTTGAAATATTTCAAAAATAGTCGAAAAATTGACCTTTCCCCCCCCCCTATCTCCGAAGATTGCAGACCGATCCATGTACAATGTATTAGGCGTTTGTAGATATCAATCTATATTTTACAGAAAAAATATAGAGAAGTCTGTAATAATAATAGTTTTTGAAAAATGGTCAAAAAGGGGGGGAATTTTTTTTTAAAAGGATGGGTACCTGCCTATGTGGGGTATCAAATGAAAGGTATCGTTTTGACCATTTCAAAACACTTTTTGAAATTTCTGTAAGTTTCATACTTTTTGAAATATTTCAAAAATAGTCGAAAAATTTACCTTTCCCCCCCCCTATCTCCGAAGATTGCAGACCGATCTACGTACAATGTATTAGGCGTTTGTAGATATCGATCTATATTTTACAGGAAAAATATAGAGAAGTCTGTAATAATAATAGTTTTTGAAAAATGGTCAAAAAGGGGGGGAATTTTTTTTCAAAAGGAGGGGTACCTGCCTATGTGGGGTATCAAATGAAAGGTATCATTTTGACCATTTTAAAACACTTTTTAAAATTTCTGTAAGTTTCATACTTTTTGAAATATTTCAAAAAAAGACGGAAAATTGACCATTCCCCCCCCCCTAGCTCCGAAGATTGATGACTGATCCATGTACAATGTATTAGGCGTTTGTAGATATCAATCTATATTTTACAGGAAAAATATAGAGAAGTCTGTAATAATCATAGTTTTTGAAAAATGGTCAAAAAAGGGGATTTTTTTTCAAAAAGGGGTACCTACCCATGTGGAGTATCAAATGAAAGGTATCGTTTTGACCATTTCAAAACACTTTTTGAAATTTCTGTAAATTTCATACTTTTTAAAATATTTCAGAAAATTGATTGTCCAAATAATTGGCAAATGTTTGAAACCCTCGGCGCGCGAGTTACACTCGCACTTGGCGAATCTTGTTTATTATGCATACATAATTTTTGTAATTGTGACCAAATCAGTTTTAATCAAAATCAAAAGTTTTAAAAACTGATTACCTAGTAGGTACTCGTAAGCAAAGAAATTGTTCTTACGAGTACAAGTTAGTATGCGGAAGTCCAACTTGCACTTATCGTTTTTATTTCTTATCAAATTGGTACTCTTATTAGAAATATTATATGTAAACAATTGCTAAATCTTTGTTAACCAATCAAATAACAGAATTAAATTAAAACTATTATTTACAATTGAAACAATTGAACTTACTGCATACTTAACACACAATTGCGTAATAAAGAGGATTTAGGAGGCCTAGTGCTGAGCAGAATAAATAAACTAACAACAGCAGTAGGTATAATCTTAAAAAGATGGCAGATATATCACAAAAAAAGGTCGTAGGTCGTAACACAATGGGACATGAGCCTTATCCTAGGTAAGCGGATTATTGGTAGCAGAGAAGGTTTTAAATTTACTTATACTGCGAGGTATCTTATCTTCAAACTCCTACTGAGATATTTACTTGCCTTCAATAAATATTAATTCAGGAATCGCAGCACCACTTGGATCAATTCCAAACCGAATCCAATATAGTAGGTACTTTAATATCCAACATCTGAGGATCTCAAAGCTTTCGTATCTCAGGTTTTGGTAACTCATTAAACGAGGTATGGTATGGTGGAGAATATAATAACAAGATATAGCAGAATTGAAACCACACTTTCTTAATTAAATCGGTAAAAATCAAATTTACTACTTTTACATAGGTAGGTGCCATCACCTACTTTATATATTGAAAAATGGCTTAAACTATTTGAAATAGTTTCAACCTATAACGTACATCATGAGTAAATTACAGATTTTCACGTATAGTCACAATTTAAGTAGGTAACAATTACTTACAACATACGTACTATTTTAACTTTGTATACATGGTATGTACCTACAGAAACTTTCCAAGACCAAACGGCTCAAGGGATTTTGATGCAATCTGGCTACGAGATAGATTGTATCATGATATTCATAATCATAGGCTCCCTTTTGACTCAAAAGTCAAAACTAGAAAAATATCTTGAAAGGGTCGAAAAAAAGTATAAAACAGGGTTTATTATTGGTGTCCGAAAAGTCAGTAAAGAAATTGTTAAAATTACAATATGACATTTCGGACAAAGTTTCCGAAAACCTTGTGTCCGAAACGTCAGTAAGCCGGAAATGTAATTTTTTAGACTTTTTCAACGATATTTGTAGCAGTTCGTAATATTTAATGGTGGAGTATATTGAGTAGGTTCATCTTATTAAGAAATTCATCTTCGATTGCAACACGCTTGGACACACATAACTAGGCGCGTTTAAATAAGGTCAGAATAGACCTTATAACTTTAACTCGCTTAGTTACTATCTGATTGTTTGACTGCAATCAACAATAATTTGAACAAACTAATATCTGTCTACGAATTCCTTAGTTATAAACAATTTTAAAGTTTTGGATGCATACTAATAGCTCGGAAGAGAAAAAAAACAACGAACCCTACCTACACACAGCCGAACTTAAAACCTTTTATCATAGTCAGCATAAAATACTGAATTTTGGTGTATTTATATTATAACATCGCTTCCCGACCCAAATTATCCTCCTAGAAACCTCCCCGGTTCAATGAACTCTATTTGATTGAGTATTGTTCCCGTAACGAGAAACGCTCTGTGTTCGCGGTTACAGTGAATCAGATCATTGTGTGAATTAACATCTGAATAGCACTGCAGTATCATATTTCAGGCTCATTTTAAATATATGTGGAGAGTAAATATCGTTTTAATAAATGTTCTGTGTATCATTCTGTATTCGTGTTTTGTATCTTTTATGTTTCTTTGTATATTTTGTACACACAATATTTCAAAGTATGAAGTTATGAAATAGGATATTAAGTACGCCGAATTCGCATCTGCTTCGGGATCAATAGTTTATACAAGCTGCAAATATTTGTTCCGGGTGTTCTGGACGCTTTCTATGCTTAATATAAAATACTTGCTTCTACGTTAGATTAAGTAAGTATATCCAGTGATCTAGTACCACACAAGCTCTGGTAAACTTGGGGCTATATGACCATATGTGACGTTCAGCATTATTTATTTAGTCGAAGCTAAGATCTCTTCTAGCAGCATTTTAAGTTTTCATGTCACCAAGATATGATTGAAACTCTGCAATGTAATTGTATGAAAAATGTAATCCAAACAAGCTACCTAAATATTTCGTAGCACTTCTGTAGCGTTGTTCGTAGACCTTCGTAGCAGTGCTACAATCGTAGCACCTTGTTGCCTGTTCCATGCCCATAATGACCATATTTCCCTTAAAATCTGATATGATACATCCATCAAAAAACGGCGCATACTTAATTAGCCGTTTAATTCTGCAAGCATTGACCTGGATACCGGCTGAACATCAATAAATTTACATGTTGGGGTCAGTGCAAACGAGCAACTCAACAGCGTAGGCCGCGAATGTAGCAAAAATACCCTTTCATTATAACTATGAATCCCAAATACGGTTATATATTAAGCCTAACTCATAAAAATCTTAATGACACACATAAATACTAGGCCATTAAACGTATCCTTGCATATAAACTGTGAAACCCGACTCACTCTGTCTCGCTAAGACTGAGCTTATGAGCTTAACGCGCAATGTATGAAAAGCAATGTACCTATAAGCTTTTATAACATAACACAGATTACAAAAATTATCGATGACCAAATTGCCAAAAGTGTCCTTTGTAAAAAGGCTTACTACAAAATATCAGATTATCTAGCTAGACGATAAAAAAACATGGGAAGACTTTTGCTCCAACTAGAAAACTAACATTCTAACAAGGTAAAGGTTTCTTATTCGCTTCTTTACTTTACCTTAAAAAGATTGATGTGAACAAAAAATCGAAGTGATCACTTTATTTCCTAGTTTTACTTATGTAATTTGATTTTTTGTGACGTGTCTAAGAGTCCTATAAGGTCTAAAGGAAATAAATCACTTCGATGTTTGATGTTTGAATCATGTAAATAAATAAATAAATAAATAAATGTGATACAAAGTGCGATATGGTCACCCTATTCAGTCCAAGTGAGACCACTGTGGTCGACGGATTGTGTGTAGTTTCTTCTTCTTAGCTATTTTCTACCCTTTGGGTGTAGGCCTCCTTCATAATTTGCCATTTACTGCAATCTTTTGCAACTTCCATCCATTTGAGGAAATAGCACAAGATCGCTGGATGTCATTGTGCCAATGCATTTGTGGTCTTCCCTATGGTCGCTTTTCGCCCCATGTTCTCCATTCTGCCAGTCATTTGCACCACGGGCCTTTTTACGCGCGACGTGGCCAGCCCATTGCCATTCGATTATCGTAATGCGCTTTAAAACGTGTATGTGAGCTTTATATTTAGATATACACATACCTAACCTACCTACATGGTTATCTATGGTATGTGAAACCGGCGCGATTCAGCCGGTATTTGCATAGTTACGAGTAAGTTGATCGATAACCAGGCATTGAAGCAGATTGATTACATTGTCGAGCTTATAGGTCCATTTTTATTTTGTTTATTCCATCCATCTATTCATTCCATACATCCATTATTTCTGTCCATTTTTATTCCTCGTTGAATTGCGCCGATTACGATTGAGTCTCTAAGATTAATTTGGATCCAGCGAATTGATTACGTTAGATAGGCATTCATTATTATCGCAAAAAAAAAAAACATTAGGCTCGGCAAAGAAGCTTAATTAGTGCTTACGTAGCACTAAAACCTAGTTTAAGTTAAGCAGAGCTTGTGATAACTGATATACATATTACATTATTATAGATAGATATTTTCTAATAATACATAAAAAACGACTAGAACACCCGGAACAAATACCTGCAGATCGTACAAATATTTATCCCAAGGCGGACCTTCGCCCATCGCGCCACAGACGACGTCAAAAACTAGTAAAGATCTAATAGTATATTTTTAACAAGGAACTAAACCACTTCATTATAGAAGAGGTTGCTTGTACTCCCGAAGCGCAGCGTAGGAAGGATGACAAGACCGAGTTATATGGTTGGCTTTGGCCCGAGTGAAAAACGATACTTTTCACTTCAAGTGACAAAATAGAACAATCAAATCTTACATTAAGTATTTATTCGACACTGATTTCACTTCTTTACTTCACGAACTTGTCGTTAGTCTTAAAATACTCTATTTCTAGCGATTTTTACCGCAACAGATAGACTGATTTTGATTATTTTTTCGCCACACTTTTAGAGCAAGAGAAGTGAAAAATTCCTAACGCCGTAATATATCGACAATAATACGTACGGTGTTCCATTTCTATTTTTATCGAAACATTTTTTGTACTTTAGAAATATGTACGTCACTGCCGCCGCATCCTACCCGAAAGCTTGTTTGATGAATGGCTTAGCCGATTGCAAAACAAACGCTGATTTGCTGGGAATACTCAGTCGAGGAGATGGCTAAGTGAACGTTTAGGCATTATAATGTTGAACCTTGATCTTGGGTTTTATAATTGACTACGAATTCTACGAACCGGCAGTAATGTATCTCGATAATTTTACCTACACGCGTACTTATTTCAACTGAATCAATAAATTTAGCTTTTATACCAAAACTCCCTGTTCCTCGGTGCTAAATATTGCACCTTGTCATAACTCGCAAACTTCGTTATCTCTATCAAGATAATTTAAATTAACGTAAGTTGAATCCTTAGTTCTGCTCTGTACTCCTCGAACAATATAAACTTCGGAGCGAAATTACGGAGCACGTACAGCAGACAATTGAAAATTACAAGTTGGACAAGTTTCGAACAAAGTTTCGCGACTTATCCATTTCATTCAAAGTCAACAAAAAGTCCAAGTTTTTGCTTTATGAGCTACCACTTGTGAGTTGCCTCGGAGAGTTTTCCTTTGTGTTCGATGATAATGATGAGGGTTACAAGTGATTAGGAACTCAGTTACACCAAAACGCATGAACGCAGAATTAAGAAGAAACGGTCCTCCATAGAACTTGGTAAATCAAAAAGTGGTCAAAGCAAGAACATCCAGAAGAAGGTAGTTTACGAAATGGTCATTAAATACCAAGCGGTTTTACCACAGATATGTATATTATGGTTTACACATCTATAATCCTTTTCCCTTAGATTTGGTGGAAACCGGATTTTTATCAGCTTCAGGCATCCAAATTTAGCAATCAAATGGTTAAGGGTCTAAACTAAAATAACCACTAACAATAATAATATGCAGGTCTCGACGGAGCCTACGCATTTGCTCCCCTTGGAGCCGAGACCCTAGGTCCGTGGGCTACCGAGGCTCTCCGGGTTTTCAAAAAATTATCTGAGCGTCTGGTTGAAGCGACGCGTGACCCGAGAGCTGGTGAGTATCTGGCACAGCGCATCAGCATTGCCATACAACAGGGCAATGCAGCCTTGGGCACGCTTCCGACTGGTATTGATATGGATCAGTTGAGCTACCTGTAGTTTGTTTGCAACAGTTTGCAGATAGCTCAATTGTTTCTATTGTAAATACTAGTTTTAATTTAATTCTATTATTTGATGTAATTTTCTTTCTTAATAAAGTCTAAATAACCACTTCATATTTGTAGCGTTCATAACAAAGCAAAAAGTAAAGAAATTAAAGGTGACGACCCAAAAGTTAAATAATAGAGGCGCACACTTGGTTGGCATGGAATAAACTATTCCATGCCAAGAGAAGTAGGTACTCCTTGCGTTGCCGCGTTGTACGCGGCCATTTTTATTGCAATCAGGCATATTTCAGCCCCCATTCCGAATACAATCAGTCACGGCGTAATCTTACCGGTATTCCGACAATTTCGTGCGAAATAAAATAAACCAATTCTACATGTAGGTAACCCTAGCGGGTTTATCCGTGAAAATAATTGTAAGACCATGGTTAACAATGAAAGAGACAGGTTTAAAAATGTCCCAAAAAAAATCGATTTAGGCAGGATTTGAACCCGCGCTCCGCCCTCACGCTAACGGCGCTATAGCCGTAAGAGGTCCCAAAGATTTTTGGTTGAAACGACTAGGGTTTCATGGCTTAGTGGGTTAGAGAAAAAAGCATAATACAAAGCAAAAAGCTAGGAGGCAGATTTTAAATTCGTGAAATTCACGTGTTCTACGCCACCTCCGCGACAGGTGCATACTTTGCCTAGTGCGGAGGCCGATGGTAATATATATAAATAAATCAATAAAAAAAATCGAAAACATTCTACTTCAATTTTCTAAAAAAACAATGCGTTTTTTGTGCATAAAGCTGACAAGTTGTATAGATGGGCGTATTTCAGTGTGTATAAGAAACTGATGATGATGAAGTATTTACAAACAAAAGGTTGGTCGGTAATTAAGCAACCACACCAAAATTAATGGGTGGATGTAGAAAAGATATAAAGAAGCCTATCCATCGTTCAAGTCTTTAATGACACAATAAATCACGGGTAAGTCAAGCTATAAAGGTAAAAGTTTACGATCACGCACTTTCAGTTGGCGTCACAAATAAGCATTTTTAGGAAAGAACATCTGTCTGTTAAATTCTTTTAATATTAATATTTTCTATTTATTAGTATCAAGGCAGGTTACGAGTGGAGGGATGCTCTGCGATTTTAAGAACCATTTCATCTATGTGATGATCACGGGATGACTACCATGACTGCGATTTCTAATGTTAGTATAGAAATGCATTGCATATCTACTTACAATGTGCAGCATCAGCAAAAAATGGAACCACCAATATTGTATCCTACATTATTCAGTTTAAATGAATCACCCATTTTGTTGAAGCACAAATTCAAAATAAACAATTAGATTTCAGCCGAATGAAACACATTGCTATCGCTCTCATTGCTATTCATTTTAAAAATAAATTCCTCTCAATTTCGTTTCCATTAAAGGTTAGACGAAGCAAACAAATCGAGTGCCCTCGCAGCTAATTCGATATAGACCTCCCCCTCCCTCCTTAACTTCCCCCTCTTTTAATTAATTGGGACTGGAATGAAAACTGCTTTGTCTACCGCTCAACAAAACAAGACTTCGTTTTATAGGGTTTTGTAAAGTTTTATTATAAAATTTCAGGGAAAAATTTAGCAGAAACTTTTACCCTACCCACCTGACCTTTAATAACTTAACAGCTAGGTTGGACAACGTTATTACATAGAACAACGTCAATTCGTAGGTCAAACATGAGGAGGCAGCGTTAATTTAAGCCTTGGTGTCGATATTGATGATTATTGGCGTAAACAGATGAAGGTCATTTTGCCCAAGGAGTTTCTGAGCTAGCGATTTGAAACTATGTAGGTAACGTAAAACGGAGGTAAAACGTTAAATGTTCAGTAAGTTTTATAGTAAAGAGGTGGCTTTATTCCATTGTAATTCTACCTCCATACTGTAAAAGTAACAAAGAGTTTATAGCAAATGTCTTCAACCAGCGGCCCGCGGGCCGCATGCGGCCCGCCGGGTCTTTTCTTGCGGCCCTCGGAGGCCATAGCAAATTATAATATTTTATTTACAGTAATAACTTCTTATTCACGGTTCCCTTTTTCGCGTTTTCTCTATTAGCGGGTAAAAAAATTGTAACTCGTTTTCTGTATTAAAATATGTCACGGCATTAGTATCGCTCAAAACAGAGTTCGCATCAAGGTTTGCTGACTTCAGAAAGAATGAAAACTTGATCAACCTCTTTGCGCGACCATTCAATGTATCCGTTGAAGACATGCCAGGAAATTTTCAGATGGAAGTTATGATAACTTCCATCTGAAAATTTGCAGTGCAGTACCGAACTGAAAGACAAGTTCAACACGGGTCTTCTGGATTTTTATTCAAAATATTTTAATAAAAGTTTATTTCCAGAGATACGCACACATGCCCAAAAAATTATATCATTGTTTTGAGCACTTACGAGACTTGACATTTTTCATGCGAGAAGTTGCTCGCACTGTTTTCTCGCATGAAAAATGTCAAGTCTAAAACAAGGACTAGAATTACAGACACACATCTGGAAGGTAGTCTACGGGTTGCAACTTCAAAAATAAAGCCTGACATCGATAAACTCGCAAAAAATAAACAGTGTCAAACATCGCATTGATTCAAGTTCCTGTACTTATTTTGTAAGGATTTTAATAAATAAATAATTTTAAATAGTAAATAAACCCATAAAGACTATTGAAAATTTTAAACTTTTTTGTTTTATATTCCTTTTTTAGGGTAGATAGTAAAATTAAATAGAGTATTGCAGGTTGCGGCCCTTCGGGCGATGAAAAATTGAGAATTGGCCCTTGCACAAAAAAAGGTTGAAGATGCATGGTTTATAGCATCATTAAAATACTCTATGATAGCTGTAGAGTGTAGTGTAGGTTGTAAGATTAAAAGGAGGTTGCATTGCACAACGGACTGGCCAGGACTGGCCAAAATAATTCAAAATTTTTGGAACGTCGAATCTTCAATTGTTTTTACATTGCGCTAAATTATTCTGTCAAACCACAGACAATATAGGTAGAGGATACTAACGTATCGTCAAACACTCCGTTATGATCGCAGTTAGACAACAAGCTCAATAACCAGGAGTTGGCTGTTTGTTTTATTTAATACTAGCGGTCCGCCCTAGTTTCGCACAGGTATATTCTATAGCTTATGTTACTCAGTGATAATGTAGCTTTCTAACGACAAAAGAATTTTTGAAATCGGTCCAGCAGTTTTAACTATATTCGTTACATACAAAAATACAAATATAAATATTTGTATTTTTGTATGTAACGAATATAGTTAAAACTGTTACATACAAAAATACAAATATAAATATTTGTATTTTTGTATGTAACGAATATAGTTAAAACTGCTGGACCGATTTCAAAAATTCTTTTGTCGTTAGAAAGCTACATTATCACTGAGTAACATAAGCTATAGAATATACCTAGAATTTACACTAATAACATTATAAAGAGGAAATTTCCTCTTTATAATGTTATTAGTGTAAATTTTGTATCATTTTGTTTCTTTCCTGCAGAGATTCCGAAGTCATCATCGGAGTACAGCATCTACGTAAGCCGATGGACCGAATGCAGCCCAGTGGGGCTAGGCGAGCACACGCGGCCCTCGCAAAGGTACCTACCCACCGTTTTTAACAATTTAGTTGGCCGACGTGGAGTTACCGGTTTTTGCTCCAACTCGAAAAATAACAATTAACAGGCTAAAGGTTTCTTCGTCGCTTCTTAACTTTAGTCTACATACCGAAGCGACCGAAATCAAAAATATCACTTTATTTCCATGTCAATGTTTTATTTTAAGAATTTGACCTTTTCTAAGTGTACCTTTTTAGTAAGTGTACATTTTTGTATTTATGGAAATAAAGACTTTTAGATTTGATTTACCCCTAAGTGGTGCTAAAATATCTCTGTAGTTCTTGAACTTCCCAGATTCAGATTCGCACTCGCGCACGAAGGGTTCCGTATCTTTATCTATAAAACCGTTAAATGCCGGCGTAGCAACTCTTCAGTGAAAACTATTGAATCTCGAGCCAACTAGATCAAACTTCTTGCTTACGTTTCAGGGCGCAAGTGAAAGAGCTAGAGTCAAACTCGCTAGTGCACACCCCGCGGCTTGGCTTGCAACGTCGGCAAGTAACATGCCAGAATAAGATTGAGAAATTCGTCGAAGCCATGTAAGTACCTAAGATAATCTACGTGTATTATTTTATGACCTCTGTAGAACATTGAGCGAAGGTCAACAAACCCGTGAATTAGAAGGTTACGGGTGAAATTCCCGCTATCGGACAAATATCTGTATAATCTGCAAATATTTGTTCTTGGTTCGGATGTTTCCTACAAGCATTAGTATAATATTAATTAGTCATCTGGTAACTATAAATAAATAATGCTGGACAATTCACACAGCATTATCTAGCCCCAAGCTTAGCAGAACTTGTGTTATGGGTACTAGATAACTGATAATTATACATAATACAATACATTACATAGCTAGATAGTTTTATTGCACATAGCAAACGACCGAACACCCGGAACAAATACCTGCAGATATAACGTAAAGTTTGCTTAATTTGGGGCTAGATGATGCTGTGAAATAATAAACTAACTAGTTTCAGTCCGCGGCTTCGCACGCGTTCTTTCTATTTAAACGTTTAGGTAAAGGTTATTTCTGTCAGATAGGAACTGATTTATGGGATAAAGAGTAGGTATGTGTTATTCCAGCTCTAGGCCTACATCTATGGAAATTTAAACCCGCTGCGGTCAGACTTAATTTAGCGTAAAGAAGCAACAAACATCCATCCATCCAAACTTCGCCATGTATAATTTTAGTGTGATTTCAACGTTCAAAATAAAAGTGCCTTGTGCTTGTGAATATTTAAAGATAAGAAGTCCTGTCACGTAGCTTTACAAACGTAACCTTGCTAAAAACCACCAAAAAGAAAGTTAAAAGGTATTTATACAGACCTTATTTCAAATTCATGACATTCAAGACCTGCTTCTAAACTATTTTACAACGCGAATACCTACTACAAGCATTTCAAAGAAACTGGGTCAGCTCGATCACATAATATTGATTTAGCTAGACCAAGTGCTTACCTTGTACTAAACCGCTCTACATTGAAATGGCGGTGGTTATGATTTCAATAACTTTCACGAACGTAGAAGTTTTCGATAATCCAAAGCGTCTAGCTGCATTTGTGGAAGCAATTACATCGTTTTCAATAAAGAGCGATATATAGGATAAATGCGTGTACGATTTCACACATTTAGCCCGAGGTGGGAATCGAACCCGTAACCTCCTGCGTCGCAGGCAGACCTTCGCGTCTCGAGGTCGTCAACCTAGTAGTCGGAATGAGAAAAAACATGACTTTTACTCATTGCAGTTTTTTTAATGGGCTCTATACTAACGGAACGTTTTTGTAATTTCTCCACCAGGTATTGTGACGCAGCAGAGATCGCGAAGATTGGCACTACTCGTGTCTGCGTGATCAAAGAGAACTGCACTTTGGGCGAATGGCTTCCGTGGAGGCCGAGACCCGACGGAGCGCTTGTACGGACAAGGCGACTGAAGCGGCTTCCTCAAGGTACATTTTATTATTTGCTGCTGGATTTTACACACTGCTAGAGGCATTTAAGTGCCTACTGATGTAAGTATTGTTTTCCGAAGTTTGTGCTTTCCACCATGGTCTGTGCTAGCCTCTTCTATTGACGTGTTGGTGTATCCAATGTTTTCGATTAAAGTAACTCCAGGTTTTAGAGTCCATATTCAACAGCATTAGGAATAGAAGCAGGATTCGTTGGGCATCCGAAAACCTCGCAAAAAGTCGATATGAGTTGGTAGCACTGCTTCCAACTCTTGGCGGAAAATTAATCTTGAGGTAGGTATTCAAAATAAGGATATTTATGTTTGTTATTCCAGGAGGTGGTAAAGAATGTGACGTGGTAGAAGAGGTGCGACCGGCGGCGTTGGAAGCCAGTGCTCACTGGACCCCTGGAGCTTGGGAGCAGTGCAAGGTTGCCGAGGAAATGCCAGCTATGCCTGTTCCATGTGAGTATCAACATCAATTGCAATGTCATCCACTGTTATTGGACTTCCCCCTTGCAAACACTTAGCTGTAATAATCAGTCTACGGAAAATTCGTCTAAAACAATTCGACGTTTTAGACGAATTTTCTTTAGTTCTTAGTCGAATTGTTTTACAATTCGACTAAGAACATTTCGACTAGTAACAATTCGTCTAAAGCAATTCGACTTAAAGTTTTTTTTTATCGAATTGTTTTAGTCGAACTTTCCGCAAATCGTTATAATCAGCAAGCATGCTTGGTTGGAAGGAATTGATTATCTATTCTAGTCTAACTTGGAGTGTGTTTTGAATTTCCTAGTGAGTGAGATTTCTCCGTCACTTTCTTACTTAAGACTTTCTTAGAGTTGGTAAAGTAGACATTCTCTTCTAGCGTGCGTAGCGTGGCTTAGACTTTCTGCAGTTGAATTTTAATCAATTTTCTGTACTTACAAAAAAAATCAAGATCAACTACGAACAGGCAAAAATCAGAGTTTAATTGAAAAATGGAAACCAACAGTCTTCCTGTATGATCATCATCAAACAAGACTATCAATCTCTACAGCCAATGACGAAGATGACGATGCAGACGACAACGACGGCATCTACGATGACGATGACGATCTGGACGATGAAGACAGACAGGTGCAGGCGAGCTGCGGCGGCGGCGTGCAGCGGCGTGAGGCGACCTGCGTGCGCGCGGACGGACGTGCACTACACCCCACGCAGTGCGCGCATGCCAGCGTGCCCACCCTAGTGCAACCTTGTGAGGTACATACCCGGATCTTTATGTATATCTATACTTACCAAGTTCGTTTTTTCGAGACAAGGACGAGCAAACACCACGCGTTGAAGGCGAGAAAGGGAGGCAAGAACCGTCCCGCGCGCAATTTCACTGCTTTTTATTTATAAATTTGATATTGCTCTAAAATAATACTCTTTCGCAAAAAAAATAAACTATAATCCTCTTATGTGTTTAGTTAAGTATTTTTTAGACGACATTTCATTAAAATATGTTAAATAACTAGCAAATGAAACTGGTTTTCCGTAGTAAAAATGAAAATTTAGAGGAAACTTTGCGATTTTTTCTATCGAGTCAAGTTGAGTCAATCGTGTTTTGACTTCAATAACTTACTAACTAAAATCCTGAACTTTTGATGATCATCAAAAAAAATTTAAAAAAATTGTGTTTTTTTGTCTTAAAATTGATTTTCCGTACAGACAAAACCTGGGTTTTGGGAGCTACTTCACCTTAAGATGGACTTCCAACACAACTGTCCCATATCATCTACCCACGTAACCGTACCTACGTAACCATTTTCACTAGGTATGGTAGGTACGTGCTCTTTTGTTAGGTACCTACTAAATATATGTAATTCATGATTATTGAAGGAAAGTTAGAAAACTCTGCGTTTGTAGCCTGAGAATAAAATTCCACATTCCCCTCCGAAGTCTGGTTTTGAGACCAGTGGCGCAATTTGGAGAGCTATGCTACTTAGTTCTAATAAAGATATATTCGCCAAAAACAACAGACTCCAATAGAACAGTTTCTCAAAAGGTAGAACGATACAAATGCAAACAATAATGTACTCTATGGACTGTATCTTAACAATGATGATGTGTTGCAGGTGCCGTGTCCGAGGGACTGCGAGGTGGGTGAGTGGAGCGAGTGGGGGGCTTGCCAGCCGACTGACGGCTGTCCTCTGTTCCCTGTTCAACAACTTACTACTACTGGTAAACTATACTTTTGTAAATATTTGACCTTTTCTGAACTAAAGTGGATATATTGTTGTACCTTAACAAGATTTCTTCAAGCAGCTCACCGTTAGGTGCTTGTATTATATAGGGTTACCATTACCAATAGTTATGCGGTAGGTATGCAAACAAGACAGGGATTGTGAAAAAATACGGCAGCTTAGGAATAATCATGGTCCAATATACATGGTACCATGGGAATAATCAATATTATTTGAACGTGCATTTATTTATATCTTTAAATATAAATATCTTTCTCTTTCACCTCTCACATATCGTTGCAGTGTTTTATAGCAGCGCACTAGTTGTGAACAAGTGACAGAAGTTGATACCGTGGTTGGGCAATCATTTCGATTTGTTGCTTACTTGCTCATATCTCCGTCAACCATTTAATCATACGTCTTGTCTTTAGGCTACAGCGTCCGTCGCCGGCGAGTGATATCCGCAGCTTCTGGCGGCGGAGCCCCCTGCCCCCCTCTGGAAGAGAAGCGAGCCTGCACCTCCCCCCGCTGCGCGTCCTGGAAGGCGTTACCTTGGGGACCCTGTGTCCTGTTCCGGCCTCATACCACCTGTGGGCCTGGCAAGCGGAGCCGCGAGCTGCGATGTATCGGACATGATGGGGTAAATTAAACCAGAGTCAACGGAACTCCCTCACAAAGGCGTGTTTCTGTACTTGTCAAATGTTTACAATTATCAAGAGGGTTTAGCAGAAAAAAACATGATAAGGGGCGTAATGCAGTAAGTATGCTATGCTATGGCGCTCATTAGGGGAGTGCTATGTCCAGCAGTGGAATATTATAGCCTGACGATGAATGGGTGTAAATAATAAACACTTATTCTGTGCTATGGCCCGATTCTAAATCTTTCAAAAGATCTTTCACTAATGTGTCGGTTCTGCATCATTGCATCTTCCCCAGAAGCTTTATGTAGATAACGTCAAGATAAGGAGATAGTTATTGTGACAAAATATGTGTTATCTCTACAGAAGGAAGCCCAACGCGCGTGGTGCAGCGGCAGCGGCGCGCCGGAGCGCTGGGAGCGGTGCCGCATCGCGTGTGCCGGCGACTGCGTAGTGTCTGCCTGGGCACCATGGCCTGAGTGCCCCGCCGCATGCATCCTGCCCGGCCGATCGAACCCCTCCAGGACCCGCCGCAGACATATCCTGGCTCATGCATCACCAGGTAACGACAGGCGACTGCGTAGTGTTTGCCTGGGCACCCTGGTATTACTGGGTAATAACCCAGCCAACCAAATCCCTCCAGGGTCCGTCGCAGGCATATCCTGGCTCAAGTAGCACCAGAAATAATGGGAACGAGGAAACAAAAACTATGAAGATGACTTCGCTGGCTATCTGTAGATCTTGTGAAGCTCTCTCTTCTTCCTAGGCATTTTTTCCACGTGATGGGGCCTGATCTTATTTTCAGTTCTTAAGAACCAACCACAACAAAAATTGGTATCTTTCTTTTTTTTGTTGCAGCTATTCAAATCTATTGACTGCTCACTTCTAGTGACGGCTTAGATTTTTTGAAAAAAGATTTAAGAAAATATTAGTTGTAGTTTTATTCTGTTGTTGTTATCTTCTTCATAAATAAAAGTATTGACTACTCTGAAAACTTTCAGATGGCTGGCCATGTCCTCCAGAAGACCAACTAGTTCAGAACGAGACATGCAACACCCATGCTTGTGCCACTTACTCCTGGCTGGCGACCCCCTGGGGACCTTGCGAGAGACGTCGTCAGGACTATGTGCCTCCAAACAACTATACTGATTTCTTGGTAAACAAGTACAATAAATAAATAATCGTGGCTATTTTTATTTTACTTTATACAATCTAATTTAGATTATTCAGTTTAATCACCTTGCATGGAAGAAAAGAGTTTATTTGGTTTGTTTCAGGATGGGGAGACGTACAACGAGAGTGATGACGAAGAGCCTTGCGTTGAAGAAGGAGAAATGGCCAGAGATGTCATGTGTGTTCAGAACAACGCCGATGTGGTGAGAGAGGCTCTGTAAGTATCGACTAACTTACTCTTAAGTTACTGGAACTCTTCTGTATCATAACAATAAAAAGCTTACAATACATATTGCTGTTTTTGAATATATTTTTTTATTTGTTTATTGTAATCACGTTCTCCTCAAAGGAACCTGTTCACTTGGAGACTCCGAGAATGTACTCTATCGGAAAATCAGACAAAGGGAGTTCGTACATAAGCATCTTGGCCCTGTGGTTTAAGCATAGAATTTATACCACTGCATCTTTTCACGCGGATATCGTTACTTACGACATGTAGCAGAGAATCCTCTTATGAGGCGACTATGGGATTTTCACCTGGGGGCGAACAACAGCGCACCCTAGTCTGGACTATGGAGTGATGATGTTGATAATTTGAGAATTATGCAAAGAAAAGTGATAAAATCGACCCGTTTTGTACAGATGCGCTCCGCTGAAGAGACCAGCATCACGACGCGCCTGCACCGTCAGATGCCATCGTGGATGCAAAGTGGAGGCCTGGATGCCGTGGTCCACCTGCCCCAATACTTGTGGTAAGTCAGCATTAGGTCTTCCGTCCGTGTCTTCATAATTTGCTTTTATTCCTCTAATGTATTACTTCCCGGGGCTCTCGACATTCAATGATTTGTTAAATCCATTGTACCAACCTTTGCAGATCTTTATACTTTATCAGAAGTATTAGATATCTGGTTTTAAGCTTACGGGTAGCTTCGTAAAGCTCGAAGCTTTGGTTCCTCAAAGATCTCATTCTCAGCATAGATATTTATGTTATACCTCGTCAGTTAAAACCTTTTAGATCTGCAAGTATTCATTACGGATGTAATCGGATTAGCTACGAACCTTATTTGTGTTGGAAGAACACCAACGTTTCATCCTTTAACGAGGGACTTCGGTTAAATTCAATTCAAATTATTTTATTTCGGTTTTTCACCGTAATTGTTAATAAACTAGTTATTTACTATGTTAGTAACAATGAAAACAATTTCAATTATTAATAATGTCACATCAATACACATAAAAACACATACATATTACACAATCAAATCAAACCATAAAAACGTTAAACTACGACAGTTTGTAAAGTAAAATCTGTAAGTATCTTCTCAATCCTTTTACTATTATCTCAAGCACCATAATGTCATAGACCTACATTAAAGTTCTTCTAACACAGAACCCGGCAAGCAATACCGCGTGCGCGCAGTCCACGGCGGCGAGAGCTGCGGTTCCCGCCAGGAGTCCCGCCCCTGTCCCATACCGTCGTCGTGCCGAGCCCGGGACGCCGCCTGGGTCGCCGGCGAGTGGTCGGTCTGCCGCCTGCCGCCCGCACAGATCTGCGGGAGCGGATACAGAGTCCGCAGTATGTACCGATGGACTGACGATTCAGATTTTTTATGACACTTGTTATCTATGCTTCTATGTCCTTACCTTACTAATATTATAAAATAGATTTTTTTATTTGTATTTACGAACGAAATTGTATTTGTTCGTTTGTTTGTCCTTTCTTCACGCCCCGCGCCCTATATAACTAAGCAAGCAATCGAGCTGATTTTTGGCGTAACATAGGCTTTTTATCCCATAAATCAGTTCCAATGGGATATAAATAACCTGAAACATCGCGTGCGAAACCGTGGTTAAACTTTGTTTCGTGAATAGAATGAGTTAATTGCTATAGGTCTGTGGTGCGGCAGTGAGTCGCACCGCGTGGAGGCCGGCGCGTGCGCATCCCAGCTGCTGCCGCGCAGTGTGGCCGCCTGCACCGTGCCCTGCGACCACGTGCCCGCGCTCACCTGCCCCGTCATCTGTGCTGATCCTCTCAAGTAATTTGAAAAGTCTATATATTTATGTCTATGTATATGTATGTCTCTCTTCCGTACTCCTTCTTCGGCATTTGATAGACACTTTAATTAATTTAATTTTACACCATCTTTGTAAAGAAAACCTTTTTATGAGTGGAAAAAAAATGTTGAACATTTTGCAGGTATTTGGATGCAGCCGTCCCTGATATCCCAATCTGCGTTTGCAAGAATGTAGCCCTGGAGCTATTGCCCTCTGACTCTGACTGCATCCTTCCATCAGGGTAAGTTCCTTACATTGACTTGAGAGACTTAATTATGGCAGGATCACACACTCGTCGCGCAACCACGAGACAAGCCGAGTACGAGCGGGAATAGCCTACTTAATACTACTAGGAAATAATAACAATAATAACGCTAAGTGATCTGATAAAATTAATGCTAAGTGTACCTATTTATTATTTCTTCAAGGCCAGTCGTATTAGTTATAAAAACTAATTTTAAAGTTTGAATAAAATAATGGCGCGCCGAACCGATAATCTCTGTCCTGGCTACTCGATGACGTCACACCTTAAGCCACGCCGTAACAAAAAGAACAATACGCACTGTAATCTGTTCTACGGGTGACGTCACAAGTTGTGCAACCAAACGCAGAGCGTTTTCGATCAAGTGATCATATCTAAATAATTTTAATCCCGTTTTTTACCTAAAATAGGCATACTTTTTAATAAAAACCACCTGATTACGCTTTCAACGCTTTCGCTTTGTTACGTTGTTAATGACTAGGATGAAAACATTTTGCCACTTATTTTCAATGTAATCAAATAGCCTATTGCTGCGCTCGGGCTCTTGATCGGTCGACTAGATGGAATGGTTTTATTGTCTTTGTCTTCGTCGGCGAGACATCTGGATGAGTGTATAATCCAGACGTCTCGATCGTCTGTTTCAAAATCAAAACAGACCCCCAGACTTATATTAAGGCAAACAAAATTTAAGGCGTCCAGAAGAATTGAAATGAACATTTTGGTTCACCACGTAGTTTTGTTCGTTAGCCAACGAGTTGGTTGCTTGAGTAGATTAATCTTCTTCCCTATTTATTACATTCTCGTTGTTTTTGTTAACGAACTGCTTTCTAGATGTGTTGAGTTGGTCATTGTAAACTTCATCTTTCAAATATTTGACTTGTCTAAGTGCTTATTTATAAGCTTAATGAAATAAACGTTATTGAATTGAATAAAACATTTACGTTATAGATTGGAGTGCGGCGAGGGTAAAGCATTAAGAGCTGCGAGATGCATGGTCGACGGTCGTGACGTGCCTATGGATGTCTGCAAGAGATACCATCCTTTGACCGGTGAGTAGCCTGTGAAAACCTTACGCGCCATGTTGTTTAGAGGGATAGGAATAGGATCGAGACAGAGCATACGTTTTTGGAATGGCGTAAGCCCAAAAATCAATTTTTCGCTAAACAAAAAAACTACACAACGGAGAAACTGTTCAAGAAACCAAATAATTTGAAATAACCTACAAATTAAAACATAAGTCTTTTCAATAGACCGCAGGGTCGACGAGAATATTATTTGTATTATTATGGTAACTCAACTGATCCATAATCTTATAATTAGAATATACTTAAAATTAAATGAATTGTAGTTTTTCTATCACACAGGTTAACAATAGGAATTTTAGGTCAATATTAATCCAAATTACCGTCAAAGTATTAGTATTTTTAGGTAGGTCAATATACGGACTTGTATTTTCTTTATCAACTGTATCTCGTTTGTTGGTCAGGTCCATCCCGAGTCCGCGAGGCAAGCACCGACGGGTACTCCTACGACCCGGAGTGGAGCGCGCTCCTTCGCGGGCCCTGCACGGTGCGCTGCGCTCGCGACTGCGCCGCGGGACCCTGGGCGCAGTGGGGGCCCTGCGCCGCCGAGCCTGGATCCAGGGCTGCCTTTAGATTCAGGACTAGGTTAATATAATTTAGCCTCCCTTCATGATCATTCACAACTGGATTTGAACTACTCGGTGAATAAAGGCCGAGGGAGGTTTGGCCGTGGATGAAACCACCGATCCAACTCTGTCCATGAAAGTCGTAAGAGTCGAAGTTATACCGGAGGAAGAGTAGAAGCTTTTGTGTATTGTAGCATAGACTAACCAAGTTTTGTTAGTCTATGATAGTAGTGAGCGTTGAATCAAAAAACCGTTATTATTCAACAGTTTTTCTACAGATACGAAGAAAACCGTAGTTTTTACCGCAAAACTAGTTGGTTCTAGCAACTGGTTATTTCATTCAACGACACGCGAACGTAACATATACGGACAAATTACCCTAGGAAGATCATTTTATTGTCCAAATTCATAATTTCTATTCAACTCATCACTCATTTACTATTATTATAATTGTGCCTAAAGGGTCCCACTGCAGGCAAAGGCCTCCCTTTTCTCATGCCACTTTTCTCAATTTATAACTAGACTTGGTCACTCTTTTTGGTACCTATAGCTACCTATGCATGCGTTAACTAACCCTTCCATCTACGCCTAGGCCTTCCCCGCGTCCTGCGCCCTTTTGGAGTTCATTCCGTGATGATTTTTTCCCAGAACTCCTGCGGCATACGTGTCCGGCCCAGTCCAATTTTAATTAAGCTCACTTTTAGCTTCGTTCGGTATCTCGGTATCAAACAAATTAATGTGTTTATACCATCGAGTTAGAATACTATAGAGTAACAATCACAGAAATAAAATGTCCGCGCCAAAACTCTGCACAACCTACGCTACGTGCAGAGTTTTTGTTTAGTTGTACGGCGACCGCAGTCCTCGTACAACGTACACGGTGTTCGGTGATTTCCTGCCCAAATAACAGCAACGACGTGCAAAAAAAGGATGGTGTTTCGTATTTTAGGTAAGTATCATAACAATTTTATGAATTTATGTATCCACAGTACGTATTTTCATGTTAATTTCAATAATTTTAAATATTTTCAGCAAAATAAAATGCTCACAGCTTGACCTTGGCACTTCGTAGGCGTATCTCTTTCACACGTTAAACAAATATGTAAGAGTAAAAGAGAAACAAAGTCTCGCGTGAGCATGTGACGAGCACACTGTGTTCCAACGACAAAACTGTGGAGTTCATTGATACTTAATATTTTTACGAATTTTAAATTAATTGTTATACTTAATAATATTACCATGTTGATAAATGCTTTATTTTTTCCGAACAAAAAGTAGATGAGTCGATAGCGTTCTATAATTTTATAGTGTAAATTACAATATTTTGTATGCCTTGTTTTTAGTTTTCCTGGAAACCCCGTAAGGTGCTCTGAATGGACAGTCATATTATCAAGGCAATTAAGTTATTCGTCAGTAGGTTAAAAATAGTACCTAATAAAACTCGTAATACATACAGATTAATTTGTTTTATTTAAAATTATTTGCACCCCCGTGTTTTCCGGGATAAAAAGTAGGTACCTAGCATAAGTGTTAGTCCAGAGTATAAGCTATCTTCATATTATAAGTGTGACTAGCTGCCCCGCCCCGGCTCCTCCTGGCTAAATAATATAATTATAGCCTATGTCCATCCTGAAACCTAGATTCATTCTAAATATTGGTTAACATATTTTTTTAATCAGATGTTTAGTTTCGGAGTCCTCTTATGTACATTATAAACTCACAAACTCACATACACATATAATGATATCACAAATACGACCTATAATATTATTTAGTACAAATAGCGTCTCCACTCGCCCTGTTCCCTGTTCGTACGCGCATGGCCGTCGGTCATCTTCGGAAATCTTCGGTATGTATTCGGTGCATTATTATGACATTGCGTACAAGCGACATTGAACATTATTCAACCAAGATAACGTCTTAATTCGCGTAAATGTCATTGTGAGCTATATAACAACAAATGTATAGGTATGTAGAACGGCGCTCGGACATTTTTTGAGTGCTGTCAGTTAGAGATTGGGACTCTGTAATATTCTAACTCGATGGTTTATACCCAGTATCAATCAAACTAGTATGGTATCAAAAACTAAATAAAAAAAATAATGAGGTTTTAGAGGAATAACTACCTACCTACATACAGGAGATGGTTTTACAACGATACCTAACTAGTGCAAAACCATCAGAGTTTAACCACTGTGTGGTTTAACGCAAAGTTACTTCTACTACAATTTACGTTTCTACAAACCAGTTAACAACGTCAACTGCAACTGAAACCAAAAAAAGGTTTCATTAACGCAAAAATAATCAACGACCCACAAGTAGGTACTGCGATCAAAAATCCTCCTACCAAGCTGGTGATTATGGCAAAACCTCTTATAACAGACTCCTTATGACTTATGAGACATGTTCAACAGTGGACGTAGAGCGCTGATGAGGAAATATAGGATTCCCGAAGTTTGTGCTGTCCACCACAGTCCTATGTTCACTGCATTCAAAGACCTAGGTATTTTCACTAAGGTATTTTCGCTCACATTATGGCGAGAGTCCAGTTTCTCGAAGTGAAACTTGAATAAACCAGCGTGATCTGTCTGACAGAATGTCTTATATGTAACCAAGGGAGGTGATAGAAGAAGGCACAGCTGGCGGTCGCGAATGCGGCGCGACTTTACAGCGCGCGACTTGCGCCGTGTCGGAGCCTCGCTGGTCGGTCGGCGAGTGGGCGCCCTGCGTCCCGCGCCGCGCGCTCTGCGGCCGAGCCATCATCGACAGAACTGTCACGTAAGTGGATTGTGTACAATAATTAGAACACATTTAACATCTGATTCGACTTTAGGTTCCCCAGGAAAAGTTGGTATCAAAAGGGCATTTTACTCTAAAGAGAATAAATAAAAAAAATATATCATTGAGACAGCTTAGGCAACAATCAGTCTGAAAATGTTAGTCTTAGTTCATTAAAATAACAAAATACATTTTAAAATTCAATTTAAAGTTTTTAATTTGTCTTATCTGTTTTTAACACTATGTGTATAAAAAGCTCTGCTAACACCAACTTAAAATCAATCTGCGGTGTGTAATAAAATTTCAAATGGAAAAGCGATTTTAATGGAATAGATTGATAAAATTACACAGATAGGTATTTTTTAAATATACATAGAAAACAACCAGAATACCCAGAACCATCTGCAGAATGTACAAATATTTATCCTGAGGCGGGAATCAAACCCGCAACCTCCTGCGTCACAGGTGCCCCTTCGCCTGCCGCGCCAAAGATATCGTCGAAATCTATGTAGGTAATGCATTTTCTAGTTAAACACAAACCGTAATATTTTTCCTCCTACCCACGTGTCTTGCAAAAACTGTTTTTAGGATATATTGAGTGCAAGAGAGCGCATGAACATATCAAATATTATGACGTTTTCCCAGATGCGTAAACGCGGAAGGTACACGCGTGGACAACGCAATATGCGAGACGAGCGGGGCCGGGCCAGCGCCGCCGCGCGACATGGCGTGCCGCGCGCCCTGCCCTTCGGACTGCGTCGTCAGCTCCTGGTCCGAATGGAGCCCTTGTGAACCGGTACGCCAGAACTAATCGATCATGGCTAATTCTAATTCTAAGTGGGGGAACTGGGATCTGCACTGACATCTCGCATGGGAGTGTATTGTGCATTATCCCCCTGCCTACCAGGCCCTAACCAGCCCAGTTCCTTGAAGCTTCGTTTCAGCTTTTCTATGGGTGTGGACAGGCTTGATGTCTCTATGAGACTTTTCAATCTATTCAATTTCTATCTGGGCCCCTCTTTGGTCGTGCAGTGTACCACATGTTCCACAGTATCTTCTTCCAAAAGGCAGCCAGGATACAGGCTGCTGTCTGTGGCTCCTGTCTTAAAAAGTGATTCAGCTCACAGTGGCCTGTGATGATAGTGGGTATCATCACAGGCCACTGTGAGCTGCATTGTTCTTAAGTCCTCACGGCTCATGTTGAGCATCGTGTTTGTTTTCCTATCTTTGATCTTAGCTAAAAACGCTGCTGGGGGAAATAAACTCTTGGGCGCCAGATAAAAGAACATGAACTTTGGATGGAAGGGCAATACCTTCCTAGAGCATAAAGTTAAATCTAACTGCGGATGACGGTAACCAGTTCCTGCATCATGCAGAGACCGGTTATATCCGGTTATATAAATGTTACATTACGTGCATCATAATTTGGTTGAATATGAATATCCAAATGATTCAAGCTGCTGAGAAATGAAATAAGTTCCTAAAAAAACTTGGTTTCGGTGGGACCCGAACCCGCGCCTTGCCCTCAGTACGGGCGTCAAATATCAGTACTCACCTAGTCGAAAATCTTTGAGACTTTTTACGCCTGTAGCGCCATTACAGTGCTCTGAAAGCTGTCAGAGCATAATAACACAGCGCAACATTTGAATATATGCAAGGCTACAGCTTGGGAAAACATAGCAATATCGTTTTATATTATATTACTATTACCGAATATCTACCTAAGGAGTGGAACCTAGGAATAATATGCCCAATCCACAAGAAGGGAAGCCGGAAAAAATGCGAAAACTACCGAGGCATCGCTCTCCTCGCAAGCGCTTACAAAGTACTGTCCTACGTGATACTTAGTAGACTAGATCCCTACGCGGAAAGAATCATAGGAGATTACCAGTGTGGCTTTAGACAGAACCGCAGCACAGTGGACCAGATATTCCTCCTTAAGCAACTGATGGAGAAAAAGTGGGAATACGCACAGAATATCCACTCTCTCTTTGTTGACTTCTCTAAGGCCTATGACAGTGTCGACAAAGAAACTCTGTACAAAATTCTAAGGAACTTTCGAATTCCGGTAAAGTTAGTGCAAATGATAAAAGTAGCCACACACGAGAGCCGGGCTAGGGTACGAGTGGGCTCAGATCTAACTGAGGAATTCGAAATCGTAAGCGGCTTGAAACAGGGGGATGCCTTGTCGCCTGTGTTATTCAATTTAACCCTAGAACACATTATCCGCAAAGTTATATCTCTCAGTGGCGGAGTGGAGCTAAATGGACATCACAAGGTGATAGGGTATGCAGACGATGTTGCCCTGCTAGGAGCCAACAAGTGCGAAGTCGTCGAGGCAGTCCGTTGTTTGGAAGAGGAAGCTGCGACTGTGGGCCTCAGGATTAACAAAAATAAAACGGAGTACATTCATATGCGGCGTGCTAGGAACCTTCGACAACGACGCGAGGACATAGAGGTTGGCAACTCAAGATTCAAGGGAGTGGATAGATTCAGGTACCTGGGATGCACTGTAACGGACACTAACACCAGAGGCGATGAAATAGACATACGAGCCCAGAACACACTCCGATGCAGTGCAGCACTACACAAAGTCTTGGTGTCCAAGCTGCTTTCCCGAAGAACCAAGATCCGCATTTACAAGACGATCATCCGCCCGATCTTGATGTACGGATGTGAGGCCTGGACACTCACCCAGAAAGAAGAACACAAGCTTCTGGTGACGGAGAGAAAAGTGCTTAGGAAGATCCTAGGTCCAGTCCGACGAGAAGACGGATCCTGGAGGGTGCGAAAGAACCGGGAGATCGCTGAACTAGTGGCCGAGCCCAACATCATAGGCGAAATAAAATCACACAGGCTGCGCTGGCTCGGTCACGTGCTACGGATGGAGGAAGATCGGGCTGTAAAACGGGCTTTCCTTGGAGCGCCGATTGGCCGACGACCAGTCGGTCGGCCCAGATACAGGTGGAAGGACGAAGTGGAGAAGGACCTTCGCTCACTTCAAGTCTTTGCACCGGACTGGATGGAGGCGGCGCTGGACAGAAGCCGGTGGCGATCTATTGTGTCGGAGGCCAAGACCCACTTCGGGGTCGATGCGCCAGGATAGTGAGTGTGTGTGTGTGTGATTACCGAATATCTGCCAAAGTGGTAAAAAAGGCAGACGTATGGATTACGAAGCAGCTCTACATTTTTGGTAAATGGTAATGATCGTATGTGTGCGTTTGTGTGTTTTACAGACGAAATGGGGCGGACGTCGAGATAGGACGCGCGTGGTGCTTCGCCCCGCAGAGGAAGGCGGCGCCGTCTGCCCGCAGCTCGTGGCTGCGGAGCCCTGCTCGCCACATCTTTACTCCTGGCACGTGGCGCCCTGGGACGACTGCCAGCCCCTAGGTCAGTAACTTACAAGACGATATTATAATGTTAACTATGGTTTGGGAAAAAGACCGACTGATTTTCACAGTTGCATTTTTTTCTACTTACTGTGATAAAAAGTGAAGCCCCGCGCAAATTTAAGTTGACTAATACAATACAATATAATACACTTTATTGCACACCAAGAAAATACAAAGAAAAAGTAAACAGGAAAAGATAGTATAAACAGAGTTGCACAATGGGCGGCCTTATCGCTAAGAGCGATCTCTTCCAGACAACCTTGGGATGGACACGAAGCAGACTAAGTACAACTCTTGAGATAACCGAAGATAACCTACCTAGAGAAACTGGTTGTTGTGGGCAAGGTGGATGGGAAATGGCCACGAGGCCGATCACCAAGCCACTGGTCTGACATTGTGAAAGAGATTACGGGACTCCCAGTGACGACTGCTCTCAGACAAGCCGAAGATAGAGTGGCTTGGAAGCAGCTGGTCAATTCCTCAACAAAGGCGTTTCACAGTGGATACGACCTTCAGTAAAGAAGAACACGATGAATAGAATAGAAAATATTTTTATTTATTTTAAAACTACTATACACAAAAACCTTAAAGCTATATTACTACTACTTAGGTAACTAAATTAGTTTGCTTTGTGCGTGGCAGTGTCAAAGGCAAATATGGCCTTCACTCAGCATTGTGCTGGGTGCACACTGATGTACACCCAGCGCTGATTTTCAGTGAATACCAGAGGGGTCGTGTCACGTCACGATCGTCAGGTGCGCGATATAGACAACAAAATAATATTTAAAAAACAAAAGGTACCTGCCATATTTTACATGTATTTTGACTTTACTTTGACTGTATTTTTTTACATGTATATGAAGAAGAAGAAGACAACTCTTCAAGCAGTCGTGATGATAAAGAATTGTTTTGTTTCAGGAGGCTCTCCATGCGGTGAAGGGATCAAAAAGCGCTCTGTCCGATGCCTGAGGAGTGACGGAATCTTTGTTAACGACTCTTTCTGTCCGGTAATTTTTATTATGACGAACTCTGTAGCGCGGTGGGCGAAGGTCTGCCTGCGACGCAGAAGGTTGCGGGTTCGATTCCCGCCTCTGGACAAATGTGCGTACGATCTGCAGACATTTGTTCAGGATGTTCTGGTCGTTTTCTATGTATAATAAAAAATATCTATCTATGTATTGTATTATATTATGTATATCAGTTATCTAGTAGTACCCATAACACAAGCTCTGCTTAGCTTGGGGCTAGATAATGCTGTGTGAATTGTTCAGCATTATTTATTTATTTATGTACCTACATCTAAAAGATTTTATATTTATTATTTTTACATTAATGTTACAAACACTAGCTAGAGTATAACCGGGCATAAGTATGATTTAATTATATCGACGTATTCTATTGGTAATATACTTTTTAATGTTATTATTAGGCTTTCATGCCATACTTTGTCGAAGACTTGTGCAACATCAAGCCGTTATGTTAGTTTAACTATCTATTTTGGTAGGTTATGTAAATCCTGAAAAGATCAAATCCAGGAAGTTTTATGGTATTTATATTCAGTTTTATTTCACGCCGGCATCGAGTAGTATTCTAACTCGATGCACGCCGGACTTATTTTTGGTGTTCATTACAAATTTCAGCTATAAGCTTCTGTCGTAATTTTCGCCTTCTATGGCTTACTCGTAAATATGTTATCTAGGAGTTTTGCAAATGCTTTACATTTTCGCTCGTTGATTTCGGCCCATTCCCCGGGACCAGTTTTTATTGGTGGGAACTGGTTGATAGGTCGTTACATTATCTGTGTGGCTTTCCAAAGAGAGTGATTTGTACTGCGATCAATGGAGACTTGCAGATGAAACTTTTTAAATTAAACTGATAAAACTTACTCACGCTAATAATCATCTTGAAGGCGCGGCGGCATTATCTCGACTCTCGTTTGTCGTACGGTAATAAGGAATAGCGGATTCTGGTCAGAGTTTATATCTTAATTATTTTTATGATATGTTTGTTCAGAATTCGACTGCGATTGAACCTCGAGAGTCCTGGTGCTACGTCCCGTGCGGCGTGGACTGCGAGCTCGGCGAGTGGAGTCCCTGGGACACCACCGCCTGCTCCTGCGGAGACACCTCGTCTGGCAGACACATGCGGCGGACCAGGTATGTGCGGACTGTAGGATTTAACATATATTTTAAGAATTTGACCATTTAGGTGTACTGCTTTTTTGTATTTATGGAAGTAAAGAATTCTCCAAAAAATATGAATTGTAATGTGATGCCTTGTATTATTTACAGACAGCACCTGACGAGCGCGGTGTGGCCGGGGCGCGCCTGTCCCGCCACGGAGCAGCGCGCACCCTGTCCCCGGGAGCCCTGCCTGCGGCTGCTGGCTCGCCCTTCGCTAGCCTGCCGTGTCAGGGTAAGTACTATCCCAAAAACGTTTAAATATAAAAAATGTGTCAAGTCTCGTCTTGTAGGTACCTAATACTTCCGTCGTAAAGTATCACATCCCGAGAAAAGCCTAGTCAGCCATTTTATTACCTAAGTACGACTATGAGATTTTCACATTACTTTTCTGTAGCTTAGGATAACATTCATTTAGGTGATTTGAGAACTTGATGATAGGAAGTTTATTTAAATTGGAACAAATTAGTATTGCGCCAGCTTTCGTTGCACTACCTCATAAGCAAAAAGACTTTTACGATTAATTTTGAAAAAAAGAAATAAAAGCTATCATTTTTTTGCTCTAGACAACATCAGAAAAGGAATCATCAGCTTGCGGTTGGGGGGTGAAGGTGTCTCATGCTCGCTGCTCGCTGAGCGGCGCTGACGAAGACGCAGCTTCTGACGCGCACTTGGAGCCCTGGCGCTGCGCCACCATACTGCCCGGCAGGATCGTAACTCCACCCATGCACTACCAGGTATTTAAAAAAGTATTGATTTATTTAGATTTTATTTTGTGATATTTGTTGGTTTATGTGACATTTTATTAATTTCTAAGTACATGTTATGGATTGTGATTTATGAAATGAATAAGTTAATAATAATTTAACCTAATCGACTGAAATCGACCCTGACAAAAAACAGATTCAGCTGAAAGGCTAACTGATTTAGGGGATGATAAAATTGCGAGGATCGGCAATCCTTGTTGATAATATTACGAGGTGTCCTGCCATCAAAACCTGGGTGACTTGGAGCTTTATTATGATTTTTGATGGTTATATAAGAAATGAAATAAGTTTCCACAAATTTCGACTTCGGCGGGACACGAACCCACACGCCACCCTTTCTTGCCCAACTTATTTCATTTCTTAGAGATACCCAGAGTACGGGTAAGCACTGTAACAAAAATCCTTTTTGATGGTTATTTTTCTGTCTGAGAATAAAACCGAGACATTATTAAGTCTGTTCGATGCTAGGTATTAAATGATGATATGTTGTACAGGAGGAGGATTGTCCAGTGGAGTGTGGGTGCGGCCGCGTGGGTCGCGGACAGGCGGGCCCCTGGGGCGCGTGGGGCCCGTGCCGCGGGGGCGCGCGCTCGCGCTCCCGCCAGCTGCTGGTCGCGCCTACTCGCAGCTGCAACCTGCCTTCCAGGTACACACTCTCTCTACAGCACAGTACTGCTTTCGCTTCTCTTATCGAGGCATATCTCTGTAAAGGGGTACACCCTAAATGTTTACATACTGTGAAAATTTTATTAACACTCACATAATCACTAAGACCTGATGACTGTATGAATGAATGCAATAAATAAAATACTGAATACTGAAAGGTTTCTAACCTAAAAGTATGAATCGAAGAGAGGAGTTTAAGGGATTTCGCTAAGATGTGCATAGAAAAAGGAGGCGAGAATGTGCATAGAAAAAGGCGGCGAGAATGTGCATAGAAAAAGAAGGAGCTATGGCGCTCATTAGGGGAGGCCTATGTCCAGCAGTGGACTAATATAGGCTGATGATGATGATGTGCATAGAATAGACCGGATGTTCAGCATTTTTTTATTTTTGAATCTATCAAATACTCTGGAGGATAGGCGCCTCCGTGGCGACCTGATAGAAACCTTCAAAATTCTATCGCACACCTACAACCTGCCCGACATACACAAAATATGTATATACCCCGAAGGTGCCACTCAAATCAGCTCGAGGCCATAGTCTTAGAGTTATTCGAACACCAACATTGCTCATCACTTCCTGAGTAACAGAGTAGTGTACAATTGGAACGGGCTTCCTGAAGAAATCATATAAGCTCCCTCTGTGAACAGCTTTTAAAACAGACTTGACCACTGGTTACGAACGCATAAACTGACCACCATACAAGACAAACAAGTGTAGTGAAAAACTAAAAGCACTGTGATATAGACACATCAGCTCTCAGCTGCTCGTCTATAATCCAATAATATATAAATAATATAGCTCTGCTTACCTTGGGGCTAGATAATGCTGTGTGAATTGTCCAGCATTATTTATTTTTATTTATTATTTAATAATTAGTTCCTCTCTTTGCAGCCCTAGTCACCGGTTGCTTGAGCCTAGCTTCGCAGCCAGTGATCTACCGTTTTGATATATATTTTTACTGTAGAATAGTTTTATAATATTATATTTTCTAAAGTAAAAAATGTATTTTTAACGAGATTTAAAATAAATGAAGTGTCATAATAATAATATTTGTCTACTTTATTTGGCTATTTTCAAAGGAAACTAGCGAACTACAAGGTTGGTAAAATTTTCAGACATCATAAAATGAATGACACAGCTTTTCTGTCCTTTTCGGGCCGGCTTAAGCCCATTTTACATAGATGAACCTTTGTGACAACCTGCATACCTAGGGAATAAGCATGACGTCATCTTCCATACGGTCCTGCGGGTCCTGCTCAGTTTGAATGCGATCGGAGCGGGACAGCATGAGAGATGACGTCATTCTTAATTCCATATTTAAGATTATTTATCGCGTACTTTTTGCTTTATTTTCCCCAACATTCCAAACGCGTTACAGCGATCGTGGTCACACGGGGCGACTGATATAAAAATAAAATAATTTAACTATGTTATCAAATCGCGAAAGTTTAAAAAGTTCTTAATTCCATTCTTTAAGTACACAGGTATGTTTTGAGCCACTTAAGAGTCCTATGATCTCGTTTGCAGATTCGTGACAATAGAATGGGCGAACTGCAGCGGCGAGCTGGAAGAGATTCCAGATCTGTTGGCGCTGGAGCCGAAGGAGGACAAGCCACGTCGCGCCTGGGCTGACGAGAAGGATGTTTATCATGATGGATATCTTGGTGAGACCTACTTTTTTGGTGCTCTTCTATATATTAGAGCTAAGCTGTGTAGAATCAACTAATTGCGTCAAACAATAAAAATAGAACAGCAAAGGATTTGGTGGAATTATCGCTTAAAGCGATTTCTTCCAGGCAACCAGAACAATTGGGAGAAAATATAAAGAAAAAATATATATATCTAATAGGTATACATGTTCAGGGGAAAGGGAAAATCCTTTGAAAAGTACCGACCTAATTTAGGTGAACATCATGAGAAGATCGGGAGGAATGAAAAAGGAAGGTGGCAACACTGCAAACACCACCACCATCATTCTAACAGCCCACACACGTCCGCTGCTTGTCATAGACGTTCCCCATACGACGGTACAAATTGAGGTCCTGAGCCGCCTACATCCTTCGACTCTCTGCGACCGCTATAATGTCGTCGGTTCGTTGGATGGCCCAGCACTCCGTTTTCGCGTTTCATCGCGGTCGTCACTCAAAACCAAAGCCGTTATTAACTTTGCGAGATAACCTGGCATAAATCTGGCAAAAAATCGCGACTTGAGACGTCCGCAAATCATCGATCAAGGTATTTTCCGCACGGAGCGGATTCCTGATCATCATCATCATCACCATCATCAGCTTGTATTATTCCACTGCTGGACATATCGCCTTTTCTTCAGCTTGCCGCATCTTCTTCGGGATTCTTGATCTCGAAGGCTCAATTCTCAAACACGCTCAAATGTAATTCGGTCGTTAATATGCAGCGCTTCATTAGGGTCTTTGGTTTATTTTCAGAGGGCGGAGTATCTCTGCTCGCCGTGGTGTGGACTGCAACCATCGTGCTCAGCTTGTATGGAGCGTTCATGCTCTACCGTGGATTTATTAGGTAAATAGCTTTCATCTTTTAAGATGGGAAGATGTTATCGGGAAATTAGTCCTCTGTGGATCTAAGAACTCTATAGAGTTTACTTTTCTTATTGTATTCCTACTTAGCTGGTAAGTGAGAGTAATAAATAAGGCATACTTAGTTTATAAAAATATCCTAAATGATCGACATGACAGACATAAATGAACAGCAATAAAAGCGTATATCTTTATTTTAAATCAAGAAGAATCCATCAAACCTAACCTATAGGTACCTATAGTATTAGGTTGTATGACAAAAAAACTAACACTTACCTGACCGAATATCATTTCAAGTAGAATATGAATTTTATACCAAATGAGAATCATGCCAATAATAATTATAAGAAATGTGAGCTATATCATCTAAAATTTTAACAAATGAATTTATAACATCTAAGTATTATCGGTTATGTTGTTATAATAAATAAATATTGTATCATCTGTAGTATTATACATTCTAAAATTATATCAAATGCATATTATATCAAATGTTGTTATACCAAACGAACGTTATTAAAATGAAATTAGTTTTTTTGTCATTCTACCAAACGCATTACACCCATAGTATTATTATATCTGTGCCTACATATCTAATTAATAATTATAGGTTATTACGCAAAGCATCTTTTGGGTGGTTTAAACACAGTTTTTACTTCATACTATTGCTGCCACAGACACATAATCGACATTTTTTTTCAGATGTCTCCGAAGCAGGAAAATGAAGACCATCACAAAAGTGTAAGCGTCGAAGCGATGGGGTTTTGTGAGTCTCAACTTGACGCGGTATGCCGATCTCGCCCTCGCGACGAGTCGCAATCATTAACGATAGTTCTGTTTAACATTCATAGTCGAATGTTACCGTTTGATCTCATTTGTACGAATATGTTGACTTTGTTGTTAGATATATAATTTGCGCATTTAATTTTCTTTACAATAATATTTGGCAATTGGTAATTGAAGACGTTTGTACTTACAAATACGTAGTACTCAAGTACACGATAGCCAGCAAAGAGTCTGTCCGGAGGAGTGCTTCCATGTTTTTAATACTTATATCAAACGCTTTAGACGTTTTTATAATCCGTGCAAAGTTTTAGCTGTGCTGTTGGGATTTTGGATCGACAATATACTCGATGGGGGCAACTTAGCTCGTTAGGATAGTTTGGACGTTGACGGGAATTTTCCCATTAGTTCCCTAGAATACCTAAGGCAGCGTGTGATACCACACGGCCGTCCATTTTGATATACTTCTCAATGAGGTGGAGGGCTATTAAATAAAACCAAACTGTTTACATTTTTAATTCATTGAGTTATATTTCTGAGGACTGTCCACTTGAATCATTACTTACTATTTTTATAAATCTATTTTCTTACTATGTAAACTCCGCACAAAGATTTAATATTTAAATTGCTATTTTTATTAATTTACAGTTAATACAAATAAAATTCAATAAACATTTTCAATAATCTAATTTTAAGGCAATGAGAAATGTAGAAATACTTGAATGTTGAAATCATAGACCGCATTTAAGTACGTATTTACATGTTTTAGCTCAGTCTCTGGAGAATTAAGAAATGATGGAATTTTTCGATATTACAATAATTATAACTGTTTATTGATATCAATAATGTAGTCAGTGGTATTCGTAATATTAAATATTGTATGGAGCTCGGGGCTCGTACGACCAAGCGTAGACGTCACACATCATGCCACATATCAGTGTTTTAAGATTCAACACAAATATTGACAATCTTCTGCATTGAAACATTATCAAATCATTTGCAGAAGAATTCTATGAAATCGCTATCATGTAGAGCTTTGGCGCACAAGACGACTCAATGTTTATAGTTTGTAAGTCCCTATTTATTACTGGAGATCATACTGTTATAAGATTGTAATCATGTGTATCACTATTACGTAGATATTGCATTTAAACCCATGTATTGTGACAAGTGTTTATAGTGTGAATGTGTTCTAACGTGTCATCTATTTACTTCTTTCCATATACTTTTCCTTTCCACATAGACTCCTATAATGCGTTTCAAGGACTATGTATCTATCTGCCTATATATTCTTTTTATAATTTATTTTTCATTTGTTTGTCATATTATTATCGTTTTTTATATATAGTCTTATAGGTCTTCCTTCCTTTTGTTGACTATTGTTAGCGGTTATAATATTATCTAGACTGTTATTCTATTTAATATATTCTAAACTATACTAATAATAAAACTATTCTTGGCTATTGTTCCTTCAAGACAATATAATAATTTAATTTATTCTAAGCGCTAACGTGCTTTCATTTCCTATTCGTACCTATCATCTGTATTCTTTAGATAATTATCAATGTATACCTTCATTCTAAAACCAATATTTAGTGTCCGTGTATTCATTATGCCATTGATATTGATGTGAAACATGAGTTAAGGAATCGTGTTAGACAATACAATATTTGATATTTAATAAAATTTGATTGTGTTTTTATAATTGTTTGTTTTATTTATCTACTATATTTACACATATTTATACATATACAAGCTTTAATCTAGATATAACAAATATAAATCTTTATTAAGAAAGAAAATAACAATCAAATAATAGAATTTAATTAAAACTAGTATTTACAAAAGAAACAATTGGGCTAACCAATTCTGTATATTGAGGGAAATATTATGTCCAGTGGACGTCGTTCGTGGTAATGATTTAAACTAGTGGTCCACCCCGGCTTCGCACGGGTATATTCTATAGCCTATGTTCATCAGGGATAATATAGGATACTAATGGTAAAAGATTTTTTCATATCGGTCCAGTTTCGGAGCCTATTACAATTCAAATAAACAAAAAAAAAATCCTCTTTATATTATAGAAAGAGACCTATAGAAAGGTTACACCAGCCACACAGTAAAAAAACTTAAATAAAGTCCTGACCTGTTTATCCATGTTTCTAAGGTGCCTATTCCACTCATCCAATATCTTTGTCCAATGTACGTTTGATCAAAGAACTTGGATGACTTCTTCCAATTTACTAGCAACACCGATATTTGATCAAAGATTTGGATACTAGTTTCTGCCCGCGCCTTTGCAGGTTAATTCTTTCCCATGGAAACTGAAATTTTATGGGTTAAATTGTTGCTTATATTATAATAAACTATTTATTATATAAATATATATATATTTCAGGTCAAGAGTTCAGGAGAGACCTTTGCAAATTTTCAGCCCGATCTGTTGAGTAATTTTGGCGTATTGAAGTAACAATCGTCCATGTTACTTCAATATCCAAACTTTCGCATTTTTTTATATTGATGTGATGTGATGTAATTTCATTTAAGAAATTAACTACGCAAATTATTTAGGAATCTTGGACAAAGATATTGGATGAATGTAATGGGACCCTAACAGATAAACGACATTTTAAATAGGTAGGCAATTTTTTACACGATGGTTAAAATATTGTGATGGCAATCTGGTTGCAAACCGAAAGGTTAACTAATGTATTTTAGCTTAGCTCGCATTTTTATCGTTGACACCGTTTTTACACCACATAGCTTAATTGCAGTCTTCCCATAAATAATCTGCTGACGCAACCCGTATAAACGACTTATATAAGACGACCTCTGTGGCGCGGAGGGCGAAGGTCCGCCTGCGACGCAGGAGGTTGCGGGTTCGATTCCCGCCTTAGGACAAATATTTGTACGATCTGCAGGTATTTGTTCCGGGTGTTCCGGTCGTTGTTGCATAATAAAAATAACTATCTATGTAATGTATTGTATTATGTATATCAGTTATCTAGTAGTACCCATAACACAAGTTCTGCTTAGCTTGAGGCTAGATAGATAATGCTGTGTGAATTGTCCAGCATTATTTATTTATAAACACCGGCTAGCGGCTAGCCACTTCTTCCTCTGCTAGCCGCTTCTTCCTCTGCTAGCCGCTTCTTCCTCTGCTCCCCGCTTCTTCCTCTAACCTTTCGCTTCATCATGACTGTTCAGATGCATAAGCGCCCTGGGCCGGTACCTTAGCTCGGCCAGTCCTTTATTCACGATAGCGTTCACGCGAACCGACTGCAGCTCCCGACGGCACCTCACCACATCCTTCTCAGCTTCAGCCAAGTTCTCCAGGTTGTTGAGCAGAACCTTCAAATGTGCATAAAAATTGTGGGTCACTATAATGCATGGCAATTTATTGTACGGCCGAATAATGTGGCCGGCCTACACATTGATGTTCCGTGTCATGACTTCCAATTTTAATAGGTTTTGACACGGATTATCAAGGTGTACATTTATTCGGCAGTACAATAAATTGTAGTGCATTATATTGACCCAAAATTGTAAGTTTAAGTCATTCCTTGATGACTTTTCATTAAAGGGCGATATATGACGCCATTTTGTGAATACGATAGGCATAGGATTTCGCGATTAAAGAAGCGGGACAGAGCAGAGCGGCGTAAGCAAAAATCAAGTTTATGCTGATGATTATCTATTCATTAAGACATTTTTTTGCAAAAATAAGTCGAAGGGGTCCTGATTATTTTTCTATTTAATATGGTGATCAAAAAAACTTGTTATTGATTGTTTAGGAGAATAATTGTAAAAACTAAGCAAACAGATGGTAACTACTTTGCAAAGGAAATAAAGCACTTTGAATTTTGAATTTTGAATTTCATAATTATTTCTGGTATTAAAAATAACAATAAGAATATCTTGCATAAGAATATAAGCCTGGAAGAAATCGCTTCAAAGCGATAAGGCCACCCATTGTACTTTTATGTTTAAGTTCTATGTCTGTTTGTTGTTTTTTTTTTTGTGGTGTACAATAAAAAGTTTTGTATTGTATTGTATCTTTATTCGTAGCTTAGATACAGTAATAATTAACTAGGTACTACTTACTAACTATAGCACCATTAATAAGGAAAACAAATTATAAGTAGGAACTTAAGAACTAACGACTACTACACTACTTAAATAGTTTATTTTTTTTCATTTTCGATGGATGGGATCTGCCTTGTACTTATTCCATAGATTTATTGGTTTTTCAAAGCTTTATCAGTAAAGATGAGGGTTAAAAATTGTTTTAATGTAACCCAAATTTGCTCATTTCACATCTAACGCCGCACTAATTTCATTAATTTTGGTCCTTATTAAGAAACAAATATTTTTTCCGCTTCTTGTATTGCTTGTAAAACGCTGTAAATAATAAAAACAAAAATCTCACGCCAACACGCGTCGAACCACTTTTATTTTGATAAGTGTCTGTGTAAGCTTAGCGAAGGTTTTGGTATAAAATTTTGAATTGCAAAAAAAAATTATAGGGCTGATTCCGAAGTACCGACGGAATCTGTGCTATATCAGGTATGGGTAAGCATAATTACTGTATGCCAATTAAACACACATTTGTTCAGTAGCACACCTCCACTCGATAAATTAGCGGTGTGCCGAGTAAGGCTTGACTCGAGTCAGACTCGATTCCTGCTTAGGACTCTGCTACTCGAATACCAATTTATTGTGATTCGAGTACGCCGGACTCGATTCCGGTACTGAATTTGAAAGAATCGCTTTGTACTAGCTGACTCAATTCTATTATGGGAGTCCAATTGACTCGAGTCTTGTATTCGAGTTAGGTTGACTCTTAATACTCGGATTACTTTTTACCTGAGCAATGAAGTGGCGCCTAATAATACAAGTTTGAACCTGCAACTTTTTGTTTGATAACATGATCTATATTATATTATATTATTAGACTATATTATTGTACCATAAACATGATTATCTTGTTAAAAAGTAAATTGATTTGCAAAATTTGTATGTGAAGTTCTGAAATAGCTTCTAAAAGGATCTCTTTTTGTCATGTAATAATAAATTAATAATGCTGGACACTGGCTGGACAATTCACACATCATCTAGCAACAAGCTAAGCAGAGCTTGTGTTATGGGTGCTAGATAACTGATATAATACATAATACATTACATAGATAGATATGTTTTACTATACATAGAAAACGACCAGAACACCCTAAACAACTGTCTGCAGATCGTACACACATTTGTTCCGAAGCGCGAACCCGCAACCTCCTGCGTCGCAGGCAGACCTTCGCCTACCGCGCCACAGAGGTCGTCAAATAGAACTTGATCTCATTTCTGGTTCCGTGATATAGTTTTTTTGTAATGTTTTAAATACTTTCAATAAAAATGTTTGTATTGTATTATTATCGTGGTGTCATTCATTACGCTAAACCTACATGCAGTTTAAAGTTTACTCTTTTTCGATTTTCCTTTTTGTTCTAAAATCAGTATAACGTACACGAGTACTAGACTAGAATTTTCATACTCGAATTCCCGACTCGAGTCCAGGACCCGAGTCTTGGACTCGGGTCTAGAAATTCGAGTCAGCATTCGAATGCCCAAAATAGAACTCGAGTACTTGGCTTGAATCGCGGAATCGAGTCATGATTCGAACACCGTATAAACCGACTCGAGTCGACTCGATCAACCAAAACAGCGACTCGTGCTGCACCTTGTGCGAATGCATACCCAATTTATTACTAGCAGCGCCCCGTGGTTTGACTCGCGTAGTTCCCGTTCCCGTGAGAATTCCGGGATAAAACATAACACTTCCTAAAATAAGCTTTCCAATCGTAAAAGAATTTTAGAAATCGGTCCACTAGTTTAAGTTTATTCGTTACATACAAAAATACAAATATTTCCTCTTTATTATAATAGTGTAGGATTGAAGGATTAGCAAGCTGAAATGGCAGTGGGCTGGCCATATTTCGAGAAGAACCGACAACCGCTGGGGTAAACGTGTTCTTGAGTGGAGACCGCGACTCGGAAAACGTAGTGTAGGACGCCCTCCTACCAGGTGGGACGACGATTTGCGAAAGACTGCTGGCAGATGCTGAAGACAGGGCGCTATGGCGCTCATTAGGGGAGGCCTATGTCCAGCAGTGGACTGGTATAGGCTGATGATGATGATAATAGTGTTGATTATGTGGTGATTTCTTTGCTTACGAGTACAAGTTTGTACGGAACCCTTGATGCGAGAAGATCTGTAAAACTACGGAAAATTTCAAAATCTTATTTGGCTAACATGTTAAATCGCAATCAGACTTATTGTAGAGCAGAGTAGTTTTCAGCAGGCGCGCGAAGCAGGCAGAAGCTAGTTTTCAGTAAAAAGGCCAATCATCAATTATGCTAGTAAGCTTGGGTACTATTGGTTGTATTATCTTTGGCCTACGCCGCGGTGTCATACGAATCGTAGTTGGAATACGCTCTGCTACGGATAAGCAATGCAATAGGTAAAGTCTTTTGACTCTGCTGGAGGAAGACAAATCAATAAAATAATATGCATCAATAAATAATGTATATTTAGGACAAACTGGACGAAGATAATACATTCAATAAAAGATAAAAATAGTACATAGGTACCACCAACTTATTCAGATTTTATTATAATTTGCATTTTCAAAGGCCCTGGCTGCCTTTTCAGCTTTAACCATAGTAAGAGAGTTGGCACTATAGATTTCAGAGCAGTAGTAATCCTTGAGATACTTCAACTGCACTTCCAAAGGTCCAGATCCTGGAGCCTCCTGACGAACAAGCTTAAACATCAAGTTAGTGCACATTTTCCTCTCAAATTGGCCCATATTTTTAAAATTTGGGCTGACTTCTTCCATTCTTAACCTTAGTTGGTTATGGGTATCGTAATTTAGCTTGATGCAGCAGCATTCCGCCAGAGCCCGGATGATCTTCCAGTCCTCGCGCGCCATGCCTGGCGGTGACACGGCGGGCATCGCGACCTGTGCGCGTCCCTCCATGTTCATGTACACCCCTCCAGATTCAGTGAAAGCGCTGCCAGGTAGGACCATGTTTGCCGATTTCGCTCCTTTGTCCCCTTGGAATCCTATGTAAATTATCGGGAGCTTCGGTTGTGGCGTCCATTTGTAAAATATATCATCCGCTCCTAGCGATATTACTAAACTGGGTTTAATCTTTAATAGCGCTGTCCTCGCGCCGGGCTTCCAGCCCGCTTCAAGGGCTCCAGAGAAGCTCGCTTCCCGTGTCACTATATTTAATACACCCCAATCCTTATTGATACGTAACCCTTTTATACAATTTATCACCTGACTCATTACAAAATCGGCGTTTGTTTGTTCCAATTGTGAAATTCCTACAAATATAAGAGGTTTCTCAGCACCTCTCAAGCACTTTCCCGCCGCTTCTACATTTGTCATATCTGATCCGAGATAGTTGACGTGGTAGTTGTAGTCACATTTTGGACCCACCGCGTAAATGTCACATTCATTGGATCGGTAAGCTTGACGAATCCACATGTTTAGAATTGGAGCTTCAAATCGTGGGTTGGTGCCCACCAATAAGATCCTGTCTGCTTTTGCAATATCACTTAATCTGTGGCTCATAGAATATGCAGCCCTTAAGTCAGTCTTTGCGCCTGTGCAACGGAGGTCACGTTCAACGAAGGCGTGTTCTGAACCTATACCGTTCAGAAAATCCTTAGCGGCGACCAAAGTTTCGACACTGCAGTAAGGTCCTGCTATGGCCATGATTTCCTTCGGATTAACACTATTGATAAGATTGGCCGTCACCTTCAGGGCATACTCCCAGTCTACAGGACATAAATCCGAGCATTGTCTCTGTAGAGGTTGCACCAAACGTTGCATTTCTAGTGAATCAATTGTCCAGCGACCCTTGTCCGATACCCATTCTTGATTAATTTCGTCGTGTTCTCTGGGCAGAACTCTAAGAACCCTATTAAATCTACTACTAACAGCGATATTTGTTCCTGTAGCGTCGGTAACATCTATAGAGTTTACTCTGCTAAGTTCCCAAGATCTAGCTTTGAACTTATATGGAATCGCAGTCAAAGCGCCAACCGGGCACAGGTCAATGATATTGCCTGACAACTCTGATAGGAAGACTTTGTCTACGTACGTCCCGACTAGCATGTCAGCGCCTCGACCAGTGGTTCCAATAACATCGACACCGCACACTTGAGCGCTGAATCTTATACATCTGGTACAGTGGATACAGCGATTCATCTCACCACGAATTAACGGCCCTAGGTTTTTATCCTCTACCGCTCTTTTTCCCGTGAAATGTAACTCTGTGAATCTTGAACGGTCATTTCCATATAGCATGGACAGGTCTTGAAGGTCACATTCCCCACCTTGGTCACAGATGGGGCAGTCTAGCGGATGGTTAATGAGTAGGAATTCTAATACAGACTCTTGGCGTATGTTGACTGTGGGTGTGTTCGTCCTGATTCTCATACCTTTGGTAACTGCAACTGCGCAGGCGATCTGCGGTTTCCACCACCCTTCGACTTCAACGAGGCACATGCGACAGTTTCCGGAGATGGAGAGCCGTTCGTGATAGCAGAAAGACGGGATAGATACCCTTTCCTTCTTCAGTGCTTGCATTATTGTGTAATAATCTGGTACCTGCACGCTTCTTCCATTGATAAACACTTCCACAGAGCTATGCCGTACTGCTGACTTTTGGAATAAGCGACTATTCAGAAACCTACTAAAGTTTCTCAACATCTTCACTGCGGTAAAAGTTTGTTAGCGGGACATGAATATTTCATTTGTTTGTTTGATTTACCAATGCTTGGCTCATTTGATGTCTACAGTCTTAGAGTCTTAGAAAAACCTATTCAAAGATTTCAGTTGCAATTTCAGTTTATTAATTATCACTTGATAACTTGCGTCAGTGACATAACTTGTCTTCAAAGGTTTGTCAACCTGAGGTTTTAACAAAGTTTGTCAATGGAGGTTTTTATTCGGATATAGGGTAAAACCAGGATAGGTGCCCCACTTTTTAAAAGGGCCTTGTAGTTTTAAAATTATTAATTTGTCGTTAATAATTTCTACGAATAGAGATAGTTAAATCTTTTATCTCATATTACTAAATGTTTTAATTAACCTAACAATTACTGATTAGGCAGAAATCGAGTTTTTGCAGACCCTTTTTATTGGGGGTAGAGACCTTTATGGATAGATGCCCCATTATGAAAATGCAAGGAGGATTTCTGTCCTAACGCTAGAATAAGCTAAGCTGTCTTTCGCGCAAGTGCAACTACGCCTTAGTCGCGTTCGCCGCGGAGATGATCGCACGTACGAGCGAGACGCGTCTCTTCCACATTTTGTTGACCTACAGGGAAATAGATGTGTGGTGCATACGCTCCTTAATTATCTTTGCAGTTTTATGTTGCGACTTTGGGAAGTTAGGTTTTTGGAAACGAGGCGGCACCTATCCCACTGCGGCATCTATCCTGGGTTTACCCTACCTACAATAACTACGCCAAACACGGAGCAAAAAATTTAAAATTGTGCTCAATCAACTCATTATCATAGCTAGCTTGTCTTGCAAAGTAGGCCTCACCAATTTCAAAACCCGCTGCGGTCAATGTACTCACTGATACTTATTTTGTATTCTGCTGAACACCCTTCGGTGTATGTCCCTTAGTCGCCTCTTACAACACCTACGGGAAGAGTTGGGGAGGTGCAAATTCTAAGCCGGCACCACACGGCTAAATACCAACTACCAGACATGAAATTACGAGCCTAGTCAGGGTAAAAAAAAACGTCAAGTGCGAGTTAGACTCGCGCATCAAGGGTTCCGTACAAACTCTTTAGCAAAGAAATCAGTCAAATCCAGACGAATAAGGAACAATAATTTTCTGATTTGATAACGATTATGACGTAACTTATTTAGTCCCTCTAACTATTGGCGTCTCGAGACTAAATAAGTTACGTCCAACCCTAGTGTAACAATGTACTATTTTGTATGAATAAACCACAAATTTACGGTTTTCTGATTTTTCCCTTTACTTGTGCTATAAGTCATTGCTTCTTGCCAAATTTCATGGTTCTAGGTCAACGGAAAGTACCCTACAGGTTTTTGGTCCATGGCAAGATTAAAAAAATATTTTTTCTGTGAATAAACTACAAATTTACGGTTTTCAGATTTTTCCCTTTATTTTTGCTATATGACCTTGCTTCGTGCCAAATTTCATGGTTCTAGGTGAACGGGAAGTACCCTATAGGTTTTTGGTCCATGGCAAGATTAAAAAAATATTTTTTCTGTGAATAAACTACAAATTTACGGTTTTCGGATTTTTTCCTTTACTTGTACTATAAGACCTTGCTTCTCACCAAATTTCATGGTTCTAGGTCAACGGGAAGTACCCTATAGGTTTTGTGTGCATGTGATTCCCTTGGAAAATTGAAAAAAAATAGACATAAACAGCTGTAACTTTTGATTGCGTTGACTGAGAAGTTTGATTTATCGACATAAATCAAACTTCTAAGTCAAGGCTTCAAGAGGTTACGAGCCTGCGTATATGATGTGAATATCAACTCGATAACCCTACTTGTTCTGAGAAAAGTGGGTTGACAGACGGACAGACGGACAGACGGACAGACGGACAGACGGACAGACGGACAGACGGACAGACGGACAGACGGACAGACGGACAGACGGACAGACGGACAGACGGACAACAAAGTGATCCTATAAGGGTTCCTTTTTTCCTTTTGAGGTACGGAACCCTAAAAAATTGCATGGCAACACTACTTCGTATGCTCTGGCTCTCTTCACGGCCACGCATGCCGCCCATCTAGGTAATACTCAAGCAGCTTATATCCTGCTACTCCATCTACACAAGGGGGGGGGGTGATTTCTTCCGTCACACGCTTTCCGCTAGGAGTATTCTGTGCGCACACTCGTCGAACAACCACGAGACAGGCCGAGCGCGACTGTTTAAGAGAGATGCCACACGTGCGCTGCGACGTCGCAGCGTTCGTGAAGTCACTGCGTTGCGTCGTTGCAGCGCTCGTGTGGCACTCATTGCGTTGAAGTCACTGCGTTGCGTCGTCGCAACGCAGCGGCAGCGCCCGTGTGGCATCTCTCGGCGAAGCCGTCAGTATCAATCTGTGATGTGATTTCCCCATCACATCACACATTCGTGCTCGGCCCACTGGTTCGATTCCCGCCTCGGAATAAATGTGTGTACGATCTACAGACATTTATTCAGGGTGTTCTGGTCGTTTTCTATATATAATAAAAAATATCTATCTGTGTATTGTATCGTATTATGTATATCAGTTATCTAGTTACCCATAACACAAGCTCTGCTTAGCTTGGGGCTAGGTAATGCTGTGTTTGTCCAGTGTTATTTATTTTATTTATTTATTTATCTTAAGATTTTCACTAGTTTTCGAGTTTGTTGTTTTTAACCTAAGTTTTTAGCCAACCGTAGGATCCTAGGTTCTTTGGTTTTAACACTTATCACGTGAAAAGAAAATTGCGCGCAAATGCAATTAAATCAAAAGTACACCAAGAAGGTTCCGAGTCAAATAGGTTTTATGATATTCGGCACCATGGAGGTAGAAGTAAATAGGTTTAGTGATGTTTTGAATTCACAAACATAGTGTACACGATGTTTTAAATTCAATTTACTTTATCCTCTAGCTAGCGGATAAAAACGGCTTTTGTACTCGGATATCGAAGAGCAAAAATACTTTTTCCGAGATGGGGGGATGAAAAAATATTTTACGCATTCACAAGACATCATTTTTATTTATACCCGCAGACTAGGCTATAGTCATACCTGGTGGATAGAATCAATAAGCTGCACCAGAGCATCCTTGAACTGCAAAAATATTTCAGTCACTTTTTGATACCTGCAAAGAGTTAAACTTATGGGTGAACTGAAAACGTTTACTTGTCTTTCAAAACACTCTTAGTAGGTACTAATGTCACTTACTTGTGGTCATGCATAGCGTCAGTGAATGCATAGTCCAACGCCAGTCTTAGCGCGCGCGCGGCGCGTGGCGCGGCGTTCGCGTGCAGTACTCGTCGGGCGCCGCGCTCGAGGCAACGCGCCTCTACAAATCGTCGACATGCGTCTGCGCAGCCACTGGTACGCTCCCAGCCGCTTCTATGTAGAGTTAATAAATAATGTCTAACTTCGTACTTATGTACCACAATCAAACCTACTCGCTAGGTTGATAATAATACTAGGATTATTTTATCATCGGTAATTAGGTTTTGCATCTCACTCTGTAAATTTAAAAAACTCTGAAAAACTGCTATGAAATACATCTGAGCTTCATATCACATGTGCACTAACATAGCATTCATTAAAACTTACTTAGCTATTAAAGTTTATTTATCGGGTATTTATCGCGTACCTTTTGCTTTCTTTTCCCAACGTTTCGACCGCGTAACAGCGATCGTGGTCACGGGGGACTGCTAATTATACGTGAATAATCTTTAATATGTTATCAAATCGTGAAAGTTTAAAAAGTTTTATTACTTAGCTATAGCGGTGAGCTTCCACGCTGGCATAGCATCGTCTACCACGCGCACAGCGCGATGAGCGTACTCTGCGGCGGCGCGTAGTCTTGCGCTGGCGGCGGCGAGCGCGTCGCGAAGAGACGAACGCTTCTTGAGAGCACCCTCTAGGGCGGTGCCTGGCCGAACGCCGCCAGGGCCCCAGATGGATTCTGATAAAAAGTTTTTCGCTTCGTTATAGAGCAGCTAGTATTACGTCTATGCAGTGGACAAAACAAGGAGGAAGTTGTAGTGTGACTTACCACATTATAGGCTATTGAGGAGGAGGAGGCGCTGTTATCATATATTTAGAAACACTTTTTACGAGCCATTTCAAATTCGATATGAGAATTTTGTATAAAGGTCTTAGAGAAATTAATCACTCACTGCTAATAATAAGTTTTTTTCTATACCACCAATATTGCTAACAAGCATGCGGTCCGCCTGAAAATTTAAGTAGTCTCAAAAAGTTGACCCCATCACCGTCATAGCCTTATCTAATTCAGACACAATAATCTTGCTTTAGATTCTAAAGCTGATTGGTAAGTGACGTGTGTGATAGCTAAGCTTCTAAAGTTTAGAAGCTATAAGCTATCACACACGTCACTTACCAATCAGCTGACATTGTTGCGCGTAAGCAGACTTGAGCTGCAATATCTGCGAGTGAAGGATCTTCCTCTCCGTCATAAGCTCCGCCTGCCGGTTCCGCAGCCAGCCAAGCTCCAGCCGGTGCATCTCCTGAAATTGGAGGATGGAACACAGTACGCATTGTGTTAGGACCATGGAAGTTAAGAATGGGACTTTTGCTACCCCGTAGCCTTGCTATGGTAACGTGCTACAGCAAAGCTACGGCATATCACACGTTGCTACGCCGTAGACCTCACCGTAGACCTACACCGTAGCCTTGCTGTGGGAACGTGCTACAGATAAAGTTTTACGACTTAGCACACGTTTCTACGCCGTAGCCTTGCTGTCAAAATTACTTTTACGGCGTAGCATACGTTGCTACGCCGTAGACATACACCGTAGCCTTGCTGTGGTAACGTGCTACAGTCAGATAAAGTTTAACAGCGTAGCACACGTTGCTACGCTGTAGACCTACACCGTAGCCTTGCTGTGGCACATGCTACAGATAAAGTTTTACAGCGTAGCACATGTCGCTACGCCGTAGACCTACACCGCAGCCTTGCTGTACATGCTACAGATAAAGTTTTACAGCGTAGCACATGTCGCTACGCTGTAGACCTACACCGCAGCCTTGCTGTACATGCTACAGATAAAGTTTTACAGCGTAGCACATGTCGCTACGCCGTAGACCTACACCGCAGCCTTGCTGTACATGCTACAGATAAAGTTTTACAGCGTAGCACATGTCGCTACGCCGTAGACCTACACCGCAGCCTTGCTGTACATGCTACAGATAAAGTTTTACAGCGTAGCACATGTCGCTACGCCGTAGACCTACACCGCAGCCTTGCTGTACATGCTACAGATAAAGTTTTACAGCGTAGCACATGTCGCTACGCTGTAGACCTACACCGCAGCCTTGCTGTACATGCTACAGATAAAGTTTTACAGCGTAGCATATGTCGCTACGCCGTAGACCTACACCGCAGCCTTGCTGTACATGCTACAGATAAAGTTTTACAGCGTAGCACATGTTGCTACGCCGTAAATCTACACCGTAGCCTTGCTGTGGCACATATCGCTACAGATAAAGTTTTACAGCGTAGCACATGTTGCTACGCCGTATACCTACACCGTAGCCTTGCTGTGGCACATGCTACAGATAAAGTTTTACAGCGTAGCACATGTTGCTACGTCGTAGACCTACACCGTAGCCTTGCTGTGGCACATGCTACAGATAAAGTTTTACATCGTAGCACATGTTGCTACGTCGTAGACCTACACCGTAGACTTGCTGTGGCACATGCTACAGATAAAGTTTTACAGCGTAGCACACGTTGCTACGCCGTAAACCTACACCGTAGCCTTGCTGTGAAAACGTGCTACTGCTAAAGTTTTACGGCGTAGCAAACGTGGCTTCGCCATTGAGTTACACCGTAGCTTTTCTGTGGTTACGTGCTACAGCAAAGCTATGGCGATGCACACGTTGCTACGCCGTAGCTACATTCAAGTTACCACATAGCACCACCTTGCTACTTTGCTTGTTGCTCCGAATTAAAGCAAAGTATAGTACTATTAGGCTATATAAAAATACAAAATAGCGTAAAATTTTAAAATTATTAAAATTCATGCTTTTATTTCCTTCAGATCCTACAGTGCTTTTGGATACCTGTATCCGCATAACAATAACTATTTACCTTTCTGTTAACATTAGCGACAAAGTCTTCGTTCTCGGTGGCCAGAACGGGACGCCTGTAGAGATCCAAACTTGCAAACATCTGGAAAATATCAAAATTATGATCAGGATAAAAACTGCAAATAAGATCTGTTCAACCTTCGTCATACTGACCTGATGCATTGTTTGAGCATAGTTGTCCTTTGTGGAAGTTCGCATGCTTTCTTCAAATGAGTTAATTTCCTGTAAAGATAACATTATTAAAGTCACTTTACCATGATTTGGTTTTGGTTTTCGAGTTGCTACGAAACCTGAGAACCGATTTTAACATAATACAAGGTGGTTCTGTATAAAACTGTAGTAAATGAGTGGGTGACAAATGACAAATGTGACAAATTTTCACACATAGTAAGAACGTTAAAAATACTTTGTCCTATGTTATTGTAATGTACCTACGAAATTTAATTTGAATTATTTTAGTATCGCATGTAATGCATGATAATTGAGTGTTTCTAAAGTTTTTTTTGGTTATATCTACCTACATATATATCTAATAACTTAGGTTAGTTTAGGAAAGTTCTTCTGCGTAGTTCATACTGGATAGACCTATTGGATGGACACATTCTCTTTGGATGGACATACCTGCTCTATAGTCTCGAGCTCCCTGTCGACCACCACCAGCCATGGGATGGGCATCGCGCTTTCTCCACTAATTACCACAGACTTTAGCTGCGCTCTCTAATTACTTGTCTTATTGTCGATTCGCGCAAGCGTTGCGGCCAACGTCTCTTCATCTATCTTCTGCGTGATTTTACTGGATGGACCTATGAGATAGACATACCTGCTCTATGGTCTCAAGCTCCCCGTCCACCACCACCAGCCGTGCGGCAGGCATGGCACGTTCTCCACTAATGATCTCATTGTCGATTCTCGCGAGGGCTGCCACCACTGTTTCTTCATTTAAATGCTTCTGCGAGCTTGTTGCCTGTGAATGATAATCATAATAATCTATAAAAGCAAAAGTGTGTTTGTTTGTCCTTCCTTAATTCACGCCCTAACTCAGCAACCAATCGACTTGATTTTTGGCATAGAGTTAGTTGATAGGTTGGAGAGTAACATAGGTACTTTTATCCCATAAATCAGTTTCCACGGGACACAAAATAACCTGCTGGTCTTTCGAAAAAATCATCATTTTCATGATCTTTGAGATCTTACTGCAGTTCAAATATGAAATCTAGGATTCTTATACTCCTACACCTAATATTACATTTCATTGTGTACAAAAGCGCTCAGATAGTATTTATTTAGTTGTATAAGTTTCATGAAAAAAATTTATCTAAAACATCTCAATTTTCATACATATTTGCCTTCTTCTCCCAAACAATATGATTATATGACTTACAGACTTGATTTTTGTTGAAAAATAAAACAAAAACTGGGTAACAGATTCGCCAAAATAAATATTTGATTACTTGAACGTACTCTTTTAATTAGAAGAAATCTTGATTTTTGCATATGCAGTCTGGTCTGTCCCGCACCTATGAAAGCGAAATTCTATGCCTATCCTTTTCATAAAACGGCCTTGAAAGAGGCCCCTTAAACAACGCGTGCGAAGCCGAGGACAGAAGCTACTAAATTAAACAAGATCCGCCAAGTGCGAGTGTAACTCGCGCGCCGAGGGTTTCAAACATTTGCCAATTATTTGGACAATCAATTTTCTGAAATATTTTAAAAAGTATGAAACTTACAGAAATTTCAAAAAGTGTTTTAAAAAGGCCGAAACGATACCTTTCATTTGATACCCCACATGGGTAGGTATCCCCTTTTGAAAAAAAATCCCCTTTTTTGACCATTTTTCAAAAACTATTATTATTACAGACTTCTCTATATTTTTCCTGTAAAATATAGATTGATATCTACAAACGCCTAATACATTGTACATGGATCGGTCATCAATCTTCGGAGCTAGGGGGGGGGGAATGGTCAATTTTTCGTCTTTTTTTGAAATATTTCAAAAAGTATGAAACTTACAGAAATTTCAAAAAGTGTTTTGAAATGGTCAAAACGATACCTTTCATTTGATACCCCACATAGGTACCCCCCTTTTGAAAAAAAATTCCCCCCCTTTTTGACCATTTTTCGAAAACTATTATTATTACAGACTTTTCTATATTTTTCCTGTAAAATATAAATCGATATCTACAAACGCCTAATACATTGTACGTGAATCGGTCTGCAATCTTCGGAGATAGGGGGGGGGAAAGGGCAATTTTTCGACTAAATTTGAAATATTTCAAAAAGTATGAAATTTACAGAAATTTCAAAAAGTGTTTTGAAATGGTCAAGACGATACCTTTCATTTGATACCCCACATGGGTAGGTACCCCCCCTTTTGAAAAAAAAATCCCCCCCTTTTTGACCATTTTTCAAAAACTATTATTATTACAGACTTCTCTATATTTTTCCTGTAAAATATAGATCGATATCTACAAACGCCTAATACATTGTACGTGAATCGGTCTGCAATCTTCGGAGATAGGGGGGGGGGAAAGGGCATTTTTTCGACTTTTTTTGAAATATTTCAAAAAGTATGAAACTTCCAGAAATTTCAAAAAGTGTTTTGAAATGGTCAAAACGATACCTTTCATTTGATACCCCACAAAGGTAGGTACCCCTCCTTTTGAAAAAAAATTCCCCTCCTTTTTGACCATTTTTCAAAAACTATTATTATTACAGACTTCTCTATATTTTTCCTGTAAAATATAGATCGATATCTACAAACGCCTAATACATTGTACGTGGATCGGTCTGCAATCTTCGGAGATAGGGGGGGGGTATGGTCAATTTTTCGTTTTTTTTTGAAATATTTCAAAAAGTATGAAATTTACAGAAATTTCAAAAAGTGTTTTGAAATGTACAAAACGATACCTTTTATTTGATACCCCATTTGCCTTCCTAGGTCTCTTTTGAAATTTCAACAACAAAATTTGTACTGAAAATATTCATTTTCATTTTTCATTTATTTATATATTTTATTCTTAAAATCAGTAATGGCGCACGAAATGTATCATTATTTCAAATTTCAAGTTAATAGCTGCAGTAGTTACTGAGATATTCAAGAAAGAGCGGGGACGGACAGAGCGAGACCATAAGGGTTTCAAAACCGATCTTTGAAACCCTAAAAAGGTAGATTCCGAGAGACGATAGGTAAACTATACCTACTACATAAACTTGATAAATGTAGTAACTATTATACAAAATATTCACCAAAGTCATTAAACATACTGTCTTTACCGAATATGAATGGTGTTTTAAATGCAGTTGCAAAGTTGAAACAAGCCTCTGCAGCTCTCTTTAGTTGCCACAACCTTTCTGTATTCCACCCTTCTTACAGTAGGTTATAGAACAGTTTTAGGGTTAGTCAATTAATCACCGAAAATAATGCCGAACATTGACTATTTTCAAAAACTTCACGGCACTACGACGCTTAAGTATCAAAATCGAATATTATGTTGGTTTTGGAGATGCTTTTTTAAGATTAGGTAATACTGCTCGGCAAATTTATATCCTTGATTGTCGGCGCTCCTACTTAAGGGGCTACCAAATTACGCCATTGTGTGAAAAGGATAGGCATAGGATTTTGCGTTCATAAAACCGGGACAGAGTAGAGAATCGTGTACAATAATCAAGTGCAAATATCAAATGCTTAATTTCGAACATCTATAACACACACCTACGTACCACGTATCTATAACGCTTTATATTCTTAGTTTACCGATTTATTGTACAGATTATAGCAAACCTTGGATTTTTTTCTAAAGAAAATATTTTATGTAATCGTGTTGTCGAAACACTAGCGTTCTAGCATCAATTCTGAACTATAACCAGTAATAGTTTTCTGTGACTATAATATAACATACTTGTGAATGAAAAAATGAAAATGGTTTATTCTGTTCATAGGTGGGTTACAATAACATGAGTTGGGGTTCTCTTTTAAGCATAATTATGCTTGTGTTCTGTTAACTTCCGTAACATTAGGTTCAGTACAACATGCAGAAATCTATTGGATCCCGTAACTTTCCGTGTCGCAACTTGTCTTCGGTTGGGTGCAAGGTGTTGCGCGCCTCATCAATGCCAGTGCGGTACTGCTGTCGAACAGCTCGGTCATCACGGATTATCGTGTACTAGGGCTGCCGGTCGGATATCTCGTCATGCCAGCCTGAACGACATCATCCGGCGGGCCTTTACCACCGCTAACGTACCAGCTATTCTCGAACCGAATGGTCTGTTGCGTGACGATGGTAAGAGGCCTGACGGCATGACTCTAGTCCCATGGGAGTTGGGGAGGCCTATTGTGTGGGACGCTACATGTGTCGACACACTCGCGCCTTCCCATCTTCCTAGGACTTCCGTGAGGGCTGGTGCGGCGGCAGATTTAGCCGAAGATCTCAAGAGGCGCAAATATGCAGGTCTCGACAGAGCCTACACATTTGCTCCCCTAGGAGTCGAGACCCTAGGTTCGTGGGGTACCGAGGCTCTCCGGGTTTTCAAAAAATTATCTGAGCGTCTGGTCGAAGCGACGCGTGACCCGAGAGCTGGCGAGTATCTGGCACAGCGCATCAGCATTGCTATACAGCGGGGCAATGCAGCCAGTGTCTTAGGCACGCTTCCAACTGGTATTGATATGGATCAGTTGAGCTACCTGTAGATTGTTTGCAACAGTTTGCAGATAGCTTAATTGTTTCTATTGTAAATACTAGTTTTAATTTAAATTTGTTATTTGATTGTTATTTTCTTGCAGAAATTAAAATTATAAATACAAATACAAAAAAAAATAACTAAATTTAATTCTGTGCTTGGACGTGATATTTATTATTTTATAGTAGTATTAATCTCAAAGTAAATGCTTCAGTATTGTGGAAGATGTGATCGCTGAAGCTAAGCGTTTTCAGGTATCATTGACAAGAGTCCTATGACACCTGAAATCCCTTTATAAGAAATAAGGGAACTTAGAAAACTGGAATAAGTCTTTAAAAGAGAGATTCAAATAAACTCACAGAGTCTGCAGACACTCCTATTTTGGGAGAGCTTCCGGTGCAACCCATTCGGATCATCACAAGCCCCACTCTCTCACAAAACACAGAAGCAAGGCTTTTTAAATAATCCCAGTAACTTTTTCCGAGATTCCACTAAAAATCACCCATAAAAACCTTACCCAAACCCAGTTGAGTTTACGCTGTATGACCCACTGATTCTTTTAGAAGTTTACGACCCAATGAAAAACTATAAGTAGGTAATTTTCGACTGTTTTTCTCTGCGTGCAAAATCTTTATACCTAGTGGGTTAAAGCTTTCCAAAACGATGCCAAGGTTTCTATGATCATTAACACTATTTACATGCTTTAGAAAGCGTTTTCAATAGACAATAAGCGCTGTTCGCGTTGTGGCACCGAAGAATTGAACGTTTACACTTATTGGTATTGGCGGGTTAATATAGGTACAGGGGAATTTGAACCTTTTGCTTGGCTAATACTGACTCATATGGTCTACATATTAGATAATTAGGTAGATATAATAAATAGGTACTAGGTACCTACCACTGCTAATTAACACCCTAACCATGCCAACTATTGTAACAGTTAGGTACCTACCTACCTAGACATGCGATGGTTTCCAGAATTAAAATGGAGTAGAAATTCGTCCTTTTTCGATAATTCCCACACTTTCTATGACTATGTTCGTGAATAATATAATTTGGCATGTTTTAATCTATACCTACCTAATAATTATTATAAATGCGAAAATGTGTTTGTTTGTTTGCTTGTTTGTCCTTCCTTCACGCCCTAAGTTGAAATGATGGAAAGTAACATTCGCTACTTTTTATCCGATAAATCAGTTCCCATCAGATTAAACCGCGGGCAGCAGGTAGTAAACCCTAAACCGACTTCAAATTCCTGAATAAATAAAATAGGTTTGGAAATAGTTTTACACCCAGAACACTTCGAGAGCGCGATATAATTATACAAGTAACGACATCTATTTAAAATTCGAATCTCTAGTAATGTAGTTAGAGAAATTCGTTTGATTTGATGACTGATGTGATGTGATGAGTGATGGAGGACGATGTATGAAGATTAATGAAAAGAGGCCCACCTTAAAACGCAAAATACGAAGTTTCGGTTGACGGATCGCACGAAACGAACAACCTTACTGCTGAGATCGTGCAAACGCAAACATGCGTTGCTTCAGACTCGTCATTATAATAAGACGCTTTTTGTTTAGGATAATAAAATCTGGCTCCCGTCATTCTCTGTTAGCATTTTTTAAGTAAATGTCTACATAGGTAGGTAGGTAATCGAACCTACACTACAAGTAGATAGATAGGTAGCAGATTTACGTGGACCGTATTCTTCTTATATCTATATTAAGTCTGGTAGAGGTATGTACGCAATACGCATCCATTTTATTTCTACTTATGCAACGTTCCAACAATAACTTAGTTAAGAAAGTACAACGCCATAAAACTTTATATTTTCTTAGAATTTTGTCATCTTGATAACCAAGTAGCGCCATCTATGATGTACAGTTGTTGCGGAGAAAATGTAACAGATGGCGGTAGATGTTTCAGTTTTCAGTTTATTAGACACGTTTCATTTTGTAAGCGAGGCGTGTATTTTAGGTATCGGTGAGTGGTTTTATTCTCATTTCTCATACTTAGGGGAAGCTTTGGTAAGGGTCGTACAGATGTAAATTCACACTCTGTTCCTAGTTTTATTCTCGTTTTATTTGTCCAAAAGATGACATTGACAATCTTTGGAAAACTGACACTGATCGTGTTGTCTTGGCGCATGGCGGCGCGGCGGGCATCACCGGTCTCTTGGTATCGGCCATAAAAAGATTCGCGATTATCAGTTGTTGGATGACTTAGATGGGGTTCGCGGTGCCGCCGCAGCGCCTTCACACTCATTAGCATGGGTCACTATAATGCACGACAATTTATTGTATGGCCGAATAATGTACACCCTGATAATTCGTGTCAAAACCAGGGTCAAAACCTATTAAAATGCCATGACACGGATTATCAGGGTGTACCACGGAACAGAAAAAATAAGTGGAAATGTTAAGTAGGCGTGGCACGCGTGCCACAATTATGCGTAGTTACGCTTAACTGATCTCAGTCGTGTTCTTACATCACGTCGAGTTGCTAGTCTCGCGGCGAATTCATTTTTCCGAAGCTATGCCGTATTGTTCCATTTTAGAGTGTAAAAATGATAGTAGGCGAAAAAATCTCGTAAACGGGGGTGTTTTATACCATCGATAGGTAGCATTTTCATTGCATTGTCATAAAATATTATTTTATTAAAATTTACAAATAATTTATTAGAACGGTCAGTCAAAATCAACCTTATGCGATTAGCATAAAGTTGAATTTGGATTGTTTCTATTCGCGAATGTTCTTCGCTACTCGTTTAGTGATGTAGTCAAGTCGGCTGTTGATTTGATCGATACTACAAATCATGTTTACTTGGTGCCTAAAACATACATTATCAATAAATAAATACAATATCTAGACATTTATAAGTAATAAAAAAGTGCCTAAAACTAAAACCTAACAAAACTCAACAAGAGACATTTTTCCTTATACAAAAAGGTAAATAACTGTAAAACTAATTATCCTATTTACCTAATACAAGCGGTAAAACTAGTTTTAGGCCTAAACATTTCTTTTTGTACTGTTTTTACTACAAAATGACCATAAACAAAAAAGTACACTTTCAACTTACGTAATAATACGATCTTACCAAATTCCTATAAAAAGTTTTTCTATGCTCTAAATAGATACAAACTAAGATAAACTAACCATTAAGAGTGTAATTAGATCTAAATATCCTTATACTAGGGTTCCGTCGTCGCCGACAATCTGTGGCAAAATATCTATCGATATCGACAAAGTAGTTCATTGTGCTACCTGGTACAGCCTTAGTCGAGTCGCGACCTATCACGCGAATGTTAATCATATGTCTAACGAAATTAAGTTTATAATTGCGAGCACTGAGAATACCGCCATCTATGGTGAAGTAGCGGAATTGAATCGACAGTCAAATGTTTAGTGAGTAGGTCCGCGACCTATCATGCGAATGTCAATCATATGACTAAGGAAATTAAGTTTATAATTTGCGAGCACTGAGAATAACGCCATCTATGGTCTAATAGCAGAATTGACTCGTCAAGTTGCTGTTTGGTGAGTGTAGCTCGTAAATACGTTCTGCTGCTAAAGTAAAATAAATCTTATATAGTAGAGTTCAAGGTTTATTTTCTAATCTGTGACGTTGGCTAATTTTGACTAAACTTATAACTACCAATGAAACTAATTGTGTTTTTGTAATGCATTATAAGATTAAGGGTTTATTTGTGTGAGTTTGGCGACAGCGGTGCCCATAGTAATTTTGTTGCATAGCACTTCCACTTGTTTTTTCTGTTCCGTGATTGGTCCACAATCCACATTATCGTAGATCCACATAGAGGTTTTTGGCATGGCAAAAACAAGTATGTCATTTGTCAGGTGTTTCGTTGTGTTAATTTCAATTTAATAAACTGTCAACGTCTATAACCCCGCTTCTGTCCATTCCACTTCCCCTTTCCCACCCCCCTTATCATCCGATCCATCCGTCATCGCGCCGTCATCAATTTCATTTCATTTCACCCGTCATTATCGTTATTTTACTGTAATTTTGTAATTTACTAAATTATTTTGGTTTCTATTTCGTTTATTTCTAGATATTAACTTATAAAACAAACCAGTGAACTCAACAATCAGGTGGTGAGTAGTATCCTCGCTCAGTATATGACAAAAGTAACACATGTCGTTATAAGTGTTTTGCTACGTAAAGAATAATGTCCCGTATCATTTCAGGTTCGCTACAAGGGCACTTCTCGGGCCTCAGGCTTCGGCCTGTGGTCATACTGACCTTAAAGTAAGCAACAAAAAAACGTCTTCGCTGCAAAACCGCAAACTTAATCCTCATTTTCAAAATTGCACAACACAGTAGCAACGTTCAAAATCCTTCAAATATGTCTCAGTGGAACAACTCATACGCATATAACAACCAGTATCAACAAGGCTCTAATGGCTGGAACGGCGATCCTGGTAACCAATACATGAATCAAGCTTATTACAACAGGCCAGATGCCAATGGTCAATATGTGAGTTTTAATGAATTTCTAAATCAGATGCAAAACAGCAATACTGCTTCTCAGACTAACAATCAATTACCTAACTCCTTCAGCAATATTCAATATGATAACTATTCCTCTGGTCAATATAACTACATGCCTTCTTCATCCCAGACACAGCTCAACAATATGAACTATGGGACTCCAGGTATGTCCAATGAAGCCAGCCCCTACCCACAGAACCAGTTCAGTGCCCCACCACCAGAAACAACTTACTCTAACAATGCCACATTCAAATCTACCCTTACAGCCACTGCTTTAGAATTTGTTCCTAAAGGTTCTCTTCCAAGACCATCTAGTAGCCAGAACATTCCAGACTCTTCCAGTAGTTCCAAGGATTTGAGTGATGGTGCTAATGAAGCCTTATCTAACTATGGTAGCTCATCTGACCGCAACTGGAGGCAGAGGCCACAAAAATCCAGTGAACCAAAAGACAAACCATTGGCGAATGGCTATCAAGAAAGCTCGAAAGGTTATGGGCGCAACCGTGATACTTCACAACGAAACAATGAAAGTAATGGTAGACATAATAGAAATGAAGATACCAGTACAGAAGTAAGCAGTCATAGCAATGATTCTAGCAGAAATCAGGAAACAAATCAACAAAGCTATGAATCAAACAATGTGAGTCGAGAACCACGACAAAGAAACTATGATTCCAACAACAGAAATCAAGAACCACGTTCAAATAGAAATCAAGAACCTAGAAATAGAAGTTATATTGATAGAAACATGGATACAAGGAAAAGCAATGACTCCAATAGTAGAAACAGAGATTCTACAAGTTACGATTCTAATGACAGGGGCCAAGAATCTAGGGAGTTAGATTCAAATCGCTATGACTCTCGGAATGAACGCCGTAACCAATCAAAGGGTAACCCAAAAAATAAAGCTAAAGATGATAGAACTTTCTACAATAGTGGTATAAGTAAAGATGGTCAAGATGTCAGGAGTAGTCGTGGAGAAAACTCTGGAAGGACTGATGATCGAAACCGAGATAGTGATGGCTGGCCAGATAGTGCTAGGGATAATTATAGACGAGGGGAGGCATCCAGGGGTGATAGCTATGGCTCTAGAGATAATTACGGAAGGGCAGAAGGTTCTGGGCGTTTGCCAAGAAACTGGGCTGGTACCCAGCGACCACGAGGGGACCGGAGGGAAGACGATGAACAATATGCTAATAGCTACAGTCAGAAAGAAGAACGAGAAAGGCGAGAATATGAGAGAACAGAAAGAGCATATGACAGGGGAGAAAGGGACAAGGGATATGATAGAGACAGGGGATTTGATAGGCAAGACAGAGATAAGCAGAAAAATATATTTAGTAATCCTAAATTTAAAGGCAAGCAACAGATTGACTTTGGTGAGTGATACTAGATAGTAGTTTCTGCCCGCGGTTTCGCACGCATTGTTTCCATGAAAACATTTAAAGGTGTTTTCTATCTATGAAAACTTATTATTAAAAGCCTATATCTGATTCCATTATTCTCATTTAGCAAAAGTTCGAATTCATACTTGAACTTCACTATATAGAACAACTGTTCACTGAAGTGACCAATGTGAAGCTTAGAACGAACGCTAACCCAGGTCACCTTGAAATGGTATTCTGTGTTTTTTATATATTAAATTTCAACCTGATCCATTGAGTAGTTTTGGTGTGAACAAGTAACAAACAACCAAACTTGCTTTTATATTATTAGTGAGATTGTATATTCTTTATATCCTACACTCGCTTAACTCAAATCAGGGGGTCTATTTTATGACTATGGTATACCTTGATCTGGCTCCATATGAGTGTAGGAGTTAAAGTAATTGCCTCAGAATATGAATAATTTCACATAAATGATAACTACAATAATTAAGATATTAATAAAGTCTAATTTCACTCTGCAGCTAACAAAGAGATGACTCAACGTGAACGTCTCACAGACCAACTAGATAAAGGAACTCTTGAGTGCCTTGTGTGCTGCGATAGAGTGAGACTGACAGATCCTGTGTGGTCCTGCTCTAACTGTTACCATGTGCTTCATTTAAAATGCATCAGGAAATGGGCTATGAGCAGTGTAATTGGTAAGTTGACTATTGTAGACTTGTAAAATACTTATAGAAAGATTAATAGTCACTGACCTGCCCAAAACATAGAGTGATTGATTTTGGCTCAGGTAGCACCCCTGAGCGAAAATCAATCACTATGTTTTTTAATATGTTCATATGAATTGAAATGAATTTTCGTTCTCATTTAATGTTGATTATGTATTTTGAAAAACTAAAACGGAACAAACATAGCTAAGTATTTCGTAGTAGATTATGTTTGTAAAATTTCATTGGACTTAAGAGTGTAGTTTTGAATATAAACTTTTTTTGTCTTACTTGTGTTTTATCTTTCAGAGGGAAAATGGCGTTGCCCCGCCTGTCAGAACATTAGCAAGAAGATCCCCACAGAATACCGCTGTATGTGCGGTGCGATGCGCTCACCTGAATATCAGCGAGGCAGCGCAGCTCATACCTGCGGCAAGGCGTGTAAGCGAGAACGGACCTGCCCGCATCCTTGCACGCTGCTCTGCCATCCGGGACCCTGCCCGCCGTGCCAGGCCACTGTTAGCAAGTGAGTTCTCATTTACACAAGCACTAGCGTTCGCTGAATAGCCGGGCAAGAGAGGAAATATGTTCTAATTTAGCTCGTGGATCGCTTTTCCTTTTTTAGAGGAGGCCTGTGTAGAGTACTTGGCATCAATGGACTTGGAAGATGATGATTGACTTCTTAGTAATTGGCTAATTGTGTCTAGTTTATGATAATGATGTTTGTTTACAGACAATGCGGTTGTGGCGCCGAAACCCGTTCTGTAATGTGCAGCAGTAAACTACCGCAAGTCTGCGGCCGCACCTGCAACCGCACTCTCCCTTGCAACGTGCACCAGTGCGCCGCACTCTGCCACGAGGAAGCCTGCGCTCTCTGCGACAAGACTGTCACGCAAGGTTAGTTATACAACCTGCAACCGCACTCTCCCTTGCAACGTGCACCAAGCCAATACAAAGCAAGCGCGTAAATGATTTGTGAGTGTTTGTTTCATCAGAGTTAAGCAGTGGGATACGCCAAAGTTCAAAATATTGATTGCTATTTCTCGTCAAATTCCGCCGCTTATCTACATAACAGGCGCTGCAAAACTCTGAAGATAAACAAATCTTAATTTTGTTTAGTTGGGAACAAAAAGCAAATTAATTTAGATAACTATAACAATTTATGAATCAGCAAATTAAGTAAAAATCAGTTTCCACTCATCGTTTTATTTATCCATCGCCTAATCAGCTTGCTTGGCTATTCAAACCAGTTTAAAGTAACTACAGCAGTTATATACAAAACTACTTCGTTCCAGTATGCTACTGCCCAGCGGCCACGGAACGCACGGTCCCGTGCACTCGCGAAAACGGCTGTAAGACGCAGTGGGAGTGCGAGCGTGCGTGTGGACGCATACTGGCGTGCGGCGCGCACGTGTGCCGTGCCCCGTGCCACGCGCCGCCGTGCCAGTCGTGCGCGCTGCTGCCGCAAGCCGTCCCTACGTGCCCGTGCGGGAAGATGCAGTAAGTACACTTTTGACGTACTTTGGACGTGTGTTAACAAAGCAAGTGAGTTTTAGTTTTTGTGTCGTGATTTGTTAACATACATTTAACGAGTTTCACTTGCCTATAGTCCTAGTTATAAAACGCATTAAGATTTCTAGCGTGCTCACTTCATGAACTCCCTTGACGCGTACCACTTCTACATCCTTATATTATTTTATTGAATCATTAGAGAATTTCCCTGTCTTAGGAAATTCTTTCAAATTCTTGAAAACTTGCCAAAAAACACCATAATAATTTTATGGAACTTGACTTCATCTACTGTTGGGAATAGACATCTTATTGCCATTCCCTGCTTACGTAAGTCTTAGGCCTCGTCCACAGAGACGCGGTGGCAGGGTCGCTAGATTTTTACCGCGACTATTAGGCAGGATCACCACATTCACCACATCTTATCGCCGAACATCCGACATTCAATATTATATATAACCTTAGTGAATGATAATAAACATTTTGTATTGTATTATTGTATTGTATATGTATGTATCAATATAGATAACATTGATTGTTACAGACTAGACAAGAACGCACGCCAAACCTGCTCCGACCCGATCCCTCTCTGCGGAAACATCTGCGCCAAGCCGCTGCCTTGCGGGCCCACAAACGACAAACACTTCTGCAAGCTGGTCTGCCATGAAGGTACCTACGTCATTGCTATGGAACTGTCTAAAATAGTCTCTAACCTACTAGACTAGAAGTATAGACTGCACTGAATCTCTGTATGCAAGTAGTTGCATACTTTTAATACTTCAGAAAACCAAAATTAAATGTTAATTTGATTGTTTTCTTTGTAATTCACTCAAGTACGCCACGCACCGCTCAAGTGACGTTGACACAACCAGCGGCTCGAACTCGCTCAGTTTCGCCTTCACAAGCTTCCCCGCCCACACCCCCGCAGTCCGAGAAAGTGGCAGTGCGAACTCTTACACCCATTGCGTCCACCCCAAAATGACTATAGCATTCTCAATCAGGAGTTTCTTTGACGTGTCAATCAAACATTTTGTTAGCTTTCAAGGCACTAGTAAACGATGAGGCGGTTACTAATTTATTGTATTTTGAGTCTAAAGTTCTTGACCATAGAGTAATAATTCTTACAGGCCCCTGTCCAGTCTGCCCCGACACCACCTTGGTGCAATGTCGCTGTGGACACTCCAGCCGTGAGGTTCCTTGCGCTGAACTGGCTGAAATGCTAAACAATGTGCTGTGTCAGAAGAAATGTAACAAGGTATCTCACACATAATTTTTTTTCTTAATACCGTAAATCGACACCCAAGGCTTCGTTTACGCTCCGTGTCTCCGTAAATGAGGCCTCATTTCAGACAACTATTTTCAGTTGTATGCAGTTTGTGCTATGCCGTAATTTGCCTACCCTTATTAAACTTAAAGGGCGCTTTCACATAGCGGATCCGTTTTACAGGATTGTTTTTTATGTATCCTTCGCTACTGGAAACAATCGTTTAATGGATCCGGAATACTAACGGGTGTATGATCTTGCTCCTACAAATACATACGCCATCACGGAAAACAACAATAGATACTGTGGAAATAATAATAATAAATAATTTTGGACAATTCACACAGCATTATCTAGCCCCAAGCTAAGCAGAGCTTGTGTTATGGGTACTAGATAACTGATATACATAATACATACAATACATAGATAGGTATTTTTTATTATACATAGAACACCCGTAAGAAATACCTGCAGATCGTACAAATATTTGTCCCAAGGCGGGAATCGAACCCGCAACCTCCTGCGTCGCTGGCGGACCTTCGCCCACCGCGCCACAAATGTCGTCAAATACAGTGGAAATACAGTGGTTCGTCCTTAGAGCATACTCACAACACAGCACTCGCACCATTGCCTCCAACGAAGTACCTATACTAAAGTGTCAATCTTCTGTGGTTCAGAAGCTGTCGTGCGGCCGCCACCGCTGCCGCACCGCATGCTGCGACTCGACGTCGCACCGCTGCAGCGTGTCGTGCGCGCGCTCGCTGCCGTGCGGCCTGCATCGCTGCGAGGAGTTCTGCCACACCGGGCACTGTCCGCCGTGTCCGCGCGTCAGTACGTATAATAAACCTTACACCCGCCATATTGGATTTTGTGATACCTTATGATATGACTAATTCTAAACGTGAAAATTAGTTGGGAATTCGTTTTCCATTTGAGGTACGGCGATCAAGAAGATTACACACCCACAGCCACATAAAAGTACATCTAAAATCAAACTTCTTACAACCGCTTTTGTTTCAATTTTATTATATTCACATTTTATTTATCCTCGAACACTCGCAACCCAGTCGAGTACTCCTCACCTCACCTCCTCCTCCTCACCTCCTCCTCACCTCAACAGCCTATATTGGCCCAATGCTGGACGCAGGCCTCCCCCTGAAAAGCGCCTCATTGGCTTTCATCTCCTGGAGTACACCTCATTTGTGTATTATTATGTTCGAGCTTCAGCGAAAGCCAACGGAAATTATATAAACTGACCCCCAAAATAGTTCTATCTTTCACAGTCTCTCAACAATATCCATGCAATCATTAATCCATTGATTAAAACACGACCGTGTGTCCAGGTTTCGACGAGCTCCGGTGCGAGTGCGGCGCGTCAGTGCTGATGCCGCCCGTGCCGTGCGGGGCCCGCGCGCCCCCCTGCGAGGGGCCCTGCACCCGCCCCCGCGCCTGCACCCACCCCCCGCATCACTCCTGCCACTCTGGGGAGTGTCCACCCTGTGTGGTGCTCACTACCAAGAGATGCTATGGCGGACACGAGGTAAATGCACAGCTTTGTAAGAGAAAGCAAGGATTCATTTCTATTCAGAACTTTGAGTTTGGTTTGACGATAGTATTGAGACGTCTCATCGTGGAGTCTCATTTTTGTATGGGTTTGGTTGGTGTAGTGTGTCAAAAAAAGTTCCATTTCGGCGCGATAGAGGCGCTGTACCCATAGAAATCCCATAGAAAATTGAAACGTCACGATTGCGAATCTGCATATACTATCGTCTACGAATAAATAATAAGTCAGGAAGCATAATTCAAAACAAATGCCAAACCAAAAGTGGTTCTACTTCAAACCAAAACGACGTATGATTCAAATAACGAATCACATCCAAAGTTACAAAAAGGCATGTTTGGTGATTGGTTTAAAATCGAAGGTAAACAGGGATTGGTTCAGCGCTTGCTGAATGAAAGCAGTGATTGGTTCGCGCGCATGCTGCAATGTCTGCCATGACAGTTGCGTCATATCGGCGTGGACGATGTATGAAATAAGTGGATCGAACCAATTAAATAATAAAACGAAAGGTAGGTATAACGTTTTTTATTTTAACATGTTTTTTTTTTGTTATTTATTACAATATTACTAGATAGGTATATTACAAAATACCTAAAAATGAATTATTGAGATAGCCTAGGCAAAAATAGTGGAAAAATCTTTCAATGTGTCAGTTATTTTTAATCTTATTTTAAACACCGTGAAATTTGTCATACGGCCGTGTAGCAAACTAATAAGTAAATCTTTATACGCTTTATTAACAAAGAAAATGAAAATCAAATAAAGAAATAAATTAGAACTAGTATTTATAATTGGAACAATTGAGCTAACTGCAAACTGAAACAATTGAGCTAACTGCAGACAGATAAGTACTAATAAGTATGAACTGTCATCATCAACATCAGCGCATTTTTTCAGGTCTCAGTTTCAACTGACGCATGACGTCATGACCACAGAACGATATCGCATAAATGGTCGCTGGGGTAATCGTGTTCTTGAGTGGAGACCGCGACTCGGCAAATGTAGTGTAGGACGCCCTCCGACCAGGTGGGATGACGATTTGCGAAAGACTGCTGGCAGATGCTGGACGCGGCAAGCTGAAGACAGGGCGCTATGGATTTACATTTATATTTCATCAAGAAAAAAAATTTGGTACTGACTTCAGTTTGCATAGTACAGACCATATCGTTTTGTATGAAATAAAAAACAAGTCATAAATCAATGCCAAGTCCGTCCAAATTTACTGACTTCATTCTGCATAGTATTGACCATCTTGTTTTCTAATGTATTTGAATATAATTATAATTTTGCTATTACTTACTAGTGACACGTGATCCTTGTACATTTTAGTTTTGTATGGCTCCTGCATCATTTCACAACACATGCTGGCATGATAATTCACAGCTAGTTCACAAATTATAACGAAAAATTACGCAGATTACACGTGTGCTCGCAAACAAGAAAAATGACAGACTGATGACGCGCTGGACACGACTTTTAGGCCCCGCCTACTTGGACACGACTTTGGTTGGGTCATTTTTTGAAAGCAGTTAGATTTCCTGACTTATTATTTATTCGTAGACTATCGTAAACCGAACTCAGGGATCAAATCGCTCGACACTCATCTGTGAAATCGAGCGAACTTAATGGTTGGATTTGACACATTCCATTGATTAGTTATGTCGATTATGTAGCTCTGGAGGAAAACCTCTTACCGCTGTAGCTAACTTGCGGTGTTGTCGCTCTGTGCTGTGGTTCGAGCGAGATGCGATGCCAGCGGAGTGACGTTGCCGCTCCGTCGTCTTAGCTATAATTTGTAGCCCGTAGCCTAGAGGGTTGAAATCGAGTGAACAAGCGACGTTGCCGCTCTGTCCCGTGAGCTTATATCAACGAAGTTGCAACCGTGCAGCCCCAGCTGATCCAAGCGACGTTGCCAACTCTCCATTCATGAATTTTATCATACTCAACAGGAGAGGAAGACCATACCGTGTTCGTTAGAAGAGTTCTCATGCGGTCTGCCGTGCGGAAAGCCGCTGCCTTGTGGAAAGCACAACTGCATCAAGACATGCCATAAAGGCCCTTGCGACGCTGGCAAGTAAGTTCAATTTTCAATACCTATCCCACTGTGTTGTTGTATAGTTCTCCCTATTTCTAAAGATTTCATTATTCATTTGGCTCTTCTAGCTAAAATTTAACAAAATAATCTGAGTCGACCGCTTGCAAGATGGGTTGACGATATCGTCGGAGAGTGCACATAAAATGCGAGTAGAGGCGGCAGAAGGTCGTTATCGGTAGGTAAAGAGTTTTCCCAGGTGATCCAGACTGATATGAAAAACCTAAATTTTGCAATTTTGGTCTTAGAACAAGGCGTTGTAGGAGACAACGCCCATTAAAAAGATTTTCTGAACGGCGTGGAACAGCATCACCACCACCGCCGTTCAATACATTCCATTCATTTTGTTTCGTATCAGCGTCAGGCTAAAGCACCAATCTATCCCCAGATGCACCCAGCCGTGCACTGAGAAGCGTCCCACTTGCGGGCACCCGTGCAACGCAGCCTGTCACTCATCAGCGGCCGAGGGCAGTGCCGGCGCCGCGTGTCCGTCGAGCGCGCCCTGCCGCGCCGCCGTGCGCGCCGCCTGCCCGTGCGGCCGCCGCGCCGCGCCGCGCTCCTGCCACGACAACGCCAAGGACCTGGCGCGGTGAGTACATTACAACCACGGGAGGAAACTGACACGACTCACCAACTCAGTCGTGCAAACTACTTCTAGAGAACTAGAACATTACATTGTACACCTAGGCGAGAACGTGCCCGATTCCTATCGAGTGTGTCATTTGGAGCCCGACGCGCAGCCGAGGGCCTTAAACCCCTCGAGGTAGGCATCGCACTTTCTCCCGAGTGATACATTAGTGCTTTATACTACACCTACGAGGTAAAATATTAAAATCATTCGTGTAAATTAAAAATATAAATTCGTATTATGTGACAATGGTACGCAATAAATACAATATTATTAATTATTTTTTTCAATTATTGTCCCCAATGGTACGGAAGATGCCAAATCATACGGCGAATTCCAAGTAAAAACTTTTTATATCATGAAAATATCCATAGATATCGGCTGCTATTTCGGAAAAAACATAACACATTAGAAATGGATTTCCATACTCTCCATTGTCCTCGCTAAACGCGTGAGAAATGAAATTCATTAGTCCGCCCCGCTTTTTAGTACGCTTGCAATGACGAACTTTCTTGGTTATGTTTGGAATCAACTTTTTGACCCGTTTTTGTCTGACTTCTTCGGAACATAAACGTGTCCGTCCGTCTCATTATAATGTCGCATACACATTAATAGCCATCTTAACAGGTCATTTCTTTGCAGAATCATGAGTGCCCTAGCCGCGACCAAGATGCAAGAAGGCGGCGCCATCGAGATCACGGAACAGCGTCCAGCACAGATGCTCAAAACGTGAGTCTGATGATGTCAAGCCCTCGTTACCTCTATTTATTTCCCTCGTCGCATTAGAGAGATGTTGTCCTATCTGCGTCGGTCAGGCAACGATCGCATAGCACAAGAGCATAAAGGGGATTAATGACGCACTAAGGATTTTTTTTTTAAGAGGGAAAATCTTGCGTCATTAAATTAGTTTGCATTGTCAAATAAGATCCGCGAGGTTTACTTAGCATCCGCTTTGTCTGATCTAGCCTCGGAGCAGGCAGTATCTATAATCTATCTCTAATGTACCCTTTCCAGCCTGGAATGCGACGACGAGTGCCGAGTCGAAGCCCGCACTCGCCAGATGGCGCTGGCACTACAGATCCGCAACCCGGACGTCTCCGCCAAACTTGCACCACGCTACAGCGAACACCTCCGCACCACTGCGCAGAGGGAGCCGTCCTTCGCGCAGCAAATACACGACAAACTGACCGACCTTGTGCAACTCGCTAAGAAGGTATGATTTACAATTACAAGGAATTTGTCTCGCTACGCTGCTGTGATGGTTTAATTTAATTAACAAAATTTGACGGCTCGCTTCGCTTGCCATGTTGTGTGGAGGTGTCCTTCATTTGCTGGTAACAAATCTTGTATTTTCAAATTTCATTACTACAACACATGTCTGTACCTATGTTAAATCTACGCTTACCAATAAAATCGAATGAATTTGGTCTGAATCGACACTTTGAAAGGCGCTGCGCCGCTCACGTGGCACAACCTAAACCTAAGGGACAATCAATATTCCTTCAAGATAAGGAATGTATTAATTTTTATTAATGTGCTTAATAATTATCGATGTTTTGATGCCCTAAGCTCAATCTGAATAATTTGTGTATTTCCAGTCTAAACAGAAGACGCGCGCTCATTCCTTCCCATCAATGAACTGGCAGAAGCGTCAGTTCATACACGAACTGTGCGAACATTTCGGCTGCGAGAGTGTAGCCTACGACGCTGAGCCTAACCGGAACGTCGTCGCTACGGCTGATAAGGAAAAAGTGAGTACGGGTGGGAGAAAGGAAAAAGAACGGTTAGTCTGTACCAGGGTCTCAGAGAAGTACCTAAAACGTCTTGTCTGGAAAGCAGCACACATGGCGGGCTGCTAAAGATCAATTGAGGGGTTGCCTTGCTATAATCGTCATGTTTTTATGCGGATTGGCGTCTGTAGTTCGTTGCAGAGTTTGATTTTTGTTCCACAGGGAGTGCTGCTGGCCGTCCCCCGACCAAATATTGTTGAATGATTAACTCCTATGTTTTGCTTACAGTCATGGCTGCCCGCAATGAGCGTGTTGGAAGTCCTGGGTCGCGAGGCAGGCAAGCGCCGCGTGCCGGGGCCCGTGCTGCGCGCGCCGCCGCAGACCGCCGCCGCCGCGCCCTCTGCGACCAAGTATGAACTACCTTTAAGTCATGGCTGCGCTTGAACTCTTCTAAAGCAATGTTTGAAAACTTTATTTGATAACCCCCAGCTAGAACATTTTAAAGTGCATGCAAAAAGTTCCGCACAAGTCCACTTCAACTTCTTTATTTATGGCACCCTTGCAAAAGCCTTGCCTTTAAAAGCCATCTGCTACAACAATGTCTAAAGAGCGTAAAATAACAACAGAGAGCTAATGCAAGTATGTACAATACAAATAGATATTATACGTCTGCCCGACCTATATCGTCTCGTCTCTGAATAGCGTCGTGCACAAATAGCAGGCGCTTTTCTATTGGGTATGTGCCTATAGCTAAGCGTGTATAGATTTCATGGACTCCGTTGCTTCAGCTGTGCGATTACGCTAAAATCTCATTTAATGGATCGCTATCCATCCGGGGAAACTGGGTATAAACGATTTCGGTATCCATCAACAAAATTGACTTTGTAAATATATTTCTGTTGGATAGAGCCATGCGACATGTACCTCATACTTATGTTATCTCACTTGACCTTATTTTGCTCGACTCGAATACGTTTCATTACTGCGATGCACTTCTGATTGTAACTTGAAATCAGAATATTAACCAACCAAAAAAAAGTTCAAGTGTGAGTAATATAAAAATTGACTTTGACATAGGTTATATGTTGACGTTGACGTTATAATTTACGTCGTCGATCGACTCCATCCCGCTATAAAGTTGTATGTATTTTATACCAAGATGGAAACCGCAATCGTTTATTCCCGTCTCCCTTGTTGGCCTATTCAATTGGAATCAGAGATTTTAGTGTAATCGCACAGCAGCTTACGTAGGCAATACCTGCATTAGTAATAGATGCACTTTAATGCGACTCCGTCGTTTTCCAGATCCGCTAGTGGCTGGGCCACCCTCACCTCATCGAAATCCACCAACGCCTGGGCCGCCCGCAGCCAAACTCAAGTCAAACCCGAACAAAAACCGGAAACCAAACCAGAACCCAAGATTGACTACTTCGATAACCCACCGGATAACTGAAACCTAAGCTCAATGCGTAAGCACTTTTATACTACAACTTAGCATAATGATTTTATGGATATATTATGAATTTTATTTAGGCTAATAACAGACTGAGCCCAATACACGCTACGAACGCGACGCTATGTGGGAAACGTGTGATAGCTTGGCTATAAGTGCCTGTAGGCCATTGCTTTTATACAAATGCAAACGTCCAGATTTCATAATGCGTCGCATACGTTGCGTACGTGAGACCAGTCTGTTTCTAGCTTTAATGTACCACATGGATGTAAGACATACCTCCTAGCATAAACAGCCTACTCGACAACGGATGACTCATAGTTGCAAACAAAAACGTCCATGCGCGGGCTTCATAAATCAACTAGAGCTCTGCTGAGCTTGGGGCTAGATAATGCTGTGAATTGACCAGTATTATTATTATTGACAAAATTAGTTTTGGGCTAGAATAAAGGAAGCTGTCGTGCAATGCGTAGACCATTTATCGAAGGAATTAATTCCAATAATTTCACGGATTTAATGTAGTTTAGGTTGATTCTGCCCTAGACCACAGACAATACAATATTATAGTAGACAAAAGTTGGTCCTTCTAGCCGAATTTCGGCGACAGCAGTCAGTCTCAAAGGAGACGAGAAATCGCAGGCCTCTAGACAAATGGTTGTCTAGAGTGCACACGACATGCTTATAAATAAATAAATAAATAAATAAATAATAAATAATGCTGGACAATTCACACAGCATTATCTAGCCCCAAGGTAAGCAGAGCTTGTGTTATGGGTACTAGATAACTGATATACGTAATATTATACATTATATAGATAGATATTTTTTATTATACATAGAAAACACCCAGACCAACGGAACAAATTTCTGCAGATCGTACACAAATTTGTTCCGAGGCGGGGATCGAACCCCATCGAATCGAGCTTATCATACAGATGATTTAGTTTTTCCATGCCTTGCCTTGCTTTTAGAGTGTCCTTTTCACATGTACACGGTTACGATCTTACCGACTAAGGACCATACATAATAGACACACACATGGACCGTATACATGTACATGTAACAAGGCGATAAGGCCAACAAAAAGTGAAAGGCCTACGATTGTAACCTTATTGGCGTACGACCCGCGCGGGCCGCTATTGATTGCAACTGATGAGTCATCCTAGCCGTCAGGTTAAGGGTCTACGCATGCAACCTCAAATTTTTGTGAAAAGGATAGATATAGGATTTCACTTTCACAGGGCATAGAAAATCAAGCCCAATAATCAAGTTTTAGCTTATCATCTATTAATTAATATGTAATTAAAAAAAACTAAATATATGAAATGTTCTTTATACTAAGTTCTATTACCGTGCTTATTCTCAGGATCTTAACATCTGTGTATATTGAGAAATAAAGGTTTTAGTAAAAAAATTGAGGTAACCGTGATCTGAACTATTTTCTTTTAAAAGAAATATTTATGGAATAGTGTTCTCGAAACATATGATTGATAGGGTTAAGTCCTGAACTTTACCATATAAATTTCAACGTTAAATATTTAATAGCTTGGAAGATATGGATCTGACGGATTTGATTTGAGGTTTGTTTAGGCCCTTAATGTGATTCATCTAACGGTCTTATAAATTTGAGACTAGGGCATGACTGTAGGGAAGAAGCAATATACATATTGTTTGGAGTCCTATAAAAATATGTATAATACTCAACAGTGGGAAAGTCAGGCTGTGTATTTTGATGATGATCTTACTGTCACATCACTTTTTAACCGTATATCCTTACTTATATTGTAACCAATATTTACTACTCAAATAATAAAGCAATATAAATAAATTACGATAGACAATCCACAAGGCATAATCCAGTCAACAGTTCTAAAAATTTCATCAACTTACTTACGCTATATCATCATCATCAACATCATCAGCCTATGTTAATCCACTGCTGAACATAGGCCTCCCCTAATGAGCGCAGATGCTGGATGCGGCAAGCTAAATATAGGGCGCTATGGCGCTCATTAGGGGAGGCCTATGTTATATCGAGTAGCTATAAATACTCAATATAATTTTATCTTTTTTAGGAGAAATGATATCGAACTTACAAACTAAAGCAAGTTTTGCTGAACAAGTCAAGGATTTTTTAACGAATTTGTTTTTTTCTATAACAATTTATGGTAAAATTATTGACACGGATTTTGAGCGCGAACACTTGCAGTTTGCACACGCGCGAAATATGTTATCTAACAATCAAATGAACACCATATAACTAAGTTTAGAGTAAATATTAGAAGCGATTAGGAGAATTCTGAGAAAGTTTGTGATGTTGATTTCTAATGATTTGGAAATTATTTATTACCTAATTAAATGTAGGGTATATTACATACGAATTAGATTATCGAATGAAAGGACTTATGATATTGGCTAAAAAAACTGTAAAATATACATTTGGGTATCTGGAATTAAATTAATTTGTACTCGTTTTTCGATCAATTGTGCACAAAATTACACAAAACTACTGAATGGATCTGGCTGTTATTTTGATCTTCTTGATTGTGGAATAACATAATGGGCTACTCATTATCTCAGTAAAAGTATGTGAAGCCGTGGGCAGAAGCTTGTATGAAATACTATGAAATATGTATGTATATCGAGTTTTCTCAAACCATCAAGTCACCATCGTCATCTTTTGTTTGACGCCACAAATGTGTTCTACTAAATAAAGTTTTAATACTTAGCTTTGTAGAAGTTCTTTAAAAATATCAAAATTTATTTAAATATGCAGCTCGCATTATAATCAGGTTAGGCAGGGCGCCATTTGTCAGTCAATCAATGATTTTGTAAGAGCTTAGCTTTTTGAATTTTAGCACTATAATGTATAGGTAGTCATATTTTGAAAAATACCTCCAATGCAAAAGATTTTTGTCAAATAACGCTTTCCATGTTATTTTGAAAGATTAAACAAGACGCTTTTGCAACCATATGAACACAACTCAAAACCTAAGCAAAGAAACCGCAAAAAAGCTCAACCCATGTACCTACCTACAGATCAAAACACACTGATGGTGGATTGACGGAAATAAAAAACTGTAAAAGTTCCTCGAGTTTTGGAGCCCTCAAAAATAACTCCCCGTAATACACATCCTCAAAAAAGAAATATGTACATGCGACGTTTTATGTCGTATACTTTTGCTATAAAAATATCGTATGCAGAATATATTATGGATGTTAGCAGGTCAACTATGAATGTTCGTAGTTAACCCGCTTGCATACATAATGATGTCGGATAATATTGAAGGCTTTTTTTATATTCAGTTTTATATGCCGAGTATTTGTTTCTTACGGTGAAGGGGATTCATTCTTATATTTTTATTAAACTATAATTGTAATATCCTGTCATATTTATTGATACCATTAATTTATACTAAATAAATAAATATTGTAAAACTAAATTCGCTGTTGTACAGGCGACCAGTGTAATAAAGTGTTACTTATTTGTTAAAACGAAGTTTTATTAGATCCACTTCATAACCATAGAATAGATATTCAGTACTAAAACAAGTTAATCTCAGCAGTACTTAATTCACTTGTATTGTTTGGAAAAAAATTAGGTATTAAAAGTGTGTGATACTTAGTTTTGCAGGCCAGTGTAGGCCACGGTGGCGATCGTGCGACGATAACATGGCCATAGTGAAAGTTTAGCAGAATACGACCTCTGGAAGTAACCATACAGCTACTATGCCCATTGACCACCACCATCTTCGCCACGAATGGTTCCCATCACACGCCGATTCCCCACCACCGCTACCACCATATAGGAAGAACGGCATCTCTGGCACCACTGCACTGTGGCCATTGAGATAAGTATTCCAGTGCCCATTGGGAACAAATATTTACAGATCGTACAAACATTTCTACCGAGGTGGGCGAAGGTCCGCCTGGGACGCAGGAGGTTGCGGGTTAAATTACCGCCGTGGCACAAATGTATGCACGATCTGCAGATATTTATTGAAGCGCTTTATGGTCTTTCTCTATGTATAAGCAATAATATGTATCTATACATTTTATCTACTATCCATAACACAAGCTCTGCTTGGGGCTAGATAATGCTGTGCGAAAAATGCTGGGCGCATTATAAAAAATACAAACAGCCGTAATAAAATAAAACAACAAACTACCAAAAAATGATAAGGTATACTTTTACGAAAGATTTGATACTTGCATAGTTTCTTCAAGATCTTTCAAAATGTTATCAAAATACTGTGACAATTTCATTATATCGTTTAATATATTACATTGAGGCCTATTGTTCTTTCTTACGAAAAATTGGTTTGAGGTCTCATAAGAATACTCATTAATGAAACTGCCGTCATAATATTTTTTTGTGTTTCGCTTAGAGAAAAGCTTCTGGGAACGTAATGGCGTGACGTACGGCTCACTCATGCGCCTTGCTTTTTCTGGATTCGTTCTATTCGCTGTAGCATTTTGAGAGCGTTGCCAATTATCAGAGCAATACGTTCTTGAAATATGTACAATGGAATTTCTCTTGAAAGGCTGTGGAAGAAAAGACAAAATTGAAAAAGGCAGGTAGTTTCCTACTTTACTTTTGTTTTACTGTTACAGTACGTCTACCATGAGTTTTATCAATCGATACTCGCTAACGACTGTAGTTAAAAAAATATATGAATCAAAGCGCCTCTAGCGGATAGTTGGGTACCTACTAAAAATTCGCAGTATGAGTCACGTAGATCCTACGTCACAGTGTAGTAAACTATACTACAGTCACTGTAGTTTGGGCTTCATTTGCTTAGAATTTGGTAGCATGTGTTACAGATTTGACAGGTGACATAGTAACGTACTATTACTACTGTAGTTACGTTAGTTAGTTAACTATACCATCTACGTATTTACGTATCTACTGTAGTAACGTTAGGCAATCTAACTATGACAACTCGTGGTACACGTACTGTGCGTACCTATGTAAGCGGGTTAACTATGAACCTGGTGTTGGAATAACAACAAGAATTTACGTTGTTTAAATTTATGTATGCTTCAATATTGAGGTTCGTGTTCTTCCAACAGAAATAAGATTCGTAGTTAACCCGCTTACATCCGCAATAATGCAATAGAGAGTAGCTGGTCATTCAGCATATTCTAAAGTTTTATGTTTGCAAATGAGTTATTACGGGGATAGGTACTAGGTAATTCTGAAAATCCTTGATTTCAATCGAATGCGCATGAGCAAAGCCACTGGCTAGCAGTAGTAAGTTAATAGTAATTGTAATAGTTTATAGGGTAGGTATATTTTTGAGACGGTGCAGCTGCCTAGTAGGTACCTTAACCTTTGATCTGTGTTGGTGCAGGATCCTGACTTACTTCGTTATATGTGTATGCTAAGGATCCTTATCATTACTACACCCGTCTAATTTTACGGTTTTAAGCTGTATTCCTAATGTGTTAGGGTATAAAACTGCATGAAACTTAAAGTGAATGAAAGAATGAGCATAGACCGGAAGAACTTCTAAAAAATATTCAAATATTTTGACGAGAAAAGAGCTGTCAGTCACTCGTGAACCGTTACGAGTACGTGAGCGTCGTGGTGTGTTATAAAGTGGATTATTTACTGGTTTCTCATTGAGTTTTGGTAAGTAAAAACTAGATTTTATTGTTTTCTAGTAATGCAAGTTCAATTTTGCATAAATGCCGAGTGCTAAGAATCTTTTACGTTCAAATTATTTGAATCACAAAGTAACTCATAAGTTTCAGACCAACATTTAGTTTTGTTTTCTTTCAATAATTTTGTCATTTTACCTAGCGTACATTTTTCGTAATTTATATATTTTGTAGGAAATTTTATGAGGATTCTGGATATCTACTCCATGTTATACAATAATTCCGAAATAGTGATATATAAGTATATTTTCGAAACCACATCACGGTTTCGCACTCACACATGCGCAAGTTCAAGATGGCGGACGTGTATACGTACATGGTTACTGCCATTTTGTAGTCTGCTGTGTATGATACGGATCCTGACAGGGGGATATAGGGTGATGTTACTTTTTCGACGATGTAAAATGAAAAAATAGTATTTTGACAGAATAGTCTGTTTTTATATTGTTTAGGCATAACTTCTTTCTTAGAAACCGATTTGGGTTTATTTTTTTGTTGGGTACATCAAATATTCCTATTATAATTTCATTGGCATAAGACTTCGAAATGGTCTGTTTTTAAATATTTTCTTTTAGGATTACTTTATCATTTCAAACCGTTTTAGATAAAAATGGATCCTTCAGTGCCTCTCACTCCTGGTGGTCGACCCTTGATTTTGGCCAGGAACGTCGAGATCACTCCTAGTGGGTCAATATATGTTACCGAAGATGAAAATGTTCTCCTAATTAGGACTGATTCTGGACGACTTCAAGTAAGTAAAAAAATAAACCACTTATTATTCTGCGATTTAGTTTTCTTACCCCCTTGTTCATATTGGCCCGCTAACTCACTTGCTATCTCACTCTAACTTATGCCAATAGAAGACAGACTAAGAGATAGCGGTTCGCTAAGTTAGCAGACTATTATGAATAAGGGGGTTAGTGTTTTATTTTTAATTGGGCCTTCTTTTTATAGCATTATCGACCACCCGATACGTTATCAGTCGGCGAAGGAATTGAGGTGCAGGAATCGTCCACCTCCAGGTTAAGTCGGCGTCGCCTGTTCCCCGAGGAGGATGTATGTATAATGTTTTATTACACTGCTAATCCTAAATCTAATGATAATTGACGAATAAGAAGTAAAAAAAACTCTATCCTGATATTCAAAAATGTGATTTGTTTTTCTAGTTTTCAACACTAGTGAGGCGCCTTCAAAATCTATCTAGGTAATAGGTAAATATGTTTGTAGGACATTTTGATATTAGCTACTATGCTTGATACCTTGACTCCACTGCACTCTGCCCTCTACTGCACTGTCAAAGATGCTGGGCATCACTGCTATCTACTAATAATGATTAATAATAGCACAAATTTTCAAAGATGCTGGGCATCACTGCTATCTACTAATAATGATTAATAATAGCACAAATTTTCAAAGATGCTGGGCATCACTGCTATCTACTAATACATGCACAGATTTATCGCCGTGGATTTTGTTTTGCAAGATATCTGCTTTTGTTATGTTTGGTTTTTGTGTATGATGTGTACTTACGCGCTACTTGCTGTAATGATATGTGAGGCTTTGGGTGTTTGATTTGCATGTTTGTTTTTAGGATGTAATGGATGAAGGAAGCATTTTTGGCGAAGTTCTCGCCCGAGATTTGGAGGTAGAGGTGGATTCGGGCAGCGAGATCGAATACGATGACGAATTAACAGAAGAGGAGTTGCGAGAACTGCTCCAAGAAGGTATCGAAGAAGAGACTCAAGAAGTGGATCAAAGTCCGCACTTCGATGACTTCATCTGGGAGGAGAACTACGAGTCGTTCCGTGGACAAAAGGAAGAGTTCCATGAACTGACTGGCCCGAAAATTGAAGGAACAACTCCAATCGATTTATTTCTTCAAATTTGGGATGAGTCAGTCATGTCCATGATTGTAGAGCAAACAAATTTATACGCATGGCAAACTATTGCCACCGCCTCTGAAAGAGACATCCCCACTCGGTCGCGACTTAATGACTGGGTGGAGGCGTCTGTTTCCGATATATATAGATTAATGGCGATGTTTGTACTGATGGGTATTTGCTACCGGGCCCGCGTTGACGAGTATTGGCATACTGGCATTCTTGGAATGCCAGGTTTCAGAAAAATAATGACGCTCGACCGTTTCTGGATGCTGATGAAGTTTTTGCACTTCGTCGACAACGACACAATAACGCCCATGACCCGCGGACATGACAGAAAAATAGCAAAAATTTCATCAATTTTAGATCATCTGAATCATAAATTTCCAACCGTGTATACGCCTCGTAGGGAACTATCGATTGACGAATCCTTGCTGCTGTGGAAAGGACGTCTAAGTTGGGTTCAATGTATCCGCACCAAGGCAGCAAGGTTCGGCGTGAAGACGTATGAGCTCTGCGAGGCGTTGAGCGGCTACTGCCTAAAAATAGCGCTGTACTCAGGCAAAGGAAGTACCTCACCAGCTCCAGTGATGGGGTTCACAGCATCATCTGCTAAAATTGCAATTGAGTTGATGTCGGAATACCTGGGTAAGGGTTATTCCTTATTTATGGATAATTATTACAACTCTGTACCACTCACTCGCTTCTTCAAACGGAACCGTACTGATGTCGTGGGGACCCTGAACAGGCGTCGTAACCAAACTCCCCACGACATCAAAAGCTTGAATGAACGACGGGTCCCTAGGGGGCAAGTGATAAGCCGGCACTGTGGTGACGTATCTGTGGAGTCTTGGAAAGACGTACGTCTTGTCACTACAGTGTCGACTTATCATAAAAATGAAATGCATCCCGGACACCGAGCTGGGCAACCTGTTTCAAAACCGATTGTGATACACGAATACAATAAGTGTATGGGCGGGGTGGATCTAAAGGATCAAAAGTTATCATCCTATTTGTTAGAGCGCAAACGGGGCCTTAAGTGGTATATTAAGGTATTTAGGCGTCTCCTTAACACGTCTATATTAAATTGCTACATAATCCACTGTGCAAACATCGGGCCCAACGAACGGAAACTGACACACCGCTTATTCCGCTACAAATTGGCAGAACAACTTTGTCAAAGATTTGGCATTAACGTCCTGCCTCGGAACCATAGTAACATACTCGTAAATAGGTTGAATACTTCTCTAGGTCATTACCCCCAACATCGACAGGTACCCGACGGAGAACGGTCAAACAATAAGCAAAACAAATTAAAAAGAGCACGTTGTGTTAGATGCACTGCCAAAAAAGTGCAAAAAACATCTAACATTATTTGTTCGGCGTGTAACGTTTGCCTATGTGTGGGCGAGTGTTGGTTAGAGTACCACACTCTCGAAACCCTGCAGTGATTACTGCAACCCTGCAGTAATCACTGCAGGGCCTTGATTCGAAACGGAAACTGACACACTGACACGCTTATTCCGCTAATCTTAGAACCCTCTAAGATTAGCGGAATAAGCGTGTCAGTGTGTCAGTTTCCGTTTCGAATCAATCTACATCAAAAATTATTGTTTCTATAAATGCAATAAATGTACACTTAGAAAAGGTCAAATTATAAAATTATACACTAACACGGAAATAAGGTGAAATTTTGATTTCTGTCGTTCTAAGATTAGCGGAATAAGCGTGTCAGTGTGTCAGTTTCCGTTTCGAATCAATCAACATCAAAAATTATTATTTCTATAAATACAATAAATGTAGGTACACTTAGAACAGGTCAAATTATAAAATTATACAATAACACGGAAATAAAGTGAAATTTTGATTTCTGTCGCTTCGGTATGTAGACTAAATCAAAGAAACTACGAAGAAAAACTTTAGCCTGTTAGTTGTTATTTTTCGAGTTGGAGCAAAATCTGTGATTTTATGTTTATTTCTAGTATTTAAATTATGTAGGTACCTATATCGCTATTTTTAAAGAACCGATGTCCACGGGTCATGTGCTTTATTGTATTGTTACATGGTACTGTCATTCATTATACATTTTTTTTTCTCCTTGTGTAAATCACAGGCTCCTACACCTGGCACTCAGTGCACCTGCCTTTGTATAAACAGTGTTTTATAAGTACTTACCTATTTCTGTGTAAACTGTATAACTGTGTAAACTGTATAACTGTGTGAACTGTATAACTGTGTACCTATGGACCACGCGGTCTGAAATAAACGATTTTTATGTTTATTTATATTTACCCATTGATTGGCCTAATAAGAACACGCAACGCTGTTATACCTACTTGAGTTGTTTTGCTGAAATAAATATTTATTAGTATCTAAATTTGTTCATTTTTATTACACCTCTGAATAAAAGTAAAACACCCTTTGTATCTGTCAGGATCCGTAACATACACAGGCTACTAAATCTTGACTGAATCAACAGTAAGACAGGATCCGTATCATGCACAGACGAACGTATGTGAAATGCACACACACATGCACATCTTTTATAGCCGGAAAAACCGTCTCATTCCAACAGCCGGTCTTTTTATTTATGATTTTCTATAATAATCCGATAAAATTACCGGTAGTGTGATGTATCGTTAGAAAGCCCTATTTTTGCAATTTATGGTTATGTTCTGTCATTCCAAAATAGTCTATGGTAGATTGCATGAATTGGATTTGAAACCAAGCTTGCCTATGTGCAGTGTTTTCATGTTTATCAATGTGAAAATAGGTTTTCCTATGTAAATGAAAGTTTTTTGATTTCGAAATGGAATGTTAAATATATTTTCTACATCAATAACCAATCAACTTTGTCTTACGCTAAGTTTTCACGAGTAAATCGTCATGTAAAGTTGCACGTAAAAATTAGGTCAATGACGGTAACTCTCGTAAATGTCACACAGACGGGGGGTGCGCTTTGTCGCAGTGTTCACACAGATCAAAGGTTAACAAAAGAAAAAATGGTCTTGGGCTTAGATGAAAATAGAAAAGAAGACTAGCTAGCCTCTCAAAAGTGGAAGGCTTACATAAGGTGCAATTAGGTCCACCCACTGACCCACCGCAATCATAGTCGGACCAGCGCTGCAGCGCGGCGCCGCCCGCCGACAGCGTTCGTAGGTATTTAGTGTGCTTGTTAAATAAACTTTAGTGTGATTTATTCATCAATTCAATCGTAAGTAGGTACAAAAAAATCTTATTTTTCTGCCACTTTTTTATTTCGTCTTGGAGACAGGGATAGAAACATTCGTTCGTAATATAAAATTATATCAATAAAATAGCAATACACGTGTTGTTGCGAGTCGCCGTGCAAATGGGTATCGTTATCTTTGTTGATTAGTCACAAGATTGGAAAGGGTTATCTTTGCGTTTAGTTGTTATTGTAACACAACACAAACCATTTGTTGAGATCTGTTGTCGGAATTTAACTCTGATCTATCGTGTTAGGAGACTATCCAAAATTTTAAGACAAATTTTCAACCCTATTTATAGATGTTCGAAAAATATTACAGTTAGCAAGAATATGGGCATTTACCCAAAAACGTTTTCTTATTGCTAATCGATCCTGTTTCGATACTGGTCAAATACTTCTAACAGACCAAAACTGAGGTTGGAGAACCTACCAAAAAGTCAGAATTGCAAAACTGATGTCAAAAGTTTTTTGCGATGTTTTTTCAAAAATCCGCCCTGCATAAAATGTAGGTACCTACCTTGTTCGTGCATCTGCATCTTCCTCTTTTTGGAATATGTTTTATTTTTCGTTTTTCTCTTTTGTAACAGTAGCAGTCTGAGCAGTCCGAATCACTAGAAGCACAATTTCTCACTGGGCATACGAAGGGCTGCAAAATTTCACCTAAAATTATATCATTTGCACGATTATGGGCCAAATACTGTGCAGTGTTAATAATATCATTTGCACAATTATGGGCCGAGCAGTGTTAATTATATCATTTGCACGATTATGGGCCGAACAGTGTGCAGTCTTAATAATCCATAAGCTATTTAAGGTCCACGAAGTGTTTAGACCAAACCGAAGCTAAGAAGCTGTAAAGATCCAGAGCGTCTCGAGCAGGGTGGCCACCTTAAACTCAGAATCACCAACAGGTATTCGCTGAAGGTCATACAAGTAGGTACACTCGGGAGGCCTGACGATGAAGTGGAGGTCATGCATTCCTCGAAAACACACTACACTATGTGGTAGGGGATTTTATTTTTTGGGAGTCGGCCAGTTTACATTTTGACAACGAAACCGAAGGGGACAGCGACTGGCCGACTTCATGGAGAAGGAAGGATGAAGCCGCAGAAATAAAACAGAGACTCTCGAGTCATACTCAGCAGTTAATGGCAGAGAGAAGCGAAATTAGGCTGCAGTCTTCGGTATAGATATATGTCAAGATAGGGCGTGCTCAATAGACAGATCTCGAAGTCCATTCGACACGTTTTGCGCTAATATAATACTCCCGAGGTGTTCGCAAGAGATTTGTCTATTGGGCAAAGCCAGCTGACGAATCTGAAGACCGATAGTGGCAGCACCATTACCTCCCAAGAGATCTTGAGAGAGCTTGAAAAGTTTTATAGACAGCTGTAGGTAAACCTCATCGCAATGATGCCCTGCAAACAACACGACGACGCATCGCTTAGAGTCGCTCAGCGGGCTTTGGAGAGAGCTATGGATTTCTACTTGATAGAATCCGGAAATCCGTAGAACAACTAGAGTCACTGACATAGCTCTCAGAATTAGTAAGCTGAAATGGCAGTGGGCAGGTCATATAGCTCGCAGAACTGATAACGCTGAGGAGTAAAGGTTCTCGGGTGGCGGTCGCGCGCGATGCAACGCGAAACGGAATGTTGGGAGTCCTCGATGGACCGACGACATCGTAGTGGTCGCAGGGAGTCGATGGATGGAGGCGGCTCAGGACCGCTCTTTGTGGCGTCGTATAGGGAAGGCCTATGTTCAGCTGTGGACATGTATGGGCTGATATGATAAACACTAAAAAAGGACAATTGGTAACATACCTTGGTAACGTTACTAACCGTCTTCGACAAAACGAAGAGGTTCTATTCGGCTGTAGGTAGGTATATGTAGGTTCGTCGATTTCTCCCGAATATACTTAATAGATTTTGAAAAATCTTTCGCTTAGTTATAGAGAATGCTCCCGAGGTGGTTACATAAAACGAGGGATTAGAATTTATCCCGCAAAATTTAAAAACAGTATACCTAAATTAAGGAATTCGAGGTTAGTTTTTTCAAAATAATCCAATTTATGAAGCAATAAAGTTCTTACATATTTTGCTGATACCCCTACAAAGGACGTCGCAAGCCAGAACAGCTGTCAGAATCTGCGAGCCGTAGTCGGAGTAGCAGTTACCTGCAAAATAACAGAGAAGAGTTAAGAATATTATCACTAGACCAATGGATGACAGGATAAGCAAAATACCTACTACGAATCTAGGAACAGGGAAACGTCACCCAATTTCTAAATTAGCTAGGTCACTCACCATGGTTCAGTTCCACAACCTGATGAGCAAAGGAGACCACTTTCGACCATATACTAATGGTATTTTTGTTCCTTGCGTGAACACTGCTTTTCTCATTAATGACTTTTACTGGTAGTTCCTCTTCGACGGAACATCCGCTATCTGACTCGATTCGCTGATCCTCGCAAATGTCGCAATCGTATTCTGCTAGTTTCTCAATTTTTTCCAAATTGTCTTTCAGTTCGTCGAAATAATAGTTGATCTCCTTGACCACGGTGTCGTGCGAATCATCCGGCACCTGCTCCTCACAAATGTCTTCTTCACAAAGGCTGTGAACACAATTGACTTCACACTCCTCGTAACAATGATCTTTGAAACCAGTGATAGTTCCGTCGGATTCAACGCAAACAACACTTTGCATGCTCTGGGCAACGCTAGCGTTTTCCTCTTGTTCGCCTAAGCTCTTGCACTCATCCTCGACGGCGGCGGCGTCTTCGTGGCAGCTTTGCTCTGACAGGTCATCTATAACGACAGAGGCGGCAAAACCAGAGTCGTATAGTTCGGAGAAGCTTAAGAACAAGTCATCGATACTGTCGGTGTGGATCGAATCAGCGCCTTCGCTCTTGACGATACGCTGGGCTCTGGATAACAGACTATCGTGGCTTTCTCCAGAGCGGGTGTACAGAGTTCGTCTGTCTCTCCGCTCTGAGAGCTCCTGTCGCAACACCTGGTCCTGGAACGATCGATCCCTCAGTCTCAGCGCAGCGTCGATCTGGTTGCGTTCTAGAGACTTCAACTGTTCGTAGAGGTACCAAGACCGCACGCGGCGCGAGCGCTTGTATGACACATCCAAATCTAGAATGAAACATCTTTGTCAAGGAGAACATAAATACTTAATGGTATGCTATCTTTACATTCATTTAACAGTTACATGATTTCACGATTTCTAGTTCTACGTGAAGTCATCATCATAACAACATCGTAATAGCAGAGCTTACCAAGAGAGTCCAAGAAATCCATACGTGTTAGGTAGGTACTTAAGATTTTTATTCACCGCGACCGTTAAAACAAGTTTTTCGCCGTTTCATGGGGTTAATTTTGAGAATATCCCTTCAATACAAAAATGCAGTTATGCACTGAAAAAATTCGTAAAAATATTAGCCCTAAAAATAACGCCAATTATGACAAGTTTTTTTTACCATCTTTCAAATCGCTGCCAGTCCGTCCATTGACAGAAGATTATAATGATGAGGTTTTCATCAAGAAGTTGCTAGCTAGAAGTTGAAAACTTGCCGCAAATGAACGGACGTTGTTCTAGGGAGAAGAATATTGTCCACTTAGTTAGATACAGGATGATGATGAAAGGTGCTATGGTAATACCCTGTGGTAATACCCAAATGGACAATTTTCAATTTTTTGGACGTGTGTGTGATATCATGTTAATAAGAGAAAGTTTGAAATTATGGGTATTTTATTAGACTAAATAGATAAATAAGTCACAAAATTATTTAAACGTTCCAAACCAACCAACTCCTTTGCCAGTTGCCAACTGATTCTAACAAAGGTAGATTATAAAGTAGGTAACTACTTTCTGGATAACGTTGTCCGAGACCTGCCTTTTAGCATATTAGGTAAGTAGGTACATAGGAGTTGTTCCGGACTCGTCCCACTCGCCTCGGCCCAAAGTAATGCGAACCCGGAAATAAAGCCCTCGGACAGCGTTATCGACATGATATGAGCAATGTTAAAAACTTGAGCTAAAAACTGTCAAGTACCACTACCTAGTTTCTCGTATGAATATAAAATAAAACCCGTTATCTATGTATCGTTATATACGATGTTTAGTAGAAGAAGATAGCACCGCCTGCAGGCTGCCGGCTGTATCCAGGGTTGGTCTGCGAGGAATGTACCCCGGAGTTCATCAGCTTCACGCTGAACGGAGACTTGTGCTCTGTGATCCCGCCGCGCTTCATCGGGTGACCCTGGGACCACACATTTCAGGTTATAACCTACTAGTAAGTAAGATCTACGAATCTAGGGAACTCTTTCAGTGGCTATGATGCGTTTGTGCACGTACAGCAACAGCGGTGCAACCTGCTGGTCTTACTGCTAAAGCTGGGCAATCGACGCAATAAGTGGGCGATATTATGACGCTATTTTGTGAAAAGAATAGGTATAGGATTTCGATTTATAGAAGCGGGACAGAGCAGCGCAGCGTAAGCGCAAAAATCAAGTTTTTGCTGATTATCATAATTAGGACATTTATTTGCAAAAATATGGCGAAGGTTTCCTTTTCCCTTGGTTAGGTAAGTATTCTATTATTTAATACGGTGATGAGTGATGACAATAAAAAATGTTGTGATTAATAGTCTAGTAATAAGAGAAAAAAGGTAACCTACGAATAAATCGATTGATGTGGCGCGGTGGGCGAAGGTCTGCCTGCGACGCAGGAGGTTGCGGGTTCGATTCCCGCCTCAGGACAAATGTGTGTACGATCTGCAGACATTTGTTCAGGGTGTTCTGGTCGTTTTCTATATATATAATAAAAATATATATCTATGTATTGTATTATATTATGTATATCAATTATCTAGTACCCATAACACAAGCTCTGCTTAGCTTGGGGCTAGATAATGCTGTGTGAATTGTCCAGCATTATTTATTTATTTAATTTATAAATAATAAGACATTTTTTATTCGTAGGTAGGTATTAACTAAGAAAGCAGGTAAGTAGTACTCTGCACAATTGTTTCTGATATTTAAAATAGTTTTTCATTTCTCTAACGAAGGGGATCCGCCTTGTATTGTTGTATCCCATAGATAGATTATTATGTTTTTTTTTTCGAAGCTTAGGTATGATAAAGATAACGGAGATAAAAGGTTTTAACGTAGGTACCTAGGTATCTAACTCAATTTACGTCAAGTCAATTCATATATCCACGCCATAACGGCATCATCGATACGCAGAATAAAGGCTGGTTGAAATTCTGAACAGTTCTACTCAAGAAAATACCCTTCAAATATTCTCTTACCAAAACCACTGGAGGCTGTGCAAATTTCTCGACGGTGTTGCGCATGCGTCGCCAAGTGGTACACCCTTTGGTCTCCGCCTGTAGGTATACATCCTCTCTGTCAGCGTCGCACTCCGTCGACTGGTTGTAAGTTGATGCTAGGATGAAGTCAAGGCTATCTTCAACCAAGCTATGGAAATAAGATATTGATTCTTAGACTTTTAAAGAATGTGACACGAGCATTCTATTCACGACGCTCGGAATCCGTGCTCGGAATCCGTGCTCGGAATCGAAAACAGAAACGCGCGAAATTCAAATATTTTAGCGGTTTTTAATGATTTTTGCGTTCTGCAAGGAATTAAACAAACAGAAAAGAAGTTTTCCACAAAAAGTTAAACATTTTCTATAAACCTATGTTTGGACAAATTTTGATTCATAGCTACTTTTGGAGCCATTATTATTAAAAGAGATTTATTACTAAAAATCAAAGATTCTAGTATACCTCGTAGGATCCTAGGATCTTTGCTAAAAATCAACATAAATTACCTATTTCTTCATTATTTCATACTTTATTGTAACATGAGTTCATAGAAATATGTCTACGATTCGTAGAAAATCTTTTTTTCTGGTAGTTTAATTCCAAAAAAAAAAAAAAAATTGCAGAAGGCAGACAATATTTATAACCGATAATAACCGCTAAAATATTTGAATTTCGTAAGTTCCGAGCCTCGGTTTCATTCCGAGCTATCGTCTTCGCAATTTGCTTTTTCAGGTCTGACCTATTCTTACACCTAAACATTTCATATTCTTATGTAAATAATGAGTTATCATTATCTTTTATCCGTCACTAATTAATTATTAATGAAATTTCAATAAATTTAAGCTATTTTCCATAGGTATTATTAATGGTACATTTAATCTTTGAAACTTTAAAGAACGAAAGCTATAAGAAAAAACATTCGATTAGTAATACATTTAACGATAAAGATCGATAAATACTAGGTAATACGTAAATATTCTTGTTGAGTGCAGTAGATTGAACAAATAGAGCAGCAAATAAGAAACCAAAACATAAAGATATTTTCCTTAACCAAAACCGATAATTCTCGATATTTATCGAAAAATAATTCATAATGTTTATTCATTAACAATATTAAATTGTATCTGAAATTTTATAAATAATTACATGCGGTCATCAAATAATTAATAAAATATAACAACACGTCATAAAAAAACAAAAAAAAAAAAAAAAAACAAAGTACATACAAGTTTACATATAATCAATAACAATAAATTAACAAACATTTGTGAATTCAGAGAATAACAATAATAATAACAGCAGTATTGGATCTGTACATACAAAAACGATGTGAAAAAAAAAAACATAATAGAATAGAACAAATAATAGAACGATAAACATCGGATTATCGAAATGTTTCGATAATTACATACCCTAGTTGGTATAGGTTGCGTTCGGATATATTTGATGACTCAAAATTACATATTTCTTGAGTGCGATCGAAAAAATGGATTTAAATCAAAGTTTAATTCATTAACGGGAAAACCGGAGTTAACTCCGGTTTTGGCTCTCAACGCCGGTTTTGAAAAATGGTAAAATTGATTCGGTTTTCCGGTTTTCGGGAAAACCGGTTTTGCACGCCCTAATCAGACCCAGTTGCGCCGCGCCGCCCGCGCCGCCCGGCCCGCCTGGCGCCCCGCCCGTCCCGCGCAACGGGGCGCGAGCAAGCGCTAAAAGCCGCGCTTCAGAAACAGATTGCACCAACCAAAATACAAATTAACGATGTCACAGAAACAATCATACTATATGACGATTACAATATTCAATAATCTAACAGAGGACTTAAAAAAGGTCAGGAAACTTATTTAAAATTCAATTAAAGAAATGGCTTCTTAGTAAATGCTATTACTCTATGAATCAGTACTTTAATTACAGGGATTTAGAAGATTTTGAATATAACCATTGACATTGTTTTAATATTATTTTTCATTATTAATTCATTTATTTTGTAATCAAGCGACCTGTAATAATATTTAATTTGTCAATTGTAAACTCATAAGTTAAAATATTTGCATGCCTAGATATAAGGTACAATATATAATATGGACATTATTTTAATTTTAAGACCAACACTGTTACTTCCATTCGTGCAAATAAACATCTTTAATCTTCATTAGTTTGAAGATGAACTGCTGGGTATCAAATAGATCAGTAACCATGCTATCTTACACTTGCGCTCTAGGGCCGACGCTGATACAGGTTAGGGGTTAAACACAAGATGCAGCGTTCTTATACAAGCAAAATCTCGCGACCTTGGCAATATGAATTTTAATAATACATAATCCTAATACTTTATCATGCACCGCACACTCTGCACACCCGCTAAAGCCGCCCCTGGGTAGGTCCATATACCACAGATTTGTAAGTATAGTACCAAAGTAGGTACCTTAATACTCTTGACTTACTGGAAAGGGTGGTAGAAGTTCATCTTCCGGACACTGGCCAAGGTATGATGTGAGAAGAGCCTGCATCCTACCGGCACACCCCACTTCTCCTTCGTGCACAGTACTATATCCTTCGTCAGATATCCCTCTTTTGATAAGTCTGGAAGGACTCTCACATTCCTGACAGGTTTGGAAGTCATTTCGAATGTTGTTAATTATAATACTTGAATTTAAGGCCCTAAAATCCTATTGTCTAATGTACCTGGTTACAAAAATGATCAGAACATACTATTATAAAAATGTACTGATACTGACATAAACATCAAATATAGCAAAAACACGAATTAAACATCGTCATTTCCAAGCAAGGAGGTAAGCTATCATTGTATTATTCCACTGACCAACATGTCATAAATTTTAGCAAAGAGAATACAATACATCCATGGTAACCGGGGTAAAGCCACAAACATTATACCTACTAGCTGCGCAAATGCAAATAGTAATACAGAAAAACATATTTTCTAAAAGAGCTCTAGCGACCTCAGCTTCCTTTTGCTTAAGTTCTACCAATAATACGACTATCTCTTTGATAACTCTGTTGGATCCTGTAGCTAGGGAACTGAGCCCCTGCATTTAAATGGAAAATAATCGAAAGTATTTTTCAAATTTTTAAATATACCCGCTATAGAAAATATTATTTCCGAACGAACTAAAACAGGGATGCCAGATAAAACCATAGACATAGAATTTTTTCACTAAAACACCCTTTGCTTTAATTTTTTTAAGTTTGTGCCACATTCTCTAATACCATGGTTATAAAGTGTTCTTACAAAATGAACACTACAGTTATTATTTAGGGTTTTACACCCGTCTTTTAAATTTGCAACAGTTAGATTCTATATGTAGACGAGGCGTGTATTTTAGGTAGCGGTGAGTGGTTTTATTCTCATACATAGGGTCGTTGAGATGTAAATCCATCCTCTGTTCGTGGTTTTGTTTGTCCAAAAGATGACATTGATCTTTGGAAAACTGACACTGACAACTGATTGTGTTGGCTTGCCCGGTCGGTGAAAAAAAGGAAGAGGATGCAAGATGGCGGGCATCGCTCTCTTGGGACTGGCCATGGGAAAAAGCACTCACGATTTTATCAGTTTTCGGTGCCGGAGGCCTGTTCTGATTGCCTGAGCCTATATCAGGGCTCCGCTGTTTGTCCTAGCCTTTATATATGAATAATACTAATAAACCACAAAAATACAACATTTTATTTACTCGCTAAGTGCCATAGAAATCCATCTTAAATTATAAAAATATTTGCGCGCCTAATTTGACGAACACGCTGGCCGCTGTGGACGCTGTAATATTGCTGTGTGGTCTAAGTGTGTGGCCATGACGTAAGGTTAGTTGACTTATGACTAATAATAATACATAAATTAAAAAAAAAATGTAGTAAAATTTAGCCTGAACTAGATCATCTTGCGTTTCAGGCTACTAGAGTGCTAATTAATAAAATAAAATAATCAGTTGATTACGATGAAGGCATTTAGTGTAACAATGATATTTATTATGGTAGAAAACAGTTTGTGTACCTATAAAAGATATATATTTATAAGTCGGTACGGTACCTACCTTATCACGATGACTCTTTTATTTAATTTTTTGTTTCTCCATGTATAGCTGACCCTAAGAATACCTACTGCTATAAGACAAAGCTCTAACATTATGTATGTGTAACCTACCTAGCAATTATATTGATCTGACATTAGTTTTCGACTCGTTGTTAAAGTAATCTTATTAAATTCAATTATTATTTAACGAATACTTTACTATAATTACTTTTATATTAAACATGACATTGCTAAAATTAATTATATCTATAAATTGAAGTACCTACCATCGTAAAATTACTTATTAAGCTAACAAAAACGAACTCAGACTACCTATGTAATTGTTGCGCCCTGACAGGGTTTTTATGCATTGTGTACCCACTAACACTACCTACACCTAAGAAAACTAAATGTATGCATAAAATCACAATAAATGATATGAATATGAATATGAAAGAAAGGTACCTACTTTAAGGTATAGAAATTACAGACTGCCAGTCTGGTTTTCGCAATACTTATTTTATTTACGTTAAATTGCTTAAATTAAAGTTACTGTAACTTAAGTAAAACTGATCTTAAATTTTAATTATTAGTAAATATAAACTTAAGTAGGTATATTGAATGTTGTGTTCACCTTTTATAAGTGTATAATGTTAGAATCTGTATCATTATGTTCTGGTCGTTTTCTTTATATATATATTATATAATATTAAAAAAATCTATCTATGTATTGTATTATATTATGTAGGTATATCAGTTATCTAGTACCCATAACACAAGCTCTGCTTAGCTTGGGTCTAGATAATGCTGTGTGAATTGTCCAGCATTAATTATTTATTATATCAACATTTATTAAAGTAAGCTAAATATGTATACCTACTGATTTGGTGTCCCTATATTTAATAAATCAATAACATACATTGCGTAAAACTAGATTAATCACTATTCTAACTAGGTTAACAATGTAATTTACTTGATTATAAAAATGTAAAAGCTTCTCTATAACGTAATAATAACATAACATTGCGCCTAATTTTTATGGAGTTAGAAAACTGATAAAAACCTGATAACTTTGTATTAGTATTTCTTTTTACGAACTTTCCGAATTTTTGCAGCCTCCAGTATAAAGTCTGTGGTATTTTTAAAAAGCTGTATTCCGGTTATTTTTAGAAAAAAACTATTATTTCCTTATGGCAGTACTGATGTTTCCGGTTGCTCGCGTCGTCGATGCTATATGCTACTGCTAGATGATGAACATCCGGTCGGCCGCCATTATTGATTGATGCTTGCGTTGATTCATGGCGTTGTGTGTGATTTGTGAAATTATTTATTTCTGGTAATTGACGAATCTCTTGTTAGTCGTGTCCACATTATTCGTGATAATTCAATAAACAACATGAGTTACGGAAGGCCGCCGCCGCGTATAGACGGCATGGTGTCATTGAAAGTGGACAACCTCACGTACCGCACCACTCCAGAAGATTTGCGACGCGTATTCGAAAGATGTGGTGAAGTCGGTGATATTTACATACCCAGAGATCGTTACACAAGAGAAAGCAGAGGATTTGCTTTTGTCAGGTACCTAGCTTTCGTATCATCATGATCCTAACCCGTTTATATTTATGACGTCACAATCAAGCATATTACCGGCATAATGCAAAGGCTCTTTAAATTTACAATTTATGAGTTCTATCTTTTCCTATTATTCACTCTACATAACTTGAGGTAATCGACTATGTTCAGTGTACTTATAGCACATTCTTATTTTTAGATTCTACGACCGCAGAGACGCCGAAGAAGCCCTAGACTCTCTCGATGGCAGAATGCTCGACGGCAGGGAACTTCGCGTGCAGATGGCTCGCTATGGACGCCCGTCATCACCATACAGAAGCCGGTACGACCGCCGCAAGAGGTTTGTGTCTGTGGACGTTTTCTATACAATGGATCCTGAATGAAGCTCACACCATTTAAAGTTACTATAAGCAAATACTATCAAAAAATCTATAATGCATGATCTTGATCACCTAGAATCTTATTGTTTCAATGTCTAAACTACTCATGGAATATTTTCTTTAAAACTTATTCTCAGCTGTCTACAACAAAACATATTTTTTCCAAACATGAAACCAGCATTGAATGCCAACCGGAACAGAAGCAAGCGCAGCAGATAAACAAGTGAGACTTCAACACGGTTCCATTGTACAGCCGAACTGTAATTAAGTAGATGGTGTTTCTTTTAGCAAGTCGCGTTCACGCTCACGTCGTCGTAGCAGGTCCCGATCACGCGGCTCTCGGCGCCGCTCGTACTCCCGCTCGCGCTCTCGCTCGCGCAGCCGCTCCCGCTCGGACTCCAAGAGCTCGAGGGCGCGCTCTCGCAGCCGCAGCCACTCACGTTCTCGCTCCAGGCATTGATTTGCTGAGTAAGTACATTCAATAGGTGGCAGAAGCCACTATGTCTTATAACCAGTTACAGTGGCATAGTGCGACTTCAAAACCATCTTGCTCAGTTTCCATTCAAATAAATTTGACTTTTATCCATAGTCACATATTCATGAATGATTATTATATTAAACTTGAAGAAACCATGAAACAAACATTGTTATTTTTCCAACTTTCTTTTGATTTGAAGAGGCAGTGTTGAATGCCATCTTAATTACAAATGCATGGTATTTATATTTTCCATAATAATTGTGTGTTGTTTGCAGGATGAGCAGTAGTACCGGTTGAGAGCCGAAGCGCTGTGCAGACACATGCGAGCAGCCTTCGGCTAAGGTACTAATCTCCTCAGTTTCTCATGCCATCTCGACCTAACTATGAGCACATAGTGGCAAACATTCTATGAAACAAACTAACTTTAAGTTCCCATTCTAATTCTTGAAATGCAACATTATCATTTGGTTTTTAATCTTGAGCACTGATGCTGGTTGCAATAAAATTTCTTTTACACTGAAATTATCACACAGTAAAATTATGGGCTCCAAAGTACAACTGAATTGGGCTTTACCTTTGGGACGTAGCATAGTTGGTAGATTTTATCTTTTTCTTTGTTATGTATATTATTTGTGGATTTGATACTTTCTGTAGTTTGTATTTCTGGAACATAACTATAATTTAACCTGTTATTATAGTCTAGTGCTTAGATAATCAACTGAAAATGTTGGTACACTACTTAGGAATAATTTCAGGAAATTAACATAATTGGACCTCTGTAACCCACCAAAAGGCATTATTGGGCTAAATTAGGCAATAATGGGGACATCATCTTGGTAAATAACTTTGTGTTACATTCAAATTGTCTTGTCTAAATATTTTCCAGATAAAGGTCCTAAAAATTTCATCAAATTTTTTTATTTGACTAAATTATTTCACATCAGTACAAATTCTTGGGACCTTTTAATTTGGTAGCATGTAAGTTTCTATGTAATGTATTAATGTATTAATTGTAATATTAATTTTACTGTTGGTATGCTCAGGGCGTGTGGCGTACGCGGGGAGCGAGGCAGTTGCGGGGAAGGGGGGGTTTGCTGTTGCTGACAACTGCTGAATTGCTGTTGTTGCGGTGCTAAAGTTATGAGTAAACTTTTATATTATTGACAAACCGAGACACGCATTTCGTAAGGCAAATAAACATAAAAATCACAATATGTGACACTTCGCCACCTCTCTGTATTATTAAGACGTGGGGCTCCAGCTGTGGTAGTCGGGAAACAACTTAGCCAAGACAAAAATCATGTTCTTTAATCAATACCTACACAAATTATTGTCGTGTGTTATCGGAATATCGTTTCTCAGAGTCGGGCTCTAATTAATGTAATTATGTTATTTATGTAACCACTCAATAAACAAGGTACAGTGAGAAGGCGAAGCGTCGCTAGTTTTCATAAATTCACAAGATCTAGATGGAGGGTGGCAGACAGCAGATTAACTTGTCCGTTTGTTTGGCAGGCCGGTGCTGCCGCTGGCCTGTTTGCTGATCCAGTTCCCTGTGCTGATTGCTGTGATTTGCAGATATCCGCGCGTCTAGGTTTATCGGTAAAGATGCGGCAACCACCCTACAACCTCCCTGCCCCCATAACGTCCCAACATTTTAATATACTTGTCCCAAACTATCTAGCTCACCTTGGATCGCATTGTCTTCGATGAGAAGACTGGAAGACCTTATTTAGGTACTGATGAACAGGCACAGGCACCTTGTGTAGATTTTACTTTTTCGTGAATAAATTACTTTTATGTAAACAACCTGTGTTTTCTATTAAGTTTAACCCTACTCGCAATCTTACTACCATCATGATATACCTTAGCCAAACTCCTTTAAGACGAATAGTGAGGCAAATGACCTTGGACCTTTCCGCGCGCCTTTAGGTACATATGCAGCAAAGAGTGTTTGTTTTCGGTTCAGCATGCCATGTAGTGCCATAATCAACCAAATAATATGATCCTCTGCGGTTGGGCGAAGTGTAACTAGCCAGATTTGTATCACAGATTTTGTAGGCGAAAATACGTTTTTATGTTTGATTTTATTATTTTGACTACTTTTTGAATCTAATGGACCTCCAAGAGATAGGTATGAAGTATATGAATCACTATACTGAATTTGGTACTAATCGAATTTGAGACGCCGATAAAAAGTGGGTTCGAAGCCGCTACACATACACTATAACTTACACTATAATTAACGGTAAGCATTTGGGACCGCCAAGGGACCCTTCAGGATGTGTGTTACAGGATATATAAATTTCAGAGCTCTACATTCAATATTTTCGTTGGAAAACGGGTTCGAAAACACCTAATTTTCTTGATTTTGGGTTACTATGCGCCTTAGAATGTTGTAAACAAATCACAACACAAAGAACAAAACTCACATGCTTGGCGTCAAATAATATTTTAAACAATATTTATTGAAGGAAGGATCTCAAAACGACTACTGTAAATTGCGTATAAAACTGCGGCAACCGAGTGATTTTATGTTAAGTATGTGCGGTTTGTTTACAAACATTCTACAAGGAGTTTGGCAGTATAGTAGTAAAAGCAGTGTGCGTTACCCCAGCATAGCCAAACTCGATGTAGAATGGTTGTAATTGTAAGTAAACAACCCGCTCTGTTGCCGCGTTTTTTATACGCTGTTTACATAGCTTGTTGATGTGATGTCCAACAAATATTGCGCTTAGAATCTGAATTAAAATAAAAAACGTAATTTTACTTGGAGACGTTAACAGGGGGGGCTGTTTGTTGTTACGTTTGTACACTTAGGTTTTGACACACTTGGAACCTGGCAGAGGGGGCTCTAGCTAATGATGTTGACTGTTTTACATCACGCCATGTCATGGGGCGACGAGACGGACGCAGCGTCTTCCGCGCCGCCGCTCGCTGGTGGTGCGTGTACGTCGCAGACAGATTACCCCCAATTGGGTACGGACTGTGGTGTACGGACATACGCGCGCGCGGCTAATCCTACATTACTAGCTGGTGAAGTGGTTTCGTACGAGCATCTACAACGGAAAACCACCTATAACTTAACCATGGACGACCTTATGTAACTCACTTCATTCTAGAAGATACTTTTCTGCTGCGGGCGACATGTGGACTTGGATCAAGATGAATAATATACCTATAGAAAAGTTAGAGCCCTATGCCGCAGTGTGACTGAACCCCAAAAATAAAATTTGTGCACATTAAGGTTTTAGAGGAATTTCGAGAGAAAATAACATTTAAAGCCTTATCCCTAGCCAAATTTTAAGTAGCTTAAAAGATACCTAGCTTATATTTGTGCCTTTCATTGGCCAATTGCAAATTCCGCTGGAGTAACGTTTGGCAGATTTTAACATAGAATAACATACTACTTTAGAAACAAAATACCTACCTACGACTTGGCGTTGTAGCAAATCTCAGATGACAAATGGTGGAGGGTTCGATTCCTGCCAGACTTTAGCAAAGATGAGATTGTGTGTGATTCCCCAAAAACCACACTGGTGGATCTAAAACAAAATACCTGTGTTCTTATATGATACAGATCGACGACCGATGTGGCGCGGTGGGCGAAGGTCTGCCTGCGACGCAGAAGGTTGCGGGTTCGATTCCCGCCTCGGGACAAATGTGTGTACGATCTGCAGGCATTTGTTCAGGGTGTTCTATATATAATAAAAAATATCTATCTATGTATTGTATTATATTATGTATATCAGTTATCTAGTACCCATACATAACACAAGCTCTGCTTAGCTTGGGGCTAGATAATGCTGTGTGAATTGTCCAGCATTATTTATTTATCTGTTAAAAAAAAGAGATCCATTATAATAAGTGATCTTATGTTGGATGTCCTAATTAATAACTAAAAGATATCAAAACATTTCGAAGTTGGTTTTATATAACATTGAAAAGGATGATAATGAAAGACAACATAAAACAGAATGTTTTAATGATTAGGTACATAATATAAAATAGCTTAGCTATCAGGACTTAGTACTAAAATTAACAACTACCAGTCCATTTTTTGCCATCCCAAGCTTGAACCATCTCCCTGACTTGTGTTCTTGGCCCACTGCAGCATACAACTGCCTTCCATCGCCTGTAAACTGCAGACTGTTTATAAATCCTATCACTGGTATGCTGAACAAAGGCAGAACTTTTCTGTAGGCGTCACAGACTTTCCACAATTTTATGCTATTATCATAAGAACCTGATGCGAAGACATCAGAATTCAAGACTGTTGCTAAACTTGTAATCCATCTGGGCACTTCATTCTCCGAACCATGAGCCTCTTGAACTATACACAGAGGTTTCTTCTTCATAACACCCCATATGCAAAGTGAGCCGTTATCACTACCTGATACAAAATGCTCTTCATCTAAAAGCTTGACTTCATCTAAACTACCAACCGGACCATTGAATATCAGTTGAGACTCCTCTGAAATCTTCCATATTCTTACAGTAGTATCCCTTCCACCAGCAGTGATTGCTCTTTCTCTCGTCAAGGCATCAATGGATATTATCGGTGTCTGGTGCCCAAACAATGTCTCAACATAGGACATCTCATCCAAAGACCAAATCTTGACAGATCTATCCTTACTAGCTGAGTAAAGATCATGTGTATTTTTTCTAAAAACTAACCCGGAAACCTTGTCTTTGTGTCCATTGAATGTATGAATATGTTTGAGTGTGCTAGGATCCCAAACTTGTATATTAGATGATTCATCAGATGAAACCAGAAATTTTGAATCCGTTGATATTGCTATGGAGGAAATGCTGCCTTTAAGAAGATTAGGAAAGGTTTTGAAAGTCAAGCAACCAAACTTCTTTTTTTCCTTGATTCCCCATTTGATTATAGTGCCACATTTACTGCCAGAAAACACAAAACTGCTATCATTGCTGACACACACGCATGTTAGAGTTAACCTGTGTTCTCTGGCGCGTATGAGTCTGATATCGTTTTCAGTGGGTGCGATATAGCTGTCTGCGACTTCGACTCGTAGTTTTCCTTTTTGTTCAAGGTAGTCTTTTTGTAATCTCTTTTCGACTGCATCGTCAAGTGTGTCGTCGGCTCTTTTGGCCTCTTCCTTCTCGATTTCTTCTAGGTATTTCTTAGCCAAGCGTAACTTCTTCTGCTCAGCAGTTTCATGGTCACTCTCAGACTCTTCCCCATCAGAAAACTTCTTTAGATCTAAGTCACTGCCTGAAGATTCTTCAGGGTTTTCTAGGTTAGGTGTTTGTTTATTAGGCTTCTTTTTCTTTATTTTGTCACCTTTTCGCTGGTGAACTTGCCTGGATTTTCCTTTTAGAAAGAACGAAGATGACATCTTGCTTTTACCACATGAGTTTTTAAAATTTTCACATACAAATTCAGAAAAATTGTAAAATCACACGCAGTGGCATTATTTAATACACGTTGGACACTTGGATTATTGGAATAATTTGTTCAAATTCAACTTCTTTCGATCTCAAATTATTCAAAAACTGACAATGTTTGAAAACCGACGTAAGAATCAAGCAAACTGCTTGCTTGGCTTGATGATTCGTTGTTTTTTTCTTTTGTTTGGATGGGCCGAATCGCAGAACTATAACGAATCAAAAGTACTTATCTCAGCTATTTATTTATCATAATTATGCCAGTGTAATTGTGCCAAACCCAACTTGACTTTCATGGCTGAAAACACAGAGAGCGATCTGCAAGTCCGTGCAACGACGATGACTGACGGCGCGCGGCGCGCCCCTGCGGGTCGCACCGCCGACGCTAGCAGTGATCGTGTTATATTATGACATGTAATATTTTTACTTTCTTTTCATTGGATAAAAAACACCTGTAAAAGGACGGTTTCCTGGAGGAATAAATTAAAACAATTAATTATTATTGACAAACTTTCATTCATTCAGGATCATGAATGAATGATCATCAGTTATTAGTACTTACAGATCTTTGTACTTACAGCATGTTCCGCAATAAAATATCTTGAATCTTGAAGCTATAGGTTTTTAGGGTTTCAAGATCGGTTTTGAAACCCATATGGTCTCGCTCTGTCCGTCCCCGCTCTTTCTTGAATATCTCAGTAACTACTGCAGCGATTAACTAGAAATTTATACATTTCGTGCGCCATTACTGATTTCAAGAAAAAAAAATATAAATAAATGAAAAATTAAATGAATATTTTCAGTAAAAATTTTAATGTTGATATTTCAAAAGAGACCTAGGAAGTCAAATGTGGTATCAAATGAAAGGTATCGTTTTGTACATTTCAAAACAGGTTTTGAAATTTTTGTAGGTCTTATACTTTTTGAAATATTTCAAAAAAAGTCAAAAAAATTACTATCCCCCCGCCCCCTTATCTCCGAAGATTGCTGACCGATCCATCTACAATGTATTAGGCGTTTGTAGATATCAATCTATATTTTACAGGAAAAATAAATAGAAGTCTGAAATAATAATAGTTTTTGAAAAATGGTCAAAAAGGGGGGTACCTACCCATGTGGGGTATCAATTAAAAGGTATCGTTTTGACCATTTCAAAACACTTTGAAATTTCTGTAAGTTTCATACTTTTTGAAATATTTCAAAAATAGTCGAAAAATTGACCTTTCCCCCCCCCCCTATCTCCGAAGATTGCAGACCGATCCACGTACAATGTATTAGGCGTTTGTAGATATAGATCTATATTTTACAGGAAAAATATAGAGAAGTCTGTAATAATAATAGTTTTTGAAAAATGGTCAAAAAGGGGGGGAACTTTTTTTCAAAAGGAGGGGTACCTACCCATGTGGGGTATCAAATGAAAGGTATCGTTTCGGCCTTTTTAAAACACTTTTTGAAATTTCTGTAAGTTTCATACTTTTTAAAATATTTCAGAAAATTGATTGTCCAAATAATTGGCAAATGTTTGAAACCCTCGGCGCGCGAGTTACACTCGCACTTGGCGGATCTTGTTTAGACGACATTTCATTAAAACATGATTATGAATAGTATTAAGATAGAAAATGAAACTGATTTTTCGTAGTAAAAAGGAAAATCGAGAGGAAACTTTGCGATTTTTTGTATTCATTCAAGTCGAGTCAATTGTGCTTGGACTTGCATAACTTACTAACTAAAATCCTAAACCTTTGCTTCTCATCAAAAATTGTTTTTATTTCGCCATAAGGCAGTAGTATGCGTGAAACTATCGCCGCCACCTATTTTATTTTATTACTTCGTTGAACAAAGGAACTTATAAAATTCAATCTTACACTTTGTGATACCTATTATAAGCTTTTTTAGGCCGCTCTAATAGTTTTATTCTATTTAGTTTAGCCAGTATATCGAAAATAGATATTGATGGCCACCAAGGGCAACTTCAATATTCTGCCTACAGGAGCGTTTAAAAAGAGCTTATAATAGGTATCATAAACTGTGCGTTTGATTTTTGAAACTCCTTTCGTACAACATAGTACCTAATAACCTAAAATAGGTGTAATAACATAAAATAGGTGGTGGCGGCCCGGCCCGCTAATTTAACACATACACCTTAAAATTGCTATTCCGTTTAGTCAAAACATGGGTTTTGGGACTAATTTCAACTTAAAACATTACAGGCATGTTAGTTACATTACAAGATGTAGAACTCTTCTAACACAACAATATATATTTAACAGTTGAATCCTTATATAATTATCTATAATAATAGCCAGCCAGTACTCCATTAAAATAAGAGCAAGAACAAAGTAGTCCTGCCTTAGGTCTAGCCTATAATCTCTATCCCACAATTGTATGAGCCCCTCTCAGTTGTAAATATCCAGCTGTGATATCCATCGGTAAGCTCCGTACTGTTGCAAATTCCTCACAATTACTATAGAAGAGCTTAGAGTGTCTATCCATGTATGGAGCTGGAAGACCGGATATATCGGAGTATTTCTTTGTAGGTTTGAATGAAGGTGGTGCATTTATTGAATAATCTGTAAAGAAAAAGACAATTTGTAACAATTTAGGTGCCTGCTATGTACTTTGAAAAAAAAACTGCTTTTTGTGCATGGTACAATATGGAGGAAAACAATTTTAAGTTTTAGGACAATGTTTACAAAATTTAATAAATAAATAAATAAGTAATGATGGACAATTCACACAGCATTATCTAGCCCCAAGGTAAGCAGAGCTTGTGTTATGGGTACTAGATAACTGATATACGTAATATTATACATTACATAGAAAACACCCAGACCAACGGAACAAATTTCTGCAGATCGTTGATTTGTTTCGACTTTGGCTCGATGGAGCAAATGTGTATTTAATACAAATGTATACTCACATAGGACAGCATCATTTGGCCACGGTAATGCTCTTTCAGCAGTCAGTATTTGTTTCAAAGACCTCCACATTCGTTTTTTGCATCCACTTTTTACTATGAACTTGAATTCTGTTTTGAAACAGTGAGTATTCTCTGTTTCACCGGTCATCTCGATGGTTTCAAGTAGGTGTACATTTATTGCATTAGGGATAGAAAACAACACAATGGAAGGCCAACTAGCGTTATAAATGTAAACCAGTACTATACTTATAAATCTGTGATGTAAACAGAAAATCTTACACCAACGTCAACGCACCCAACCACAGATGTAATAAGGATGCAAACGCATCACCCAACACACGCAGAGGATAGTGGAGTGCACAGATGTACTAGGGATGCTAACGCATGTGGAGTGGGTGGATCACAGATGTACTAGGATGTATACTCCATCCAGTATAATAATTGCAAAACATCCACAAACAAACAAACAACCTTGTTTTTTCTGTTCCGTGCAAACAACCATTGAATGAATTGAATTTGACGAGTTGAGTTGACATCAAATTGCTTGGTTGACTGAAGCTCGATTTTATTGGCTCATAGCTCCTTAAATCCCACGTGTCTGTCATATTAATTATCTGTCAAATAAAATGAATGAAAAATAAACAATTTTAAGGTTATGTTTTGTATGACGAAAATGTTGTTGCATTGAATTAGGCAAAATCAAATCACGTGAAAAGCAATAAAAAAATGGATATCGTCAATCAAATTTTAGAAAGGGAACAAAAGAAGGCTGAGAAGTACAAACCCATCACTGTAGAGAAGCATTTGGACCCAGAATTTGATATTGGCACATTGCTAGCCTCAGACACTAATGATTTAGATGCAAAGTTATTGAAGTAAGTTTACCTATTATCTTTCCTTATCCCCGTTATATTTATCTTTCGCCACGAAAAATATAACGAGGTGCTAAAGATTGGCCAAAATTTCTAAAATTTTCAATTTCAGGTCAAATAAAGATGAGTATTTACAAAACCTAACACGCGACAACACACAACTCTTGCTAAATAAAATTTGGGAGCTGCCTACGGAGAGGATAGAAGAGGCAATAGTGGTCCGCCTACCCGCACCCACCACAACACTTCCTCGAGCAAAACCTGTACCTAAACCGAAGCCCTTGACAAAATGGCAGGAGTTTGCTAAAGCTAAGGGCATTGACAAGAAGAAAAAGGATAAACTTAAGTGGGATGAGCAATTACAGAAATGGGTACCATTATTTGGGTAAGTGAACAATATTAATTTTAATTATCCATGTGATTTTTTCATAAGGATGGACGAGTTATTCATGTTTACAAACTTGTTTTCTAGATTCAAAAAAGCTGCAGCAGAAAAAGAGAAGAACTGGCTGATTGAAGTTCCTCAGAATTTGGATCCCATGACTGACATGTATGAAAAGAAAGCTGGTGAGAAATCAGAGAAAGTGGCCAAGAATGAACTACAGAGGCTCAAAAACATTGCTCGGGCTAAGAAGGTCAAAATTCCTAGAGTTGGACTTCCAACTACCTCTGACAAAGCATCTGCCACTCAGGTAACTGATCATTTGGTTATAATGATTGTCTTTTTGAATAGCTAGTTTATTAAGATTGTCCTCATACTTTGCTATCTATGTTAGGAATGCATTAAATAGTTAAAGGGTGTATAGCAAAGTAGTAAACGTACTAGAGGTAGTGTTCAGCAGATCACAGATTAATATTAAAGTAATTTCAAACAAGCTTATATCTATGTTATACCTACCGTAAATATCTACAACATAATTTTGCCAATCCACAATGGCATTAATAAAACCATCCCAAACAGATGATTCCCTCATAACTGCCTGTTGTCTAACAACTTTCATCTGTTTCCAGCTCTCCACAGCAGCTACAGTAGCAAAAGCCTCCACAGCATCACTGGGTAAATTCCAAGCCAAACTACCAAAGGAGAAAGAGGCCAGAGGCAAAGGAATCCATGAGCTCATCCCAGGCAAGGAACGCAAGCGCAGGCCAGCTGTACCAACTCCGCAGGCTGAGAGAGAGAGCAACCTGAATTTATTAGACAGTATACTCAATAAGAGACCTAAGATTGATATGGATAAAGCAGTGGCAAAACATATTCATTCAGAACAGACTCAGTAAGTGTAAATAAAAGATAGCCGGATATTTTATATCCAGTACCAAACATGGCTTGTACTGTACATACAGAACAGAATAATAATAGAACTAAAAAAGCTTAAGCAAAATTTTTTGTTTCTCTATATTCTAAATTGTTCAATTCACTTTGATATGAAATTCTGTTAAGTAAAAGAAAAACTAAGTAATCAATAATGATCCATAAATCAGGCCAGTCAATACTGAAACTTTTAATTTATCTTTACAGAAGATCCGAAGAAAAGAAAGCAACACAATCCTCAAAGGGCTCTTTCAAGGACAAAGGCAAAGGTACATCCAACTTCTCAGCAAAGAAACCCAAGGGTGGCAAGGGCAAACGGGCCCCTGGTAAAGCTGTTGGTAGGAAGAGGAGGTAGATTTAAGGACACTGTTATTAACCTGCTTAATTAAATATAGTTTTATACAAACAAGAAGATTATTTTCTTTTGACAGACCACATAAAAATATTTTCAACATGACACTTACCGTCTCACGCTTGTACTATATTAATATACATAGATAAAACTTACTGCTTTTTCACACGGCCCTTATGCCGCCGCCGGTACGTGAAAAAAACGTACCTACGTTGTTTTTCACAGTACCCGAGCAACAAGGACGTGTTCGCACACCCACCCAAATTTCGTTGCCGCTTTGTCGTGATAACAAATACCTCTTAGTTCTGAACTGTTGTTGGTAGGTAGGTATACTTTAAATTAAGATGCCGGCTTAGAATTTGCAACATCCCAACTCTTTCCGTGGGTGTCGAAAGAGGCGACTAAGGGATATACTCCGGAGGGCGGGCAGTAGCGCCTCTTGCAGAAAAGATCTACCACCGAACTGCGATACTCAATCTGCATGCCCAACGTGGGGCAAAACATGCTAACCGCCGCCGCCGCGCCGAGCCAAAATCGTATAAATTTCGTCTTAGTGACCTACTTTACCATGACTTCACAGACAGCTCAATTAAAAATAAAACAACCAGGATTAATATAGGTACATAGTTAATTTTATATTCTTTGTTTCTTATGACTAGATTTGCTTATAACATGATATTCTAAACTGAATGGTTTATTTTATTGATACACCATGTTTCACTATGAATTCATATAAATATTTTAACAGGGAAAAGGTGTAATACTGTAAAATTATAATTATTATTCTAGTATTAGTTTAGTACATACCTACATCACATCATGCCTACAGAAACATACATCCTATCATAGTAATTTACTTTAAAATAATGGGTAATATAATAATAGTTATTTTATTAAAGTTAAACCTACTAGCTACTTATTGGAAGCATCTAATATCTATCTTTCTGACTAATTCGAATCAAATTAATCTACTCATACGAATAAGAGCAAGTAATTATATAGGTAGTTCCAGTGTTGTTGCTGATACCGTTTTTAGACACATCAGCGGATGCTAATTTTGGCAAAGTGCGTGTCGGACTCCCTAACTATCGCATTAATCTAATATGAACTAGGTAGTGTCACTACCTATTTGCTACCCATCTTTGAGAGTCTACAATATTGGAATAATCTTCTATTGAAACTACATGAAAAATATATACCTACTTAAGCAAAAATGCGCCCCGCCTCTTCGACTCATGATCAATACGGATGCTGATGATGAATTTAATCAATGCTGATCATCAGCGGCTTCTGATGCTGATATACGCGACAATTATGGAGGTAGGAAAGTAGGTAAGTACCTACCTTATTTTGATTCAAGGTAAACAGAGAGGGTAATAAAATAAACGGAATATTTGAAGAATTGGATCACAGAATCCTTTTCCCACAACACAATGGCATAGGTACCTACATCTATTTTAAGATAAAACATGGTTAATTTTTTATCCATACCTAATAGTAAAAGCCAGTTTTATCTTTCCTTTGCATTAGGAGCAAATATAGTATCAAAATCTTCAAAAATATCGCTCGCAGTGTGACTTGATTCCCCCTGAGTATTTTATAATCATGGAAAAATGTCTGAAGGCATAACTGATACAGAAACACGGTCATATCAAAAGTCATATATATGCATGGCATTATACAGGCGTAATTAAATGCGAATTTATAATCATTAAATTACAACCCTTTTTATAATAATCTCTTTCATAGTAGGTAATATTTAAGCTGGTTATGAGTACATCATTTAAACTCTAAAATAAACAGGGTGCCCCATAACATGTGTGCTAAGACGAAAGGGAGGTCATTCTTCTCGAGGTCACCTTGTCTAAAGTATTTTTTTTATTTGAATATTTCTTTTGAAGAAAATTTTCATTTTTTCTTTTTATAGGTATTGTGTTCTTTTACACACACTCTTGCACTATTTTACTTTGTAAATATTTCACAAGTTTGTTTTGTCATGAAAAATGTTACTTACAAAAATATACTTAGGTACATTTTTTTAAATCTCTGAAATTGGAAAACAGTAATATTTTTAACATTGAAAAAATGTATCCCCATTTATAGCACTGTTTATAAAAACTAAACTGATAAAATTTAATACATAAATCAATAAGCTATTTAAATTAGTCAATGAAACTTTGTGGATGTGATAGGTTGTACATTTAGAAACACATAAATATGAATAAAGAAAATTAAATTATTTTCCACAAATAAAATCCTATCTATGTACGATATGAACCCTACAAGCCTAGTTTTGCAGATATTTATTCAAATTCATTACGGATGCAAGCGGGTTAACTACGAACCTTATTTTGTTAAACATTTAATCACCTAACATCTAGTATTGCTATATTTTGCTAGAACTTACTTTAAGTAGTTTGGGTAAATGATTGTCACAAAATAGGACTTTTGCTTAATACCTATTTTATATTTACCTAATTATGCAAATAACACTTGCACCAAAATTAACAAATTCAGTTATGGTACCTACAAGTTGAGTCTATTGTGACGAAAATAGTTGTTAAACTCGTTAACGCATTCACTGCCCAGCCTCGGCCGGCGACGACCCACGCAAGAGCCCACCGCCCCGCCGCCGGGCAGCGCGCTAAACACAGCTCCAGAACAGGAGAAAAAAATTCGGCCAGAGGCGTTAATGGTTTTGCCGTAAAGAGTGAATAAACGTTCTTCTACCTTATCTTTCGCTTTTATAATATGCGTCAAACACCAACTTTTATATGACATTGTAGCATGCTGGTCTAAGTGCTTATTTTATAAGCTTAAAGAAATAAACGTTAATTGATATTTGCTTGATTGTTGGTAACTAACTGTCTTAGTTTATGTGAAAATGCAAGTAAACAAAAATAAACTCATCACATAGGTACCTTAATACGTTTTAGTACTTAGGCATAAATATTAAGCTAAGAATAAATTGGCACAGCACTTGACATTATAGAAATATATTATAAATATACTTATGTAATGATTTTGCAATAAATATTAATTTATAGATATTTATCACGAAGGAAAAGTAGAAAACTCATTGATACAAAAATAATAATTCTTTAAGAATCATAATATTATCTAAGTATCAAATTCGATAAGCATTAGTAAACTACTAAATAACAATATTATAGAAAGAAGGATATTCAATTAATACTTAATTCATATTTGTAAGATTGAAAGTGTAGAAGGTAAATTAAGCTCAGTGTAACATTTCAATAGATAAATAGTTATTAAATGTTCAATGAAATAACAATTTCCCAAGTTGGTTTAAAACCATAAACATAACGGTGTATCTATCTATAACCCTGTATACATTGAGGTGTCTTTTGATAAAAAAATATATTTTTCTTATTTAAATTACAATAAATTGTATTCATAGATAATAACCGAATACCACAACCACAAATGATTGGAACTTGCAGCTTCTCAAATTTTTCCATAGATTTTTTTTTTTACATGCAGAAAACAAAGTATTCTAAGCGCATTAATTCATAATTACTTGAATCATTTATTGCTCTTACACCTATAACTACGAAGGGAGAGGAGATCAATATTAAGGAATAGAAAATTTTACAGCAATAACAATAATTTGTAAATAATCACTACTCTCAAAGGCTACTTGTTAGCTTAAGTTTATTTACATCAAATATAATTACCTAAGTTGAATCTATAACATAGTTTCAAATCAAACATTCTAATGTTCAACACTCTGGATAGCAGTGCAATTCTTGCAAAGAGTGTAAACATCCGATTTTGCAGCATGCTTACCCTTATGGTGGCAAACAATATGCACCAACTTCAAATTCTCTCTCGTAAATATCTGTAAATAGTATCTATCGGTATCCAACTCGCCCACTTTCCCCCTTTTCTCACATACATTACATTTAATATCACCCTTGTATAGCATTTCAATGCCCTCTAATATCTTAGGGATAATAGACCTTGACAGTTCGATTTTATGGTCGAGATTCCAGGTTTGGAATATGATGCGTTCCTCGCGGCTTCTATACGGGTTGATGAGATGGTCGCCTTCGTACGCGCATTTATTACTGTCCCACAAGCCACCGCACTCGAAAAGACCACTTTCACCACACATGCGCGTTTGCTCTTTGCGATTGAAGTAGCCATGGTTGAACTTGTTTGACTCTAGAATCATGCGGAGGTCTGTTAGGAACTGGTCAATGAGTTTCTTACAGCGTCCGTTCTTGGAGTTGATGTAGATGTCAGATGACTGCAGCGCTGTTTTAGTTTTGTAGAAGTAGCCGCGCATTCGATCCTTGACGCGTTTAGACATTGACTGCTCTTTCGTCTTCTCTGATGGCTCCAATCCTTAAAACAAATATAAATTTATTATTAAAAGGTAATGTTTATTATACATCTATATATATAAAAATCAATTGCTGTTCGTTAGTCTCGCTAAAACTCGAGAACGGCTGAACGGATTTATCTTATCTTGGTCTTGAATTATTCGTGGAGGTCTAGGGAAGGTTTAAAAGGTGAGAAAAATTCGAATAGGTACCCGTGCGAAGCCGGGGCGGACCGCTAGTTGTTTATAAAAATAGATAATGGTGGTGATTCTGTTGACACAGAACCTTATTAACCTTAAATTGTTGCCGTCTCTTATTTTTCGATTAAACAAAAGGGGACAGCAACATTTTTACGCTAGTTTAGTTTAAGTTTTAGGTACAATACAATACAAAACTCTTTATTGTACACCACAAAAAAAAAACAAGAAACAGACATAGACTTTAAACATAAAAGTACAATGTGCGGCCTTATCGCTTAGAAGCGATTTCTTCCAGGCAACCTTTGGATGGAGATAAATTTGAGAAAGGCAGGGCCTACATAATAATATATAATCATAATTAACAATTATTCTTTAGGAAGTAGATTTTTATAAAATATAGAATATATATACGGAATAAATAAATACCAAGAACCAAAAAAAAATAATCCTACCAGTTTTGTGCCAATAGAATCACTGCCAATATGACAAAAAATGTGTATATTCATGCAACATCTACTGATCAAAAAGAAAGAAATATATTATAAGACATAATTATAACTCACCTTCAAACCATTCTGGGTCTTGTGTTCTCTCACTTAGCATGATTTTTGCATCATCAGCAGCTGCTATATATTTTTGGAAGACACTGAACTTCTCTTTAATGTTTGTTGTTAGAAACTTTTTAGCAGCTGCTCCTGTCTCTATGTAATCCTTCTTCTGAATACGAATTAGATTATAGAAGTGGTCAAAATCTGAAATTAGAAAAATACTTTATCACCCCGTACTAACTTACTAAGACCGCGACTCGGCAAACGTAGTGTAGGACGCCCTCCGACCAGGTGGGATGACGATTTGCGAAAGACTGCTGGCAGATGCTGGATGCGGCAAGCTGAAGACAGAGAGCTATGGCGCTCATTAGGGGAGGCCTATGTCCAGCAGTGGACAAATATAGGCTGATGATGATGATGAACTTACTAAGTACATAACACAAATAAACTCAACTTTATTGGGGCTTGATAATGCTTTGTGAAAAAGGGAGCATTAAGTGTAGACCCGTATAAAGTCTTGACATCCTGTATAAGATACTAAATAACATAATATTTTATTTGTTTTGTAGCATTGATCGGTAACCCCGGTTAAAGCATTTTCCTATAAATTTAGTTCACAATAACTAATATTTCAGGAATAATTATAATACTAATATTTCTGTATTCGACTATTTAATCATTTCAGAAAATGAACATAGGAAGCTGTACCACTGTCTACATAGCAACATAATTAAGGAATTTATGAATAAAATCAAAACTAATGTAATTCCTTTATGACTAGCACCTCTTCAACAGTCCGCCTATTGATAGTGCACACTGTACGGTAGGTACATTGTTTTTTAGTGGTTTTACTTTACAAGATGAACCTTCAAGAAGTGTGCATAATTAATTGTATTCTACATGTGAGGGAATGGCAAACCTACCAGTTACCATTTGCTCTTTGAAGTGTTTTAGTAAAACGAAGAGTGTTTGTGGAGGAAGTGTCGCCAAGTACTCGTCGTCAGTGACGAGAGTGCCGTCCTCGGCCACGAAAAGGCTGCATTCAGAACTGTTGACATTGAACTGAAAATACAAGGGAGAGAATTATGTCAAGGCGAACGAATATAGGTCAGGGTCGTAGCCCTGACCTACTTTCAACAATTCAAGGATAAATACACAATTATGACTGAAACTACCCCTAGAATTGCAACAAGTATAAACATCAGCATTCAGAGAATATTTTAGAAGCCCTAACTTACTGATTATCAGTACTTACACCTAATTTAATGCAGGATTTCTCGATTAGTTCTTTAAGATTCTCGGCAGCAACTCCATATTTTTTCTCTCGTTTCACATCAGTAACTTTGTACCCTTTCTTCATATTGGCTGGTACCGCATTAACACTTAATTAATTAAAAATTATATCACAAGTTGTGTAAAATAAAGAAAACAATATAATCTACAAAATCGTCAACGCGACGCGAGTTTAGCTCTCGACACGACACACACACAGTGCCTTGGCTCTCGAGCGAGTCTCGATTTCGAATTAATTCGAATCTCGAAGACTCGAATACGAAATGAATGAACCAAAGAGAATAAAATTAAAACCACACGTTACTAAATGAACGAACAGAAATGAAAACGACAATTTACAAAGTAAAGATTGGTTGGATGTTGGATTGACACAAAGATTATAGTTACGGAACGTAGGATCCTAGATCTTTGGATTGACATGAGTGAATGAAATGAAGCGATGACATGTCCTATCCAACCAAGGGTTAATACCTTAGAGGAAGAAGGGTATAGAGCTCTTGTATATGCCCATCTCATTCACACAAGAGAGAGATCAAAATATGCTGATAGGCTGAGAAAAAATGAGATAGAATGAGTCCTATTCCTATTTCATCCGCGTGGCCAGTTTTTTCATTGTTTAGCTCATCTATGTGCTAAACAAATATGCCAGGCACATCGATGGACTTCAACACAGTATTTGTTTATTCGACCTTTATAATGTTTTTTGCTAATTAAATGTGGTTAAGTGACTCTGCGGACATTCCTGCATCTCACAACAATATATACCTGAAGCAAAGATGATGTGATGCAATGTTATTTGATGTTAAAGTGAAGGTGAACGAAAAGTGCCAAATTTATCATTCCACTTGTAAGTACAAGTTCGTTTGACTTAAAAAAGGTTCAAAACTTATTGATTCATAGATTTCCATTGAGAAAAGGCTCAAAAATTATGTTTTGTGCTAATTCTAATGAACATAACCTAAAATTACGAAAATTTAGGGTTGCCTGCACTCGACAATAAAATTCCCCAAACATGGCGCAAAATATTCTCATAAATACTTACATCCACATTAACTTAAAATATGTTTTTATTTTTTACAGATTTCCCAAAAACAATGAACTGTCTCGTAGTAATGAAAACGTCTGCTTTAGATAGATAGAAGCCCCACGGTTCGCAAAAATTTGGGAACCCAAAAAAAACAAGAATTTGTATCAAACCATTCATGAAAATGTTTTCATAAAAAGAAACAGCGAACATATCTGTTCCCTCGTGCTGTTACAAGACTGGTAAGTAAAATAAATAAATACATAACTAATGGCTCAGTGCAACAGTGGTTGAAAGTTTTTTTGAGACTTGGATTAAACAATATTCTTACCTACTTTGTGTTTTAGTCTACCTACCTTCCATTCAAATCAAATTCAAAAATATTTTAATGGTATTGGGATTTGGTGTAACTAATACTTGCCATATATAAACTAGGTACTATATTATGTATATAATATTCATATTTCCCTTAACATTTTATTTCAGGCATGTAAGATATTAGATAAATACTACGGGAAAGGTACGTGAAGGAAATCATGAAAACTTTGTGTTTGTAAGAGAAATACAATCCAGTACACACATACAACCACACAGTGTAAATTAATAAACACGTACAGTTTAATAAAGTGTACGTACAATATTATGAATTATGTGCATATTATATTATTATCAATAAAATTAAATAGTATTTAGTACTAATATTATAAATTACTTGTTAATACTAATGTACTTATATAAGTACTAATAATATTAATATAATTGAATATAAGGCTGAGAAACCTACATTTTGATAAGTTGGGTACCTATGCAGTTGATTTGTGATCCTATGATTTGTGGAGAATAAATATTGATATAACTATCTTAAGAATCAAAAAAGTCATTATAACATAACAATATTTGTATAAATAAGCAAGGACGTAGGTAATACTGTGTTTGAGATATAAATAGTGTCATTTATTTGTTTTATCTGAAGTAGATAGGCCTACAATGTAAAAATGCTTTTGAATTTCTTGTTCTGGTTGTCTTATCTTGGCAATTCCTGTGTAATATTAAATACTTACCAGAAATGTGATTTCCAAAGTGTAATTTTTATTGTAAGCCTGTGCCTGTTTATCGTGTTTGAATGGATTCCCTAGCAATAATATTTTTTTCAAAATTATTTGTATAAGTTAATAGTAAATAAAGTAAAATATTTTAAAGAGTTTGAAATTATTTCTTCACGTAGCTAGTAGTATAAGTAGCGGTGGTAATAAATTTAAGAAAATAAAATTGATACCTAAACGTAGTTTTATTTCAATGCTCAGTTTACCTATTCCCGCATACTAAGGTAGGTACTTAATTAAATAAATTTTAGGAATCCGTAGTCAGCAGTGGACTGGTATAGGCTGATGATGATGATGATGAGGGGTAATGCTTATAATCCTCACGCTGGGCATGCGGGTTGTGAATCGCAGTTCGGTTCGGTGGTAGATCTATTCTGCAAGAGGCGCTGCTGCCCGCCCCCCGGTGTATGCTCCTTAGTCGCCTCATACGACACCCACGAGAAGAGTTCGGTTAGTGCAAATTCTAAGCCATACGGCTCTACCAGACATGAAATTACGATCCTAGTCAGGGTAAAAAAAATTGCATGGCAACACCACTTCGAATACTCTGTCTCTTTTCACGGCCACGCATGCCAACCATCTAGGTATAATTCATCTAAGGTTAATACAGGTTAATACATGCGTTAGCATCCCTAGTACATCTGTGGTTAATACTAATAATTGTTCAAAAAGTAAATCGAAATTTGTCAAAATACTATAGATTTATAGAAAATGCTTAACTTTTTATGGTGAACTTTTTTTCTGATAGTTTAATTCCTTGCAGAACGAAGAAATTAAAAACGGCTAAAATATTTGAATTTCGCGCGTATCTGTTTTCCATACCGAGCCTCTGTTTCGTTCCGAAAATATCATGAAATGAAATAAAGCCCAGCAATCAATGTCAAAAATATTTTCGCGCGCTAGCCAATGAGCTCGCTCTTCACGTCTTCACTCATCACTCCACTCCACTCAACTCAAACTCAATGCTCGACCGCTCGAGTCGAACTAGTTTAGTTATTGCTCCTCTGAGACTCGAACCAAAACAAAACAAAACTAACCAAAGTATTTTTGAAAATCTAAAGATTCTAAAGTAAATATAAACGTATCCTCCGCAAACATATTAAAAATCAAAGAGTTCAATTTATAGAATAGAATCGGCTCGGCCTTTAACTGTGAGTTGGCCTGTATTTGTGAATTGTGATGTGAGTAAATGCCGTTTGTTAGGTTGTTCGATTCGGTCGGTGTTGGAAACAACCTTTGAACCAGAAATTCATTATCATTACTTAAGTATAAACCTCACGCTGCACATTACGCCATACATACGGTAGGTACATAACACTACTTGTTTACAACTAACTAAAAAGGTCATATACCTCGTGAAATATCATGTTTATAGCTTCGAAACAATAGTACCCTGCCTGCCATTTGAAACAAGAAGTCTTGAAACAACAGAAGTCAAAATGAAACGTGGAGCTCTTATCGTTTTAGAAGGAGTAGATAGAACTGGAAAGTCTACACAAGCCAAAAAACTAGGTCAGTCCCTTAAGCCCACAACAGACGGAGCTATAATATATATTTTTGCACTCACTAGCTTTGCATGTCTTACTATACCAAAATATATTGTGCTTTAACTGTCTACCTTTGGTGAATTTTTTTGTTATAGCTGCATCTGGTCACTTGCCATATCGTAAATAAGGTATACCTTGCTATGATTTATATTAAATATATTATAGCTCCGTCTGTTGTGGGATTAATAACCTACACCTTTTTTAAAAACTTGGATATCAGAATTTTCTAAGATATTATTTACTGACTCACTTTTATTTACTTTCAGTTGATAGTTTGAAGAACAGGAATATTCAGGCTGAGTATGCAAACTTCCCAGCTAGGGAAACAGAGATAGGGAAAGTTATTAGCAACTACCTGTCATCTAAAGTAAGTAACAATCTGTTTAGCTTCTTCCCATGTTTTTCTTATGCTTTCTAGAATGAATTATCTACCTCTTAAACAGTCCAAAGGCAATAATATCTATATAGTTTGGTAAATTGTCACTTTAACGCTGACAGTCTAGCGTGAGTCATCCAAAAGTCAGCGTTAAAGTGACAAGGTACAGAAGTGTATAGATATTATTGCCTGTGACTGTACCAAACTATTGTAGCAAACAGACTAAGCCTTTATTCTTTATCAACGAAGCTAATTACAATCAAATAATAGAAATCATTGATTGAGTTAATTGCAGATTGTTGCAACCAATCTACAGGTAGCTCAAGTGACCCAAATCAATACCAGCAGTCAAAAGTGTTTTGTTGTGTTGCCAGTTTATATTGATTTCTATTTAAAATTACCACTGTTTTTATTTGCGAATATAATTTTATCCCTGGATTTATAATTTCAGAATAATCTATCTGATGAAGCAATTCATCTCCTGTTCTCAGCGAACCGCTGGGAAAAAGCCCAAAGCATTATCAACACTCTGAATGCTGGCACAACCCTAATTATGGATAGATATTGCTTCTCTGGTGCAGCATTTTCAGCCTCTAAAGGTATCATCCATCAGCATCATAATTCTATACAAGATTATAAGTAAATAGACGTAACCAAGTGTGCCTTGTGCTTCTACGGCGAATAAAGATATGAATACATCATCAGCCTATATTAGTCCACAGCTGGATCAATATAGGCTGATGAAGATGATATATTTATCTAAAGGTATAAAAACTCATATTTTAATGTTAAGTAAATTTCTAAACATACTTTGTTTTTTACAAATAGGTTTGGATTTAAATTGGTGCAAGATTTCGGACTCTGGCCTGCCTAAGCCTGACAAAGTTTTCTACTTCACCATGCCTTTTGATGAACTGTCTCAAAGAAATGGATTTGGTGAAGAAAGGTAAACATAATACATAATTAAGAAACTAACAATACTTATTCTAACTAGGTACTTCTATTAGTAAAAGCCCAGATTTGCTTGATACAGGTAAAACATGTGCATGCTGATATGCATGCATAATATATTTTGTTCTGGTTGTTTCCTACATATAATAAAAATATCTGTTTTTTATTGTATTATGTATATCAGTTATTAAGTACCTATAACACAAGCTTTGCTTAGCTTGGAGCTAGACAATGCTGTGTGAATTATTGTCCAGCATTATCATTAAATTTAACTTATTTTAATTCATTTAATTAACTTTAATCAACACAAACAAAAGCTCATTGTTGAAAAATCAGTTATTTAAATTTAAGATGACAGTAATAAGAAAATAGTTATACTATTTAAGTAGGTACAAAAAGCTATATAATTGAAAAAAAAAAATACTGATGTACACTAAAACATGGTTTAGTTATGTCCTAATTTTTTTCAAAATAAGACATCAGCAAAATATGATTCTGAGTTAATGAATTATCTTAGTTGTACCAGACACCAGATCCATGTGTGTAAGTCAAGTAAGTAAATTTTGTCCGCAGGTATGAAGTTTCCAACTTCCTGGAAACTGTCTCGAAAACATACACCGACTTGAAAGATGACACCTGGGATATTGTCCAAGCTAATAGAACAATAGATGAAATCCAAGAAGAATTAGTAGACAAAACATTACAAGTTATAAATAACAGCACTGATAAGCCTATAAGCAAACTTTGGAAAGATTAAGTAACTATTAGTTTTAAACTATCATCTTTGTTAATGAATAAGTAAAAGTCCTTGAATCAAGTTAAGATTAATTAGTATGATTAAGACAATTAAAATTACAATGAACCAAATTAAACTGCAACAACCTAATGGAGTATATAAATTTGATAATGATTAAGATCTGTTTACTTATAGAAGCTGTGTTGTGTTTGTGTGCAGAGATCCCAAAGATTTTCAGTTGAACACTAGTAAATCAAATCAAAAATTCTTTATTTCCATAAATACAAAAATGTATACTTAGAAAAAGTCAAATTCTTAAAATAAAACACTGACACGGAAATAAAGTGATGTTTTTGATTTCTGTCGCTTCGGTGTGTAGACTAAAGTAAAGAAGCGACGAAGAAACCTTTAGCCTGTTAGTTGTTATTTTTCGAGTTGGAGCAAAACCCGTCCCAAGCTTTTTTATCTTCTAAATAATCTGATATTTTGTAGTAAGCCTTTTTGCACAGAAAAATTTTGAAAATTTGTTTGAATTTATTAATTGATAGATTTTGCAACTCACTAGGAGTTTTGTTGTAGAAGCGTATACATTGCCCTTTGAAAGATACATTTATCTTGTGAAGCCTGGTGGTGGGCACAGCGAGTTTATGTTTATTTCTAGTATTAATATTATGTATATCGCTATTTTTAGGGAAGCTTTTGATATTTTTATGAGTGTACAACAAGTTTTCATAAATATATTGACAGGGGACTGTCATTATGTTTATTTCTTTAAACTTATCACGTAGGGATTCTCTGGGACCCATATTATAGATAGCACGAACAGCCCTCTTCTGCAGCACAAATATGGTGTTAATATCTGCAGCGTTCCCCCACAGCAGTATACCATATGACATAATACTGTGGAAGTAGCTGAAATAAACAAGTCTAGATGTATCCACGTCTGTAAGAAAACGGATTTTTTTGACTGCATACGCTGCAGAACTAAGTCTCCTCGATAACTTATCTATGTGTGGGCCCCATTGAAGTTTATTATCTAAAGTGATTCCTAAGAATACGGTACTTTTAACAATTTCTAACGTTTCTCCCTTTACGTTTACATCAGCCTTAACTTGTTTAACATTAGGTAGAATAAATCTAATACATTTTGTTTTGGTTTCGTTGAGCAAAAGATTATTGACACTAAACCAATGGACTACTTTTGAGATTGCATTATTCACATCGTCAAAATTTGTACTCTGTCGTTTCATTTTAAAAATTAAAGAAGTATCATCAGCAAACAGTACAATCTCGTGATTATTCTTTACAAGATGAGGCAGGTCGTTGATATAAACTAAAAATAAGAAAGGACCGAGGATAGAACCCTGCGGTACACCCATTGTAACTACAGACCCCGCAGACCGTTTCCCATTAATCTCAACTCTCTGTATCCTATCACTCAAGTAAAACGTAAGAAGATCCAAAGAGGAGTCCATTATTCCATAGTGATGTAGTTTCCTGATTAATGTTTCATGGTGTACGCAATCGAATGCTTTTGACAAGTCGCAAAAAACGCCTATAGCATCTTGCGACTTCTCCCAAGCATCAAATATATGCGATACTAACTCTACACCAGCATCAGTAGTTGACCTGCCGCGAGTAAACCCGAATTGTTTACAGTGTAGCAGGTCATTGCCATTGAAATGCCTGAGCATTTGATGTAAAATAAGTTTTTCAAAAACTTTGCTGAATGTAGGCAGTACTGATATTGGTCTAAAGTTAGTGGGGTCAGATCTACTACCCGATTTAAACAGTGGGACCACTTTACTACATTTCATTAGATCAGGAAATACGCCACAATCGATAGATTCGTTGAATATTAAAGCCAGATCTGGTGCAATGGTATCTATCAATGGTTTAATAATTCTAACGGAAATGCCCCAGAGGTCTGCAGTTTTCTTTATATTTAAAAGGTTAAAGGCTTTTTTAATATCTTTTCCATCTACATAGTTGAAATTAAATTTATTTTTGCATTTTTGTACATTTTCAATGAGTAATGACTCAGCGATTATTTGAGAAGAGTTTAGACACTTTGTAGTAGAGATTGGAATGTCAGTAAAAAAGTTTTCAAATGCTTGGGCTACTTCAACATCATTTTTGATTGAGCAATCATTAACCTTTAAATTGTAATCATTAACATAGGTACTGACCTTTCCAGTTTCACTATTTATTATTTTCCAAGTTGATTTTATTACATTTTCACTAGTTTTAATTTTCGAGCTAATATAATTTGACTTTGCTATTCGACAAACTTTCCTAAACATTTTTGAGTAATTTTTAACTTTTTCTTTGAACTCTTGGCTAAAATTATATTGTTTTTCACTATACAGTTCATACAATTTTTGTCTACTCTTATGTATACCCACTGTTGCCCACTCACTAAAGTTAAGTTTTTCTGAGACCATGATCGATTTGGGGGTGAATATTGAATTAAAGGCATTGGTGAATTTGGTAAAAAACCTGCAATAAGACTCATTTGGGTTGTTGTGTGAGTAATTAGGTGAGGGTTTAGATTCCCAATCCAATTTTAACCGTTCAAATCGACTTATGGTCACAGGTACCTATGTAATTTATTTTCCTTTTACAATTATTATTTTTCACTTGAATTTCTAATTTGATTAATTGACCTAAGTGATCTGATTTTAAATTGCTTATTATAGTTTTACTTACAATTTTTTCATTTTGGCAAACAAATACATTATCTATACATTTTGCTGAGGTTTCAGTGATTCTAGTCGGTTCCATAAATAATGGCCTTAAATTATAAGAGTTAAATAAGTTTGTCAATCTAGTACTAAGGGAGTAAGCTTCTAAAAGGTCAATATTGAAATCTCCACATACCATGAGAGTTTTATTTGATTTTGATAATTTAAATAAAATATCTTCCATAACATTTTCAAATATTTCAAAAGAAGCTGATGGTGGGCTGTATACTAGGCTGGGCCGTTTTTACTTTTTTCGACTTTTCTGTGGGGCTTTTTGCTAAAAGGATGCCAAATAGCGTCAAATTAAGGCATGCAAAATATTATTTCATTTTGATTAGGTCTTCTGCCTCCGGATCGTAGTCAAAGATAATTTTTTTTTTGTTTTAGGGTGTTTTTCTGTAACTAAGTTATTAAGTAAAAATCAACACTAAAGTGTATTTTGTAATTAAATTACATTTATATTATAGTCCATATAGTAAATAAACACATTTTACGTACTTCACCTCGCGGGGGTTGAGGGGAGGGACGTTTGAATCGGTGCATCGTACGCGTATTTCTTTAGCGCTGCGGCTTCTCGTGAGAGCCAAAATCTCTGAAGTACCTACCTGCTTTATACTTTGATGGTAGGAAAGATAAAACTTTGACTTTATCCAGAAGAAGCGGAAAATTGTATAGAGAGACCACTCTTGAAGAGCACATTTCTCTTATAAAGGAACCTGAAACACAGTTTTTAGGATACATTACACCATACTCTGGCACTGCTAAATGTGTAGAAAAACCCATCGCCGATTTCTTCCTGGAAAACAATATTTCTATGGACAATTTGCTAGCGGTAGGGTGTGATGGAACTAATGTAAACGTTGGTAAGCAAGGAGGTATTATTCGTCTGCTCGAAAAGCGAGTAAGTAGACCGCTACAGTGGATAATCTGTCTTCTCCACATGAACGAACTGCCTTTCCGGCATTTGTTTGAGCACTTAGATGGGAAAACTTCAGGGCCTCAAACATTTTCAGGGCCAATCGGAAAGAATCTGGAAAACTGTGAGAAGAGACCAGTTATCCAATATCAATCAATTCCCGGGGTGTTGCCAAATGTGTCTGCAGAAGATATAACTGCTGATCAAAAATATTTGTACCGAATTGTTTTGGCTGTAACTACTGGAGACTTCCCTGCTGACTTAGCAGACAAATCCCCTGGGAAAATGTCCCATGCCAGGTGGCTCACCCGGGCTAACAGAGTTATGCGTTTATATGTATGTTTCTATGAAGTCTCCTTCCCAAAACCTGATTGTTCTTGCAACATACATTGTGAAAGCCTACGCTCCGACTTGGTTTGCAATCAAAACTCATCCTTCCTGTAAAGATGGGTCACGACACCTGTACCAACTTATATCTGCCACTAGATATTTGCCAAACGAACTGAAAACAGTAGTAGATTCGGTTATTCAAAGAAATGGCTACTTTGCGCATCCTGAAAATATACTGTTGGCAATGTTGACCGATTCGTAACAGCACATCCGAGAACTAGGGGCACGTCGCATATTAAAAGCAAGAAGTAATCCAAGAAATACACTTCGACTCTTTAAACGTCCTTCTCTGAACTTTAATGCATCGTCTTACATTGAACTTATTCAGTGGCAGGATCAAATCACAGACCCACCACTATTAAAACTGATATCCAATGAGGAAATACAAGAGTTTGTCGCACAGAAGGGAGAAGGCAATTTGCCTCTTCTGCGTCTCCCGTGCCACTCTCAAGCAGTCGAAAGGGCTGTGAAGACTGTCACTGAAGCTTCAGCCAAGCTGGGCTCAACAGCTGCTAGAGAAGGCTATATAAAATCTCAAATAGAGTCTCGAAGAGCTATGCCAAAATTCGAAAGCAAGCAAGATTTTCAGGCTAATTAAAACATGTTTTTTTTTAATTTCTATTATAATTGTGCATGTCTTTTCTTATAATATATAACCAAAGCTTTTAAATATGTGATTTAAACGTGTTTTATTTATAAATACCTATAGATAATATCTTAAGTTACATAGTTGCAATAATTGAGAACTATCATGTTTTTTTTCATAATTTTATAATTTCAAACCCAATCCGGAGGCTGAAGATGAAGTTTTTTCAGGCCCATATTTTACACGTCAACTTAAGTCATCATTATGCACCCTTTTTGCAATAAGCCCGAAAGAAATCGGACGAAAAAAAAATCTCATACATGAACGGCCCACCCTACTGTATACGCTTACTACAATTGTTTGCTCCAACTCCTGACGGTCTTTGAATTTCATGAATTTATTTAGTAAAATTAATGAGCCTCCACGAATAGCATGTGATCTGCAAAAACAGCTACCAACTTGGTGGTTATTGAAATTGAACATGAGCTCATAGCTTTTCAACCAGTGTTCAGTTAAGCAGATGATGTTAATATTAAAAGAGTTCATGTACAATTCCAACTCTAATAATTTACTTTTTAAGCCTTGAATATTTTGATGCAGTGGTTTTGTGGCTTAGTTGGTTATTTGATGCAGTGGTTTTGTGGCTTAGTTGGTTAGAGCACACCCGTACTGAGGGTGGGGCGCGGGTTCGAATCCTGCCGAAATCGAAATTTTTTGGGACATTATTATATTTTCGTGGAAAATTTGCCCAGTGCAAGTAACGCACTATAAAGCAAAAACCGAAGCTGTGTTAGTTACACCATTTATAACTCAAGAACTGCTGGACTGATATTAATTATCTTTGATTTGTAAGACATCTATGCCCCGATTAGCAGAATGATTTAATTAAGGCCCTTAATAGTTTTATCCTATTTAGTTTAGCCAGTATATCGAAAATAGATATTGGTGGCCACCAAGGGCATCTTCAATATTGTCTAAACCTAATAGAATAAAACTATTACAGAGGCAAAAACTTCCTTTGTCCAACGTAGTAATAAAATGAAATAGGTAGTGTAACGTTGGTGGTTCATTAGAATAAACACATGGTAGCAATATAATGTTGTTTTAATTAAACATTTAGTTACGGCAGGGACGAGTAATAGTACAATACAAAGATGGTTCCCAAACATGACATAGGCTAAAGAGAATACAATGGGCAGTCATTGCAAACCAATATCGGTTTACCATAGTGACGCCAGATGTCTCTACTTTACAGGTAGCGGCGCTAATTTGACGCATACCACCACCGCCATAAAGCGCATTTTTGGCAAGGATCATACAACATCGAGTTGGGTTAACCCCTTCCGATGGGTTCCCTTTCCACTTTCATCGTCTGCGCATTTCGATTAGGTTACCTCTTGTTCGGGTAACCCGTATAGATAGATAGAAAATGCTTTATTGCACACATAAATTTACATAACAAACAAAAATAAAAGAAGTAAAAAAGAAATATGTCTTATCGCTCAAGAGCGATCTCTACCAGACAACCGTGGATGGATAGGATTGTTGGATTGAACGGGGATTTGTGTGCATAAATAAGAAGCTAGTATAAAACACATGTGAAAGGGTACCCAATTAAATAGGCAGGATATAAACAAAGTATCTCTTAAATATGTTGTTTTAAAACCCTTTCCATATGGTATAACCCTTAATGGATTATTTCAATGAATAACCAGCTTTTAGGGGTTACCTCTTCAAAGTCCTTTCACTGAGTTATCTATTGAAAGGATTTTAGATAAATTTGATAACCCCTTCGTTTGGAGTTACCCTTTCCATCATTGTAACATGGTTGGTTACAAGGTGTATTTTTAAGTATAGTGTAATTTAATCTCTATTTGATGTGCGGAAGGTTGAAAATAAATGCCAATAAGCCATAATTGAAATAAAACAAATATTATTACAACACGAAACGAAACTATTTACTCAGGATATTTTGCATTAACAGCTTAGCTCCCTCTGTAGTTTGGTGTCTCAGCACGTTATTGTAGGGCTTAAGTGTTTTATGAAGTTTACTCGCTACTGGCGAATCGCTGTTGGCCTCCATCAGCTTCAACAGGAAGAAGCATCCTCTATTAGTCGACAGCCACTTTGTTACCTGAAATTATAGATTCTTGTCAAAACACCTTCAAAAGAATGATACGTAAAATAGGTTAAATGAGCTGTACTGAAAAAAACAAATAAATTATAATAATAAGTTAAATACTACGGAAACCTGACCTTTTTTTCGTATACTGGGGCCTACTTTCATTACGAAATTTCGTTTTGTCTAATCGAACAAAAACGAAAATTTGATTTGCTTTTTCACCTTTAACGACAAGATACTGAAATTTCTTAGATTGATTTACTTATATGTAAAAACATATTCAAATCTCATGCATGAGTACTAAATTTCGTAAGAGCACGTTTTGCGGCCGTACTTGGCAACTGTGGATAATGGGACCTATTAAAAAAACAAATGAGCCAACTTTAAAAAAAATTACCTACTAAGAATAGACAAACTATGCTATTGTTAGTGATTCTGTTGGCACAAAACACTAAACTAGCTTTAAAAAACTTTTATTATTATTATTAGTTTAGTTTAGGTTTTATGGCAACAGAAGTACTACCACTATCTATACTCCGATTTAGAATCCATCATATGAAATTACAGACATTTGAATGAAAACTTAACATAAACTGATAAAAAAACAGAAAACAACAGCATCGGAATTAAATCATGATTTAGGCTAGCAAATTCACATTAAAATAAATAAAATAATGCTAGACAATTCACACAGCATTATCTAGCCCCAAGCTAAGCAGAGCTTGTGTTATGGGTACTAGATAACTGATATACATAATATAATACAATACATAGATAGTTTTTTATTATATATAGAAAACGACCAGAACACCCTGAACAAATGTCTGCAGATCGTACACACATTTGTCCCGAGGCGGGAATCGAACCCGCAACCTTCTGCGTCGCAGGCAGACTCCCCGCCACGCCACATAGATCGACATTACGAGTATCTTATATTATAATTTCTAAACTCGTCCCTGTTATTGATTTCTTCCTTTTCTAATTTATATCGGTATACACAATTTGGCTGGGGGTTGTTGGTATCCCAGGGACGGACATGGCCTTCTTTTGTAGCAAGTATACTATTAATAATGCGTCAATTTTATTTAGTTACACTTACACGGTAAAACGCAACCACGTTCCTTTTATTTTGTTGTTATTTTTTCTAGTTGATGGCCACCAATTTTTGTTTTGCCATCTTTGCTTACATACTATGCAAAATAATATTAATAAAGAATGTTTTATGGCCCAAGACTCAGCAGCCGTGTTCCGGCTCCGTTGTAGCGGCGGCGTTGCGCTCCGCACCGCCGAGGCTGGCCAGTGAATGCAATACAAAAGCTTATGATAGGTATCATCACACAATATGTATATCCAATGATTTTGAAAATTATTTAACTATTTTTAATTCGTAAAAATAAAATAGATAGAGCATGTCGGCGCGCTAGTGTGAGTCGGTTATTAATTGTTTAGACTGATTGACTAAGTGTTCCCTGTGAATCTATGGCATGAATAAATGAAATGAAATGACTGATATATCAAACAATTATCGATTGTACGTATTTTTTGAATTTTAATTTGGGAAAAATGTGGTAATAGTCTAATAGTAGTCACTATTAGACTATTACCACATTTTTTCCAAACTTCTGCTTTGCACAGTAGTCAATGGAAAAGTGACGTAAGCAAGTGTCACACACGGAATGTTGTGTCAAACCTTGTTCTTTTTTTATTGGGACATTGTACTTACGGTACTGTAATCCAAGAAATCGGCCACTGCATCTCCCAACTTCCCGTCTTTTCGGTCCTTGTCCTGCAGCGCTAGTTTTTTCAGGCACATATGTATACCAGCCTCTTCAATAGCCAGGAACTTCTGTCCTTTGTTATTTATGATGTGCCAGTCTGGATTGCAAATCTCGCGGGCAAGCGCCATGATCATCTCCTTTGAAGATTCTGTCGACAAATTAACCTGGGTCTGAATTCTGCTAACCAGTCGCTTTACTATAACATAAGTTGTATCGTCGCACAATCGTCCATAGATGAAAGAAACTCTAGTTAGTGCGTGCGGTGCTATTTCCCTGAGAGGTTGTTATAATAGCTTCAGAGCGCGCCTAACGCAAAACATTGTGAAAAGGATAGGATTTCGCGTTCATAGGCGTTAGACAGAGCAGTCAAAAAAAAAAAACAAAAATAATGTGGTGTTGTCATTCATGAATTAAGTTTTTTTATTTTATTGAACCCATTTATTTGTAAATTATATTCGACATCTCGATTTCTCCCTTCTTACTCGATTTCTACAGGTTTTTTTCTTACCTTACGTATTTTTTTAATCTGGACATTTTACGTTCGTTACCATACACATTTTGCTTGATACTTTTGCATTAGGCGCACTCTGCAATTGACACTTTTGACACGCGTCCCTCCATCTACAGATGACACATACGTTTGATGAAAGAAACTACAGTTTCTTTCATCAAACGTATTACGCCAAAATGTGTCATTCTATTATTTAAAGTATAAGTAAGTTTTAGTCTGTCCCTGGGATTTTCATATTTTCTTGAGTTTTCTATAAAATAGTCCCAGTGCCAGTGACTTAATATAAAGCAAAAATCTAAATGTAAGGTAATCTCTGGAGTACGATTTATAAATTAATTTTATCCGTCTCACCACATAAGGCCCGATCAGCCGACTAAATTATACATACACCGGCCGATTACTACGACGACGGTATCTATCTCAAAAATGTCAATACCGGTAATAATAAAAATCTACATAATCTCTGAATGACAAAGGTTATTGTTTAATACAAGTACCGCGTGCGAGAAGCCTCGCGCAACCACTAGTATTTAGATAATGAACCTACTCTTACCTATAGAAAGTACAGTTACAGCCAACAGCAAACTCGACTTGCCACTGAGCCATGACGCAGGACTCTCTACAATGTCCTTCTTCAACAGAGGCAGTATAGCTTCCCTGAGCTCGGACACTCGAATGCTCGAGTCTTTCTTGGATGTGCCACTTTTGGCTCCCGCCTCTAGGAACCTGATGAATGAGGGGTGGAAGGCAGCTGGGTCTTTTGGCTTTACTAGCCAGTGTAGTGTCTGTTGGAAGAAATATTTTTACAAAAGACTTGTTTAAATAATAAGATAAAATAGGTGGCGGCGCTAGTTTGGCTCGGGGTATCGTCTTACTTAAATTGAAATCAACTTACAATATTCCCCCAATGGTCCTTGGCGATATCCTGGATATTGGCTGCAATAGTCGAGACTATAGTCTTTTTAACCAGCACCGTGTCGTCAACCGAGTCGAATATTGCGATGAGCAGTCGGTAGCCGGTCTTGTGTTTGCTTAGGGGAATCACGTGCTCCTTAACCACTTTTAGTATTGCCTGTAAAAATGTTTATAAAATAATAATTGTAAAGAGATTCTACAATAATATTAACCATGCATGAGTAACTATGGTCCGAGGTCCGTGTGCGTTACCCCAGCAGAAAAGTATCTTCTAGAATGAAGTGAGTTACATAAATAATTAGTGCGTCATACGCTGTGAATGTGCGTCATGAAAAAAAAATTGTGTATGTCCCCGTTTTTGAATAAAACGCAATATATGTTTTCTGCTGGGGTAACGTTCTTCCGGCAGGAAGATTCTAAACGAATGGACCTAGACAAATTTAACTTATATGGGCAGATAGCTTATATTTGTGTATGAATGTGCGACTAAAAATAAAATTTGTGGGTCTTAAGGTTTTTGAGATATTCAGTTTCCTGCTGGGGTAACGTTTTGCAAAATCGTTTCTCGGAAACTATTGAATGTGCATATACATACACTAGTAGCCCTGTAATATTGCTTCTTTTTAAAACCTAAAAAAAATCTAGCTTTTTAATGTACACACCCGAGGGCCAGAAACCATAGAGGATAAGGATTGGAAAGAAACAGAAAAGAACAAAAGATAGGAGGCCTATTACCCAGCATCTGTGTTCACTGCTGGCCATAAGCCTCTCCCAAATTGAAGGTGTTTGTATACCATAATAGCCACTCTTAGCAGGTAGGTTGGCGACAGCTGTTTGGTAGGTAATCTGTTCAACAGGGGACAATACTACCTGCCCCCCGGCAGATTCTGTTAGGCGCGTCTTACGACAATTACGGGAGAACTTATGAAGGTATGCATTATGCGTGGACACCAGTCAGAATAAATAATGATTGACAATTTCACAAAATACTATCTAACCCCAAAGTAAGTTGTACATGCAGCCCGCGTTGACGCCCAGCAGGGAGTTGCTGAGCGGCGCTATAAGGGTACAGATCAGAGAGAAAGAGAGTGTTCTCCATACCTTCTTATCCTTGTTTGTGGCTTGCCAGACACACATGCACGCTGCATTGACGCCGGGCAGTGAGTTGCTGAGTGGTACTATGAGGGGACAGAGAGTTGTAATCATCTCAGCTTGCTGCTCTGGGGAGCACTCACATAAGTAGTTGTATAAGACCGAGTGGAGTAATCTGAAAATAAATTAGGTATTTATTTATTACGCTCTATCACTATGGGAAGAAATAAATAAATGATGGGTAATTTTTTTTTCTTGCTTACTGCTCAATAAATAATAGGTAAAATTAGCCTTACTCTCCATCATGCAGATTTTTATCCAGTATTTTCTGTATGTTTGCCTTGCAGGCGCCCAAGACAGCGGGCTTCATCTCGGGGCTAGTGCTGTAGCAGTCCCTTAGAGACTTCACTTTGTTGTCTTTTGTCTGCAATTTGAGCCACATAATATATAAATAGCTCTAGCTCAAAAAATAGTAAACTAGTAGGAGTAATAATCTAAATTAAAAATAAAGAGGAAAGATTTGTTTGAATTAAAAAGGACCAATTATTATTTGAAAAATACTTTCACCATTAGAATCCTACATGATGAATATAGGCTGTAGATGAATATGGTGGACCACTAGTACCATATAAAAAGCAACATTTCATATTTTTGTTTACAAATATTTTTTTTATCTTTTTTTCTTACCATCTGCCTATTAGGCATTTCTGTTAAGAACTAACTTACATTTCTGTACATCTCTCCATAGAACTCCTGCTGCATATTTAATTTCTCTTTTTTGTTTGCATATTCCCCATATGCATAATCAAGTACTGGAGCACTAATATTATGAGTGGCCAGAGAAACTATGTGACCCAAGAATTTCTTTATAACTTGATGACGGATTGCATCTGAGCCATATTTTAGGATGCGCTTCACTGCATGGTGGCCATACTTTGATTGTGCCATGGCAACCATCATGTCAAGAAGTTCCTCAGTAATTTCTTTCTTGATTTCCTCTTTGCTGTGTTTGAGGAGGACTTGGATAACACGGCTGAGGTCGTGTGAAAGGGCTATTGACTTGTACTGGCCTTTTAGTATACTGTGGAGTTCTCCGCATGACTTTTCCCTCAACGGTGCATTCACTGTTTTCCTGAAAGGTAAACAAAATATACCTATTAATAACATCATAGATACATTATACTATTATCAGTTCATGTTGCATAATGTTTGTAAATGAAACAACAATACAATCTCAAAAAAACTACCTTTGTATTTGTGCTCCCAGCATCTTTGCTTTTAAAGAAATCTCAAAAACTTCAGCAGTGGTCTTAGCTTTTCTTCTGACTATTCTCAGTTCCTTTTTTTCTTTTTTCATTTCCGACCATACTGGCTTCTCCCCTATTGTCGCATTAGCACCAGGTTTTCCTTTACCAGGCTTTACAAATTTACCTTTGAAACCTTCCTTTTTCTCACCAAATTTCTTGTTTTTGTCGATGTACTTAGGGTTTTTAAGGTTTTTATCGCTAGATGTCTTAGGCTTGTCGCTAACTTTTGTAGTATCCGTCTTTTTTATTGGAAGCTTTGCGTTCTTTTTTTCAATGGTATCCACTTTTTTCTGATCACCAGCTCCTAGATTATCAATTTTTGAGTGGCTGATCTTCTTCTTTTTCGGTGTTCTATGAATCTCTTCGCTTTTTCGTTTAACATTCTGCATCTTCAAATTAAGGTTATGTGCACAATGTTTGATAAATTGATACCTCTAGCTAATTTATTATTTAAATGCAAAAGAAACCTGATGACAATTGGCCAAATTACCAGCAGCGAAACGCTAAATTTTGAATTAATAGACGAAATTTACACGTGTAGTATAAGCCCGACCATACTACGAATTTAAATTTCTCATTTGTTATTTTTTAATGACTTACATTACAGTGACATTCTTGACGCAAGAGGTAACCTGAAGTACTTTAGTACTATACTTATAAATCTGTGACCTGAAGGCATCCCGCACACGTCCGATTTGTTGTGTTTTTGAAGATTAAATTGTCTATGGATAGACCTTTGTGTCTGATATCTGTGGGATAGACGTATTCGATCGAATATTTCATTTTGTGAAAACATGTACCGAAGGGTTTTCTTTTTTCATTGGGCTATGGCTTTTATATCCTTACGACCCTTGACAAGGCTATCCTGAATAAAACCACTCTCTGCTATCTAAAATACACAGGGAAAAAATTCACGCCTCGTGTCGACTGTCGTTGTTTGTATTGTACTCAAATCGCTTTCGGATAGCCGAATACACCCATGCATCAGACAAAAAATCGGACTTGTGCGGCCAGCCTTACGTGGTTTTTGTCGGTGCTAGCGTTATAATATAATTCTCTTTGGTCGGTGCGTGCAAGAACCACAGATCATAATAGTTTGTTGAATGAATTTTCAGCAGTATGCGTAAGCTTAGCATCCCTAGTCTAGTACATCTGTGGAATTGCTGCGAAATGCTAATAGGTATTATGTACTTACAAACAAAAAAATAACAATTTTGGTATTATAAGCACGAAACAATCATGGTTGATAATATCAACAGGTATCTCGAAAACCAACAGGCACTAGCTAAACACCGAGAAAATAATATTAAGAAAGATAACATCTCTGTGAGAAGTAAGTCTGCAGCTGAAAACATATCAAAAAAACAAGCTAAAGGTCTAACCAAAACTTCTCAAAAGGAAGCTACAAAAGCTACCAAACCATGTGATAGAGACAATCCAGGTACTGCTTATAATGTTGTCTCGGATGAAGACTATTTGCCATCAGATGACGAAGAAGATAGCGCAGTCTTTCCAGTGTTATCAGCGACATCACGGACGAGACAGAACGTAAAACGAATTCTTGACGATGGTGACATCGGTTTCTACAACGACAGAATTAAATTCTGGCGGGAAGGCCTAGCTAATGCTGCATCAGCTAAATTTGATGGAGACAACCTTACTGCCGATATCCAATACCTATTAGACGGTAATAAAAACCCTGAAGAAAAGCATGAGCTTCAAAATGGTCTCTGTATACCAAACTTCATTTGGAAACAACTCTACAAATTTCAGCGGACTGGTGTCAAATGGCTTTGGGAACTTCATCAGGTAGAAGCAGGTGGTTTGCTTGGGGATGAAATGGGCCTCGGTAAAACCATTCAGATCATTGGCTTCCTTGCTGGTCTCGCCAGTTCAGACATGGGAAAATGGTGTGGCCTTGGGCCTAGTATCATTGTAGCTCCAGCAACTGTGATATACCAATGGGTTTCACATTTTCATTACTGGTGTCCACATCTCAGAGTTGCCGTTCTCCACCACACAGGCTCTCACACTGGGAGCCACAACAATCTCATCAGAGACATGCATACGTCACATGGAATAGTCCTCATAACATATGCTGGTGTTGTTAGATACAGTAAAGATTTAATGTCACGAAATTGGCACTATATTATTTTAGATGAGGGCCATAAAATTAGGAATCCAGATACTCAAGTGAGTAAACTCATCAAACTGTTCAAAACTCCCCATAAGTTGATTGTAACCGGTTCTCCAATGCAGAACAGTTTGCAGGAGCTTTGGTCTTTGTTTGACTTTATGAGACCGGGCCTCTTAGGAACACACGCTGCATTTATGGAGCATTTTTCTCAACCAATAACCCAAGGTGGCTATGCAAATGCAACGGAATTCCAAGAAGCTACAGCCCTGGAGATTGCCAAGGCTTTAAAAAATCTGATAACTCCTTACATGTTGAGACGGACAAAAGCAGAGGTCCAAGAAAATATCAAGCTACCTGAAAAGAATGAGCAGGTTTTGTTTTGTGCACTGACACAGGAGCAAAGAGATCTGTACATGGGGTATCTGATGAGTGGCACAGTCAGAAGCATATTGGACAAGGACACCAAGTATGGAGATCCTCTTAGAGCTCGGATGCTAGTTGCACTTACAACACTAAGGAAAATCTGTAACCATCCGGACCTGTACCTTTATGAAGCACATGAAGACATGGAAACCATTGATGAAGAGAGGTTTGGCCACTGGAAAAGATCAGGAAAAATGACAGTTGTTAACTCTCTTCTTAAAATTTGGCAAAAACAAGGCCATAGAACTCTAATGTTCTCACAGTCCAGGGCCATGCTGTGTATACTGGAGCAGTACTTTCTGAACCAGGGATTTAAGTACTTGAAAATGGATGGCAGTGTTGGGGTTGGACAAAGGCAAAGCCTGATCAAAACTTTCAATGAAGACTCCGAATATTTAGTGTTTTTAGCTACTACAAGGGTAGGGGGCCTGGGAGTTAATTTGACTGGAGCTGATAGAGTTATCATCTTTGACCCTGATTGGAATCCAGCCACGGATGATCAGGCCAAAGAAAGAGCATGGAGAATTGGCCAGCAGAGAAATGTTTCTGTTTATAGACTGATCTCTGCAGGAACCATTGAAGAGAAAATTTATCAGAGGCAGATTTTTAAGCAATTCCTTAGTAATAAAATCCTAGTTGATCCCAACCAGAAAAATGTTCTAACAACCAGTACTCTCCAAGGTCTTTTCACGCTTGAGGAGACCAACTGTGATGGAGACACGGAAACAGCTTCACTTTTCAAACATACAAAAGTAAACCTAGATAAAGTTAAAGGGAAAGAAGAGCTGCACAAAAGCCTTGAAGTTTCTGCAAAGAAAAAGAAAATAGAGGCAATGAAAAGAATGGCCAAAGCAATAAGTAAAAAAATCGCAAGTAGTGTGAAAACAGAACCTGCAGCAGATCCAAGAGAAGAGTATAAAAAGAAAAGAGAACTGTTATTAAACCCCCCTAAAGAAGAAGTACCTGAAATAAATTTAATAGATGACAAGGTTACAGAAGTTCCCTTTGAAAAAGTACTTTCTGAAATTGATATAATCAGCATGCATGTGAAGAAAGACTACGAAGATAATTTACTCAAAGAAGTTTTGAAAAAACAAGAAGAAGAAGAGGAAGGTGAAATTTTAGATGATGATACTATTTCAACAGAAACATGTAATGATGAAGAAAAGCAGGCAATAAGAGAAGACCCAAAGAAAGTAACTAATTACCTTGAAAATCTTGACCAAATAAAAAATAAGAATTCACACAAACGAAAACATTCAAAATCTGAGTCAATATCAGAAACTGAAGTTGAAAATTTAGTAGCTGTTAAAAAAGTTAAAAAGAATAAGCACAAACGCGAAAAGATTAGTGAGAAAAATCAAGGTAATGATGATTATGTGTTGAGCAAGCTTTTTGCCAAAGCATCTGTAAAATCTGCACTGCACCATGATGAAGTGGTTGGGCTGGCAGAGAAAGAAAAGAGGCATAGATTAAAAGAGGAAGCTACAAAGAAAGCCAAGGATGCAGTTAGAGCTATTAAATTTTCATCAAAATAGGTACCTATGATTATGTAAAATTATTTGAGTGATAAATGTAGGTACATTATGAATGTAAAAGTATTATAATGATGTATGTAAAATTTGATGATTAGGTTACATTGAGGTAAGATAAGTATAATATTGTATTTTGTACTTTTATGTTATTCTGAATCACTATTTTTGTTAAAAATTAAATTTTACTTAGAGTTTATATTTTGTTTTCTTCTAGGGAGGGATGATGATTATGGTCAGAGCTATCGCAGTTGTCATAGTTAACCTATATTAGTTATGTGAATTAAATTGATAAATAGATAAAACCTTTAGAATTAATGGTTCTTTGGAAGCTTGAAACCACAGCTTGAAACTCTGTTAGTGACACAAAATGGGATCCGAAGCTTATATCCTGTTATACTTCTGTTATAATAGGATATAAGCTTGGGTTAGGTGCTTTGTGATTTTATATTACTTATACCTAGGGCAAGGAATCTAACTTACTTGCCAAGGCCAACTTTCGCCTATTTGATATTACAAACGTTTTATTATAAGTACTTGTTTTCTTTTCTTCCCCAAGAATTAACTTAGGTAGGTAGGTACCTAAGTATTTTATACAGACAAATAACTAAACGGTATGCTAACATAAATAAAACATCTTCGTTGGTGAAATAATATTTTCACATTTATGTTTGAAAATTTGGATTGTTTAGGTAGGTAGTGTAGGTAAGTACCTACCTACTAAAAATCCGCCATTCGTCGAGTTTCATCACTCAACTTTGTATCGCAATAGTTATGAAATAAGTTTGCCTACGTGGCTTCTTGTTACTTATTTTGATATGTAGATAATACTAAACAAGTCATAAGCACTCTAAAATCACAATTTACAATAAAGAAAATTCTGCCGAGTGATTTTGGTGAAATATCCCATTCCCATTGAATGGGCCATCCCCCGGGGGGAGAGACAACTTACTAGTCAGTCAGATAACTGTGAAGTTGGCCACCTGTCTTTTTAAAATTTCGATATTGCTAATCGTTTGAGAGAAAACTAAAATAATTATTTGAGAGTAGGTAGGTACCTACCTAATTAATTTTTATGTAAAAATCATAGATTTAAATCTATGGTAAAAATGAAGTTTTCGTTCGTGTGAACTTGGCCGCCGTTCCGGCAAAAATGTAGTTGGTGAGCGGAGTATATTATTGTACCATGGACGTATAATTTTTGTTTCAATTGTTTGAGAGAGATTGAGAGTTAAACAATATCATTTGATAGTTATTATTTTAATTATATATATTTTTTTAAAGTAAATAATCATTTCTGAAACCACGATTTAGATTTTCCCTCCAATTTACCTCCAAGGTACCTAGTTATTTAGTGTCTGTCTTTCTAAAAATGAAAATCGAAAACGCCTCTGGCCTTTCCTTGTACCACGAAGTTATTGTATACTCATTGTTTGCACCGAAGCCGAAGCATAAACTAGTAGTAGTAAGAATATTGCGTATAGACGGGGCACTCCAGGGCACTCCCATCCCATTTTGTACTTTAAATGTTGTGTTGTCCTTTTGCTTATGCTATGTTGTCCTTTTCTTTTAGCAAAATATTTCGATATTACTCCGGCAAACCGATCAAATTCTGGTAATGAAGTATAAGACACAGACACTGGCAGAGTCGCGCCAAAAGCAAGCGTTGCCATAAATAAGAAGTTAAGTTGAAGACCCGGATATGACGTATGCTAGTCATGTACTATTCCTGTCTGTACCGAAGGAGAGAAGACTAGGGTATCTCCGTGAAGCTAAAGGGTATCTCGTTTTTCATTGAAACCTCATTAAAATAAATAATGCTGGACAATTCACACAGCATTACCTAGCCCCAAGCTAAGCAGAGCTTGTGTTATGGGTAGGTACTAGATAACTGATATACGGTATGTATATCAGTTATCTAGTACCCATAACACTAATACAATACATAGATGGATATTTTTTTATTATACATAGAAAACGACCAGAACACCCTGAACAAATGTCTGCAGATCGTACACTCATCGAATTTTTATGTCAACATACATGACAAATTCTTGGAATTTGAAATAAATAGTGATCTGAAATGTTATAATATGCTAACGTTATTTGAATCAAACTACTTTAACAGTTTTACTCTGTGTTCCTATGTCAATGTCATGAATCCTAGGTGTAATAGTTTTTTGCATAGCCTTAGCCTAGTATGTTTTCTGTGGCTGATTTTGATAAGTATAGTACTAATTTTGAATTTTGTACTATACTAATCTGCCTACCAAAGAAGAGTACATTTACATTCGTTAGCATCCCTAGTACATCTGTGCCAAAGAGAATAAAACCACTGCTGCCTACTTCCAGTTTGAGAATATTTTTACAGTTTTCCGCTAAAAAAGGATATAAATTAAATAGAAATATATCTAAAAACTGCTGAAAACATTGAAAAACTTGTGCATGATAATGTTCTCGTGAAAAAAAAGGCTATACCAATTTTGAAATTGGTTACGAAAACGAATGCAGCTATCGTTTTAGTGATAACTCTTGCTAAATTGAATAAACCTAGTGTGCTACTATCCATTTCGTTAGCGGCAGCAATATGTCTGCTGGACGAAGGAAGCCTCCACCACCAGGCTTCAATTTCAAACCGCCAGAAGAACAAGTTGTGTAAGTGCCTGAATCTCTTACCAACAGACCTCTTGAAATGCTTGTCTACATCGCCATCGTCAATATTCAGAGTTAACTATCGTCCTAAACGCTTTTGATATTGTTATCTTTTTCAAAATGTACCACCTTTCCATACTACGGCATAGGCCCCACATCCATACAAATATAAATAAGTACAAAAGTATGCCTGTGTGTTTGTCTGATAGCTATTTATTACTTATTTATTTACATTTTCATGCTTATACGGCTGAACATATCTCAATGGAATTTGGCAGAGCGGTATCCCAGATGGGACACAGACTACTTTTTTATCCGGTTAAAGCACAAGTGATGGTGCAGGCAATGCTATGTTCAATAAAATTTAATTATGTTCATAGGACCCCACCAGCTAACTTGGACAAGCAGACAACTATAACTGTGGACGATAAGACATTCACTGTCCATGCTGATGACTTGGTGAAGATATGTGACCTGGGCCGTGGGGCTTACGGCATTGTTGAGAAGATGCGCCATATACCTAGCGACACTGTCATGGCTGTCAAGGTTAGTCTCTCTAAAAATCTGTGAAGCAGTACTTATTTTGTTAGAATCAATAAACCTGGTACTGCTTGAAAATTGCCAATTATAATAACGATCAGTAGATTATTATTGAGATATTATTATTTATTCAACAGAGAATCACAGCGACTTTCAACAGCAGCCACTCTCTGGAACTGAAACGACTGCTGATGGACTTGGATGTTTCTATGAGAGCCAGCGCTTGCCCATATACCGTACACTTCTATGGGGCAATGTTCAGGGAAGGAGATGTTTGGATCTGCATGGAAGTTATGGACATGAGCCTTGACAAATTTTACACCAAAGTGTATAAAAATAACCGTACCATCACTGAAAACATATTGGGGAAGATAGCCTTCTCAGTTGTCAGCGCACTGCACTACCTCCATTCAAAGCTAAAAGTCATTCACAGAGATGTCAAGCCATCCAACATACTTATTAACAGGAAAGGAGAAGTTAAGATGTGTGATTTTGGCATCTCTGGCTACCTGGTAGACTCGGTAGCGAAAACAATTGATGCAGGATGCAAGCCATATATGGCACCGGAGAGGATTGACCCCACAGGAAACCCAGGACAGTATGATATCCGTAGTGATGTCTGGTCTCTTGGCATTTCAATGATTGAACTGGCAACAGGAACATTTCCTTACAACATTTGGTGCACTCCCTTTGAGCAATTGAAGCAAGTTGTCAAAGATGACCCTCCAAGACTGCCTTCTGGTAAATTCTCCTCAGACTTTGAAGATGTTATTGTAAAGTGCCTACAGAAAGACTACAAGCAAAGGCCTAACTATGATGCGTTACTGGCCCATAATTTCTGCAAAGAGCACAGTGAAAAGGATACAGATGTGGCCTCATTTGTCCAAGAAATATTAGACTTACCAGATGACTCCTAGTGATTGGAATTACTTTATTTTCGTACCTATAAGTACAATGTTTAGTTTACTAACCAATCATGTAGTTTGTATTAAAAATATAGTTATAACCTAACTAATGAATGTATGTCATACATAACTCAAAATGTAACTAAGAGTGGCCATAGACTTGTCTCGGATCTACAGTTAAGTGCAGGAAAAGTTAAACGTTCGTGAAGTAAGAGTGTAGAAATAAATATTGACAAAAAGTCCATTTACTTTAGTTGAATAGATACTAATAAATATCTGTTGCATCACAAGTTAATTTAGCAGAAATAAACATACGTAATTTGTTTTCACTTTTGTTATTTCATTCATGCATACAGCCTCCTAGTCGCCTTTTAAGCACCTAGGACCTAGACATTCTTGGTTTGGACATTCTTTGACATTCTAATGAAAACGGAGTAAATTTGTTGAAAAACATCTTTATTCAAAAACATGAAATCGTCCTATGCAATAAATAAGTAAAAAATACGTAGACTAAGTACATAGTCATTTTCTCTTACAATAGGATACAATACAATAGTTTACAAGGTGAACCCAAGGTTGGTTGTAGAGATAAATGGGTTGTTACGTTTATTTACGTTGTATTAACACTGTTTGAATTGAAAGGGAAGTTGAAAATGTATTTACATAAAAAAAAAACTGAAATAAAATCAATGTTTAGTCTTTACGTAAACTAGCCGACAGGACAGACTTTATGTGGAACGCGTCCATAAAAAATAGTAATTTTTGTAATGCTAATGAAAAATGTTGTCAGCAGAAAATTTAAAAAAATGATTGAATGAAATTAAATACTTTTCATATTTTCACTCCATGTTCCAGCTGCTAGACGCAGCGCGCCCTTGCGTATTGCATGGCTGAAACTGGGCGGGCAGTGAGTAGGTTAGTGAATGAATGTTTGAAAATCTATATTTCAAACTTAAGTTTAAATTAATAAACCTTTGAAGTAAAAACGATTACCTATTTTATCTAGATTAAATCTAGTCTAGACTTACTAGACTACAAAGCCTATTGCTGTATTTCGTGTAGATTTTTTAGTCTGCATGAAATATAACAGTAGGAAATTATTGGATTCTCACGTTAGGTTCACAATATCAACTTTATGCTAGGTATAAATAAAAGCGTAATTGACTAGAACACTCTGCCGCAGTTAGTTAAAACGGAGAGTTCATTCCCAGTTTGGTGCCGAAGTCTAGACGGGCACGACGTTGATTGCGGATATCTGCTCTGTAAAGAATAAATAAATTTAAAACGTAAGACTTCAATTGACTAAATGTGTATATGTACTTATGTTTAGTCTGGCTACTCTCCGTACAGACAGGCCGCCGTGTTCTGAGTTTCCAATAGAAGACATCATAATACAAAATCAAAATTCAAGACGTTCCTAGGGTCTAGCCTGGAGTTAAATCAGGCGAGGTTATCACGGGGATTGTTGTTTAGGGTAGAATAGAGAAAAAATACGTTACTTTCTCATAGAATGAATTATATAGGAAAACTTGTTGTACTACACTCATAAAAATATCAAAAGCTTCCCTAAAAATAGCGATATACATAATATTAATACTAGAAATAAACAAACTCGCTGTGCCCACAACCAGGCTTCACAAGATAAATGTATCTTTCAAAGGGCAATGCACAGATTTATAAGTATAGTACTAAAGGGCAATGTATACGCTTCTACAACAAAACTCCTAGCGAGTTGAAAAATCTGTCAATTAATAAATTCAATCAAATTGTCAAAACTTTTCTGTGCAAAAAGGCTTACTGCAAAATATCAGATTTTTTAGAAGATAAAAATGCTTGGGACGGGTTTTCCTCCAACTCGAAAAATAACAACTAACAGGCTAAAGGTTTCTTCGTCGCTTCTTTACTTTAGTCTACATACCGAAGCGACAGAAATATAAAATATCACTTTATTTCCGTGTCAGTGTTTTATTTTAAGAATTTGACTTTTTCTAAGTACATTTTTGTATTTATGGAAATAAAGAATTTTTGACTTCAAATGCGTAAGTTATATGAAACGCACTTCTTACACTACAAAAAATTACGCAATGTATGGCGATGCGATGTCATTATTCTACCCTAGACAACAAGCCCCGTGCTAGGGGGCCAGGACTACGACAGTAGTAGTCCAAGAGAAGTAAGGTCTAGCTAGCGGAAATAATAATAATAATAATAATAATAATAATAATGCTGGACAATTCACACAGCATTATCTAGCCCCAAGGTAAGCAGAGCTTGTGTTATGGGTACTAGATAACTGATATACGTAATATTATACATTACATAGATAGATATTTTTTTTTTATTATACATAGAAAACACCCAGACCAACGGAACAAATTTCTGCAGATCGTACACAAATTTGTTCCGCGGCGGGGATCGAACCCGCAACCTCTTGCGTCGCAGGCAGACTCTCGCCCGCTGCGCCACTGAGGTCGTCATTTTTTTTAATTTTTTTTTATAAGATCACAATGTCCTGTGCACTCAACGCAAACACAGCTGCCACTTGTGTATTACATTATGTATTATACTCACTTGATCTCCTGCCATTTGATGAACTCTAGTAACGCGAAGCAAGCGACCAGAGACAGCGCATACCCGCTCGCTAGGTCGGCCGGCACTTGGTATTGTAGCGAACACAGCTGCCACTTGTCGCAGTATCCGTATCTGCTCCTTAGCATTACGCCGCTGAATATGCTTTGGATAATTATTCTGGAACGATATTTAAGATTTTATTAGTTGTTTGCCACAAAACACGTTTTAATAAGTTCATCACATAGGTATATTATATGAAGGTGACTTTTTAAGACAAAGTGATGGAGAAAATTAGTTTTACTTATGAATACTGTAGGTAGTTACTATAGTTATATTAATATCGAAATGATGTGTTTGTGTATGTTAATGTTCACATTAAATACTGAAACAATCATACAAAAGTTAGACATAATGGATAACAGTTTGTAGAAAACACTGGTTATTTTAGATCTGGTCTATAATGCGTAAGAAGCCGAAGACATATCAGCCATTGATTAGTCAGGAGGCAATTAAGCAATTTGAAATTTGACGTATTCTCTTCTACATACCTACCTAAAAGCTATATGTTTCTTGTGTTCTATAAAACACGAAACTATCCGTTTTAATAGCGGAAGTGGGGGACACGTCACGTCACAGAACATACATATATCAGTTTTGGGTATATAGAAGAGATGGCGTGAAACGAATGAAAAACGAAAATCGTGAAGGAGACGACTTCTTAAACATTTCTTGACTTTATTATTACGGTCCGCCCCAGCTTCACGGGTATTTTCTATACGCTGACGTACGATAATGTAGCTTTCTAACGGCAAAAGAATTTTTAAAATCGGTCCAGTAGTTTTTAAGTTTATTCGTTACATACAAAAAATACGATGCTTCGGATACCGTGGACTGCTTGCCGCACCAATATATCCATTCTAAAGGAGCTCAACATCAACATCAGGCTCTCCACCATGTCTTCGCAGAATAGTTGAGTTCTTCAGACACATTGCCAGGAAAGACGGCAGCAACCTGGAAAGGCTCGAGGTCACCGGCAAAGTGGACGGAAAACGACCGCGAGGACGGAGCCCTATGCGTTGGTGTGATCAAATTCGATCAACGCTTGAAACCAGCATGAGCGACGCTATCCGCACTGCGGAAAACCGACCCCGATGGAGACACATCGAGCATTCCAAGGTCCTACATAAAGGTCCCGACCCTTGGCATTGAGGATATCGACGCAAGAAGGAGGGGGACAAAAAATACAAATCTTTCCTCTTTATAATATTTTGGGAGACCATCTACTCGATGGATCACGCATTCACGACATTGTAGCAGTCGCAGGGAGTCCATGGATGGCGGCGCGGCTCGGAATCGCTCTTTGTGGCGTCGTATGGGTGAGTGAGGCCTATGTCCAGCAGTGAACGTTTGTGGGCTAATGTGATAAAATTAACTTACAGGAACACTACCGTTGCGCACCAAACTTTGTTCGACCAGAAGCCCCTCTGCCATATCGAGGATTGTCGGTGGACGAATGTCAGTGAAATTATTACTGAAACATAAAAACATTTAAGTAGGTAGGTAGGTATCTATATACAGGGTGCCACGCGACATGTGTACTGCTGAAAAGGGTTGATACTGGACCCCAAGGGGACATGTGAGATTTTGAATTTAGAATATTGACTTGTATTGAAAAAGAAAGTTGTTTTTCTTTCTATTCGTGTTCTGTTACACGATCTCTTACATTACTTTTACATTAAATATAAAATATTACACAAATGTTTTAAGGTGTTTTTTCAGCAACACTTGTGTTTGTTTTGCATTGAAATTATTACAAAAAAATATAATTAGTAAATACTTTGAAATTTCAAAGCTATAATATGAATGTAATTGTGTGTATACTTAAAATAACATGAATATGATTAAAAAAGCCACTCATTTTTGTAAAAACTAAATAAAATTTAAAAGCACAGAATAACCCCCTTTTACACATGTTTTGTGGCATCCTATATTCCAATACAAACTTAATGTCACAATGATAGATAGTGTAGCGTTATAAATAAAGTTGCTTCGGCGTCGACAGTGGAACAAACTTCTGAAGGAAGCGAAAATTAGGAAATTCATCAATAAACAAATTTGGATTTTTTAGGGAAAGATGTCCACAGTTGGTCCCTTCAGGCCAAGTCTGTATTACAAACAAAACTACGGGCCTAATTTTAATCACCAATATCAAGAAATCTACAATCTGCTTGGCCTTTTTTATTTATACTAATTGTATAGAAAAGTTTTTGTGGTGCAAGTTATTATGGATTAATACTCACTTAAATGCGAAGTAATAAGTGCCAAAATGATATGCTGTGCCAAATACAGTCCGTCATAAAAGTCATCTCCCCAACCATGCCAGCTCTTTTGCGTCAAATCATGGGAGGCGTTGAAATTCCCCACATTTATGGGGTAAACCAGCCAACAAGACGTGGTGTTGGTAGCTTCTGCTATTTGTTCGCAGAAACTGCGCAGTGTGTACCAGTACATGACCAGGATTGATATCGCTGAAGGTAGGAACTTGCAGGTGTAGCACCAAAATATGAAGAGCGCCATCTGTTGGACAAAATACTTTTTCACCACTCTCGCTCGAAAAGGGTGACTTTGCTGCTTAAAAACAGTGAGTAAAATCGGGATTTGCACACTGTGGAATAATAGTACATTTCTCACCTAGGGCAGGAAAATAAGAAATGTCTCAGATCACATGTAATTGTTGACCGAGGTGAAGCCGAGGTCGACAAACATGTGATCCGAGGCTTTCTTATTTCCAGCCCGTGGTGAGAATACTATTTTCATCCTCGATGGAGGAGGAAAGCGGCATTTTCATTTAGCGCCGCGGGATGAAAATTGACGCTTTCCGCCTGAGGGGAGGAAAGATATTATTATACATAATTTAGAATGTTGCAATAAGTTTCGATGGTGTTAATATGTTATTGAACCTATGGACGGCGCCGAAAAAATTTTAAACTATGATCTGCACCAGGGAAGGTCCACTTTCTCACGAAAGGCAGCACCATTTATTTTACAACTTAGCTTGTGAAGACCGTTCTTGTAGGCAAACAGCTCCATCTTCTATCTATAATATAAAAATGAATCGCAAAATGTGTTGGTAAGCGCATAACTCAACAACGCCTGGACCAATTTGGCCAAATCTTTTTTTAAAATGTTCGTTGAAGTTCAAGGATGGTTTTTACGGCGAGAAAAATTAGAATTATTGCTGGAAAAACCCTAAAAATAGCCCTTCTTTTTCCCATACAAATGATTTGTAACTAAAACGTAGTCAATTTGAGCTTTATTGCTAAAATAACTACCCGTGCGAAGCCGGGGCGGACCGCTAGTTTATAAATAAAATGATCTCCCAAACAACAGGTTCATGTTATACCTACGGGAGTTGAATAGGAATAAAATATATTTATTTTCCAAACAGGACAACACAATGTAACAACTTGTTGCACCTGTCTCATTTTAGATTATCGAAATGAACGAGGTTACCGCATAAAAACTTCATAGAAAAGAATAATTTTGTCGTTCGCGATTAGAAAGTTTTATATAGCATTCTAATCCACCATGGTTGTAGAACAAAATGAGTTTCTAACATTCGAACTCTTTTTTAATTAACAAAATTTTTGTCGCTAGTCGTCGAGGTGAAAAGTTGTATGTTTAACTCGAGAGCAAATGTTTTTTGTTTCGTGCCTTTTAAATCCCTCGCTAGCTCAGCAGTCTACTTTAGAGCCACTCGCTCCGCTCGTGACTATTCTAGGCTGCTTCGCTAGCTCGGGTTTTAATATCGGCACGTTCAACAAAATCTTTTTGACCACTTATTGAACAAATAACTATTTTGTGAATTGTTGTTTTTGCTACGGGAAATTCTTCACAAGCTTCAGCTCGCGGCTTCGTAAGAGTTTTCTCTGGATAAAAAAATGCTTGTATGTTAATCCTGATTTAAAACTACGTCAGCATATTATTATTACACTACAAAGAAAGATGACATTCGTCGAGCTATGAGATTATTTAACACTTTCTGCGGTTCTTCACCACTATTTTCTGACTTGAATATGGTGGTATATTCTAGATCACTGAAGTGGCCGACAGGCTGTCTCTCCCAAATAATTGAAAAACGTTGTTGTTAAAACATGTCAAGTGGCGAGCGCGTCTCGGCACAAGTAGTGTAGGACGTCCCGTGGCTAGGTAAGATGACTGATGATAGAGCGCGCAGGGCACTTAAGTGAGCTCATAAGAAACAAAGGAAGGTCTTTGTCCAGCTGTGGACTGGCGTGGGCTGATGATGATACCTTAGCGTTGATGGGTCTGAGCGGACGCGTGGCCGCTCGCTGCATGACGGCGGGGTCGAGCGGCGCGAAGGCGAGTGCGTGCGCTAGTAAAGGACACGCCGCTAGCGCGCCCCAGATCGCGCCGCCGACGCCGAGCGCTAAAGGTAGGAAGCTGCAGAGAGAGCCCATCTGTAAACGAGGTACAAGAACTGTTTTACGAAAATAATCGTCGCACAATACGAACAAACTGTAGGCTGGAGGGGGCAAGCTGAAGATGCGACAGCCTACTACCATAAGCCGATGATGTATCATCCCACGGCAGAGCTAAATCCTTTAAACGGTATTTATGTCTTCGGGTCGTTAAGATTTTGCGCTGTTTTTCCACTAGTATGTGACCGGTTCCATCGAAAGTAAAGCAGTGTAACGAAATTGTATCTGCTCCTGTTCCCAAGAAGTTGCTGCAGATGGCAGGAGTCCAGGACTGCTACACTTCAGTCCGTGGTAAGCTGGGCTGTTTGCCAAGACCTACGCTTACTTGACTTTAGACTTGTGGTGAGATATTCCTCTGACCAAGTCTCTTTACTCTGAATTCAAAGCTTAGACAGTTGTCCCGGTTTGTCCCGGTCGTGGGTTTTGATAAAAATGAAATAAAAAAACCTTGAAGCGGGAAATATGCGCAAGGAAGATGCACGACACGAGTTATGCGTAGTATTGCTCTTGTAAGAAAGAGACCGGTAGAAACTGACCTATTTAAGTGATACGATGTAACATACCATCTAGTTAGACAGAGACAGATGGATACTGACCTGTATGAGTGCGATGAAACAGACGCTGCACATCCAGAACTGAGTGCTGTTCCACACACACATCATGAAGTGGCGCGACATCGTTATTAAAGTGAATAGAGACACGTCTGCGTCCCGACTCATCTGTAATTCCGAGAACAAGTATGTTTCTGTACATTAAATAATAATAAATAAATAATATTAATTTACACAGCATTATCTAGCCCCAAGCTAAGCAGAGCTTGTGTTATGGTTACTAAGACAACTAATTTACATAATACTACATTATATAGCTAGATATTTTTTATTATACTCAGTAAACGACCAGAACACTGGAATCAAATATCTGCAGATCGTACAAACATTTGTCCCGAGGCGGGAATCGAACTCGTACCTCCCGCCCCCCGGTGTATGTCCCTGGGTCGCCTACGACACCCACGGGAAGAGTTGGTGCAAATTCTATCTATCTACTTTTTATTTTAAGATATAGCCAGTTAAAGATCAGTTAAACGCCAGACGTAATAATATAAATACTAGAAATAAACATAAACTCGCTGTACCCACAACCAAGTTTCACAAGATAAAATTATCTTTTAAAGGGCAATGTATACGCTTCTACAACAAAACTCCTAGTGAGTTGGAAATGGAATCAGTTAAAAAAATCAAACAAATTATCAAAACCTTTTTGTGCAAAAAGGCTTACTACAAAGCATGAGATAATCTACACGTTAAAAAAGCTTGGGACGGGTTTTGCTTCAACTCGAAAAATAACAACTAATAGGCTAAAGGTTTCTTCGTGACTTCTTTACTCTAGTCTACATACATACCGAAGCGACAGAAATCAAAAATATCACTTTATGATTTGACGTTTTCTAAGTGTACATTTTTGTATTTATGAAAATAGAAATTTTGATTGATTGGTTGTAGACACTTTTTAGCGACTTTGTGACGTCACGAGCCCCCCCACTCCCAAACTTTGACGCGCTGTACCTTTGCCTTTCTTTGTTTGATTGATAAAATAAAAAATACGTGTCCAATATTATCTGAAGATAACATTTATTATTTAGGAAAAATAACAGAAAAAAATAATTATTATTATATCTTCTGAAAATCTAACTGACGGACATATTAGAATTTTTTAGGAAACTAGCCTACTTATTCTTTTTTTTTATCGTGAATAGACTTTGGTAACCACAGTCTCATCTCATGGTACATAAGCGAATGTCCTCGATCAATTATTATTTTATTTATTTTTAAATTTTATTTAATTATACTCAGGGTATACTTGATCGAAGGACGATGTGGCCGACTACATATCACTATCACCAGCATGTCTAGAAGTCCTATTCTTGTTTTGAAGAGACCCAGTTTGTAAGTGGCCGAAAAACAGAAGCAGATAATCGATGATGTACAAATTACTATAGTAAAACTTGGCTAGAAAGTTCCCTTTTTTTTCACTATTAAAATTAATAAAATGAGAGGACATTGACAAGACCAGATTAATAATATTACAAAATACAAATACCAACAAAATAATTTATTTAGGATAAGATACGTACTTAATAAATAGGTAGCAAAATAAGCGATGAGGCAGCAAAAATTAGAAACTGAGGAGCAGAGTCATCGCTAACCTCCTTGGCCCAACGTAATTACATCTTGCTAAATAGTGACAGTTCTTATATAAATGAGACAATTCTAAAGCTTAGTTTAGCACAAAATTTTAATCGGAATACCGTTATTTGACAACAAAAAGCTACAAATCTAGACAAGTAACAGATATATACAGGATGGATATAAAACAGTGTTGTCATTAAAAATTTTAATGCCTCGCCCCCTGGGTAGGTACCTGAAAATCCCCGTGTACTTCGATTTTTCGTAGTTTCCGACTTATGATTTTAAAAAAAATTGTTTGAGAATTTTTGGGGCAGGACGGTTAAAACTGTTTTATATTTGTATGTGGAATTTTAGAGGTAGGATTGCTTGTAATATGATCCCAAGGAAATAGTATTTTCTTGCAAACTCATTAGCTTTCTAACAGTAACGCAAGTTACAAAATTTTTGAACGAATGTGACGAATTTACGTTTGATCGAGAAAAGTTGAATTATCAACTTCAAATAAAAAAAAATAGCGTTTTCTGGGATATTTTAAAAACTTTTGCGAGACCGTAAGTTTTCATATGAACCAGCTTTAACCGTTCCGCCCGAAATTCTCAAACAAAACTTTAAATAATTATAACTCGAAAACTACAAAAAATTGGGGAACATACATGGGGTATTTTCAGATACTCCCGGGGGTAACATTTAATTTTTTTTATGACATTTCTGTTTGGTCCATCCTGTATAATTAATAGACAAAAAGAAACAAAATAATTATCAAGAGAATATCTAAAGGGCATGCGTCACTTACGAATACATACCTCATGGTATAATAATTTGACCATGACATACCTGTTCTCTGCAGTAGTTGGTGTAAGGCTGATTTTGCCATTTATTTTGTAACTAAGCAGCATGTACAAAAATCAAAATTAGTACCTAATAAAGCTGTTATACTCTTCAAATTAAATTAATCACTTAAATATTTTTAATTTAATTTAAATAAGACAAAGTAAAAAAAAAAAACAAAAAAATCATTAAAAAAATTAACAAACCTAGTAAAATGTATGGTGATACTTTTCGGCTAGATACTCGCCCGATCTTAATAATCAATCGGTTAACTTTGACTGACGTTGACGGATAATTTATGAGAACTTTAAAAAAACACAAATTTAGCCAAAATATCGGGTTAACTTTTAGAAAAACATCACCCTTACTCCTTCAAAAGAGCAATAAAGCACTAAGCATTATTTCACCTACTTTCCTCTTCGGTTTTTTACGCCTAAATACAAGCAAAACTAAAACTTACCGATAAGGAACAAGGTATAGAATTGAGTGACCTCGCCAGGTCTATGGGCCCTATGCACGAATCAGGCACTTTGTAGGGGGGCATTTTTTGGCACAAAACTGGATACAAGGGCTCTACTGCTACGCTAAATGGAGGAAATAAACAATTGTCATTTACAAAGAAATTTAAAGGTTAACTATAAAAATGTTCTACTACTGTTGCAAACTTAGGAAATCATCTTTTTGCTAAATCAACATTTTAAGATTCAACATGCTGCAAATTTAACTTTTTGCAAACTACATTTCAGGGATTCAACTTTCTTTCCCAGTAAGGGAAAAATTACTTTAAACCTTATAAAACAAACTGAGTTATTGCTAATTCACTGCGTGAACCGCAGGTTCTGCCCATCATCACGAAGGATGGGTCTCACTGTTCCCATTAAGAACTATCATTGATGGGAATACTGATACCGTTTGTATTCCCATTGCGTTTAGCAAACTTCACTCTGATTTTTACCGCCTTTGCGATTTCCTTTATCAATAAGGCCACTTGAGATCGTTTTTTGTGGCTCAATTTAGAATTAAGTCAAGTGATACGTAAATGATATCACGAAGATAAGAAGGGGAGAGCGGAATAAAAAGAATGACAAAGGAGAGACCAGCAGGGCTATTTTAATTCATTCGATTCGTTTCCGGAGCGGAAACGTCCGATTCGAATTCGATTCCGCGAACGCTATTTTGATTTCGTTGCGGATTGATGATCGAAAGTATGAAACTCTCCTAACAAGGATCCGAATTCGAAAGTCAAAAGTTTTCGAATCCGCTGGTTTAAAATAGCGTTCTTCGACAAAGTTTCCGATATCGAATCCGAAGGCCTTTCCGACGAATTAAAATACCCCTGCAGATATGAAGATCCCGGCGACGATGTATGGGTAGCCATTTTAGCTGGGATTGGAACTGAGATACGTGCTCAAACTTGCGCAGCCCTTAAGGCGCATAGTAAGGCAAAAACACGAAAATTAGGTGTTTTCGAACCCGTTTTCCGACGAAAATATTGATTGTGGAGCTCTGAAATTTATATATCCTGTAACACACGTCCTGAAAGGTCCCTTGGAGGTTCCAAATATTTGCTGTTAATCATAGTGTAGTTGTTATACTGTTAGTTATAGTGTATGTGTAGCGGCTTCGAACCCACTTTTTACCACCACACTTTTTATCGGCGTCTCAAATTCCTTTAGTACCAAATTCAGTATAGATAGATAGATAGATTATTATTTGGTTGATTATGGCACTACATAGTATGCTGAACCGAAAACAAGCACTCTTTGCTGCATAAAGGCGCGCGGAAAGGTCCAAGGTCATTTGCCTCACTATTCGTCTTAAGTAAACAGGAAGCTCAAGTTCTGAAGGCACTCTAGTTTATCCGTAGGCTCTTCCGAGACGATGGAAAAAAGCAGAGTGATTTTGAGGAAGAAATTATTGAAGCCGTTAAAGGAACTAAAAGGAGACTTACTTTTCTGCTGATGTCATTGACTTGTGTGTGACCAAGAGAAAGGACTGAAAGATAACACCCGAATTCTTGGCCTTTTCTGAGTTCGGGATAGGTTCATCAACCAAGGAAAAAAGGAAAGGAAGTCACGGCAAAGTTGTAAAGCATATAATAAGAGAACAAGAGATTGCTTGAGATTTTTTTCTCAAGCAATCGATCTCTATAAAAAACAATTATTGAATGGAGGGGATACCTACTATCAATACAAATTTAAAGAATTAAGAGCGGGCCTAATGCAAAAAATTGTGAAAAGGATAGGCATAGGATTTCGCGTTCATAGGAGCGGGACAGAGTAAAGCAATGTCAGTGCAAAAATCAAGTTTTTGCTTCTTTTCTATTAATGATTCAAAATTTAAGCATTAAATAGAAAAACTACACGATTACTTAAATAAAACAGTTGTCTGGCTATGTAATTCGTAAAAAATAATATGGTTCTGTCGCTGATACTTTAGAGCATTTCAATTAAAACAGTGTTTTTAAAGCAATTTTTGTATAATTTTTTGTAAAGAAACCAGTTTATTTTTCAAAATTCTATTCGATTACTCGACTTCTATGGGTTTTCCCCTACCTATCGTATTTTTTTAATTAGAATATTTAAGTTCGTTACCATAGATGTAAGGGTTTAAAAATACACAATTTGCTTGATTTTTGCATTAGGCGCACTCTTAAGACCTGCAGGCCTAGTCAACCGGCATTCGCTAGGAAGCGATTCCATTTCTACAATCGTCATAGCTGAAACGATAGCGAAGTTCGATTGGTAGACAAAGTAACCTTCGCGTGGCGATCGCCTTGTCTATTCGTCTGATCGCTAAGAGACGCGCTTAGTCTATGGTTATCGACAGCAAACGTCAAATGTGTCATTCGCCTATTTTGCCTGTCTTTTTTACGTTCCGGTCTACGCAAAAATAATATTCTTGATTTTCGATCTGAAAAGTTTTTCTTTTTTTTTGCGGGTGGAGGTTTATCTTAAAATGAGTTTTTGATAACATGAGTGGAGTACTAAAATTCAACGGCATAATTTAATACGTTGAATTGGAAATAAAAATTATTTGATTTTTCGAAATACCTTAATAAAAAAAAACTTAGTCAACTGAAATGAAACGCACATCTGTCTTCTTGAAAACAAACTTGAAAAAACTTTGATGAAATTGAAATTCCCCGTTAAATATTGAACTCTGTGTGTTGGAGTCCTATTGGAATTACTTTGTTGACCTCCCGGCTTAGAATGCGTTTAAGTGTTGTCTTTGTTGTAATCATTCGAGCTAAGAAAATAGAGTCAAGAGCACGGGCCAGCGGCAAACAATTTTCAACTCTTTTGGAGGATATGGAAAGGTAAAAGATTCATTTATTACTTATCTTTCTTTGTTATTATAACTAGGCTAGAGTATCTACCTAAAACATTTATTCTACATATTCAAAAGCGTTATCATAAAACACTTAAAAAGTTTCAAGCCAGAAGGCAATACTTACTGTAAACAATGAAGCGATTCACAAAGAAATATTTAGAACGATAGCTCTTTAATTTATTTATGTTATGTTGCAGCCATGGTGAACTTGCAAAACCTCAGCACAGGGACGTTTGAGGGCTGATTGGCAAGAGCTGACCAACAAACAAACACTAAGTTGAATACACTTTAAACTATTGGTGGTGGTGTCCAAAAGCCTACGGAAAAGTGGAAAAAGGTACCTACATTACTTACAAGTACAGAAAGCACTTATATGACCATAAATATCAAGTAAATTAATTACCAAAGTTATTTCTAAATAAAAAGGTAGGTACCTAGATATGTATATTTTAAATATTATTAACAAAAAAAATCTGCCATCCGCTAAAACTCTCATTATTTTAAAGTGTGAGTAGACTGGAAGTCAAAGACAAAAAATAACATTATCCATCAATCAACATTCTCGTTGCACTGGTGGTGGTTCTTACACCAATGTTACCTTAACCGCTTTAGAGGCCAGGTTAATAGGAATAATTGGTGCACAGGCTGTGGAAGGCTACTCTTGAATAGAAGAGCAGGGTTTTAATAATAATAATTTAATTATTTATATTTTTTAGGTTTTACCTACACCTACTTTTTAAAAACAATACCTATCTAAGTAGTCTACTTATTAACTTACTTAAATGGTTTTTCAGCAATAAATCAATATGAAGTGCCACCGCCGCTGCCTACTGCATCACCTCCAAGGACTCAACCATCACCAGAGCCAGTGGCGCCTGCCACTCTTTCGTGTCTGAGTTTTTACGTAGGCTATTATGTCGTTATTATGTAAAAATAAAATATGTTTTTAACTTTAACTATGTATACTTTTATTTATAATCCATTCTCATCACAAACTACTGATTAAATGATTAGGCATTGCTCTGCCTCGGATTAGTTCACTTTGGTCAGCATTAGAGACGTTAGCTTGTGAGGTGTAATCATTACTGCCATCATTATTTGTGCCAGGGTGTTGGAAGCTGAGCCTTTACTCCAATGTTGTGTAGTACACAGCATGCAAGTGTTATCTTGCTAGGTACATAAGGATGGTAGTGAAGAACTCTGTCTTTAAGCAAGCACCTCCAACGAGACATCAGCAAACCATAGCAACGTTCAATGCAGTTTCTGGCTTGCATGTATTGAGATGTGTAATATCTCTTCTCCGAGACCCAGGTGCAGCATTTAAAACAGGCGTCATCAGCCAGGGCCGCTGTGGATAATCAGAATCCCCTGCAAGAAAACAAATAGCACTTATTTTATGTTGTTTGTTTTAGGGCGCAGAGCAGAGCACCTGAGAAAAGGAAATTTAAACAATGTTATTGTGTTGTTAATTTGATGCAGGTAGGTAGGTAAATAGAGATTTAGGTAGGTAGATATTTTATTTACCTACTTACCAATACCAATACAAAAAAAATATTTCTTAGACACATACCTTTATTTCCAGAAATATCTCTGGAGATCCTTTTAATGAGGTCGACAAAGCTTTATATAAAAAAGGCTTTGCTGAGCCGTGCTAAAGTGGTCTCTAAAAAGTGATTCTGGTATTTCATCAACACTTTCCAATTGCTGCCGAGAAAGGTAGGTGCACCTTGTGTGGCGAATAAGCCAAACATTTTAATTTTGAGCTGACCACAGCAAACGCAGGTATATGCATCTAGAACTAGGTAGGTCACCAAAATTATATTGAAATCAGAAAACAAACAATAAACACCTCTAATGATTTCTTTCTACACACACTCCTTCCTACAGCTGTTTGTTTAAGAAATCACCATTTTGTTTCGTTTTCTACAGGGTCTTAGCGTTCGCTAGCGTTTCTATCAAGAGAATCGACTGTTTAGCGAAATCGCTTGTCAAAAGTGCAACTTGGCTAGGCATTTGTATGGAAGTAATCGTTCGATGTTGTCGATTCGTTTGGTGGAATCGACAAGTATGTACATTGTCTACCATTAATCTATACGTTGAAAACAGATCACGTGACATATCTAAGGCATATGTCAAACCCATACATTTTCGGACTTTTCTACTATCGCTTTCGCTAATCGATTGTTACATTGTCTAGAACAGCTGGCGCCTTCACAGACATGTTCGTGATGATGGACAGAACCTGTCCACGCAGTGTCAGTAAATTATCAATAACCCTGTATTTAATAAACTAAAATATACCTTGCATCAGCTTGCATGAAGATCTCCATATTGGAACAGTTTGCAGCGGATCCCATGACGCAAACCACTTCTCCGTAGTCCTGTTGAATAGAGACATATATTTATTAATAGGACGGTATAAGATTGTCGGTTGATCGGCAAGCTGAAGACAGGGCATCATCAGCCTATACATAGTAGTCCACAGCTGGACTACTATGTATAGGCTATGGATACTATGGATAGGCCTCTCCTAATGAGCGCCATAACGCCCTGTCTTCAGCTTGCAGCATCCAGCATCTGCCAGCAGTCTTTCGCAAAACCTCATCCCACCTGGTCGGAGGACGTCCTACACTACGTTTGCCGAGTCGCGGTCTCCACCCAAGAAAACGTTTACCCCAGCGGTTGTCGGTTCTTCTCGAGATATGGCCAGCCCACTGCCACGGCCACTTGCCTTGCAAAGTAATTGCCCAATACAAAAAAAAATACAAAATAATTTAGTTATTAAAAACACATTATAACACATGGTTTCCCATGGTCCCCGCACTAGGCTAGGCCTGTTTCGCGGGAGAACGAGTGAACACTTATTGATTGCCATATGCCACGAGTGAACACTTATGTTGAAGGACGGTACAATCTTAAATAAATAATTAATACTGGACAATTCACACAGCATTATCTAGCCCCAAGCTAAGCAGAGCTTGTGTTATGGGTACTAGATAACTGATATACATAATATATAGAAAACGACCAGAAAACCCGGAACAAATACCTGCAGATCGTACAAACATTTGTCCCAAGGCGGGAATCGTACCCGCAACCTCTTGCGTCGCAGGCGGATCTTCGCCCACCGCGCCACAGAGGTCTTCATGTCATAATGTTGAAGGGCGGTACAATCTTACCATAACACATTACACCTACCGACCAAAATGAAACACGTTTACGTTAAATAAATAATGCCGCTCGCATACCACACGAAGTGGCTAGCTCTCGCACGAAGACTATGGGAAGATAAGGTGTACCTGCATACTCTGTATAATTTCGTTAAGGTGTACCTGCATTATCTGTATCATTTCGCGGACGGACTTGGCGCCGCAGTCCGTGAAGAGAGACACTAACAGAGGCACGTTGTCCACCTGTTCTATATGCGGACGGATGTTTTCTATGCCGCGAGGGAGTTTTGCCTGGAAAATAAAATAGATACATCATCAATAAAGAATGTTAAAGCATCGAGCAGGCTGTTTCAAGGTCTTCTAGAGAGCTGCACACAGTTCGCTTCTCTCGTCACACTGTTGGAGCTTTGCGGCTTGCTTCGCTCGACAAACTAGGATGGCAAGTCAACAAACAGGTAGAGATGTGTAAACTTATCATAACATCACTTTATCTTGCATTTGGAATATTAGTATGAATATATGTTCCATATTTAAGCAATACTTTAGCTAGATACGTGATTAGTAATTAGTTTTTTTTTTTCGTTTTTATTAGTTAGCGAACAAAGTCAACTTCTAGGATATACAGTAATAGTATGAATTAATTGTAGTTAAGTACATTTACTATTTAGTTTATTGTGTCCACAAGAGCGACTGCAGACAAACTGTTGTACAGTTAGGTAGGAAATTTAAAATATAATGTACTTTGATTTGGAAAATAAATAAATAATATAAGTCCTTACAGAGCGCAGTTCGTTTAGCTCGCCACTTTCTGTGACGACATGCCATCCCAGTTGTTGGAACAAACGTGAGCTCTGTCAAACGACCTCTCCCATTCTAATCCATCAATGTACTGCTGAGCAATCATGAAATAAATACCTACCATACCTATTAGGTATAGTTTTTATTTCGTGATTGTTGAAGTTTATATTATATTTATAACCTACACCTTTGTAAACCAAATTTGCAAATAAATAATTTGTAATTAGGCGCTATGGTAAACGCCTGCCTGAAATAAAATTTTTTTTTTATTTTACTTGCATAAAATAAATAAAATCGTTTATTTCAGGCAACATTACTCTAGTACACGATGGGGGATAAAGGTCCGATACTAAAAACTACGGCCCATATAAAATATATACCTTAATCTAACATACCTACAAAATAAAGCTTTACAGCATTTACTACAGCCCTCTCGTCTTTTATCCAGTAGCGAGTGGCAACACTAATGATAAGGATTTGAGTTATACTCACGCGGTTGCTCATGTCAAAGTTGACAGGCGCAGAGTGGTCCGTAGAGTCCGTGAGGCAGGATAGGGACCGGCATCCGTCGACCGGGGAATCTGCCCCCTCGTCTTCTTCTTGATCCAGTAGCGAGTCTGCTGATGGGTGTGTGGTGGCAACACTGGCACGCTGGGGGAAATGAAAGCTGTCATTGTTTCAAATCATGACAAAAAACGTAAGCATTGACAACGCAAAAACGCTTCGAAAATCAAAAATGCTATAAGAAGATCGTCAACAATATTGCAGATTGCACATGGACGAGTACGTTTCAGTTCACCATATGCGTCATATTTCATATTTCGTTTATTGCAATCATAATTATACAGGTGGTAGGTACATGAATATTTGGGTCACTATAATGCACGACAATTTATTGTACGGCCGAATAATGTACAGCTTGATAATCCGTGTCAAAACCCATCAAAACCTATTAAAATTAGAAGCCATGACACGGATTATCAAGGTGATATCATTATTCTGCCGCACAATAAATTGTCGTGCAAATATTTTAACACACTTAGTTGGTAGCTTGTAATTATGTACCCGGTCCGGGAGTCCGGGTGTAGTAAGGGCAAAAGATGGCTAGTTTACATTATTTCACATTAATAATAGTCATATCTTCCAAAAATTCATAAAGCGTATAATAACATTTTTTTATTAGACTGTCCTTTAATGATTTATTGAAATTTATATCAGATGTATCCTTTAAATCTTCAGGTATTTTATTTTAAATCTTTCAATAAGAGTTATGCAATTTTTGTCGTTATCTGCACATAGGCATTCCTCAAACCAAAGGCATTCGATATTCCTTGCAATAAAACACACAGTTTCGAACTCAGGAAAATATATAAATGTAAAATATTTAGCAATGATCCCATTTGATAAGAACGTTTTGCGCGAAATAGTTACTGTTTTACATCCTTTTTTTCAGCAATTGATTTCCGCAAAATAACGTTTGAATCACACGAAGATTTTTCAGAGATTAACAAAATCAGAACTTCACAGTTAGTTTTATTAACTAAAATGTTTACCTTAAAAGCCGTGTGTGCAGTCACTGAATGCCGCACCTTCTTGATCTCACTGTCGAACTTCACCGTCGTATGATCCAAGTTTATGGCCCCGGGCGCCGACATGGAGAGAGGCTTAGATGACGTCATGTTACTGCTATGATACGCATAGATATGTATTAGTTTATTGTATAATGGTGTTTTTTGAAGAGCTAGTCATCTCCTGCAATATGTCGGCGTGGAAAAATATACTGGCCACACACAAAAAAACTAAATGTGAGTGTACGGACAGGGGTCGCTATAATGCACGACCATTTATTGTACGGCCGGATAATATACACCTTGATAATCCGTGTCAAAACCTATTAACATTGGAAGCCATGACACGGATTATCAAGGTGTACAGTATTTGGCCGTACAATTAATTGTCGTGCATTATAGTGACCCTACGGATACAGTGCCCGCTCGACCGGAGCGTCAGGCGGAGCGGAGCGTGCGGTGTTCGAGAGAGCGTTCATTGCCTGGCCAGAGTGCACGCTCGGCGTTTGGCCCCAAACGACACACTCAATAGGTATTGGGCACGTTATCACCTAGGTGCACAATGTACTAGTACATGCAGGTGACGACGACTCGACGCCCCGCCGTGATTAGTTTTATTTCCTCCCCCTCTTACCGTTTGCACACCCTATGGGGACGTCCATTAATCACGTGATGTTTTTTAGCCTTTTTAACCCCCCTCCCCCTTGGTGAGATTTAAGACTAATCCCTCCCCGCCACCACAGGAATGGTGTAATGATGCGAAAAACAGATATTGTACTATTAGATGAACATTGTACAATGTACAAAATATAAATACACGTGACATCTTACTACACTCCCCTTGTGATATTTTTTGTGATGTCCTTGTGATTTCGTGATTTTTGCCACGCCCCCTCCCCCCCTTTCGAGCCTCACGTGATTAATGGCCCCTATAAGTAAGTAGCCTGTTGTGGTGGAAAGAAGAATTGAATTGCTTGCAAATGGAACTGGCCGCCACCGCATTCCGAATCTGTCTAGTCTAGACGGTCCGGCCAGTGCATTACGCATTTGAGATGACTAGCTCTTTGTGCGAGGACTATAGGTACACTAGAGCTAAGCCGAGCTGCCGCGTAGCTCTGCGGTCGCATGTGACAAAAATAGGCAATAGGCTCGCCCTTTTTTCATAGATTAGCGATCCTATTGCCTGTGTTTCACATTTTGCCACTTAAGCTTTGGTAGCTTGATAAATACGCAGTACGTTGTAATACGTACTGTCACGTGGACTGTCTGTGCGGAGATGCGGTCATATATTCTGTACTGTGTTATCAGGCTGCGGTGTGAAAATCAAATAACCGCTTGTCCGCATAGACTATAGACAGACGACGCAGCGTACTGCGTGGTGATCAATAAACCAAAGCTTTAGCTGTGTAGCTTAGCTCTAGTGGAAAATTTATACTGGTGGTACATGGAGTAAAGCATTCAAGCATCATCTACTTTGTTTACTACAAGCGAGTTTAAATATGAGCCTTATTTCAAAGTAAAAATATACTATCAGAGATTCTGTTTCAGAACTACTTTGAAATAGAGCTTGATTCTACTAAATAAAATAAATAGTACATTAAACTTTCTATGGGAATACAATTCACTAATATACATATTTATATTATGTATCTAGCTAGAACCGATGTCAGACATATCCCATGCATCTCAACGTTCACCACGACAAAAAATAATACTAAGTACAATATACTAGTGAACTATTATTATTTCAAAACTTCTTAAACTATAGTTGATGAGTGTATTAGTTCTGTGGTTAAGTTAGTATGTTGGTTACAAAATTAGTTAAATAATATCCCGAAAATAATCGATTTCGGCAGGACTAGAACCCGCGACTAAGTATGGGAATGCTCTAACCAACTGAGCTACGAAATCAAGTACCCGACGCGACGAATCGAAAATCTTTGAGATTTCCTACGGACTCTAGCGCCTTTATTTATTTTTTTAGAGATTATCCTAAGGCTTCGTCACTACATATACTAAGAAAAACCTTATTAGTATCAGAGCCAAACTACAACTAGGTTAACTACTTAACCTTAGTTCTACATAACTTATAAGACTAATAAGACAATCACAATAAATGCAACCCGAACTATGCTACAGTGCAAAGCTCACATAACAATGAGTTCATACAATGAAAAGATAACGTGTAAAAGAGGTGGCAAATGATAAATGTTACATCTCTTTCTTACAACGAATTTTGAGCGCTTTTTACGACAATTTACAACGAATTATGAACGCTCTTGACGACAATTCACAGAAATCACTTTAATGTTCGGTCGGACACACGAAATGTGATTTTTCGGAGGTACAAAAATATCGTTGATCGCATGAATCAATTTGTTTAAGTCCCGCTGTTTCCTTGTAAAACAGAGATGTAACAAGCAAACGATGCAATAGAGTTAAGAACGAACCTATAAAAGCGTTGTGCTGGAGAGTCAGTGTTGTTCCTAGCGCCCCTCGGCAGTGTGTGAGCGGACAGTGGCGACGCGCCCTTGCTGTCGACAATATCTACATCATTATACGCTACATTTAGATTTATAGACTCGTATGCTGCAGGGTATAGAGTTGAGATCGGACCTATACAAGCGTTGTGTTGGCGAGTCAGTGTTGTCCCTAGTGCCCCTCGGCAGCGCATGAGCGGACAGTGGCAACGCGCTCTTGCCGTCGACAATACTTTACATCATTATACGCTACATTTAGTTTTATAGACTCATATGCTGCATGTAGGGTATAGTATAGAGTTGAGATCAAACCTATAAAAGCGTTGTGTTGGCGAGTCAGTGTTGTTCCTAGCGCCCCTCGGCAGTGTGTGAGCGGACAGTGGCGACGCGCCCTTGCTGTCGACAATACTCTACATCATTATACGCTACATTTAGTTTTATAGACTCATATGCTGCATGTAGGGTATAGTATAGAGTTGAGATCAAACCTATAAAAGCGTTGTGTTGGCGAGTCAGTGTTGTTCCTAGCGCCCCTCGGCAGTGTGTGAGCGGACAGTGGCGACGCGCCCTTGCTGTCGACAATACTCTACATCACTATACTCAACATTAAATTTTATAGACTCATATGCTGTAGGGTATAGAGTTGAGATCGAACCTATAAAAGCGTTGTGTTGGCGAGTCAGTGTTGTCCCTAGCGCCCTTGCTGTCGACAATACTCTACAACATTATACGTTACATTTCGTTTTATAGACTCATATGCTGCAGAGTATAGAGCTCAGATCGGACCTATACAAGCGTTGTGTTGGCGAGTCAGTGTTGTACCTAGTGCCGCTCGGCAGTGTGTGAGCGGATGTTTTTCGTTTTTCTTTCTATAGATACGAGAGAAGTTTGAGCTAGCATTTATTCAGAAAATTTTAAGTCGCTTGTTTTCCAGATGGATCACCTTCCAACCGTGCAACGTGTAACTGCGAAAGGATAGTAGGTAGATATTGCAAAATAACGAAAAGGGAAATTTGGAAGGCTTGGTTAAGGTTATTCAGAATGATGGCATGATATTCATGTGTTTTTTGGCATAGAAAAGTTACCCCGCGTGTGTTTATTGCATTTAATTTCTTTGCAGGTAACTATAGGTTCTTTATAAAGCTAAAAAAAATGTGATTTAAATATCCTACACATAAAAAAGGTAAAAAATAGAAAAATGTACATCGACAAATTGGCTACACATCGAGATTTTAAAATCGGATGCAACGTCGAAAATATTCCAGGAATTGTAGAAACATAAGACTAAAGAAGCACTGATTGTTAATATTCCACGAACATACAAAATGAATTGCACTATTATGCCAATTAGAGTCTGTGTTGATGAGAATTATCACGTTTTATCACAATTTTGTTATGTCACTCAATCAGTAAGCATTATTGAAAACCCAAAAAAAATCTTTGTACTTGGAAATATTTTGTCTTTTCTAGCTAGATCCTGATAAAAAAAGCTCGTTATGAAGCTCGTTAGAGGATACAGACTTAAACGTCCAGCTTTACAACAAATCTCAAGAGGCACTTCAAAAATTGTTCAAGTAGACTGAACAGATGGAGATTTTAGTTCCTAGTCTGTCAAATTAAATTGACAAAAACCCTGCTTAGTTTGACATTGATACTGATTCTGTTGTCACAAAACGTAAACTAAACTAGCCTAAAATTTTCCACGCAAATTTAATAATGTCCTAAAAAAATTCGGCAGAACAGGTTTTTTTTGGGACATTATTAAATTATAGTGGAAAATTTGCCCAGTGCGAGTAACGCACTATAAAGCAAAAAGCTTAGCCTAAAATTGTTGCCGTCTCATTTTTTTCGATCGAAAAAAGGGGACAGCGACATTTCATCATTAGTTTAGTTTAAGTTTTGGGATAGCGACATTTTTAGTTTAGTTTAAGTTTTTTGCCAACAGAATGACTACCATTGACATCACACTCCTTGCATTCTTTTGAATTGGGTATTTAGGGTTTTTTGGGAAACGCGTCATTCATCATTACAGCACAAACTGACCTAGATATCCAGAACAGGACAAAATAGGTTATTGATTATTTTCCATTATTATCTCTTTCAACATACCTCGGTTCCTCCTCGCTCATCAGCGATATATGGCAGTTCCAGCCCGACTCCAAGCCCATCTTCTCACTGAACACCCTGGACCTCAGCTCGTTCTCTTTACTGAAGTGTACGAATCGGATACACGCACGTTCTAAACGCTCAATCAGTTCAACCATGTCGCTTTGAGCTTGGTACTGCATTGTCACCATGCCTATGAAAACCTGAAAATATTTTCGCATAAATAATGAATGAATAGACTTTACTGTTCAGTTTAGTCAGCGCTTTTAAAGGCCACCGGAATATCGAAACTCTAAATTTAAATTAATTTATTTTACGTAGTATTACCCCCCCCCCCCCCCCCCCAATAAGATAAAAACCAATAAGGTGCTTATCAGGGGGAGGCCTGCGTCCAGCAGTGGACCAATATAGGTTGTTGAGGTTGATAGAGAGAGAGAGAGAGAGAGAGTGTGTAAGTAAACATTTTACAGGCTCGCACAGGATCGAGTTAACTGGCGTGTAAAAGAGGAAGCCTATACGCAGCAATGGGTGCCAACGGGCTGCTGATGATAACGATGAAGTAAACATGATTTTTATTATATAAGAACATTGTCAAATTTCTTTAATATAAAATTGTGTCCAAGTTTCCGTTCCGTTCCTTTCTTAAAAATACTGTAGATATCACGAAAACAGAATCTCGAAATATCGGACACAATTTTTGGATTCCAAAAAAAAAGAAAAGCCAAAGAAGCATGATGCGGTGGATGGGTATGCAAGTACTGACGGCAGCGAACGATGTTTAATTTTGGCGATCGTTGTTCAACTGGGTATGGACATTGCCCTCCATAATTATACATTTTATTTTATTAGGTATTAAATTTGTTTTTATAGCGGCAAGAGAAATACACATTCTGTAAAAATCTGTCTACGTTTTACGGTACATGAGATACAATCCTGACAGACGTATGGACAGACAGACAGCGGCTTGGTAATATACCCCTTTTTCACCCTTTAGGTACGGAACCCTAAAAATTATAGACTGATTACTCACGACCTTGATTGAATTATTTTAAAAGATAGTGAAATATAACGTACTGTCGATTTTATTCAGAATGTTTGTTATGTGTATTTTTTTCTCAGTATTCTGTGCCTTCTGGATATTGTTTACTGGTATTTAGTTTCGGTATTTCGTGGTAGCCATTTTGAAATAACGGCCTCGTTTCTTTGGAAGATTATAAAATTACTGGCATAGGCATGATGACTGATTTTGAGGAAGCACTCCGAGATATTTTTAAACATCTACTGAATATAAAATAAAACATATTTCTGCAAAAAAAATGGATTTTGAAGGTGAAATTGACCTTATGAAAATGCAATTTCAATTTCGCTCAAAAACGCTACAATACTCGTGGCGACTGTCTATGACGTCACCGATGCACAAATTCTTATGATACAGAATTACCATAATATTTATTATTCATTAAAGAGTCTTTATTAATAAAAAATACAATCAAATCATAGAAACAAGGACACAAGGAACAATATTGTCAAGAAACAAGCTATTGTTTAAAGAAAGTCAGACGTTTACCATAATCTATTGCTGTGGTTGTTCTGTGCCTTCCAATTCATATTGTGACGACATGACGTCACGGTTATGTATTCTCTGATTGGTGTTTAACGTGTCATGGCGGATTATAGTATTTTGTAGTTTTTTTTTTATCAAAATAACAATTGATCTTGATCAAAATAAAAATATAACACGCGTTTTGTCATGTATGGCTCAGACATAATTCGATAAATTCATAATAATGGTGCTTTTTTGATACTGTCATCATCCCTATTATAATATACTTAGCAAATATATATTTTTTATCTTTAATTATTATAATGGAGTTTTGACACACAGTGACTATGTCACTTCCTTATGAGATCAATTCTGTGTAATATCTAGACATGGCAACACTTGCATAACTCGCAAATAAAGCTTGACTAGCATTTTGTCTTCCTCGCAGTACGAGGAAGACAAATGCAACAAGCAGCTACGCTAAAATCATGGAAACATCTGAAGTCTTGTCGCTGTGCCTCGTTACAGACATATTCCGTCAAAACATGATTAACATCTTCTATCATGTTACACCCTGGGTAATTTGGAGCAACTGAAATTCTTAGTAAATAATTCAGTTCAGTACTTACCTGATTACATTGCATGTCAAAATATCCATCAGCGTCTTTGACCTCTTCATCTGTCACCTCATTGAATAGCAACGAATCTGAAACAATAGATCGGTTTCTAATCATAACACTAATGATCATTTATCTGGCGATGGTATAAGGCCCGTATATGACCTGCGAGATCACACCCGGCTGAGGGCGGGGCGCAGGTTCAAATCCTGCCGATAAGATAGATAATCGATTGGGACATTATTAAATTTTCTACGGAAATTCTGTTCTGTGCGAGTATTAACGCTCTATGAAGCAAAAAGCTAAATTAAAATAGTTTTTTTTTATTTTCGAAACGAAGGGAACGAAGTCTTATATGACTAGGAAAGTTTTCATAATACGTGCCGTAGACTCTATTGGCACTTGGGTACGGTACGCTCTATCTATAGTCGCTGTCCCGCTTTGAGACGATCATTGTGATAATGTGGACACAGGGTAGAGCGATAAATCTGCCTAAATTACATGTAGAGAGCGTACAGAGTATACCGCAGGTCACTGGCCTGACAGTGACGTCACTCACCAGTAGAATGGAAGTGCAGGGCGGGCGCGTCCCACCACGTCTGTGAATGCGGCGCGTACAGCTGTCGACTGTCAGCTGGCAGCTCCAAGTACATGTGCGAGAGGGACGGAGATATACCGCTGGTCAATGGTCTAAAATGAAAAACGAACAGCATTAGTTGACGTCACTCACCACTACATGAACACTTGGCTAAATCATAATGTAGGATCGCACAGAGTTCGAAACTAGAGAATCAAGTCTGCAAACGTATTCGACTTTAGGCTTCTGTATGTTTGCCAGTTCCGATGCTAAACTGAGACAAAACCGCGGTTCGAACTAGAATTACCGCGAGACGATGCGCTTAGTTTACCGGCGACAAAGATGTGTGTCTCGGTCTCCAGTTTCTGTCGATTTGTCGACCAGTTTGCTTATACAAAAGCGTCAACAAGTAATACATTGAAAAATAAGACCTAGCCCCCGCTTTTCTCACATTAAAATAGGGGGAGAGGGGGGGCGTGGCAAGTCTCTCAAAATGTAGCTACGAACAATCCTGGAACTCAGAATAGTTTTTTGGTATCTTATTCACCAAAATCTGTTATGCCGTTTAGTTGCGACGTATTTAGGAGTTTGGGCTCACCGCGCAAAAATCATAATAATATGCTCTCGCGGGAGAAAATCTGTATTTAAACAAAGGGATAGTTTACATTGTTAATAATTCAAGAACGGCAGGATCAATTTTAACGATTTTTAATGTGTTGGATTTGTCTCTGTTTCGAGTAGCAGAATAATGATCAAAAATAAGGATTCCTCATGCAATAAAATTTCACGCAGGCATAGCCCTAGTAGGATATAATCGTTCTCTCAGGCTAAAAACTTCATCATCAGCCTCTAAATACTTCATCATCAGCCTATCTTAGTGCACTTCTGGACATATGCCTCCCCGAATGAGCGCCCTGTCTTCAGCTTGACGCATCCAGCATCTGCCAGCAGTCTTTCGCAGGTCGTAATCCCACCTGGCCGGAGGGTGTCTGTAAACGTAGTGTCCTACACTACGTTTACAGAGTCGTGGTCTCCACTCAAGAACACGTTTAATCCGACGGCTGTCGGTTCTTCGCGAGACATGACCGACCCATTGCCAGCTCGCTAATTCTTAGAACTATGTCAATAACTTTGGTACTTTGTTACCAATCCTGTCCTTCAGAGAAACACCTACATAAACACTTACTTGTAAGCAAAAGCCGTACAATAGGCAGTAAGGGAGTTCCTCTGGTAAAAGTCGATGATTTTCTTGCGATCCGACGGCGATATCGTCGACAAGTCGCTTCCGTTCCAAAAGTCCACGCACGAATCTAGGACTATGTCTGCCGTGCCCTGAAACAACATTTACATTTATTTATTTTACCCTGTTACACAAACAACAAATTCTTATATATTTATATTTTCACATTACACCACAAGACTTGACGAAGAAGCGGAAGAACAAAAACCTAGGCAAGTAAAAAAAAAACTGTTAAATAAAACGTCAAGTGCGAGTTCCGTACAAACATCCTTGTGCTAAAAGACCTTGCTTCTTGGCTAACATAATGATTCTAGGCCAACGGGAAGTACCGTAAGTTTTTTTTTGCGAATTAACAACATTTAGCTGTTTTCGGATATTTTCCTTTATTTGTGTTACAAGAGTTTATTTCTTACCAATTTTCGTTGGGTCGTACCAAGTGATTCCCTGGGAAAATTACTAAAGATTGCTGTAACTTTTGATCAACGAGATCAAAAGTTACAGCCCAATTTTTTTCCACTTAGAAGTTTGATTTATATCGCGGCTCCAAGAGGTACGAACTTGAGTAAGTATATGATGTGGAATTGTGGATTTCAACTCGATAACTCCACGCGTACCTGAGAAAAGAGGGTTGACAGACGGACAACAAAGTTATCTTATAAGGGTTACTTTTGAGGTACAGAACCCTAAAAATAATATAAAATTCATACACAATAATCATGAAATTCGTATAAAACAATCTTTTACTAAATTAGACGGTTTGGATATTATAATTCGGAAAATTAGAAATACGATTGCCATTCTCGCAAAAAGAATGTATAGTTTATTATTTAGTGATAGATTAAGGATTTATTATTAAATGATATATTACTTGTGCTGATTTCTTCGGCAGGTACCTAATACTGGTAATAATGGAGATGGAGCTGGTGCATTCGTTTCGTAGCTAAGATTTTCTGTGGTATTCACAGAAAATCTATTATATGGCTAAGTGAGCATTATTCCCTTGTTTGAGTAAGGCACGTTCAGCAGTAAAAGTATGCGTGCTGATAGGTAAAGCATCATGCATGTACCCGAGCATCAGAATTCAAACCTTATTAAGCATAGTACCTGAGTGAGCATTTGCAGCTGGTGTGCGCGCTCGCTGACGAGCACGGCCAACATGTGCGGTAGCGGAACTTTAACGCGAGTGCTGAGTTGTAGGGAGCGGACGAACTTAGTCTCGCGTCGTATTGTGTCCGCTTGCTGAAAACAACGATTACAGAACTTGTGAATTCAATCAAAACTTTCTATCTTTTAGATGCATATTAATAGCGCCTTGAAAAAGCTATCAAATGTTAGAGTACAGCTACGAACGGTTCTCAAATGTGGAAATACATTTCAGTTAGCCTAATCCTTCTAAACCTTCATCCGCCATTTTGAGCAACACAACTACTCATCAAAATGGCTGCGGTAAATCCACTATTATCAAACTCACCAAATGTCTAAACACCGCCAAGCAATCTTGAACTTTATACGCCTCAGCGGCCGCATCGTTGAATCCGATCTGTTTCGCCAACTCGCATAGACACCGACGATTTGTTACGGGAACTAGATCTTCACTGAAATAAGAAAACAAAGTTTATTCAGCTGGATGACTCAACTTCTTTGATAATGGCACTGTGTGGATTGTTATTATAAGGATTAGCAAGCTGAAGAGGCAGTGGGCCGGTCATATCTCGAGGAGAACCGACAACCGCTGGGGTAAACACGTTCTTGAGTGGAAACTGCAACTCAGCAAACGGAGTGTAGACGCCCTCCGACCAGGTGATCGATTTGCGAAAGACTGTTGGCAGATGATGATGACGGTTGGTGAACCGACAACCGTTGGGGTTATGGTGTGTGTACTCCCTTTTCCGCACTGAGACTCTGATTGGTCAATTGTGCGTAACCGTTGGGGTAAACGTGCTCTTGAGTGGAGACCGCGACTCGGCAAACGTAGTGTAGGACGCCCTCCGACCAGGTGGGATGACGATTTGCGAAAGAGTGCTGGTAGATGCTGGATTCGGCAAGCAGAAGACAGGGCGCTATGGCGCTCATTAGGGGAGGCCTATGTCCAGCAGTGGACCAGTATAGGCCGATGATGATGATGATGATGTTGGCAGATGCTGAATGCGGCAAGCTGAAGACAGGGCGCTATGGCGCTCATTAGAGGAGGCCTATGTCCAGCAGTGGACCAGTATAGGCCGATGATGATGATGATGATGTTGACAGATGCTGAATGCGGCAAGCTGAAGACAGGGCGCTATGGCGCTCATTAGAGGAGGCCTATGTCCAGCAGTGGACCAGTATAGGCCGATGATGATGATGATGATGTTGACAGATGCTGAATGCGGCAAGCTGAAGACAGGGCGCTATGGCGCTCATTAGAGGAGGCCTATGTCCAGCAGTGGACCAGTATAGGCCGATGATGATGATGATGATGTTGGCAGATGCTGAATGCGGCAAGCTGTAGACAGGGCGCTATGGCGCTCATTAGAGGAGGCCTATGTCCAGCAGTGGACCAGTATAGGCCGATGATGATGATGATGATGTTGACAGATGCTGGATGCGGCAAGCTGAAGACAGGGCGCTATGGCGCTCATTAGAGGAGGCCTATGTCCAGCAGTGGACCAGTATAGGCCGATGATGATGATGATGATGTTGGCAGATGCTGAATGCGGCAAGCTGTAGACAGGGCGCTATGGCGCTCATTAGAGGAGGCCTATGTCCAGCAGTGGACCAGTATAGGCCGATGATGATGATGATGATGTTGACAGATGCTGGATGCGGCAAGCTGAAGACAGGGCGCTATGGCGCTCATTAGAGGAGGCCTATGTCCAGCAGTGGACCAGTATAGGCCGATGATGATGATGATGATGTTGACAGATGCTGAATGCGGCAAGCTGAAGACAGGGCGCTATGGCGCTCATTAGAGGAGGCCTATGTCCAGCAGTGGACCAGTATAGGCCGATGATGATGATGATGATGTTGGCAGATGCTGAATGCGGCAAGCTGTAGACAGGGCGCTATGGCGCTCATTAGAGGAGGCCTATGTCCAGCAGTGGACCAGTATAGGCCGATGATGATGATGATGATGTTGACAGATGCTGGATGCGGCAAGCTGAAGACAGGGCGCTATGGCGCTCATTAGAGGAGGCCTATGTCCAGCAGTGGACCAGTATAGGCCGATGATGATGATGATGATGTTGACAGATGCTGAATGCGGCAAGCTGAAGACAGGGCGCTATGGCGCTCATTAGAGGAGGCCTATGTCCAGCAGTGGACCAGTATAGGCCGATGATGATGATGATGATGTTGACAGATGCTGGATGCGGCAAGCTGTAGACAGGGCGCTATGGCGCTCATTAGGGGAGGCCTATGTCCAGCGCAGTAGACTAATATATGCTGATGATGATGGTGATGTGGATTGTTCAGCATTTAAATATATTTCTGTGTTGGCCACTTTCTGCCCGTACTTGGTTGATGGAAATTTTATGTTTATAGAATGGAAGCGTGGCTGGAATACGATAAGACACTTAAGTTCCACGTCGCTTTGAACTTAACTTACAGCACGACCGCTTAGGGTCAGCTCACACCGACATCAAACGGTTGCTGAGCTACAGGACATTTTCGTTTAAACTTCGGTCATTGAACTTTAGGGTGCGTACTGTGCGTAGGAATTTCGAAAAACACGTGTCTATTAGTTTTGAGTATTTTACTGCTCTACAATTTTGACGAACCAACAGTTATGGTTCTGAGCTTGAAGTTATTATAATAACGACATTTGACCCATTTTAATGACCTCAAAATACGAATTTCCAAAAATCCGTAGCGCGTGCCTATACGTTCTAAAAGGAACCTCAATGTGAAATTTCAGTCTCGTAGCTCTTGTAGTTTTAGAGATTATCTAGATTGGAAGTCTCTGCGCGCTGTGTTGAGTAGAGCGATCAATCTGAGTGACAGATGCTGCCGCCATCTTTGATATCGAATACAAACGTAATAGTGTTGTCTCAGCTACTGTAGTAGATATACGGTCCATAATCACCTGCAATGTGCCTCGCAAGTGAGATGCGCACAGAAATGTGCGTAAGTGTGTCGAGCTGCGGGCGCGCATGTGTTTAGTAGAGCGGCCAATCCGAGCGGCTTGAGCAGTGAAAGGTGCTGCCGCCATCTTTGGTCATCGAATTCTACGCAGAATGGCGCGTTTTGGTCGTGGGTAAGGTCTAATACCTGAAATGTTAAAACTTATTATTTTAATTAATGAATTATGTATGTGTATTAGCTGTAGGTGGTACAAATAAATAAATAAAAGAATGAAGTGTGTACAATAACGCGATATCTATCTATATGTTTAAATTAAATAATATAAAAATTAAATTAAATACAATGACAGTATTATACATCCCTATTATATATATCATATCATTAAAAAAACAACATAATTTCACGACGTAAATAATTTTCACGATGCTCATAGTTTAGTATAGCACTGACCATCTATATCGATTAAAATATTTGTCACAATATTTTATACAATTCTTTATTTAATTCTTAATTTGCTGAAATGTAGGTACAGTACATAGGTCTTACATTAAATAGTCTCACTACATTCTGCCTCAAAGTGCGTGCAAAATTAAAACAGGGTAGGTAATGCTTACATAAAATGAGTAAATTAAACAAATATGACACTAATTCAAAAAGAACACAACAGATACTTAAAAACAACCAAACAAACACCGAGTCATAGAGTTTAATCGATATCGACACATGACAACCTCTAGAGACACTGGCTGAACTACAAATCTAACGTCAATAGAGGAGCTCAATGAAGTTACATCGAAAAACTGAAGCTAGCTTCCTAACTTAGCGTTTCGATGGACAGCCGCTAGATGTCGTTAAGACAAAAATTGGAGTGCAAACTGGGAGTAATTCCTAGATTGCGCAAACGCTTGATTCAGTTGCAACTGAATTATATCAGACTATCCGATATTAACTGTCGGTCGAAAGACCACCGGGCACAGTGGATCAGCTGGGTCAGCCCGGTCAGAGGGGATCTCCCTCTGCTTCTATTTGGGGGAAATACCATATTCTCCCCAAAATAGTTAGTACCTACCTCTACGATAGTAGACGGGTCATTCTGCGTGCCATCTCCCATTTGATCGCGGTCCTCGCTCTGGTGTCCCATGGAGCCGACCAGACTGGTCTTGCTGGAACTATTGGAGCCTGGACTGGAGTTGCGGAGGAAAAACACCTTCTCAGCTGTCGGATTCGGCCAGGAGAGTATGCCTTTTTTGTCCACGCAGCATAGAGCCTGTAAAAAACACATTACATTAGAAAGCTCCGCTTAGCTTTGAGGTAAATGATGTTGTGTGAATTGTCATTATTTATTTATAATTACAACTCGTAAGCTATGGTTTTATTTAGGAATGTAAATAGATAGAAGGACGATTTGTTGGTTTCTACTAAAGAGAGAGTAAAGTACATTGTACACCTTGGGCGAGAACGTGCATGATTCCTATCTGTCTTAAAACACACCTGGTAGGAATCACACTTAAGTGATACATAGTGCTTTATACTACACCTTCGAGGAAAAATCTTTAAACTCACTCGTGTAATTTCAAAATGTTAATTCGGATCATGTGAAAATAGTATGCAATAAATACGCGCTATTATAAAAATAGCTACCGGCAGCTTTTTCAGAAATTAAATTAAATAAATACGTTCTCCGGTACACGTTACGACGACCTCTGTGGCGCGTTGGTCGAAGGTCCGCCTGCGACGCAAGAGGTGGCGGGTTCGATTCCCGCCTTGGGACAAATATTTGTACTATCTGCAGGTATTTGTTCCGGGAGTTCTAGTCGTTTTCTATGTATAATAAACAATATCTATGTAATGTGTTGTACTATTATATATCAGTTATCTAGTACCCATAACACAAGCTCTGCTTAGCTTGGGGCTAGATAATGCTGTGTGAATTGTCCAGCATTATTATTATTTATTACGTTAGGAATGGATTACCATACACTATTCTCTTCCGCTAAACGCGTGAGAAGGGAAATTCCATAGTTTTCCGCCCCGCTTTTTAGTACGCTTGCAATGACGAACTTTCTAGGTCATGTTTGGAACAGAAAATCAACTTTCTGAGTAGATGTAGTATAAAAATATGTTGTGATGGGTAAATATAACCAATAGAATCCCAATATTTGTGTCGTGCTTGTTATGAAAAGTGTTCTTCCAAATCTGCTATAGTTTACTTTACACATTTAAGAAAACAAACCAACTTACATAAACAACTCTGCTTGTCCATAGCAGTGTTATTTATGTAAGTTGGTATCAAGGAACTGAAGGAATCCTTCCTTGTTCTACTGCTTCTACTTTGCTTTGTCAAATAGACTACTTGCAGACTAAAAACGATGCTCTTCTCTCTTTAAACAAAAAAGATGGCGTCTATGTTTGTCCACTGCTGGTCAAAAAATAAATAATTAATAAAATTAATTTGGGCAACCAACATAAAAAAATATGGTAGGTAGGTATGGTGTAAAGGTAAAGCAGGGCATAAGTAGTTTAAAGGAGGCCCTATACCTAGCCGTGGGTGACATCATCATCATCATACTAGTCCACTGCTGGACATAGGCCTCCCTAATGAGCGCCATAGCGCCCTGTCTTCAGCTTGCCGCATCCAGCATCTGCCAGCAGTCTTTCGCAAATCGTCATCCCACCTGCAGGGGTATTTTAATTCGTCGGAAAGGCCTTCGGATTCGATATCGGAAACTTTGTCGAAGAACGCTATTTTAAACCAGCGGATTCGAAAACTTTTGACATTTGAATTCGGATCCTTGTTAGGAGAGTTTCATACTTTCGATCATCAATCCGCAACGAAATCAAAATAGCGTTCGAGGAATCGAATTCAAATCGGACGTTTCCGCTTCGGAAACGAATCGAATGTATTAAAATAGCCATGCTGGTTCCCACCAGGGCGTCCTACACTACGTTTGCCGAGTCGCGGTCTCCACTCAAGAACACGTTTAACCCAGCGGTTGTCGGTTCTTCTCGAGATATGACCGGCCCACTGCCACTTCAGCTTGCTAATCCTTTGAGCTATGTCGATAACCTTGGTTCTCTGTCGGATGTATTTGTTGCGAATCCTATCATTCAGGGAAACTCGGGAGAAGAAGAAACGTGGGAGACCGTTGGAGACGTGGGTTAAAGGGCGGCTATGATGATGATGATGTGGGTGTACATTGTAGGTTATACCTGGGTACCAAAGGGTAACTTACCGATAGCGAGCCAAGCACGTGCACAATATTAGCCGTCCTTACGACCATGTCCTCCCTTCCAGTGGCTATGTTACAGAACGTCTTCCAGAAAGACTTCAGATTCTCCGGCTTGAGGTTAGACTCGCTCAGGGCTTGGATGAGCGGGTCACTCGCGTCTTCTGATATGGAGCAAGATTTGGGGCGAGCGTAGCGCTGTCTGGTCTCCGATAGGAGTTTAAATCTGTGAAGAAAGTAATTAATGGTCTCCGTAACGAGGTGGTTATTTGATAAAACAAAGGGTGAGACGCCCCTTGACAATGTGGAACTGCGAAACAGACGGGAAATAGTGAAGTGGAGTTAAGGTGGCTCGATTTTCGTCGGAGCAAGTTTTTTTTAAGTTTCTTATATATTCACCGTCATAAATAAAAAACCATTGTCTCTCTTTTTATCTCATGATAAAACTAACTTTGATTCAAAATATAATTTATAATTAATATTAGACAAATTTTGTACTAAAAACAACATATAACTAACATTTGGTAGTATGTTACAATATTTAATGCTATAACAATCAAGAAGTAACGCGACTGAAAGAGAAAAATCATAAATGAGAAACTAACTCAGAGCAGAATTATTTTTGACCTTTGGTAATCATCGACTTTACTGTGATTTTAATAAAATTGTATTAAATGGCACGAGGTGATATTAATACCTACGATAAATTGGTTAATTCTTAGTAGGTATTTGTACACACATAAATAATATCACATTTGCGTATTATTTCCTTTTGTTATCATTTACTCATAGTTATGAGCTGTCTCCTAAGTAGGAAAATATTCAAACTGAAATCCATGTGATCACTACACGTTCCATGTGATCACTACAGTTAAAATAATTCTAAAAGGTGGCGGTGTCAAAATAATTATAATTATAATTTAAAAATATAATTAATAAAAATAAAATTATAATTAATATGAACAGTTATTGGTTGGTTGTGCGCAGTGTCGACACTTAAGAACTTAGAGAAGGCCTACGAGGCCAGTGTCGTGTTGTGGTCAGACGTTATCATATTTTTGATGTCATTGTGTTTAACACAATGACGTGTACTTTGGTGATTTCATACGCAATAATACTGATACTGAGCTTAGAACTTCAACCGTGTTCGTGTCGCTGCAATGGTTTTTCTACATCACAGGAAGTTTTCCCAAGGGGAGTTATATTCATCCCGTATACAACACGGTTCGATACCGAACATCTAATATATTGCGTGGATGAAACATATAGGGCTCAAGCACTTGAATTCCGATTGAATCGTCATCAATCTGTCCTGTCCTATGAGGTAAACACTACGACAATTGCTCATCGTATAAATGCGACTGAAAAAGGTGTTTTTAGTTATTATTGTCTGAATAAGGTAACAAAACATATCTGCACAATTCGTGTGATAGTGGACTCTGCACCGCTTCCTGTGACCGACTTTGCCTGCAAATCTTATAACCTTGAAGTCCTGAACTGTTCTTGGACTAATCCAGAGAGTCCTTGTGTCATCAACTATTCATTGACTTTAACACATGATTCTGGTATTTCTATTGAGGTATGCCACCCAGAAAAGAGTGGAAAAACTAGGTATTGCTCTTGGAATACCAGCAGTCAGCCTAGGTACATACAAATAGAAAAACAATTTCATTGCAACCTCAAATTTTCTAATGTCTTTGGATCTAATGAACAAAACTTCACCCTAAACCACTTCTCTATAGTAAAACCGGACCCACCTATCAACCTGAAAGTCATTGGAAATGGTACTCACAGTGTCTATCTTCAATGGAGTATACCTAATAACATGGTTGACTTTTTACCCAAATCAGGACTCGACCATAAAATAGAGTATCAAATTCCGAAGATAGATAGCACAACTTATTTCCGAGCTGTAAATATGTCAGAGCTTCCACCAAAAAACAAAACGTACAAGTTTCTACTGAAGGATTTACCATATGCTAATATGCGATATAAAGTAAGGATATACATACGGCCAAAGGAATCTGTCAAAGATGAATATTGGTCAGATTTTACTTGTGTTGTATTCTACACAGAGAGTGACACGTCCAGTATCCCTGATACGTCAATTATCCCCGACACATTCAAAGATGACTCTTGTGATATATTCCAAGGTGGAATGTATGGATATCCTATAAAACTAGACCATGGTGTTGCTGGTAAATCATCTGTCAAGATCACATGGACAATGGCCTGTACATTACAAGAAGGTATTATTACTGGATATCTTATTACATACTGCGAAGTTAACGATACCAGTAACGTGTGTGACTCATCACTTGTTAAATCATTACTCATAATAACAGACCCTAAGCAAATGGAAACAACGATAATAAATCTAAAACCATTCAGAACTTATCAGATTTATTTTTCAATCAAAACAGTACATGGAGTAACTACCATTGAAAATGTGTCAACAAGAATCACAACCACCGAAGACACTCCATCGAGTCCAAGAAATGTTTCCATTACAGAAGTTGAAAGTAACTCTGTTGTTATATCATGGGATCCACCTCTTGAAAAAAATGGAGTCATTGGCAAATATGTAATTTACAACTATACAGATGAACATGCTGCTGACGAGGTTTCTTACAGAGACAAGGACTCAATGAAGAGAAGAAGCTTGAAACTTGAAGGACTTATCGCATATAATAAGTACTCGTGGTCTGTCAGGGCTTGCAATATAGCAATAGATAGTTGTTCTCAGAAGAGTCCGCCGAAGGGTATCATAGTCAAAACCAGGATTGGCTCACCTAGTAAACTAAAATCCCCTACATTTAGCCCCAACTCAGATTCTATAACCTGGCTTAAGCCTGAAAACCCCGGGGGTAATATAAACCTCTATCAAATATTAAAAGTCAACAATGAGAATAGGGAGATTTTGAATACGACTGACTCATCCTACTTGTTAAATAATTGCCAAGAAGATTCAAGGTATCAGGTGCGAGCGCTGAATATAGAAAGTATTCAGAGTCATAATAGCGTGCAAAAGCTCGAGTACCCAGGGGAATGGAGCGACCCGATCACAGTTACCTGCGTTATTAAAGAGGTTTCTATAGTGTTGTATACTGTAGGTGCTTTGGCCGCTGTAACGGTTGTTATTGTTGTTGTTTACGAATTGATAAGCTTTTACAAAAGGAAACTCTTTTAGCACACTCTAAAAACTAAAATATTTTTCATGTGTTTCTTGGTCAAGGAATTAAACGTTGATGTTCTTCCGTTATGGAGGGTTTGTAGTTAACCCATTCGTATTAATAATATCCTCATCCGGCATGTTTGTCGAAGCGCGTGTGGATGGCTTCGCTGCCTGCATGCGCAAAAAAACGGCCTCACTGTTGAGCAGAGTCCGCCTGTCCGCATCCAGATGATAGCGAATAAGCTAGATGAGCCGCTATATAAACACAGCATTGCTGTTTTAGTAAAATAATATTTTAATCGCCAAAGTTAAAAACTAACATAATTATTAAGACAATTGTTTCTAACTAATATGGATTTGTAATTATCTGAAATAAATGACTATTATTATTTATATATTTTGTGGGGTCTTACTGAAAGTTCAAATATTATGCGTTTTAGAGGTTTTGTGATAATTTGTTCAGTTAGTAAATTACTTGTCTTATTATAAATAATAAATATTTAGACTTGGTAATAAAATAATACTAACTAAAACACTATGGAATGTTCTTTATTGACACCTTCTTTATGCGATCATGATGAATATCTATTCATATCTCCTTAATTTAATTACATGGTATTTTCAGTTGAAATCATTTAGGGAAAACATGCCAAGGTGAATTTTATTACAGTGTGTTGCTACGAAAGACGATTAACACAGAAAGTCTTCACTTTATCGGTTAGATGCAATTTTATTGAAAATATAGCCCATTCGTGTAATACTATGCGTCGTGTGGTAGTTTTTTTTGAAATATATTAGCAATGCTTTTGATATATATGTATTACTTTACTTCTATAAACTTAAATTTATTGTGTTTTACATAAAAATAAAAACCCCCATACAAAATGCAATAATAACTAGTGATAAGCTGTTTTTAAGTTTTATCGATACCTTCTTTTTTTGTTGATTTTGCATTCTACATCTGCATAGTAAAACAATGGCGGGGAAGTATGTAGATAACCGCCAATCGTACCTAGACAATTTGTATGAACCCATGTTTCGCTTTAATTTATTTAAATTTTTTCTGTATCTCTATTTTTTAATTAGGAAAAAGTAGAATTCAATCGAATAATTCAAGAAAAATCAAACTACATTTAGAAGCACATAACTTCTAATCAAGTATATAAAACTTAGCTATGTCCAGTTACAACTAACTATAACACAGAATTTCAGAATTTTTAGGATATTTTGTTTGACGCCAAAAGCTAAACAATGAAGTGGGCACCTTCTACAACATAAATGTATGTATATGGGGGTTCCTTCATATCGATGCTACTTTATCTCTTGGTTAGTGAAACAAAGTAATTATAGCTTTAGGATTTTAGGGGACTGTTTTTTTAACTGGACAACATATTATATATACCTACTTATAACCAGAGAAAGAAAAGGTTTGAGTTTCTTTTGAAACATCCCATCTGTTTTGAAGAAAACCATACCTAAAAAATTATATTATATACCATTACTAGCTGCTGCCCGCGACTTTGTTCGAGTTTTGATGAAAAATATATTTTTACTTGATGCTTTTTATTTATTTTTACCTACTAGGAAGGCACATTGCTAACCTGAGTATGTACGATTTACATTGTGCTCTTGATTAAAATTGTATATAGTATTTATTATTTTCTGCGTCTTACAAGAAATAAGTGTAGCGGACAAAGTTGTTTACCGATAACCGTAAAGAGTGTTCTATGAAACCATGTTTCCACAAACTTGAATTCTTGAATATTTTTGTAGTATTTTAGACATTGCTGAAGGTCACAAATTTTCATCGACATCGTTAAACATGTGGGTCAAACACTATAATAAGAACAGACAGCTGTTGGTTCATTAAGTTAGATAACCCCTTATTGCGTATCCATATACTCCTTGATCGTTGGTCAGGTCATACATCCTTTATACGTATGTTTACACTGCAAGCGCACTTTCTATCTTTCTGGGTGACTGTGTGTATGATGTGAGTGAGGCTTCAGAAAGTCTCGCTCAGTTTGTATAGTGTAGAAAGAGATGCCCTCTATTTCGTCGTAAAAAGACGAGAGAAGGCTGTTTGACATTTAAAGCTCTGAAGGAGAGGCACAAGCTGAAAATAACTTTATTGCGTTGCATTGCGAGTCTAAAATAAATTGTTTCAAGGCGCACAAATATAAACTAACACTTGTAATGTATTTTGGATAGTAGAAATTAATATTTTTTTAATAAAATTTAAGAATTAATTTTGTCTTTTTTTGTCAAAACCCTCCGACCCGGTGCAAAAGTTTGTAGATCATACAAAAATTTGTTTCGAACCTACCAAAACTAACCCTATAATAAGCTAGGTTACCTGGCCATTCCGTAGCAGTTGAACCCCGCCCAGGCGATTGGGAAAACGATTTGCAGCAGTGGTAAGGACGCAGCTGAAACCATCAAAACATGTTCAGTACAGAAAGTAAGTTATAATATAATTCAATAGTAATAGAACTTCTTTTTCTTCTTTCAGTTGTTAGGGTAGAATAGACAAAAATGACACCGCATCGACATCATCATCATCAGCCTATACTAGTCCACGGCTGGACATAGGCCTCTCTTAATGAGCATCGACATACTTATCGTAAATTTGAAGTTGAAGAAATAAATTTCGATTTCATACTTATATTATAAATTCGAAAGTTTCTCTCTCTGTCTGTCTGTTACCCTTTCACGCCTGTTATGAAATTTGGCAGGAAGGTCAATAGTATACCGGGGACGGACATAGGATACCTACTTGAAGCGACTCGGGCGAAGCCGAGGGCATCAGCTAGTACATTATGAATATAAGCTGAGTAATGTAATGGCTCAGAATTGTGATGCTTGGAGAGAAAAGGGGGTCCCTTTGGCCAAACTGTGGGACATTACTCTGCCCTAGACAAGATCGCCGTGGTTGGCAATTGGCATACGGCAATTGGCTGCCAAATACTGCCTGGTAGTGGATACAGCTTATCCTCACAAAATGAAGGCCAGGGTTATTCATTTCTTCCGTTAGTGGACTTTAGCCTATACCTACAACCTAAATTTTTTGTGCAAAGGACAGACATAGGATTTCGCGTTCATAGGAGCGAGACTATTTTTTGTAGATTGGATATAGGAAACTACCATAACACAAAAATCGATGGTTATGCAGTAGCTATAAATTGCTTAGCATGATAATCCTAAACAGCGATTTTGTCTCCAGTAAAAGAGACAAAAAATACTATTTAGTAAAGATGGTCAAGAGTGAGTATAGCTAGAAAGTCCGATGGATATAGAATAAATACTGAAAACGATCATAACACAGATATTGTTTAATAAATATGCATAGCTTAGACAAAATAACATTTATGAGCATAGTATGATAATAGTCAAGAGTGAGTATTACCTATAGTCTGCAGGAAGTATATCTCGGTCCAGTGGGTGACGCCGGGCAGGTGGGACACGTGTCGCACGAAGGACGCAACCACCACGATCGCCATCACCAGCGGGAGGACGATGCCTTCCATTATCTTTACTGTGCACTGGAAATATAAATATTCGTTATTCGTAGGTGAAATAATATGGCGTGTTTCAAAAACTATAAACCGACTTGACAACAACCCGCTGACAGACGGATGGATGGATAGACAGACAGGAGGCTTGATGATTCTTTGTTAATGGCAATATGAGTCTGGTTGGACTCTTTTCTGCCAGTGTTAAGTAATGGAAAATAATAGTGAAATATGAGTTTTCAAGTTATGAAGAATGTTGATATTTTCACCAGAGCCTAGTTCGTTATCCAGCAGGGTACACCACGTGCAGGTTAGGTTGGCTTGGGAGACAAGATCTTGGAGTCTCCCTTGTACCCCTACAGGAGGCTTTGTGATACTCGTAGAATATGTTGTGAACCTTTGCGTCATCCTTCTTCCGTCAACACTGAATTTTCACAAGCGGTCAGTCGGAGAAATTGGCGAACATACAAGTAGCAGAACATAGAACCTACTCCTTGAAGTCGGTAAAAAAGATCAGCTGAAATATCAGAACATAATATACATACATTATGTATATTATGTATTCTCATAATAGTGGTTACGGTTAGCATATTGACCAAATAAGTATGTACTCTAGAGGTAAGTAAGACTTATTAGATATGTTTTGCATTTATCTATATCTAATATGAAGAGGCCAGATATATGCAATAAGCATGGATAAGGTAGCATTCTCAAGTAGAATAACGAAAAAGAGAGTTCTTAACGCAGCAGTGGGACTCAGTATTCTTTTCGTTAGTCTTTATTTGGCCTTAAGTCAGATAATTAGGGACTTTTATGTGCATACAATACAGTCACAGAACGGTCGTGGTGCCGTGTAAAATGATAATAATAATACTTTATTTCAGGCAACAAAGAAAGTGTACAAAACAAAGTGTGTGTGTAAGGTAGTAATGTATGCTAAATAGGCATAAATATTTGAATAGGGTACTTTACTATCATCATCATCAGCCTATGTTAATAAACTGCTGGACATAGGCCTCCCCTAATGAGCGCCATCTTGGATTTTACTGCAATGAGAAAAAAAATAACAAAAAATGTATTATAATAAATAATGCTGGACATATTTTTTTAGTGGTTTATTAGCATTTGAAAAGTGTCTCATTTAGGTTCTATAGTAGAACCTAAATGAGACACTTTTCAAAAATGTGTGTAATACCCTACTGTCTAGATTTAAGTACAGTAGATTTTGTTAAAACAAAAAAACAGATCTACATATATTGCTTGATTGTTTTTATATTTGGGAGAGAATTACGTCCAGCAGTAGATACGCTCAACGTCTTTAGTCTGAATTTACAGTAGTGGTTATACTTATTAGCGGTCTGTACACGTAAAGGTTCGGACCGCGCATCTGGGACTACGTTCCAAACCGCGGATCGATCCGTGCGGTTTTGACTGCGGATCAACTGTCGTGCTAATTACGATTAAAAATGTGCCCACGGTTTGGAACGCTGGTAAATCTTTCATATTTCGACAAACTATCTGAACTGTGCTTGTAAATCTTTATTAAGAAAGAAAATTACAATCTAATAAATTTAAATTAAAACTAGTATTTACAATAGAAACAATTGAGCTATCTGCAAACTGTTGCAAACAACCTACAGGTAAATTGATTTTCAAGAGTTTCGACTGCAACTTTGACTGGCGCGTGGAACGTTATCAATTTAAAAAGTTTTGCCTTAGGAACCAACTGTCCGCCTTGCACATCTACATGTACGTTCCGGAGCGCGGGATAAAACGGCGCGTGCGTTTTCCCGCGGTCCGAACCGTACGTGTGCAGGCATTGACATATTCTGTAATACATACCAGATACCGCTGCTTGTCGAACACAGTGACAGGTCGAGACGTAGCTTTCTCTAGCGCCAGTCGTAGATTAGTCAAGTAAGGTGTCTCGCACATCCGGTAAGCTTTGTTCTGATGCGGAGGGCGGACGCGCGGCGTGCTGAAATTGTCTTTGTACTGAAAATATAGTCTGCTTTTACAATATATTCGAATAAATAAATAATTTTTGACAATAGAAAGTAAGGTCTAAAGGAAAATAAATAAAGCACTGAATTTTGTAGAAAAGAATTTAATATAACATTGTTGCACCATCAATACATATAAACAAAGATGAAACAGCATTATCTAGGCCCAAGCTAAGCAGAGCTTGTGTTATGGCTACTCACTAGATAATATAAATAAATAAATAATGCTGGACAATTCACACAGCATTATCTAGCCCCAAGGTAAGCAGAGCTTGTGTTATGGGTACTAGATAACTGATATACGTAATATTATACATTACATAGATAGATATTTTTTATTATACATAGAAAACACCCAGACCAACGGAACAAATTTCTGCAGATCGTACACAAATTTGTTCCGAGGCGGGGATCGAACCCGCAACCTCTTGCGTCGCAGGCAGACTCTCGCCCGCTGCGCCACTGAGGTCGACTAGATAACTGACATACATATTAATTGATTATAAAGATAGGTATTTTTTATTTTATTTGTTCTGTATGCTAGCAGTACGGCCCATGTTATATATAACCTTCAGTTGATTCATTATTTGGTAGTTAAAATAAGTATTAAAATAAAACTATTTTTTGAAGCTTTTATTGAACTTTGTTAGATTTTATTGGCTTCTTGCTGTTCTGCTGATTATTGTATGAACATTTCATACCTTGTTGAAGATAACAAACAAGCCGATATTTTAGAAAAACTCGCTTTGCATTGTAATTCCCGGGATCAATCACCAAATTCTGGGATTGGAAATCAGGAGCAGGATCGAATCCTCTTTTTTCAGTGAGAAGAAGTAACTATAACCTCCAACCATCAATACAAACTTTCGCATTTATAATAGAATGGTGTGACGATGATGCAAGCAAAGCAACTTAATGTACCTGTGAAGAAGGCTGGAAGGTCTGTCCTGCAAACAGCTCCGGGTCATCATCTTGCAGTCCCTTGCAGTGGCCCGGCACGTCTTGGCCGGGCCGCACCACGATGACATCGCCTTCTACCAGCAATGCCCATGGTAGGTTCACTATTGTCGCTGGAAAAAGAAATGAGATTTATTTAAAAATATTATGAGCATAAATATATTCTTTTTCATTTAATATAAGATAGACTAAGCAAATATTTATGGCTATGGCGCTCATTAGGGGAGGCCTATGTCTAGCAGTGGACTGGTATAGGCTGATGATGATGATGATGAAGCAAATATTTTGAGTGACCTGAGAATACAAGCTACAGTTCCGAGAGGCCTAACAAATTCCCTAGCACCGCAGTGAAGTATTTAAAACTATAGTCTATGTTCATCAGGGATAATGTAGGATTTTAATGGAAAAAGAATTCTAAGAAAATTTAATAATGTCTCAGAAATTTTTGATTTCAGCAGGATTTGAACCTGCGCCCCATTCTCGAAGGTTCCTCGAGGTCCTCGATTTCTCGAGGTTCGAACCCTGCCGAGTACGAAATTTTTGGGATATTATTAAACTTTCGTAGAAAATTTCCACAGTGCGAGTAACGAACTAGGTATAAGCAAAAAGCTAAGGTGAGAGATTTTTTCAAATCAGTACCGTAGTTTTGGAGCCTATTCAATTCAATCAAACAAATCTTTCCTCTTTATAATGTTACCATAGATTAAGGTTGAACTTATTATGTTGGACTGTGATACTTATCTGAAATAGGCATTTGTCAATAAAGGTTAGTATCGGAGTTTATATAGGTATATATGCTCATTAGGGGGGAGGCCTATGTCCAGCAGTGGACTAATGTAGGCTGATGATGATGATAGGAGTTTATAGGCCATTGTATGTTTCACACCTCAACTCAAGAACCTATATTGGCCCACTGCTGGACGCAGGCCTCCCAATGAAAAGCGCCTTTTTGGCTTTTATCTCCTGGTGGGAAATGCCCATAATCCCCACGCATGCGGGTTGGGGATCGCAGTTCGCTGGTATGTATTCTTCTACAGGAGGCGCTGCTGTCCGCTCCCGGTTCATGTCCCTTAGTCGCCTCTTACAACACCCGCGGGAAGAGTGGGTGTGGTGCATATTCTAAGCCGGTACCACACGGCTGAATGTTTCTGTTATGTTTATATTCCTGCATATAAGGTAAGCTAAAGTCTAGGCTTACCATCTCTATAAGTCCATTGCAGAATAACACAGGGTGAAAATGGGGCACACAGATGTGGGTAGTGTTCTTCTTTCCATTTTGAATTCCTTATAGACTCGTCTAATGTCTCTGAAAAGCAAAATAAAGTACAGCTTAAAATAATATCAAAGCTCAGTTAAAGAGTCCATCAGGTGATAAAACATCTAGTTATCAGCTAGTTAAAATTATATCTATTTTGCTCAATTTGGTCCGATTAAAATTATTGAAACTTTCGCGATTTGATAACATAATTGAGGCGAAATTAGTCTTTGGGACTAATTTCGTTTGACTAACTAAAGAAAATCAATTTGAAGGCAATAAAAACACTATTTTTATCTTTTTAAATGAGCATCAAAAGTTAAGGATTATTTTAGTAAGTTATGGGAGTCGCAACACGAATAACTCAACTTGACTTGATACAAAAAAATACTAAAGTTACGTTTAAATGTTCATTTTTACTTAGATAATTCTACGTAAAAGTAAATGCACTTTAATTTACTTTCATTTCATTTCATTTATTTTCAACAAAAAAAATACATGATTGCCTTACTAGTTATATAAGTAACATATTTTAATGAAATTTCGTGTAGGTATCTGTATTTATGAATAAAAATCAGTGAATATGCGCGTGTTAGATTCATAGACTTTTCCTACCTCTTAAATTATTATTTTTGGATAGAATGATAAGAATTACCAAAATTAAATTGAAACCTAATATTTTGGAAATTGGGAACAATAAAATCAGGAGTCAGAAATCAATAACTTTACTTCTGTAGGCTAACAACATAAGCACAAGATAGAAAAGTCCAATTCTATAAGTACCATAAATTATTATCAATTATGAAATAAAGTGTCATTGATTTCTCTTCACGTCAATCTTTAGTCCACGAGTGGAAGTGAAAAAGAAACCACTAGCACATTTATATTATCACATTTATCACTTATATCTCTATTACAAATTCATTTCAAATAAAAGCACTAAACTATGTTAAGACTTAACCCTTTCACTTATGAATATGTCCCGCATCTCGGACCTTATACAACCACAAGACTGGCTAGTCGACCTTTCACAACCTTATTTTACATTCCAACAGTAATCATGACGGTGGCTTTCTGCATCTCTGTTTATGTGCCTTCCTTTCACTAAACCATAGAACTTTAAAGCTGAATATGAATCCTTCATATTGCATAGGATCTCAGGGATCCGGTTCAAGTTTGTTGCCATAAGGAAATTTTGTTAGAAGTCGTTCAGCGTCAGGATTCCACGTGATTGTACCAAGTTTGCAGATCCCTTCAAGCCTTACTGGTTTTACGCGCCATCTGGTACGTTCCTCCTTCGTCAGAAATTCGTTAATGAGCATCTCAATATAGTCGTATAGGTACCAGCTAAAAGGGCCGCCGTCGCGGGATCGGACATTGGTCGCTACGCCATCATCTGCGTCACGTCTTCGTACACGGGTTCGTTCGGCGCCCATTTGGCGGGTAAGGTCCCCGAGGTAGTCGCGTCGCGACACGGGTTCGTTCGGCGCCCATTTGGCGGGTAAGGTCCCAGAGGTGGTCGCGTCGCGTTACGTGTTTCTGGCGTTTCGCGAAGGGGGGTGCTTCACACCTCCCAGTGAGGGTCCCGATATTAGACTTACTTATATGGAAAGTTGTACACCATTTATTTAATGTTTCCTCTTGCCTATGAACAAATCTGGGCATCTTGTCTACATAAGTGTCATTAGAAAAGAAAAAAAATCAGGTTATTGTCTTACCTAACACTTTCCGAACTCTGTGAGGTATCTCATTCCGGTACAAATACTCTTCATTAAATGCAACCAGTAGGTTTACAACCAGTATAATAAACAGGAACAGTGCTTCCCAAAGTAGAAATGCATGGGCCTGCACTGATTCTCCCAGCAAATATGTCAATATCAAACAAATAATGTACAGCAGTGTTATTGTGTAAGCTACTCCAGATAGTAAAACTTTTTCAGAAGAAAATGAAATTATGTCTTTGAGGAGTGTGATTCTGGAACAAGAGCTAGAATTAGACACAAAAAAAAAATTATGACTTAGTTATGGATCAACAAGTAGGTACAGTACAGACTTACCCTGTAGGGTTTTTTGCTAAATGTTGCTCGATCTCGGTGCGTATTCCATCATGTAGTTTCACTAGTGCTTCTTTAGTAGTATAGCCTAGCATTTGCTCTTTTAGACCTTCCATTGTAGGTATTCATATTATTTTTGCCAATCAAAATAAACACAACCTTATCACATCCATTTCATTACGTAAAGCATTTTTATGTAGAGGCCCTGTGCAGTCGTTTAGAGGTAGGTTATTTTTAAAAAGTTTGCGGTAGGTATTATAAGTAAAATGCTACTCAAAATTCAAATCTTAAGGTAAATATTTTTGCCTTTCCAATTTTTCAGCAAAAATTCAATTCGTTCTTCGTTCGCGTTCGCGCAGCAGTGTTGCCAGATCAATAGTTTTCTGTGTGCCAGATCCGTAGGTTATTAAGCTTTAGGCATAAGCCCTATTTTGCTACTACTATACTATTATTTTGATACTATGATGTATTTTGTTCCATCTTGGTATGAAACGAGACCAATCGACCACGGTTTTCTCCAATAGTTTCGTCAGCCGGTCGTGTCGGCGGCGGCCGTTGGCCTTAACTATTTGTTTTATCCTATCAAGTACTTACAGCATGCTCGCAATAAAATATCTTGAATCTAGATCTGACGTGAAACCCATAGAGTTGGCAACCTAATTTCTGTCAAGTGTCAAACACGACTGACAATGACAAGCACTATTGACAGCTTCACATGAGGTCAGTGACGTGCCATGAAAAAGAAATCGACTGAGTCGATATAAAAAAAAGAATTGACGAAATCGAATCATAAAAAGAAATGATTCGCTAATTCTTGTTTATAGCGTTTTAGATAACGTTTAGCAAGGCTGTCAATACTTACTGCATGGTTTTTTTGCTTAGAGAATTGACATAACGAAGTTCTAAATTTTAAATTGTGATGGGTAACCTACTTATCACGCTTAGAGCATTTATAACTGGAGATGTCATCGTAAGACGTACCCCTCTGCCGGCCATAAGGCGCTCTGGGTCATACGCGTTATACAAAACTACTTCACTCGTTACCGCGTGCCCATTAGCTGTCGTTTTGGGTCGTAGTGCTTAGTGAAAACGGTGAATTGTGCGGTATTTTGGGGTAAAAGGCGATCAGAGACATCAAACTTAAGGGAACACGGTATTTCCTATCACAAGTAAGTGATATTTTTGTCAATTGTTTTTGTAATTTTGTATATTTTGATTTAAATGGAATACTAGTTGCGACAGTTTCAAGCGTCTTGTTAGGAGGTGCAGGCGAGTATTGATTTCTTGGTAGAAGGCAAAGTGCGTGTTAGTGTGTAACTCAATAATAATAATAATTGTTTATTTCAGGCAACACAAGACAAGAACTTACAAAGTAACTTAACTAGGGCCCATATGATAAATACCTTAGAGACTAACATACTAATAAAATAAGTAATAAAATAAAGAGTACAGTCTTGTCACTGGCACTAGGTCGATGACGTGCGCGCGGTGTCGCGTATCAGCCTTTTTTAATAATGGTGTAACAACAGTCATTGTATAATTGTGTGCTTGTTTTGTGTTCGTCAGCTTTTACTTGCGAGTGCGTTTGTATGTGTGCTGTGCCGTATTACCTCGCCTCCCGCAAAAAACGGCAGAAAGATTTTAGTACTAAAAGTGGCGCTTGCCAACTCCCGTTATAAATGCTCTAAGCCATCACGGGGCGGCGGCGGGGCGGCGGCATGACGCGACGGCGGCCCTCTCGTAGACTACTGAGGCGCGCATGTAGGTATCCCTGCTACCACTGCTACTTAAGGCGGCGAATGCATGGCATCTGTTTTCGCTGTCGATTGTACAGACAGAAGCATTAATTGGTAACCCCTCAAATAGCTAAAGTTTACGTTTGTTGCCCGATTTATAAATCTTTTACTCAAATTCTATGAAGCAAAAATTGTATCACCAAGTGAGAATCGAACCAGGCATCCGAACGCTCGCATGACAAGTAACGACTGCACTAACCAACTAAACCAATTAACTAGTTATCAAAGCTTTGAAATTTTGTGTTATTAGTGTTCGGCAGCGGATTTTATTTATGGTATCTCTATGTACACTGGATAAGAAAAAAAAGAAGTGCTTGAGGGTAGATCTGAATACAATTTGGGTGAACAAAGTAAAGGTTAAGTACTGCCATTCTCGATTAGAGTCTTGACTTGGTAAAAATTAAAATTATGTTTTATTTTATCTATTACATTAAATTCATAATAAAATATAATTATTTCACTATTCACATGAATACTTGTATAAATTAATACATTACTAAAATTAAAAAAAAATGGCAGTTAAACAAAAAGACATAATATATTGTAAGGAATCGATGACGGGTATTACGATGTGAAGCGAGAGAAACTTAGTTACACTAACCACTACAATACACTATATTTACATGTGGTGTAGTCTTGAAATTTTAATATCTTTTCTCGTAACAATAGAAAGATCTCTTCTATAAAAGAAAACAAAACACGAAATAAACGAGAATAATGTAAACTAAAATCAATATTTTTATGTTCAAGGGTTTGAACCTGCGTGCTACTGAACGGCACTATTTTATATTCTGTGAGGGGGTTACCAGTTAATGCTTCTGTCTGTCTAACTAACCAATCGATCGCTAGACAAGTTTCCGAAATATCTAGTCAGCTATAAAAAAAATTGTGGTTCGCCGTTATTTCCTTATTTTTTTAATTCTCTCACTTTGCTGGTTGTGAATTCGTTTCAGATAAAAACGTAGAGAATATAAATTAATCCAAGCAGGAAGGCGTCGATTATTGACATTTGATATCGTCATTCGATTATAATTTATCGTATCGATATCAACAATCGGACGTCAAGATTTTTTTAATCGAGTATTTAATGGTTCGTAGTACTTCGTAGTGTCCCATCACTTAACGTAATGAAGTTGGCGTTTCTCAGAATTTCTCCAGTTTTTCTTTAGATTTTCTGTAAGTACTTACGCCGTAAACGTACAAAATTAAATCTCTTGTGTATCTATCAGCCAGCAGAACCTTCGGGATACCAGATTGGCAACTCTAACAATATCAAGTTCTCGATGGATTGTTGTTGTTAAGTTGTTGATAAATGTGCTGTGCACCCTGCTATCGTATTCAGTGTGTTGTGTGTCATCGTGTTGAGACCATCGGTGCGCCATTTACTCGAGTGCCTCGTAAAAAAACAAGGAATGTTTCATTGGACTCGCTCAATGAAGTCGGACTTTGTTTCGTAATGGAGTGATATTTAGTGATACAATTATGGCAACGCAAAGTAATGCTAGATATAGGAAGTGTATACTGTGGAGCGCTCCACAGTTCAGTCTGTGGTTTTGGTGTTTGGCTATCCAGTGGCTGATACTTCTACCATGTATACTGTCGAGATGTCAAGGGGTCGAGAACCTGTCCCTGGCAGTCTATCCTGAGGGAATGATAATGGTTCCTTATGGTCAGCCCCTGGAGATTTTTTGCGAAGACCGCATACACAAGGCTGAATCTCTACTGTTTGCTCTTGGTGGACAAAACATCTCATCAGAAGTAGTGAATGCTACTACTAGAAGAATGTCCTTTAAGAAACCTGAGATAGGAGTGTATTCATACTACTGTAGAAACAAAATAACAAACAAAATTTGCACAACTCGTGTGCTAGTGGACTCTCCGCCAGGAAATGTTACCGACTTTAACTGCAAGTCTAAAAACCTTGAAGTCCTAAACTGTTCTTGGACAAATCCAGAGAGTCCTAGTGTCACCAACTATTCATTGACTTTAACACTTGATGATGGTCAATCTATTGAGGTATGCCACCCAGAAAAGAGTGGAAAAACAAGGTATTGCTCTTGGAATACCAGCAGTCAGCCTAGGTACAGGCAACTAGAAAAACAATTTTATTGCAACCTCAAATTTTCTAATGTTTTTGGATCTAATGAACAAAACTTCACACTAAACCACTTCTCCATAGTAAAACCGGACCCACCTATCAACCTGAAAGTCATTGGAAATGGTACTCACAGTGTCTATCTTCAATGGAGTATACCTAATAACATGGTTGACTTTTTACCCAGATCAGGACTCGACCATAAAATAGAGTATCAAATTGCCAAGATTGATAGCACATCTTATTTCCGAGCAGTAAATACATCAGAGCTTCCACCTAAAAACAAAACAAACAGGTTTCTACTGAAGGATTTACCATATGCTCATATGCAGTATGAAGTAAGAATATACATACGGCCAAAAGAAGCAGTCAAAGATGAATTTTGGTCAGATTTCACTTATCTGGTATTCTACACAGCTAGTGAAAGACCGAATAGACCACCAGACACGGTAGTAGGTGCTTTTGATCAAAATCCATTTGAAACTAAGAGAAGGATATATGTTTACTGGAAGCAATTAGAGGAGTATGAAGAAGCTGGTGCAAATTTCACTTACAAAGTGGTAGCTCATCAGGGGACAGGGAACCCCAGAACAATCTTGGCTGATGGCAAGAAAAGCCTGAGTTATGTTATCCTGGAAGATGCATCTCTTGGACCCATCAACATAGACATTTGGTCAACCAATGATCATGGCTCTTCACTCAACAAAAGCCATCTGTTTATACCTCCTTACACTGATACTGTAGCCTTAAGAGTAACTTCATTTACCAAACTAGCATTTGAAAATGGTACTTACAATTTATCCTGGGTTGGGATAGAAAACATTGATAATTATACTGTTTTTTGGTGTCAGCAGAACACTACAAAAATATGCACAGGCAGAATGAACTACACTGTTTTGGCACCAAACAAAACAAACCATGTTATTGACTTGCCAAGGGAAAACAGATATCAATTTGCAATTTCTGCTAATAATAAGACTAAAACCAGTGGAATGATTTGGGCATCTTGTGACATGTCCAAAGATGGTATACCAATGTATGGATTTCCTGTTAAACTAGACCATGGTGCTGCTGGAAAATCATCTGTCAAAGTCACATGGACCATGACCTGTACATTACAAGAAGGTACAATTACAGGATACCTTATTACATACTGCCCAGTCAAAGATACCAGTAATGTATGTGATCCCTCAATTGGCAAATCAATCGTCAACATAACAGATCCTAAACAAATGGAAATAAATATAACTGATTTAAAACCATACAGGACTTATCAAATTTATTTATCACTTAATACAACATATGGAGAAAAACCAATCGAAAATGCGTCAACACGAGTCACCACCACCGAAGACACTCCATTGAGTCCAAGAAATGTTTCTATTACAGAAGTTGAAAGTAACTCAATTGTTATATCATGGGATCCACCTATTGAAAAAAATGGAGTTATTGGCAAATATGTAATTTACAATTACACAGATGAGTATGCTGTTGACAAAGTTCCTTACAAAGACAAGGACTCAACAAAAAGAAGAAGCCTGAAAATTGAAGGGCTCCATAGCTTCTTTAACTATTCATGGTCAATTGCGGCTTGCAATTCAGCTATTAGAAGCTGTTCACAGAAAAGCCCACCAAATGGCATCTTTCTCAGGACTAGAATTGGCCCACCTAGTAAATTAAAACCACCAATTATTTCAAACAGCCCAGATCTTATCAAGTGGGAGATCCCTGAGAAACCGGGGGGAACCGTTGACCTCTATCAAATACTGAGAAGCAAAGATGATCAAACAGAGATTTTTAACACTACCAATTTATCATACTCTCTTGTTAACTGTGAAGGAAGTGTATCTGTAGAAAAGTATCAAGTAAGGGCAGTGAACTTTGATGATGATGCAAACCATGGAGCCTTGGCAGACGGAATGGAGGTAGTTTTACCCAAGCGAGTTGTTAAAGGACAATTGGAATTTGCTGGTGAATGGAGTGATTCTAGTCAACTAGCATGCAGAAGCAAAGATGGGCTGGCAATGACTTTCATCCTAATGGCTGTTTTGGGGCTAGTGGGTATTATATACGCAACAATCAAGTTTGTTAAAAAGTACCGAAAAATGGATTTAAAACCGGTCCTTCCGGTTGGCCTAGGTGTTCCCGAGAAAGATATAACGAAGTACGCCTTTGGCGGCTGGAATCCAACGAGCAAGGATGAAAAGCCTCCTTCAGATGAAATGTTATTATTACCGAACAGCAGAACAGTATCGACGGACACCAAGCAGAAAGAAGAGAGCAACTGTGGTGCGAGCGACCACACGGACAGCACGGTCCTGTCTGAAGAGTCGCGCGGCGCCGTGGACCGGCAGGCGTCCACGTCCGACGAATGCTCAGATTCCTCCTTGCGCTTGGAGATGGAACCAGTCAAAGCGGACAGTAATGACGTAGCGTTGGACGAGGATTGTTCCAGCTCAGATACCGAAGTCTCCCACGGAAGCTCTCCATACTTCAGCAACGAGGATTTCAAAAGAAGCCCCGCTAGTGGGTACGTTCAGCAGCCGGTCGTGAATCCTGCCACGGGGTATGTGCAATCCGCTCCGGCGGCGGCGCCGAGCTCGACGCCGCCACAGCCAGCGAGCTCGAGCTACGTAATGGCCGGCCTGTCACCCATCTTCACGACCGGCGTTTCTCCACCCAGTCTGCGGACTACCGCTGCGTCCTCGGGCTACGTACTACCTGAAGACGCTCAAGCGCGATCCATGCTAAACTTCCCGAATCAGAAACCTCCCGTGAAGAGTTTCGGGCCTGAGAGCTTGCCGATCATGCCAACCTTGCCCCCGGCGCCGACGAAGCTCGGTGCCGATAGCAGCTACATCCAGCTGCAGTCCTTGCCTAGTCACAAGCAGTCGGCGCTGACCGCTATGCCACCGAAGCCGGCTGCGTCGAGCGGCTACGTGTGTCCCGGGGACGCCGTCATCAGCAAGCATCTTAACAACATGCTATCAGCCGGCCAGCTGGCAGAAGAAGCCGCCATCTTGGATCCTATGATGTCCCCCGACGCATATTGCCGCTTCTCTTGGAGCACCGACCCCGCCAATGATAACCTACACTCGCTACTCGCCAATCCCCCAACGTTAAAAACCAATAACAACCTAAATTAAGAGTTAAAATCGCGAGTGTTAATAGACTTTTAGTGACTGAATTGTAAATAATATGAACTTTAAAAAAGCTTTACAAATTCTTGTAAAAATGGACAAATATTTGCACACGTTACAAAATGGATGTGTGGTCTAGTGATAATTCTTGTGCCTTATTAATTTATTTTAGGTCATTCTAGGAAGCTAAGTAGGTAAGCAATAGCTGTAATTTGCAATCTACTATTAATAACATAGCTAAATGGCCCACTTAACACTTCACCATAACAAAATTAATTGTTGAAGTTTCCCAGAGCTTGCAGCTTAGAACAGGGTAATTGATAACAACAATCTCATTGTTACAGAATCTACGCGTAACGTAACAGCATTTAGCCATGGAAGGTATTTATAAAATCGACCTTATTGCCAGCGACCTAAGCACTGAGGAAACAATTCTCCAAATCGCTAATACGCTTGACAATCTCAACGGTATCGTAGACGATGTGTTTACGCGTGTATTATCTAGAATACAACAGAACATGCAAAAGACAAACAATCTCAATAAAAGAATTGACTTATCGCGATCAAAGATTGAGAAGTTGACCGGGATGCCAAAAGCTATCAAAGTATTTTCCACTTCGAAGTATCCAGCGTCTATAAAACATGAACATTACCAATCAGTTTTCGATTTGGACGGATATAAACATGAACCGAAAAAGATCATTCTGAGTGGGAGAACTCAGAGGCAGTCTGCTGACAAATCACTACAAGTAATTAATACTAATTACCAACCTTATCTACTATCCAAGAAATTCTGAAATTAATAATTAATAGTGAACAATCCACATCTAGCCCGTAAACCTAATAATTCTACGTCGTTATTCTGGTAATTTAATGCGTATGTTATTTTTTAGGATAAATTGCACTTTTTCCACGTGAAAGTGGCAGAGCACACGACAAAACCAAAACAAGACTTCAATTTGAAGTCTGCGATCGATAAAGCGGAGAGTATTAGTGAACTTTTGGTTTTCAACTCTAGCGAGAGCCCATACCTGGGTACTGTTACCAAGTCGCCACTTTACGTGCCTCCTGTGACATCCAAAGTTGTCAGTAAGAGCTTACTGGAGGAGGCTCCATCGTCTATCATGAAGAGGGACGTACTTAGACGCGAGGCTGACGAGTATATGTACGCTCCGGGCATTGGAATGGTAAGCATACTTACCTGCTCTCAATTTTCACCTTATATGCTTTTGTATTTACAATGTCCTCATCCACAGGTACCGGAACTAGAGATGCCTTTAGACCTGCCGAACCTGGCCGGAGTCGCGGGTGACGTTCAGTTCTCAATCACCACCGATGGGTCCATAGCACCCTCCGTTGTTACATCACCTATCGTTCCGAGCGTGCCCGAATGTGAGCTGCCGGAATTACCCGAACTCAACTTACCAGAGGATGCACCAATACCAATTATATCTAATGTGAATGATGGGAAGGCTGATATTCCTGACGCTCCAAAGATGGAAGTTAGTGCGCCGTCGCTGCCGCCTCCGCCGCCGCCGCCGCCACCGCCTCCGATGGTGGCCGAACTACCGATTGAAGATAAACGGTGAGTCACCACTGTATTTACCACTGTATGTATTTCTTTTATGCAGGACACAGACCTACTGTGTATGATAAAATGTTTTTCCCTAAAATAACAAAACACTCGGTTCACTTCGGTTCTGAAATCGCAAAGAAAACATATTATTTTCGTAGCAGACCAGACAGTATCGCTTCATGTGGACTAAACCATAAATCTCCCGTAATCATTTGTCATCCTTTCGAAATGATGACATAAAATTAAGTTGATTTAGTAAAGCAAAGTCAGCAAAAACAGAAAGTGTTATCCCACACGCGTCCCTGAACATGTGCTCGAGTTTTTTTCGTCTTAAAAGGCACATTAGCGTTCTCACATTTCATTGGTTACCTGATTTTTTTGTGCTCGTCCAAACAACCCTTCGCCATATGTGCTTGTTTTGGGTTCTTTTTTTCTCCGCGCGAACAACAAACTTACTATACCTATATCTAGATAAGGAAAAGAAATGCAGGCTTAATAAGACGGTCCAGATGAACATAAATTAGTCAAGAGGATTGCATGCGCTGCCAGTGGCTGCCATCTCCGACCTCTGAACGCTAACGAGCGCTCTAACTTTGTAACCTTTAGTTAGGTTGTCTTCCATATCCGTGGCTATTTTAGCTTAAGTCATTATACTTACAATTTAGCCAAGGATGTCCTTTAACGAGCATCGGATCAGACCTCATGCAGAGAGATGGGTGCAAACTTGTCGAGACACATTAAAATTGCATGACAGCAAAAAAAACCTGAGGATACTGATTGACTATGGGATTTTACGTAATTAAACGTTTTTAACTGGCAATTATCGCGAGGAAGGATGCCTTAAACAGGGTAACTCCACCGTAATTGGTCGGTTTATTTACACACTGGGAATGTTATCCTTGAATAATCATCCAATTCGATTATAATCAAGTGTGAAAAAGTCGTCTGGTAATGCTTTGAATAAAGTAATTAGGAGCGCTTTTTCTAGAAGCTATTATGCGCGTTCTATAAATTAATTATAACCTTAAGGATGGTCTGGGAGCAGTCCATGCGAAACGTTTCTTTTGATTAGAAAAAGAACTGTCAACTATGTTAACGTTTATTGTCTATACAGGGCGATTCATTCAAAGTAGTTCAAACCTAATGTGGATGTAGGGGTTTTGCTTTGGGGTTTGCTTTGGATCTCATAGGTACGTTTACTGCTGAATCTGCCTCCCCCAAGCAAGAGGGGCAAAACGGGCTTAGGGGATATGCACCTGAAATAATGGTTTGCTAAACAATCGCATTGGTTCCTATATCGCCAACATCTAATTTATGCATTGTTTTCGCTTTCTAAAATCGAATTAAAATTTTATATTGTGTTTCCTTATTACACAAATCCACAAAAATTTGAAACGTGAGGTGAGTACTATATTATATTTTAGGAGCGATCGTTAGTCATCGCCTGCATACATCATAACAATTTGTTTTCGTCACAAAAAGGCTCAAAAAGCAGCGTTCACAAAAAAATAATAAATCATACAACAATTCTGATAGCCCTCTCTTACACATCCGCCTAGGTCCTTTACATTCCACGCATGAATGGTATTAAGCCTACAAAAGAAGGGAGTTTAAATTCAAATTCAAACAGTTTCTTAGAAAAATGTAAATCCATGTGACGGGATCAGACTTATGGTTCACTTGACCCCAGTTTACTTCTTCAATGGAATATTAAATAGCATTAACGACAAATAAACAAGCTTTACTTTGCCTTAAACTGTTGCGTAATATCGTGTCGGAATCTAAATATTTACATACGCTGTGACGTACAGTCCACCTGTTAGCAGAATTTAGTGATTCGGTGATTCCCTATCTATTTCGTCAGTAATACCATCGCTGATATGCATAACAGTCATATTGGTTATCTATATAATGTTTGGCTTTGGATCATCATCACGATTTTGAGAAATCGTTGTGAATTAGACTTAGAATTTAGACTTTGCTTCGATTACGTCAGGAGACATGTCTATATCCTCTAAAAATAACCGAAGTATGCGATGATGTACAAACTCTTTGCTATGACATGAATGTTATCATCCGATTCGCGTAATATCACCATAATATTGACTTTCTGCTCTACAGCCCATCTTGTAACACTTAATGAATGCAAGGAAATTAATTAAAAATGAGATGAGTTAAATGGAGAACCGAGGTGGTCGCAAATACTGATATACCTACTGACTATAATTAACACATAAGACAAAAAAGATTTGCGAGGCCAGATGCTTTTCAATTAACTAGTTCAGAGCGCCGCCGCCATAGTCAAGGATCAACTCGCTTAAGAAAACACCAATTAAAATAATCTTGAATATGCACCGCTTACTGGTCATTATCGGTGTTGTATTAACAATGTCTGTGTGGCCGCTTCTTCGTCAAGTCTTGTGCTGTAATGTGAAAATAAGAATTATGAACAATGTTTATGATTTAAAACCACTAAAATGAGAAATTTCAAACCTTATATGATTTGAAAATCCTAGAAGAGCCTTGATCTATTAACGGTTTGTCAAAATGGACGAAATGACAATTATTTTGAAGGCAACAATTCACATAGTGCTCAATCATTTTGAATATTTTTGAATCTGAATCTACAGATCTCCATATGGTTTTCATACATCTTTAGAAACACTATTTTCTGTTGAATTGTCTGAATAACTAGCCCATGCAAGCAAGAATAGGGAGTTATTTACAAACCGTCTGTTTCCCCGTAACTTGTGATAAGTAGAAGCAGTAGTTTTGAAAACAAAGCGTGCGTGTTCCTAAGAACAATGAATTGTATTGTACAAATACGTATCGATTCCTGCTCTCCATTCTAAATCCAAAGATGTAGTTACAATTTTATTATTACAAGCTCGCTTGTTTTCCCTGGGATTTGTTATCCCGGGTTGTTTTCTGAATTTTGTACCTTTTAGGACTTTATGACTGAAGCTTTTGTTAGAAGTATTTTTGTCTGCCACTTTGTGGCCTCAACGCTACGACGTTTTACTGTTTTGCGGTTCGTTTGAATGACATTTTAGCTAGCAGTCCGCATGTTCGGATACTTATCTTGTACCTGAGTGCTAAGGATTACGTCGATGTTTATAAAAAAAAAATTTGCAAATTTTACTTAAATTCGTCGACTATCGACCATAATGAAAATTACAATTGAGTGTCATACATAAATAAACGGTCTCATTGTAGTGCCCCTATTAAAGTTATGTAACGGTCAATTTCTTATTGACCAGTTACGGAACAAAACAGGCCAGGAATAATAGTATAGCTTCCGAGAAATTGCAAACAGTGAATTCTAAGAAATTAAATTGCAATTGCGGGCTCACCTTGCGTGGATTTAACACTCGAGTGGATGATTGAATGTCTTATTTGCTCGGGTTAACAGCAAAATAATACTTTACAAAGGACTATGTAAAGGTATGCTGTACTAACATATTAAATATAATATGATCCACCTCAACCTAGTTCAAAAATTGTGCCACGTCACCTCACAATTAAAGTAGTATGGATTATCCAGAGCTGAGAAAATTTGGTTGGTTTCTTTTCACTCATGCTCTCTCGCATGATTTCATTAGTATTTTATCGTAACAAATGTCACACATAGGTACATATTCAATGCATAAATATTTCTACGATAGAAAAGCTAAAAGTCCCTTCCTTCGCCGAGCAAAAAACAAATCTGTTTGAAAGTGACCGAGGTCTATTATATACAGGGAAACATCCAGAGCCACTGGTCGTTTTTATCCGATCTACTTAATTATAAAATCTTAACAAATGGCCATGAATTATTTGCAGGGTTTACATATCTGGCCGCATAGCATCGCCTTAGTAGACCGGATCGTAGATACCGAGATAGGCTAGGTCCATAGGAATAAATTTTAATTAAAGCAGGAATTGCAGCGCGCGGCTTATTTGTGTTGAACTAGCTGGGAACAGTCTTGTGTTAATAAAAATAAACTGGTATTTATTTAATATTCGCCGTCGATTCAAACTCACAATTTGTTTTAACAGGATTTTATAACGACCAGGTTTTTTTCCTTCCTGCTCGTTATTACTGTGAACTTTCGATCCTTCATATGAATTATCGTAACCAAAATAAAGTTCTTAATAATTTCTCTGTAAGCTGTCCCGTCAATTTAAATCCATCACTCATCCTCTGTGAGAAACATATAATTGACACTTCGCGATTGAATAAACTGCTAGATGCTATATTGCCTGCCACCGGATCTTCCTTTATACTCCACTCACCTTTATTGCTATGTGAATAAAGCACAAATTGCACGATTCCCTTTCACTCGAATTCGTTGAACCCATTCGATTCTCCTGCTATATTGGATAAGTGAGTAATTTGTTAATAATATACAATGACGCTCATGTTTATATTTTCAACGAAAAATACAAATATATGACCACTTAATTTTGCTGGAATGATGTTGTGAAAGGCCCAGTGCATGTGCCTTATTACATCTTCCTATTTTATGCCCTTGGCAATGGCATTGTGAATTGTATTGTACCTTACCTATTTATACTTCAGTTATCATAAAATAAAAGGCCAAAAGGAACATAAAGCTATTAGTTAGGTTAGTAGCTATAATTTCTTGGTGCGAGATTAGGACAATCTATCTAAAATGCCGAGTGTTATTATAAATAAATAAAAAATCTCAATTTACTTTTGATTTGACCGTAAATCGAGAGAATTTCCCAGCATCTGCCTATTTTGCGCAATACATCGCAACGATCGTAATAATTATAAGAAGCTTAGGTACTGTTGTAAGCGTTCGTTTATCAAGAGAATCATAAATATTATGATGGTTCCTGGAAACCTTTTGATTTTTTCATGATCGGTCGGTTATGTTCGATCATTGTGAAGACGCGTTGATGCGTGTAGGCGACTAACTGTACCGACTCTATATCAAAGTTGGAGACAATAATTATGTTGTTTCTCTTGAGTGTTTTGGCTCTTTTTCATAGCCCGGGGTATGTTTATTTTCTTACTCCAGCGTTTCAGCGACCCAAAGTGGATCCTGAGAGCACTCCCACACAATACTTCTCCGTATCTCGGTTCTGAGTTGTCTCTCGCCAGCTAGTGAGTCGATAGTATATCTTCAGGTCACTCATATCTACAAGGGGTTAGTGGTAGTGAGTGAATGGATAGTGAAATATGATGTTCAAAATATAAATAGATGAAGCGCCAGTATAACAGTCTCGTAAGCTGTTTATATATGGCCATATTTTTTTGTCATAAAACATAATTTAGTAGACGTTTAAAATAACAGAAATTTAAAGTGGTCCATTGGTCATAAATAAATATGTCGATTTAAAGAAACGAGAGCAACTTTCGTAGTTTCCAAATACAATTTGAAAATAATGTACCTAAAGGACTTAGCCTTGAAATGTGAAGACAACAATAAATATTATTGGGGTTTCTGAGAAGCTTCTTGCATATACATATTTATATAAACAAATTTTAGTCACTACACCACATTCCAATATAAGGTCGCTAATGCGGCTATAAATTATTTGCAATGGCAAGTTTTTAGCGACCTCCAAACATATATCATTCCTTAAAGGAAGGCACTATAACGTTAACGACCTTGTCAAATAACTTTATTGTTTTGGACAACCACATGCTAATAACTGTCCCTATATGGCAGCCGTGAATTTCACTAACTAGCACATTTGAATACAATAACATAGGCATGGATGTACCACGTTTCATCCAATCATGGATGTACCACACTCCTTTATGGCGTTACCACGACCCAAATTAGCACCGCCACCTAAAGTTGTAGCGCCCTTTTGTTTTTTTATTCGACGATCAAATTCGTTTACGAAAAGACTGGTCTGGGGGGACGAGAATGATGTGGGACTCCGACGCCCTTGGAAGGACGTAATACCCACTAAAACCCCTCCGGTAACCTTCTCTCACCATTTCCGCCGAACCAGGAGAACATTAAAACCTACCGCGGCCCGGCGGCTCGCCCTAAGCGTAGACTTAAACAGAGTTATGCAATGTTGAAAAATTTGTAAGGAAAATAGAATTAAATAAATTTTGGGACGTTATTTAGATTTTATTTTATTATTGTATAAATTAATTTATTATTAAGTAAATAAAGTCATTTATTAAGAAAATTACAACAACAGAATAAAACAATTACAACTAGTATTTACGCATATCTAGGTACATAGTATTTCCTAAAAATCTGAGCCGTGTCACCAGAATGCTGTGTCCAGAATGCTGGCAGTATTGCCCTTGTCACGTTGAATGGCAATGCTAATTCGTTGACCGAAATATTATTATGTTATTATAAATTATAATTCGTGATTTGACTGACCAATGTACTGACTATTCTGATTATGCCACGTGGTATTAGTATTATCACATATTAGGTAATGTTACATCGGTGATATTCTTACGTTTTCCTTAATATTTAATTTGCGTGTAGACCAGAAAATGAACATGACAAATTCTTCGATGTGGTAAAAAAGGTAACTAATGTACCTATACAAATGTTTGGTATTGTGTCAGTTTCTTTCCTTATAACTTATAAGAATAATGTTTCTCTTATTCAAGGCACCGTACTTTCCCTTTTTAACATTTTCTAAAGAGCTTTTTTATAAACGTAAACCTGCACTAACTTGCTTTTACTTAGTAGAGACTTAGAAACTACCAAGTCCGCCCTCGACGAACACAGTATAACATCAGAAAATGAGAATGTACTTTCCCTCATCAGCTCATGCCATGCTGAAATGTAGGTACTAGGTACCCAGAAATGTTTTGTTTTCAGTCGAGTTTCCAATCCACAGAAAGAAAACCTTATAAATATGGAGTGTCGTCTCTAAGAACGTCAGGTTGTATTTATAGGTTTACTATAAACAACAGCTACCAGCTTTCTACTTTAACGCGATTAAGAAGACTTAGAAAGCGTCACCTTAGAATTGACGGCGCCATTTCAAGCTAGGCAAGAATAAAGCCTGCGGGCAAGTTGCTTTTTCATTTTACACTTTTCGCGTATTGTAGGTACAGTTTTGATCGTTCTTTTTAGTTTTTTCGTTCATTTTATAAATACGTAAAACTGTTAGGAATGTTTTTGTTTGGTAAAGAGTTTTTGAGGATAAACATTTTGAGTTTATTCAGGGCTACTGAGGGGAAATCTGAAACCGTGAGAGTTTATTTATTTATTTAGTTATAAAAAAAATCTCTAAAAATAGCAAATCGTTAAAATTTTGTATAGATGTCGTTTTAGGCCGATACAAATGCAGGAATGCCTCTTTATCCCGGAAAAAAACGTGAGAAGCTGCGGCAGATGCTTGTATGCCGACATGACTGATCTGATATCGATACAATTTAATGTAATATGTGTATTAAGGAACATGATTATCTTAACTTTACACATTTTTTAGAAACTGCATTTTGATGTATGTATTTTAAATGCTTATTAAGAAACAGTGGTGATAGCTAACACGTGGCTTATATTGAGCCAATGTCACGGCAAAGGTACAGAAATACAAGAGTTATAAATACAGGGCAGGCATTCTACTTATTAACGCTTACGTAACTTTAATTAGAGGGATTAAGATCAGCTATCTTTTACGCACGAGCGGAGCGACTACGACTAATTTAACCATCTCAAATGTATTACCCAGGATGTCGCGCTACGTACACTGCGCTTAGTTTCGATGGTTGGCTCAGATATTGGATTGCCGTATTTGCCATTTACTGCCAAACCGAATGATACAATACAATACAATATACTTTATTGCACACCAAATAATTACAAAAAAAACATATATACAGAAAACAAAAACAATTACAGATAATGTACAATGGGCGGCCTTATCGCTAAAAGCGATCTCTTCCAGGCAACCTTAGGATGGACAAGAAGTGATTGGTGATGTATAGACGGTGGCATGTGAATGATCATCAAATATTGACTGTGAGAAGTGTCAGGCTTGTCTAAGTGCAACAGACGAGTGTCAGGAGAAATTAAATTATCCAACTGAATACACCGTGTCGAGTAGACTCTCGTAAGGTTGTTGTAGAATTTTCTGTACGGTGTAGTAGACTATAGCATCGTCAGCGACATTCTTTTCCTTCTACTTTTTCCTTATAAGCATAAATGATATTATCTAAACCACCGACTGCCATATGCCATCTTTCACGAGCCAGATTAATCGGTCCTGTGTGAGCCTCGTCACCTTACTTTCTGGCCCCTCCGAAATTTTCGTTCGACCATCTGCCAGGCTATCAGCCTCGAAGACGGTCTTTTATAGACTACTGTCCACCTGTCCAGTGACCACGTCTTCTTCAATAACACCTTATTTCTTATTTGATAATAATTAGTCGTTATAAAGGTATTATAGTATAAAATTTGACTGGTCTAAATGCTTATTTGGTAAGCCTAAAGAAATAAAGTTTATGACTTTGACTTGGTTCATCGTTGGTTTCGCCTTTAGCATTGTCTTAAGTCATCAGCTATAACCTTACTCTTTACTTCTAAGATATTTAAAGGATCAGCAACGAGCGTGTTATGTTCCGGAAATACAGGCATCCATAGCGTTAACCGCTTTACCGGCCGCCGCGCCGCCGCAAGCCCGTTTGCTAACTTAGTGGTATAAAAAAAATAGGACTTACCATGGCACAAGAGCAGTTCGTACTGCCCTGCGCAAGTATCACCCAGGTTCCAGGACATACCAAAGACGAACAGCTAAAAGTCCCACTAATCGCTCCGCGCGTGTGCGACCCGCGGCGTTATTTTCCGTTCAGCTTAATAATGGCATGTTATCACGCGATACGTGCTCGCGAGCGGCGCGTAAAAACACTTGTTTTCATTATTTTATGGTAATGCCTTGTAACTTGACAGCAGATGCTTCTAGCCTAGTCCTTGAGTACAATTTATAGACAACAGAAAACATTTCCAATTTCCCATACTGAGGGTTCTATTCCCGTCGAACTCGAAACAATTTTGGGATAATATTTAACTGCTTAGGGAAAAAATGCTAAGAAAGATGACTGCGTAAGTAGTTTTTTTTTTCTGAAAATTAAGATCGTCGACATTATTCTATCTCGGGATGGGATCACCCACTGCTGGGAATAGACCTCTTTTCGCTTCGTGAGAGTACAGATCAGTGAGATAACAATTCGGGCTACTTTCGTCAATCGAAATCCTGCTCATCGCTCATAAATTAATTGCCAACAGACTCCTTAGTATGGGTTGTGCAATTTGTGCGTTAACGAAAACAGTTTTTATTACCTTCCACACATTTTGTGCCTTGCAGCGGATACTCCGGACAGAGAGGAACTACTTGTCGTAGTTTGGCAGCGGTTGAAAGATTTCATACGATTCTCGATTATAGTTTTGGAATGGTTTTGAGAGCTTTGACAGTGGCTATATTTATAGAATTTATTTATGTCTATTCCTTTTTGGAAGTACAAGCGAGATAGAAATTAGCCTATCGAGGTCACGATAACATTTTTATTATGTTTTGTACACTCGTAATAAGCATCCCGAACTTAACGCCGCTGCTGTCAAGCATCATGCGTAAATTGACGATGCAAGAAATACACAAAGTTACCATTAATACCACAAGGTTTGCATGAAGGGAATCCCATATCTCAAAATTCGCAAGAACCTCCAATGAACCACGTCAACTTAATCGAGTTAGCGTTGTATCGATCACGATTATGATTCATGAGTCAGCAAGAATACATTATCATTTTACTAGTTTCTACCCTCGGCTTCGCACGTGTTGTCCTTATGGAAACGTTAAGGTTATTTCTAATTATATCGTACTGGCTTCTGCACCCGGCTTCGCTCGCGCTTTTCAGGTTAAAAATAGCTTATGTCCGTCCTCGGGATATTTTTACCTCTCTACCAAATTTTATTGAAATCTGTTCATCTGTTTATTCGTGAAAAGGTAACAGTTTGACGGACAGAGTTACTTTCGAATTAATGATATTATAAAGTAATATATGCATACGTAATGTTTTTTTATGTCCTATTCAACCCTCCAAATTCTCGCATATTTAATACTAGCAGCGCCTCGCGGCCGCGTAGTTCCCGTTCCCGTGGGAATTCCGGGATAAAATATCTAAAATAATAGCCTATGAGTCTGGAATAGTCCAGACTATCCACCTATCCATCCATCCATCTAAACTTTATAATATTAGTGTGATTGTGATGTTAAAAGTTTCTGCCCGCGGCTTCGACCTCTTTTCCCGGATAAAATACATCCTGTTACCATACCTACCTTCAGAAACATTCGCATTTCCTATTCTATTAGGATTACGTACGATAAACATTTACCTAATAATAATTTTTGTCCGTTTCTTAAGAGACAGTTCTTAAGAGGCGTATAAGACGCCATTTTGTGAAGGATAGGCATATAGGATTTCGCTTTTAAAGGAGCGGGATAGAGCAGAGCGGCGTAAGCTCAAAAATCAATGGTGACGAAAATGAAAAATCTTGCGATTAAGAAAACAGATGGTACTTTGCACAATTTTACTGATATTTAAAATAGTATTTTTAAAATTTCGAGCCGATGGGGATCTGCCTTGTAACCCATAGATTATTGTGTACTTTTATTCGAGAAAGATGACGAAGACAAATTGTTTTAATGTAACCCAAATTAGCTCAATTCACATATATCTGGGCCTTAAACTACGAAGCACGTACTCACTAAATTCATTGTTTCGTGCTTATAATACGAGTACCTCTATACCGCAGGTAGAAAATTCTATCTAGCATTATGCTCGACCATGTACAACTTGTACAATAAAGTACGTAATACAATACAAAACGTTTTATTGTACACAACATAAAAGTACAATGGGTGGCCTTATCGCTTAGAAGAATTTTTTTTCAGGCGTTCTTAAATACGACTACGTACATAAATTCCATCTATGTATGTTTCGTACTACATACAATCTTAGTAAGAAAGATAATAATTACAATCAAATAATAGAATTAAATTAAAACTAATATTTAAAATTGAGCTAACTACAGACTGTTACAAACAATCTACAGGTAGCTCAACTGATCCATATCAATGCCAGTCTAACATACATAATTATAGAAAGAAATAATTATGTGGTATTAATGACCCGTATTTTGTTCCGTACATAACATCATATTATTATCATATACGATTATCAACTGCGATCATCGAAGGTAGAAAATATTCGATGATGTATAGAGCAGGCATAGGGCGGTTCCGCCGGCTGCAGTTACTGATTGACAGGGTCAGTGCTATCATCAATCAACACAAACATCGATACGATACCTGGAATATTAAATTAATTGTTGGAAAATTCTGTTTAAACGGTTTTGTTTTGCGTTCTGGTTACAACCTTGCTATGAGTTCTCCAAGGCCAGATTTTCCCCAAAGCGTTTTGGGGAACTCGTGTCAGTAATGAAGGCCAGAGTTTTTCTAATAATTTTGTTAGTGTTGCTAGGTTGGTAATAAAAATTATGAATATAGGATCGCTATCCAAAACATAAAAGTAGTGTAGGACACCTTCCAGTCAGGACTACTGACCTACGAAAGTCTGCAGGCAGATGCTGGATTCGTCAAGTTGAAGACAGAGCGCTATGACCCTTATAGGGGGTGCCTATGTCAAAACACCCGTTTTTGGTTTTTTTCTAGCTACTTTTGCAATAAAACTCGTCGGTCACCTTGCCCCGCCCCTATAAAATCAGTCAATACAAATAAAAAAATATAATATAGGGTACGCAATCCGTGTAATCCCCTTTTATTTGGAACTGAATGATGTTGAAGTGTAGAGTGAAGTGAAATCGCGTAAATGTCACCTAAACCCTATAAAATCCAACACTTTACTAACACGAAACCGCTTTTATAGCCTTGTTCTTTCTAGAAACTTATCTCGTAGGTCAGACGGTCAGTGCTACTATTCTGTGGCTCGGTGAAGTTTCCTCTACTTCTTTATTATTTTCAACAATGTCATATTTAATCTAGCTCAAGGCAGTAATTACAGTAATGGTTAAGATAGGATCGCGGTTGCCTGAGGGTTTTCAAAGAACTCGCCCAAGAGCCTTTCCATGAGCATCTAGCTAGTCGCTTCATTTGAATACTGGCGCGGTGACCGGTGATGGGTACTAAATACAACTTTTGCAGTATCCAGCTAGTGGTTAGTATAATATTTATATCTCAACTCACATCAACAGCCTATATAATGGTCTTCTGCTGGACGCAGGCCTCTCCCTGACAATAGCCGTAATGGCTTTTATAAGGGGGCTTATTACTTATATTTATGTGTTTTTAATTTACTGTTCTAAAATCAACGGGTAAATAAGTAAGTGGTCGTATAATTGATCATTTAATTTCATTGATAAAATGTCGCAAGAATCTCGTGATCGCAATCGGGGTCTTTTCAATTAACCGCAAGCAAAATATAAAAGAAACAAAAGATTTTCGAGCTCTACAAATATTTTTCGGCGTAACGGATATGCAGTCATCCCAACCGGTGTTTTAGGCGCACGTCTCGTTCGGTACCAAGAAAAGAAAAACGCGGGTGTATTTTGCGAAGCTTTTCAATCCTGACGCGTTTGGCGGGTTTGTAGTATTTAGCTTTTTTTTAACTATAAACTTGAATCTTGACGAGTGGTATTTATTAATTGCTTATTAAAACCGTATAAGCCGCTAGCTTGTAAGCAAGGATCAAGTGTGAAACGATCTCATACCATGCCCGCATTTTAACGCTACAAGTCCAATAGAAAACGCTATTCATGTCAAACGCCTTCTTTTAATTATAAATGTGCATATTTTACTTGTTTACAAGGTCCTGCTAATACGCTAGATTGTTTATCAACGTGTCACAATAGCTATATTTTTTTGCATCAGTGTGGGCTGTCAACGAAGAATTGTGGGCTTCTCGATAAAAAAATTATCAGACAATCCTACAGACAACTTGCTAATAATAAAACAAGGTACCTTGGAAAACTACTAATTACGGAGGCATTATAAAGAATCTGTATTCGTAGTTTTAATATTTAGCTTCGAAAAAGGCTAAGCTAAATTCTCTGCATCCCTTCTTAGCTTATTAAATATTTTCAACTCGAATTTTACCTGGACAATTGTTATCCATTGGCGTCAATAAATGGCAATTATTTAAAAAATTGGTTAGACTATACTGGGTAGTTTCCTGCTGGGCAGAGAGGAGGCTAACGCATTGGCTTTTTTTTGGCGTACCACTGTAAAGGTTCTGAAATAATACAAAAACAAAACGTTCACAAAAACATGTATTACAGTAGAGCTAAAACTCCCATGGCCTGTAGCTGATTTATAAAAGGACAATTTTACAATAAAGTCCAGCTTCTAAAACACGATAGTTCACTGTACGTTGCTTAGGTGCTGGATCAATACAGCGCTCTCGACTCGCCCGGGTTATTTTATTAGGCAGTCTAGACTTTAGACGTGAAACTTGGCAATTGGCTGTGTCGGCTTATCGATTGAGCAGTAGAAACTGCTGGCTTTAATCTGGGTGCGAGCCATAGATGACAATAGAACTACCACGTAACCTAGTTAATCGAGAATAGAATGACATTCTACGTTCTTAAATAGAGACCTTTAATTTATAGTTTTACTCATAACGCTTACGGCAAAAATTGTATACTGACCATTCACCAACTTCTTCATAAACAAAATCGATGGTCATAAAAAAACGAATCGGTAAAGCATTAGGACATTCTATTAAACTGACTATTTAATTGTCAGTCGACCTACTAATCAGTATATAAGGGAGGGGAATAACTATAATTTAATCTTATTTTTTGTCAAAAGCTCTTGGTTGAATTATACTAAAGGTTTACCTACCCCCTTATTCATCATTATGATTAAGGGGGTAGACAGACCATTGTCTGCTAACTTAAAATAACTGCTAAGCAGTGTCATTTCTCACTCTGACTTACGTCAATAGAAGAAGACGAAGTGAGTATTAGCAATGTGCTAATTTACCAGACTGTTGTGAATAAGGGAGTATATGAAGCTTTGTAATGTAACCACAATAATCTTAAGAAAAAGATTTTAATCATGGGCTTGTAAATCTAGTGACCAGAAATGCTTTAGTTCGAACCTTTAGAAACAATTCTAAAGACTCCCAAGATGGCTTTTGATGTTCTGAGAGTTTACGACGGATTTCAATTTAATTGAAATTCGTGTTTTATCTGGTCGACTGTAAAGTTTAATCTATCAACTCAACTCGAAAAGCCTAAAATACAAAATTCTTAAAATTGTCATTTAAATATGTATAAAAATACTATATATAATAGTATTTATACATTTATTATATAGATTCTCAAAAACCAGTTTCTGTAGGCTTTGGCGCCGCGCCGCTCGTCCCACCCGTGCCAGTCAAATAATTGTCGATTAGGGTTTTTGTTTTATAGTGCGTAACTCACACGGGGCAATTTTCTTTAAAAAAATTATAGACTAAAATTTAAGGATTTTTTTTTGGACTTAATTAAATTTTCGTAGATAATTATCGATTATTTATAAGCATGCCTGATGTAATTAAATAAAGTATAAATCGGTGGAATTGAGAATGTTTTCCTTTCGTTGAAGTCGACTAAAAAATAACCTCTGCAACTACGCTATATTACATAATATCATTAAAAAAAGACATACGCCATTACGGCAACCAAATTGTAATTCATATGCGCATGTAGTGTACATTAAATAAATAAATAAACAATGCTGGGCAATTCACACAGCTTTACTTAGCCTCAAGCTAAGCAGAACTTGTGTTATGGGTACTAGATAACTGATATACATAATATAACACAATACAGCGATAGATATTTTTTAATATAACATAGAAAACGATATAAATAGCTTAGCTTAGCAGGGTAAATTATATATTCTGAACAGCAGGGTTAACTCTTTATTATGAGTATTCCATGGCATATGACAATGTTTAGTAATTTTTGGGGAGGAGGTTCTATGTTCGGGTATAAGTTTGTATGTTCGCCAATTCTTCAGTCAATTTTGAATAGAGAATGATTCCAAGATCTCTCATTTTTTTGTTACCAGTGGATTAATACTGGTCCCACAAAACATTTAACACAGTGTAAACATTAAGGAATTCAAAGAGATTATTTATCGCAGTCGCCCCGTGACCGCAATCGCTGTAACGCGGTCGAAACGTTGTTGGGGAAACGAAAGCAAAAGGTACGCGATACATACCCGATAAATAATCTTTAATAAGTTGATATCGCGAAAGTTTAAAAAGAATTCAGACGTTTTTTTGTTTTTTTTTAGCCTACAAATTATTATTATCGTCAACCTTTACGTCACGTTTTTGCCTGATGTTAAAAGACGAGGGTCAAATGTTACCTTATTTAGAGCAAGCTCCATTAAATGTTCTATCCCGATTGAGGCGTTCCGCGAACTTTGTGGATGAAGTCATTCGCTGTTTTGTAATACCAATGGTTGATAAAATATATATTCTCTTTAAATAAAAACAAATTAAGAGTATAATACTACCTCAAATTACTTACTTACAAAACTGCCAGATGTCCATGTCTTCCAAACGACTAAATATTTAACTTTCAAATTGATATTTGGTAAAGTTCAGGACTTATACTCTCCGTCATAAGATCGAAAAGACGATTCCATAAAATTTTCTACAAAAGTACCGTACCTACAAAAATAATAATTTCGCAAAAAAAAAAAAAACAGAAGATCTTAAGAATAAGCATGGTAATTTAACTAAGTATAAAAAACATTTTATATACATCGTTTTTTTTAAATAATTTCATAATTAATGGATATTAAGCAAAAACTCGATTTTTGGTATTACACCGCTCTGCCCTGTCCCGCGCCAATGAACGCGGTATCCTATGCCTATTCTTTTCCCAAAATGGCGTCATAGGTCGCCCTTAGAATCAAAGATATGGAGACAGAACCTGTTTTCATAAATACCTGTGGAATAAGAAATAGATTGTGCTCGCAATGTTCTCTACCAAGAATTTTCTATTTGCTCTCTCCGCCATAAATTCATTTAATTTCTATGAAGCAGGCTTTTTATTATATTTAAAAATAGGTAGATCAAAGAATGCCGGTCTGTCTCACCGCCGCGTGTGATCATTAAATGTGATTGCGAAAACAACAATGCTCACTGAAAATGTACAGAAAAATATTGATTTATCGAAGTGATTGGCGTGGACTGGACGGGCATGCAACCTGCACGACATCTCCTCACTGCCAATCCACGTCAGTCTATTCCGTCTCCTCTTCTTTTATACAATAAATTATGGATGAGTTCCCCTTAGCGAAATAAATTGGCACATTTACCGCCTAGCTGTATCAGTACCAGCGGAATCTACTTGTTCGTTTCTAAAGGTCAAGGCGCAAAGCAACGTTTTTAATCGGACTTCCGAGAACATAAAGGACAATGGGGTCATGTATAGTTGGATAATGAAGATCTCTGTTTCAACTGCGGTAGGTACGAAAAATAGTGGCTTCTGTTTTCTATTTCCTGCCGTATTTCTCTGATAAAAAAGTAAAATACAATCCGGTCCAAACACTTGTTCTATGTAAAAACAACCAACTATTACCTGGTGCTACCTTAAATTAGCTTGAATTATAAATCAAGAGCATACTTTGGTCTAAATCGAATCTTACCTGAACTTTGACTTCTAACTTAATTATGTCATCTTGTTTTCAACGTGGTATAGTCGTTACTTCCACCCTGGTTGGAATAACAATTTGAAAGCGCACGAATAGCAACCTTAGTAGTTAAATAATTTATATTATTCACGATAAAATAACAGTCTTGACCAAAATTAACATTGAATTTTAATTATTATATACAAAGCACTAATAAAGCATTTAAACTACTTATCCTAATTAAGTTTTGTTTATTAATTTTACGAATCAAGTCTTAATTTCTCCAGTGGAGAAACCAAGACATGGTTCGTAAAACGTGTGTGGAGAATCTCCACACACAAGCACACGAGAGGTTAACAAAAAAATTAAACTATTGTCAAATTATAACAAGGAGATAAAAAACCGGCCATTAGTATGTTGTAATTGATAAAAATATCACACTGACATTATTTGTACTGAGAATAAAGCGGTAAGCCAGTCATTAGTTAGGTACTTTATTCCATCTCGCAATCATTCTTCCACACCAACACCAACCAAGTTAGTTATTACTTTTCTGATCTATCCGGAACATAAAGGACAAGAATAATTAACTGGTACGGGTATTAGGAACACCTACATCGATCAACCCGTACCTATTGGGCCCCGGGGTACATTTCACATAGCTGAATTCACGGTTGAATTCAATTCTTAGCTGTTCTATTTTGGCTATTCTTATAGGCTCCTGTGTTATGGCCACGGTTATGCCTGTATTTAAGCTTGCTCAGTTATAGATCCATGCTTGAGTGACGTTTATGTCTTAGAAAAGTGTTACTGAAAAGCGATGACTATACGTCTACCATGAGTTTTATCAATCTACACTCGCTAGCGACTGTAGTTAAAAAAATGTATGAAAACTTTTGCAGCGCCTCTAGCGGATAGTTGGGTACTAAAATTCGCAGTATGAGTCACGTAGATAACTATCCTACGTCACAGTCTAGTAAACTATACTACAGTCTCTGTAGTTTGGGCTTCATTTGCTTAGAATTTGGTTGCATGAGTTACAAATTTGACAGGTGACAACGTACTATTACTACTGTAGTAACGTCAGGCGATCTAACTATGACAACTCATGGTAGACGTACTGAGCAAGCTTTTATAATACGTTACGTAGGTAGTATTTTATGAAACCTCGCCCTGTCGTCTTACCTATCAGAATCATTCTCTTCTATCTTAGTATTTTTCTAAAGCTATTTATTAGAAGGGATGTTTTTATTACTTGCCCTGTCTTAAACGTCAGAAGCATTTCATGCCCCTTCTCTCGGCATGTTTCTTTAACAGACTGTATACATTATTCAAAGCCCCACGGGGGTTCCTTTTATGTTTGAAATGTAAAGTGCGCTGTAAAATGTTTAGATTTTAGACGTAACAGCCTAAGGAGTCTCATTATTTTCTTATGACTTGAAAGCTCTTGTACCTAATAAATATTAAAATTTTATGTCGGGATTCTTAGTGATGTGATGTCAGGTGGATTTCTTTAGTAGTTCTAGCATACTTCTTGTTAATACATCGAGTGGGTACGGGTAGTTTTGTGAGTTGTTGTGAGTGTGATGTGAGTATTTATTTTAACCAAAAAACTTATTACAACTCGAGCTTAAATCGTCGCAGGTCTATTTGTGTCTTTGCTGCAGGCAATAGTACAGTTGTAAACCAATGAAAACAAGACAGAACTCATTTGGTTACTGTCTCAAAATATACATCACATTTCTTCATTACGAATAAAACGTTAAGTTACGTCTTAGATTTTACAATAAAATAAAATCTTTTAATTAATGTTCTTATCCGTTTTGAAGTCTGATTCCTTTCAACGAATGCGAGGTGCGTGTTAATTTCACTTTTCCGCAGCCTACTGGGCTGTTTACAGCTCTCACTTCGTATTGTACAGTAAGTACACTATAGATTTAACGTAACATCGTAGAAGTGTTTGTTAAGGCGGTACCCCGACTCACACTATGTAGCGCGCCGCCGCCGTAATAATAATAAAAATAAATAAATAAATAATGCTGGACAATTCACACAGCATTATCTAGCCCCAAGCTAAGCAGAGCTTGTGTTATGGGTCTAGATAACGGTGGTCGAAGGTCCGCCTGTGAAGCAGGATTTTGCGGGTTCGATTCCCGCCTTGGAACAAATATTTTTACGATCTGCAGGTATTTGTTCCGGGTGTTCTGGTCGGAAATTTCTTAATTTTGAATTTTTCAGATTTTTTTTATTATACATAGAAAATTTCTATCTATGTAATGTATTGTATTATGTACACAGTTATCTAGTACCCATAACACAAGCTCTGCTTAGCTTGGGGCTAGGGGCTAGGTAATGCAGTGTGGATTGTCAGCATTATTTATTTATTTATTATTATTTATTTATAAAACAGTTTGGTCAACAGTAATTTGCGAGGCGTTTTCTTGTGGACCTACATTGTTGTCTTATCTTTCACTTTCTTATTTGGCGTAGTCAGGTAAAAGCAAATAACCTTATAAGTACCATTTTCAGTTCTTGTGTACTAAAGGTTTTTTTGTCCTCAGGGAAAAGAAAACCCAGCTGCCACCACCGCCTGTGGATGCCCACGCTAACCTCATGGAGGCCATCCGAAATGCTGGCGGCGCCGGGCGAGCCAAGCTGCGCTCAGCGGCTGACAACATCTCTGCTAACGTAAGTCTTCTTTTTTCCAGAAATAATCAGAAAAGAATTTGAGCGTGATTTGATTTTAATAATCACTAGCGGTCCGCCCCGGCTTCGCATGGTTAGAGTCTATGTTCATCATGGATAATGTAGGATTCTAATAGTCCAGTAGTTTCGGAGCCTATTCAATTCAAACAAATAAACCAATCTTTCCTCTTTATATTATTAGTATAGAAATTAATCACTAACATAGAACACACTTAAACAAGCTTACTTTAATAAAAATACGACAAGTGTCAACAATATATTTAAGGTGAAGACAGCATTAAAAAAAATTTAATGAACGAGTAACACGAGTTTTCGCTCGTCGCATTTATTTCTTCATTTATTTATTTAGAATTAAATTTATTCATAGCCACACACACATGTTGTACAAAAAAGGTAAATACAAAAAACATACATGATAATGAATAACCTAAACCCTTGGGATTATATTTATTCGCAAGGACCTTCTCAGACAGAGGTCCCTTCAGCCAATTATCCGATGTCAAAGTCTGCTATTCAATATCAAGTCTCATTTAACAATACCAATGATTGACGTAAACTTGATCGTTTATCTTAGATCCCTCATAGACATGGGAATCTTTTACTCATTTATAGCAACAGAAATTATAGAAACAGGGGTTAACGCTTTCCTGGCCCAATACGCAGAAGTCGATCTCCTGGTCCGAGGCTGGGCAGTGAATGCGATATACTAAAATAACACTTTAATAGCCCAGGACGTAGAAGTCGATCTCCGTGTCCGAGGCTGGGCAGTGAATGAGATATCAGTTTCATTCATGGCCCAAGCAAGATGCAGAAGTTGATCTTCTTGTCCGTTCCTGGGCAGTGAATGCGTTAAGCTACATAATATAATGTATGTCTGGATATGTCAGCACGATGCTGTCATGCCATACGTGGACTGATTTGTGGTTATGGGACGAAATAGAATTCGTAGACAAATGTCCATTTATAGCAAATGGTAATGTTGCTAGATGCTCGTGCTCGGATAGCAAATTAGGTTGGTCCTTCGTCTGACCTCTTCCCAGTCATGTCGGTCTGCCGTCCTATCGGGCTATGTGCACACAAAGTTGTTTACTATATATATAATATTTCTTCATGACGTGTCTTCGTTGAAACTGGCTGCCGTGACCGAAATTCGGCTAGGACGTGAATGTTGCTTGTTATTTTGAAACCACCATGATGGTTAAAGTAACTCAAAGCATTTATGCTCTGATTACATTGTAAAGAGTACAGAATATAAAGGCAGTAAAGTGATAGTTTTGGTAGTTGGTGATGTGGGAGACTTAATGCTTACTATAATTCGATAGAACGCTTTCGGTTTTTAAATAATATGCACACAGTCAAAAGATTCCCGTAGTTAACTCAATATTATCAACACAGAGCCGTGAACTCAGTTTTACGCATAAGTTATTTAGATAAAATGAAAACTTGAAATATTAACTTATAATTTTTTCTTTAGCCAATCGTAAACTTAATTAATTTTAACGTTTTATGGACTTACTGACTAATCTTGGAGTTATATTACTTGTTTAATAGAATTTGAAAACCGTTCACAATCGACTTTCTCCACTTCTTTTCCTCAAATCTTTCGCATTTTGTAAGCTAATAAAATTGCGATTGCCAGTAATTACTAGGCACGCGTTGTTTCCATGTTATTTCTATCCCATGGAAACTGATATATGGGATATAAAGTAGCCTGTGTTTTATTCCAGGGTTACAACTAGCGTTATGCGAAATTTGAGCCCGATCCGTTCCGTAGTTTTGTCGTGAAGCAGTAACAAACATTCATCCATCCATCTAAACATACACAACAAACTTTCGCATTATCATTGTTATGATACCGATAGTCACCACATAAACCGGATGTTCTGGTTGTTTCCTATGTATAATAAAAAATATCTATCTATGTAATGTATTGTATTATGTATATCAGTTAACTAGTACCCATAACACAACCTCTGCTTAGCTTGGGGCTAGATAATGCTGTGTGAATTGTCCAGCATTTTTTTTCTTATTAAACGTTAAAGCGAACTCAATCCGCTTGGAAGTCGAAAATAGTTGTTCATCCGAAAGCAAGAACCTTCGTCGAAACCTCAAAGTACAGCTGTATAATTAGGAACAGAAACGCCGGGTATTCTGTGAACCGGTGATAATTGCGCGCTAGCTCGCCCGCTTCCCAGAACGCCCATTGTGATACTCCGTGATAACGCAGTGATAATGGTATCACTTCTTATTGTCACGTGATAATATCCATTCTTATTGTTTACTTGCGTTTTCCGCATTTCTCGAAAATTTTGCCTTGTGACGTTTTACCACGTACGTTGTAAAAATACGATCGGGCGATAGTTAATTGCGTGCTCGCCCACGGCTATAAAGACTTGATAGTTGGAAATGGTTTTTCTTGTTATTCAAACATCTTCATGATAAGGGTATGCATGCATGAACTATTCAAATGGTTCAGTCTCCGCGGTTTCCAGTAACTTGTGTGTGGAAACTGTAATGCGGTTTGCTGCTCGTTGCATTTGCAGAAATGGAGTTCCGCGCTCACGTACATAACATGTCTTGCAGTTTTCGAGAATTGCGTAATATTTTAATGTCATACAATTTGTTTCTTCAATTATTGGAATTTATTGTTATTTCTAGCGATTAAGCTAGAAGTAATCTTCCGAAGATAGCTTGTGCTAGTAATCTAATCAGGAATTGCTTTTCTCAAATAGCAGTTTTGTTTTCTCTTTTTCCTATTTGCTTCACTTTAACTATTAATTAGAATAGTTAATATTTCAATTTATGGTTTAAGTTAAGGAACATCGAAAGCGTTATACAGCAAGCCACTGAAATTGGAAATGTAAATGCATGCGTATTTATTGGAAGTCACAAATCGATCGGCTTACAGTTTAACAGAATCCGTATTTCTGACGATTCTGCTTTGTTGCCGGTTCCAGCAAGCGCCGCCGTTTCTTGTGAGCGTGTACACTCGCGGACACTTTTTCTCCCTGCCTTGCCCATTCCCTGAAATAACGAACAGAAATTGTTATTGTTTTATTTGTTCTGCAGCTAGTGCGCGAGAAATGACGCGCTGCTATTAGCATGACCCAAAAACAAACATAACTCGCGTTCGCAAATTCTTTATACAAACAAAGAGCTATTTCCAACAATTGGTGGTATTTTGGGGTGTTTTGAATTGCATGTACTGGGGTTAGTCCATTCGCCCACAGCGCCAGAAATGTCGTCAAATTGTAATACTTTTTCTAATTTCTTTGTATTCTCTTATTGCACCTTTTTTCTTAGTTTATGTATATACATAGTTTTCTATGGATAGTAATTTAAGAATCACATGATGGGTTAGGTACTGGGTTAGTCCCACCAATGTGTACCTACTACCCTCCGACCGGGTGGGATGACTATTTGCGAAAGACTGCTGGCAGATGCAGGATGCGGCAAGCTGAAGACTGCTATGGCGCTCATTAGGGTAGGTTTATCTCCAACAGTGGACTACTATAAGCTGATTATGATGATAATGATGTTACTACCTACCTGAAACCCTACCCTACCTACTTGAAACGTGAGTAATTGAATGAAATTGTAACTTTAATTGGATTTTGTGTGAGACGTGGAGTGAATAGAGGCTTTGTTTGATCTTGTCGCTTGTTCGTAACAGAAGCACGGAATTTTGAAAGAATCAGTGAACGAAAGAAAGAATCCTTTATTATGTCGGAGGTTTTGTGATTGGTTTCTCTGTTGTTGTTAAAAAGTTGCTTTTTGGTTTGTTTGTTCTCTTCACGCCTCGGGTACTATACAAGCGAGATGAGCCGCAAATCGGAAAATCAATAGCGGTCTGCATGTACATGTGAAATATCTGACAGCCTCTGTCTCAGCCTCGTTTTAGGCAGCTATTTTGAAATGTTAAATATTAAAACTATGCAATTACGTCGACGCTAAAACCTTGCGATTTCTGGTAAACACATGGACTAAGTCAGATTGTCATTTATGCGGGTTGTTGATTCGAAATAATTTCGTCTCAAATTTGCTCAAACGTCAGCACCGTCATAAGAGTATACGCCTAATGCCGGGAAAACATTAGTAGAAGATGATAGCTTTGAGCTTTGGGCTATAATTTTAGGTGTGATTTCATTTATTTATTTAAAATATAAGCAAGAAACAGAAAAAAAGATTATTAAAATAAAACATTATTTATCTCCATAAATTCTCTTCGATTACACGACTTTTTTTTTTTTCCTTAACTATCGTATTACGAACATTTACGTTCGTTACCATAAAACTAAGTGTTTGAAAACTCACATTGCCACAACATAATTAATATGGCCAATAATCGCCCTTAAGCATTGGTCTCTTGATTATTTCGCAGTACGCTGCGTACTGCGGTGCCGGGCACAATATGCGCAGGGTTCTGCGTTATGATCAACAGACCAAGGCTTTAGTTAGAGCGTGCCAAAACAATAATTGAGTTGGTGGAGTGATGCTATCATTAGTCGAGGAGCTGGTTTGACAAGCGCGACAGCCACCCGACCTTACGCAGAACATATTCCGAAATTCCATCTCATGAATTTTTTCCCCGTATCGCATCCAGCCAAGTTACAAGGTTGACAATGATACAAGAAAGGCAGGCGTTTCCACGAAGATGTTTCTTTTAAAGGTAATGAGGGAGATAAGGTGATAAATGATAGTGCTTCTTCATTGGTCAGATTAAGTGCCGAAATCGTAGTTCACTTCAGTTCTCGGTAATGCGGTGTTATCGCGACCTTTTGCTCGGATTTTAATGGATGTCTTAACTGTGGGTTTTTTATTTGCATAACAATGATTTTTATTTCAGAATTCGTTTTTGCTATGTTATTGAATTCATTAGGTACATAATTCGATTACTATTATCGGACTTTGCTCAACAGTGGTAAATGCGTTATGGCGCTCATAATGGGAGGCCTATGTCGCAGTGGACTAATATAGGATGATAATGATCAAAAAAAATGCTGGACAATTCACACAACATTTTCTAGCCCTCAGTTAAGCATAGCATGTGTTATGGGTACTAGATAACCGATATAAATATTACAATACATAGATAGATGTATTTTTTATGAATACATAGAAAACGACCAGAACACCCGCAACAAAAATCTGCGGATCGTACAATATTTTATCCCGAGACGGGAATCCAACCCGCAACATCCTGCGTCGCAGGCGGTCCTTCGCCCATCGCACAGAGGCCGTCAAAAATAAACAAGTCAATAGTAAAATTCAATTTAATTGATTATAAAACAATCTGCCATTGACCTTTTCTCCGTATTCAGTAGCAGCGATATAACTGATTGATAGAGCAAACGTTTTTCTGAGTAAACACATTAAAATACGCTTTGATAAGATAGTATTCAAAAAAATAAAATAGAAAACTTTGCAAAAACATGATACGCTCAGAGTTTATCTTAGGTTTCTGATTATGGAAGACTTGCTCCGTTCCGACATGAAGCGTGATGTGGAAGGATCGACCAATCAGGGACCAGCGACACACGAGATGCGATGAATTTATGCTAATGTCATTTGTTGATCTCTGCACTTGATAAACATCTCCGCCCTGCTATTGGTTGCTGAGTGAGAACGCTCTTTACACCTAGATGACAATAATATGTGCTGAAAGATGTCAGCTACGTAATAGCTCCAAATGAGATAGGTACGCCCGACTATGCGGGCGGGTTACTACGCCGTTTTTGAACATAAACTTAAGGCGCACCAGCAGCGCACCACTCGTTATACATTGACAACTTTAGTTCCTAAAACATAACTAGATATCACGACTAGTAAAATTAGAAGGCGCTCTTGAAGCGTTCCGGGTTTTCGACGACATCCAAACCCTACTATTATATTGTTTTGAATCTAACTAAGTGGCTTTCCAGTAAAATCTAAATAACAACTATTTGATGAAGTTGAGACTCCTTACTTCTCATCACGGACGAGTAGCTATTATACTATATTGAGTCTAAAACCAACGTTTTATCACGACATTTGTATATTAGAACAAAGTCTCCAGCCGCGTCTATCTGCTCTTGAATAAAGCTTGTAACTCATAAATTCAAAATTCAAATTATTTAACAAACGGTCATTAATATCAGTCATTTACAAAATACACCGAATAGGAAACAGGATGGATGGAACTACGATAAACTTCCTCATAACTACACCGGTAGTTGATAATATTATACCGTGACATTGCATTGTACTATTAAAAAAAGCATCACTTATTTATGCATACAGATTGATCTTATTATGGTCATTAAATAATGCTGGACAATCCACACAGCATCATCTACCCAATGCGCAATGGTAAGCAGAATTTGTGCTATGGGAACAAAATAACGGATATTAATAATTTGTATTTTTGTAATACATAGAAAGTACCCTCACCTCACCTCAACAGCCTATAATGGTCCACTGCTGGATGCAGGCCTCCCCCTGATAATCGCGTTATTGGCTTTTATCTCATAGGGGTAATGCCCATAATCCTCACAAAAAAATAACAACAACATAACATAACAAACAATAACATAAAAATTACCCTGAACCGCCCGAAACAAATATTTGCTGATAGTATAAATATTAAATATGAACATTTGTCCCGAGACTTGAATCGAAACCGCAACTTCCAGCATCGCAGACGGACTGTCGCCCACCGCGCTACTTCGGTCGACATATGATATGTCGACCGAACTGGATAGAACCTCTGCTAGAGCGTAACAATTATTTTGCGTTCGCTTTTCTTTGATTATTGTATTGTCAACGTATAACATAAGCTGTTCTCCACCAGGAATCCAAAGCGCCAACCGGCGACCTGATGGCAGACCTCCACGCGAAGCTCTCCATGCGTCGGCGGGGCATCTCCGGCGCCGAACGCTCAGGGGGCAGCGTGCTCCACACCCTGGCTGCTGTCATCCCGGAGCCCGAGTCCACCTCCCAAAGGTCTTCCAGTGACGAGGATTGGGAGTGAGCTTTTCTATCATCATCAACAGCCTATACAAGTCCACGGCTAGACACTTGCCACTTCCTGATGCGCCTTTGTATGGTCAGCCTTACCTTGAAGTACTGTTGCAGTTAGTTTTGTGAAAGCGTTAAATGAATCAAGTCTTGTATCGCTGTCAGCTGTCAAGCTTTGACAGCTATAAGGGTGGTGTTCTTTGAAAAAGAGCTATCATCAGTTAAATTTACGTAATTTGTATGCAAATTATTAACAATACCCTCAACTAAAATTTAAAGGTCTGACTATTTTCCAAAGAACACCACACCACCATAAGTGTTAGTGTAGACTCATTATGTAAAAGTTCAAATTCGAACTCGAATTCACTCGAGTAAACAAATTCGATCGCTTCTTTGTTACCTTTTATTTAATAAATAATGCTGGACAATTCATTCAATTCGTTACTCGAATTTGACAAGTAAGTTCGAGTTTCAAGTATCGAGATGAGTTTTAAATTCTCTTACAGAAAACCAATTGTGCATTCTTTAGCGTAAATGTCAAAATCTCGCGCAACTCCGTTAATTTCATTACCACGCTCGTCACCGAGGCGCTACCGAGTTTTACAGAATACAAAACTTTAAACTCACGGATTCAGCTTATTAAGGTTCGAAATGAGTTTATAGAATGAACCCGCTGGCTTTATAGAACGAAATATTATTATTCTGCTTGATATTTGAAAGTTGGCTGTCACTGTCAATCATCAATTATAATAAGGTCGACGTTCGTGCGGTAAACAATTTACAATCATATTCTCGACATTCTTAAAGACGTTTTCAGTTTGCAAGGTTAGAACGGTTGACTTAAACATGAGCGATTGGTTTTGTTAGACGTCTGGCCTGCAAATGGACCGAGGTTCATTTAATTCTGCATGTATTGCACATATTGTACCATAAGTACTTTTGTAATAACTAAGATATTTGATAAGATTTCATTAGATACCTTATATGACAATGATAACTGAAAGTCATATATGTCGCCGGCGGATCGTAAAATCAGCACCTTTGTCTACGCCGATTGATCTAAGATCGACACGTTCAACGTTCAACAATATGGCTAAATGTCGCTTAGCCATCTTGTCTAATGAAATTAATTAGGTATTCTGTATTCCCAACAATTCAGCATTCGTTTTGCGATCGGTCTGGCCATTCTAGAAAGGAGCTGGTTCTACGATCCACCGCCGATATATACGACCTATTGAACTCATCCCGTGGATTTCGTAGGCCGAATTTCTTGTGGGCAGAGGAATTTTTCAGGTTTCAAAGAAATATCGTAATTAATTGATCATACAATCATATTAGTGAGCTGTCTTGCTTTGAAAATTAAATGATAACAGTATTTTTTTCCCATCTTGAAAGAAGCCGTCATCTTAATTAAGATCATGCGACTGTGACATTAAAGATGGTTTTCCTGGTACGCGCGGCCGCGCCGTAGGTTCTAAGTAAAAACATTAATTTGTTCTCCGAAAACTTGTAGTATTGATTGTTTAGCTTAGGTATCAACTACTAGTTATGCTGTAGCACGAATCCCGAGTTTTATGTGACTATCTCGGCCACTTCTCGGAAAGTGCTTTTAAATCGATTAAGCGTACATCGTTAAATAACCCGGGGACCTTCCGAAACGATTTTCGATTGAATCTGTAGAAAACTCTTTGTTAAATTAAAATAAACGGCGTAGATAAACATTAACTTGGTAAAAAATATATTATGTTTGAAAATACAACGGGAATTGTGAATCGTTTTTATTAGAATGGTCGTATTTATTTTAGAACTCGCGCGGAATTTATCTCCAGGCAGCAGATTTTCCTTGTTTGCTACAACTAATTAGGGCGCAGAATGTAAAGCTCTGTAAATTTGATAGTGGTGTTTACTTCCTTCAAATCAGCAAATAATCGCCGGAAGGTAACCTGTTTATTTAGTAGCCAAGCTACAGTTACTTTACTCTAATTCTGAGCGAAAACACGGATGGATTCCTCAATAAATTACTTATCCTTAAATCTGCCCCAAGCTAGGTTCTAAATGTCTCGCTTGTATTATGAAATACCAGTGGTATGTTCGTACGATCATCTGTTGATATTACAGTACGTTTTATTTACGAAACGAAGTATCGGAAATATGCCTTCTCATTCCGGCAGGTTATTATGATAATCGCGCCTTCCCACTAGCTCTCTGTCTCGCTTTCGTTTCTCGGAAGTACGCTCACGGTCTCTTCCCCGCGAACAACCTATCAACTGGTTTGGCCGATTAGCATTTCCAGAATCGAGAAAAAGTTAGGATCGAGAAATGAATCGAGTTACGTCTAGTGCGTCTCACCTGCCTCCGAGAATACGGTGCTTCGCTATCCCGGGCCGAGTTTCTTTTTAACGACTACTTTAGATATAAGATTACATGTACGTGCTTTTATCTCCTTTTTATATCTTAGAATTGAAAGGTTATTTATAGATTTTTTAGTAAGAGAAATTTTATAGGATTAAATGTTAATAATTCAGAAATATTAAGAGGCCTCTACTTATTAATGTTGTCAAGTGTTTAATAAATCAACGAATTTTTACATTTTACATCTGTCGGTCGTTATCGTTTCTACGTAAATTAAATTATAGAATACGTAATTATACAGTTTGTCTGATTGTCTAAGAATGTCTATTATTATGGTGTTAATGTATGATACTCTCGACGCCAGTTCTAGAGAATTATTTATAACAAATTGAGATCTGAGTAGTTATAATTATTATAATGCAGGTGTTTGTAATTTTGAATGTTGTACAGATCTAATAAACTACTCAGAAAACAAAAATCTAAGGATCTGATTTGTTTTCGCGCAAAACAAACACTTTCATAAATATTTCACTTGTATAATACAACGCTTGCACGAAAGCGAATCAGAGACTTCGATTTCGGCATTTACGAGTTGCATAAAACCCAGACTTCACAGGGAATTCGGAATAGAGTCTAAAAGACCTAAGCCTAGAGGTAGAAATGTAAACACCACAAGCATGGATTTTTATCGAACGTTTCACTTTGCCTCTACTTTATTTATAATCGATTTTCTCGATAATTATAGTTGATTCGTCCAGGCGAGTGATTGCTCAGTTGATAAGAAACAAGTGTAACAAGGCGATAAGAATCGAGCGTCCTTATTTGCATTGATAATTGAAGAAGATTAAAAAGACTGGCGTGATGTGATAATGTCAACGAATGTAATGTTCCTCCCATCTTATTGTTTGATAAGTTAGCGTCAATTTTATTAAGAAATGAACGTTAATTCTCGTTATATATTATAAAATTGCACTGTCTAGTGCAAACCGCTGTTATTGATGGGGTGAGGGTGGCATATTTGCTCGTTAGTGTAGGTACGTCTGTACAAGGCGGAACGTTACGTAAAACCGGTGCGGACGTTTTCTTGGGAAAAAATAAACAAACCGCGCTGCCGCGTACTTAGTAAACAATTTAAAATATAAAAACGCCGTTTATAGAGGAATTATTTTCGCGTGTCTAATACGAAATGTGCCGTGAACGTGCCTGGGTTTCCTGACGCTAAAGTCGTGCTCCTTTCCGCTATTTTATTTGGGCTATTCGTATGCACTGCGGCACATTCTACTGTTATTCCGTTGAAATAGCTGTTAGCTTAGTCCACTCGTATTAAGCGCGCCTAATACCCTTACATAGGTTAACTAGGATGTCGTTATAAATCTCGGGGGCCATCAAATATATTATTGCCACGTTTGGCGCGTTTCTTTGCCGCGGGTGGGTTAATGACATACCGTGGCCAACTGCTGAGCCGGAATGCTTCGATTGATCCGGCCAGACTTCCCTCAATACCGAGGTGTTAACTCCATTTCTTTTGTAGAGTAGGTGCGAAGAAATTTCTCCGATCTTGTTTAACTTTAATAAAACGAAGAGTTAAAGCTCAAGTCCACATTCTGACTGTAATATCCTCTCCGGACATCACATACCATTTTCCAATAAAATATATTTCTTGTTAATAAAATATAACTGTTCATCTGATCATAAAAAGTCTGAACTTTAAGCAGCGCGAAGTTATTTTGTTGCACCATTGCACACAAACTTAACCATTCTAAAGATAGCTCGAACCGTGGCATCGTCGTCTGTCAACTATTTCTTACATCCTGATAAATGGACCAATAAAATCAGCACCACATTGTAAAATGATCGAGCTTGGGATAGGGAGGAATGGTAGAGAGGTTTTGTTGTATGGGGAACAATGTTGTTTTGTATTTATCAGAACATAGTAAACTTAAACCTGTTATGGCCTTTTCAAAATAGTTCCTGTTATGACAACATAGTAATTATTGTAAATACCAACTAATTACTTTAAACATAGACATTTGAAATTTTAAAGACTTGAGTCGTAAGTAAACTGATAAGGAAATTAACTACTTAAGCTTAATAGTAACTTTTTAACTATTGTTATTGATGGAATGAGTAATAGTATAAATATTTTCAAAAAAAAAACTGATATTTGCACTAGATATTTGTATACATATATCCAGTTTAATAATTGATGTTATTGAGTCCAGTAGATTCGTGTTTAATATTTTTGCGTGTTGTCGATTGATAATAATTGTAGGTTTATTAAAACACTTTTTTTTATTTACTGTAACATACCTACATAGGTACTAGATAGATGGCAGCTTAGATTTTACTTATGGGCTTAATGTTCCGTAAAAAATATTTTGATCCCGGTTTAAGATTAAGGATCAATTCTATTTAATAAATAATCTTTAATAATGTGGATTGAACTTCTTGTGCTTTAAAATATTATGAACTTAGTTCTACACATTCTATGGAATATGAAGTTTTTGAAAGCAGTTTAGCTTACACAATACACAGGGTTTGTAGTTACTGTGTTCCGTTAAGTTTTAAAATTACAATTTACTATCGAATTCTACATAATGTTGTAGTATGGCGTAGACCTTTATTTATGATACATAACGTGAAGGATCACAACCACTTACGTCTGTAATATTATTAAGTTATTATTGTCGTCAATTATTACAAGTTCATGATAAAAATGCGAAGGATGGCTCCATCGCATTATCACACCTCTCGTATCTATTTTATTATCTGTATGCATAATATGACGATAAAAAACATTAAATGAAATCATAAAGTTATTATTGTCGTCAATTATTGCGCGTAATTGAGACCCCTATGTGAGTTATAGGAGCCTCGGGGTCTATCTTTACATTTTAGTCATGTGCCACGTAATACACGCTAAACAAGATTTCGTATTAAACGTCAAAACTACGTGAGATTCGTACACGATTACGTATTAAACGTCGAAATTATGTGAGATTCGTCATCGCTTAAAAGTGAAGGAGCCCAACAATGTAATATTTAAAATAGTTTAATTTAAGCCCGGTCTTGCCTGCAATGTACAAAATGACTCTAATCAAGGAACCTCTTTGCTATAAAATTTATAATGGACCGAGGAACGTAAAGGAGATTCTGTATGTTTTATGGCAAGATGTTTATTCTTAAGAAGTCAAACCTCTGTTGCCGTAGCCTTGCATTGGTAGAAATGATTCTGTTGTTAATCTAAACTAAACTAAACTAACGTAAAAAATGTAGCTGTCCCCCTTTTTTTCGACAAAAAATGAGACGGCAACAATTTTACGCTAGTTTAGGTTTTGTAACAACCGAATCACTACCATTGTTTATGTTTCCTATAGTTTACAACTAACAACGTTAACCGGATATTAGCCCCGAGGGGAAACCCTATCGGAAATTAAACTTTTGTTCGGGCTAAACAGCACAGTTACTTGAGAGATTTCGATCGTGTAAAGCTGCGTTACACGCCCCTGTGTGGGTGCTATAAGTAATGCCATTGTTTTAGCTTAGAATTTACACGAGTAATTTTATCTATAATATCCGCCAATATAATGCATTATCTAATGTAAGATTTAACGCTTGATGTGAACGCGAGCGAACGCGCTTCGTGATTGTCATGTTAGCATGTTGGCCCGCTTGCCAGTCAAGCATTCAAATCAATCTAGCCGTAAGCATAATTATTACTTCTAAAACTACAATTATGTTGATATTATTATGAATTTGTTAACAAAATTATGTATGTAAATAGCAATTAATATAGATTAATTGTATATAAAAATTTTAGTCCCGTTAATATTATTGTTTAGAATACTTGCCTTTCATAGATTTTATATAAGTTTTGACTGATTGATTTAAATGATCTAACATGTTATACATTTTTTTTACAATCCATGCATTTCTTTATAAGTCAATGCAATTTTTACTCTAAGGTACAATAAACAATAGTCAACATATTGTTTAGAATTAATTAAACTTTCTTTGATACTTGTATTGCGCCCTCTATTTATTTTGCAGCATTATTTCGTAGTATTTAGTATTTTACGTACGTTTTCCCTATGATTATAGTACCTAATTAATATCTCGCTTGTCCTGTTTGGCTAGATTTTGTGTAAATATTGCCGATTTCACATGTTTTGCCATCGGTAAATATATCCGTGTTGTCGATATGAGTTTGTTGAACGATTGGAATTTAATGTTACGATGTATGGTATGTCATTCATTAAATAAATGAATTTAAATAAATACTGGGCCTTCTTATTCGTTCCTCTACAAACTCTACATGATTTAGTTGTCGGAAGGGGTTCCTAAGATTAATTTAAGACCTATTTAGTTAGCACCTAGTCAGATGCATTTATACAATATTAAATTTGACTTGTCTAAGTGCTTATTTTGTAAGCCTAAAGAAATAAAGTTATTGAGTTTGAGTTTATCAAAGCGCTAGTGAAAAGACTTGTGTACTTATGTGATGTTACCCACATCATTAATTGGCCTTATTACCATTCCACTTGCCTGGACTGCAGTTTGCACTTGCTTGCATAGCAGAAGCGCAATTCGCATTCCTCGAAAAACAAATCAGCATCTAGCAACAAAAAGAGGAGCGGATTCCAAGAGTCATGGTCATAATTGCGGGTCGCCGCACCGCGCACCGGCAGACTCGTTTGAGCATTCTGATTATTTATAACGGCGTAAGGCACAGCAAGCTTGCTAGAAAGCTACGTGTTTCGGGTTTTACAAGCATCGCCCCAGAATAACGCGAGTCGAGGTTTCCTGGTATCACCGCGCGGCAAGTATTTCGGAATCGGAAATAAGGATTCTCGGAAATCGCTGGCCTCGCGGACGCGGGGCGCTTCGGACGTACTCGGCCCGCGGCTGCGCACTACGTCGCAAGCTGTGTCGTGTGGGCGCGGGCGGCGGCGGCGGCTGGAGATATACCTACTTGATGACGCCACATGTTTTATGCAAATAGCTAGATTAGTTACCTTACCTACCTACCAAGGACCCAACACCGAACAATAAGCGTAGGAACGCACTAGACTAGCGGCTGGAATGTTCAGATTAAAAAAATACGATAGGTAGGAAAAAAATCTAAGTAAGGAAGGAACCCTTCGTGTGAAAACTTGATTTAACCTTGATTTAAACTTGAGTCTGACTATGTTGGTAATATTGGTAGGTAAGTAGAGCTCTCACAACATTATTTTTTCATCGATTTTCATGTTAATTATTTTGTTAAAACAATTATTTTACAATTATACCTACTACATAAAAGAGCGATACCTACTAAAGAAGATACCATATACCTACCTACCTCTTTACAATATTAATTATGATACTAGCTGAATAAATAAATAATGCTGGACAATCACACAGCATTATCTAGCCCAAAGCTAAGCAGAGCTTGTGTTATGATGAGTACCTACCTTACCTACTAGATAACTGATACATCATACAATAGGTACATTACAATAAGTAACTACAGGGACGAGGGAAGGTAACTAGATATTTTTATTATACATAGCCTATACCTACCTAGTAAACGACCAGAACACCCGGAACAAATACCTGCAGGTCGTACAAATATTTGTCTCAGGGCGGGAATCGATCCCGCAACCTCCTGCGCCGCAAGGGGACCTTCGCCCACCGCGCCCCAGAGGTCGTCAATGCGTGCGGTCGTAGATCGCACGCATTCAGTAGGTTGATTTGCAAGTAAATTCTTACGAAAAATTGAGCAACTAAAATCAAATTACCTAACTACCTACCTACCTAAAAGAAAAAAGTATAATAGGTAGGTTAGGTATCACTCATTTTGATAGGTAAGTAGAAGTACCTACCTATTACCGACAAAATTCAAATATATATTATGTACCAACAATGAAATTATAGACACTAGCTAGAACTTCTTTCTCGAATTGTTATCAAGGAATTTAGGTATACCCAAACTTTGTTGTACTCAACCGTTTGGGTAAACTTTGTTTTTGTTATACTACCTACCCAAGAAACAGTTGGGTATAAATTCCTTGATTGTTACCCTTGCTACCTTCCGAGTAATTTGGGAAATTTTCCCTCGTCCCAAAGATCCTAGGATCCTACGTTATTTTCCCTCGTCCCAAAAATCCTAGGATCCTACGAGGTATACTAGAATCTTTGCCTCGTCCCTGTTGGTTTGGTTATAATTTACCTACTTCAAAGGTTCGTGGCAATGAGTATACATTAGCTACTGGTTCGTGGTGTCTGTTCGTGTTCGATGACGATGATGATCACGGAACATAAAAAATAAGTATTACTATAACTATATTTATATAACTTATTTTTTATGTTCCGTGATGATGATGGATGATTCTTTGTTAATGGCAACACGGAACATATGTTCCGTGAGTGGCAATAACGAAGGGGATCTCTTTTTTCATTGGGCAATAAGCACGGACCAATGAAAAAAGAGATCCCCTTTTTTTATTATCAGGTCTCAATAGCTCCATAAATAAGCAGTACCTACCTGCTACGCTACACTATACACATAGTATTTTCAGTTGAAATCATGCAGGAAAAACATGGCAAGGTATATTGTATTTTACTACGTGTTGCTACGAAAGAAAAAAATTAGAAAACAAAGTGTTGTTTTTTCTGTTCCGTGATTAGCACAGATAGCCTTCACTATATCGGTTATTAGCAGTTTTATTGAAAATAAAATCTTGCTCATTCGTTTAATATTATCCGTCGTGTGTTAGTTTTTTAAAATATTATTTATTAGTCTATAGCTTTTAGTATGTAGGTAAGTTTTACTTTCCTTCCTTGAACCTAAATTTATTGTATTTTACATAAGAATAATAACCCCATACAAAATGCAATAATTACTAGTGATGAAAAACAGCGTGTAGGTACATATTGTTTATTCAAAGTGTTATATACTAGATTAATAAAAAGCTTCTTATCGATACCACGAGATGTTTTGTGTTTTGTTCCTTATGACATGGACACTGGCAGAGTTGTGGCATATGGCAGCAAAGCTCAGAGCAGCAAAAGAGGGCAAAGTAAAGCGAGCCATGAAATAAGAAGTTGAAGTGTTTTTTCGTTTCGGTTTGTTTACCTTACCATTCATTACTAAACTTATTAAATTAAATTCAATTTTCTCAATTTGAAGATTAAAAACAGTACTGGTACAGTTGCCTAACGATGGCTGCTGCATTTCAGCAACAAATATTTGCTCTGGACGCTCGATTCAATGCTTACAGAGCACCGAACAATCCAAATTTTAGTAAGTATTTTGAACAGAGATATTTCTACCTTTTCTGGCTGATTCTCTCCTGATAACTAAATTGAATATACCTATTCTTCCTCCTTAGATCACCATCATCATCCTTAGATTCATAACTTATGTCCACCCCTGAGTCCACTAATTAACTGCTATCTGGCCACTGTGAGACAACCATTGCTAATTTGTGTTCTAATTATTTTTAGAAACATTATACATTAGACGCCGCAGTCAGCTTTTAAGAGAAAACGCAAAATTTAAGGTAAATCACCTTCAGAATCTAGCAAGCTCAATTCCTTTTCGATGTTGACAATATTTATTCCTTTTTATTATTCATTTCAGGACATTGAAACAATAAAAAAGTACATAAATGTTAGAAGCCAGCTGTTGCAGCGACGATATGGAGTCCAAGACAACATTTCTATCAGTTCATCATCTTCGAGAGCTCGATCTAGTAGTAAAGTAAGTCTTTCTACTAAACAAAATGTATTAAATGATATATAATATACATATTAACTACTTATCAATAATTGAGCACTTCTATGGTAACTTCCATGCCTATTTTTTTAGCTATAAGAGTGCAAACACGCTACTCGTCAGTGGTATAGCGCAGCCCTGTGCTTAAATTAGAACAAATCACCAAAAAAGCCACAGTAATACTGACGCATAGTGCATTGTATTTCATAATATTTAATCTAAAGAATAATTTGCCGCGTCGTGCCGCGCAGTTCCGCTCTGCATTCGCACCTCAAAAGTAAAGTAAAACTAAAAAATCTGTATTTATAAAGATTTTACAGGTAATGTGATATACTGCCTGGGAAACTACATTGTTCATAAATTAGGTACCTACCTAATGGTGGTGGGTGATGTTGACAAAACTCAGTAGATGAGGTGATGAGGTCCCAGAAATACCTCATCAGTAGATGTTACCAATGTATAGATAATGTTGAACAAGTCTCACTGCATTATCTGGCTCCAAGCTAAGCAAATATTTTTAATTATTCCTACATAGAAAATACCCAGAACACCCTGACATAATAAATGTAGATTTCAGAAAAATTTGTCCTGAGGTGGGAATTGAACCCACAACCTTCTGCGTTGTAGGTGGACCTTCACCGGCCGCGCCACAAAGGTCGTCAGGTATCCATAACTTATCCCATTACATTATTAAGTACTTATCACCGTCAATGCTGGGCAGTGAATGTGTCAAATTTTTGAAGTCTTTTTTACAACATTTATATCGGCGTTGTTGATACATTAATGGCTTATATTATTATCGAAAGGTTTTTTTTTAAATTTTAGTCATTTAAATTTATTCACAAAATATAATTTATTAATAAATTAATTAATAAATTTTCGTTTCGTTTTACAATGTTTTAGGCAAGCATAGCCATAGAAGACAGTCCATCTCACACCAACATAAAGAAGAAGAATGATATGACAATATCAGAGAACTATGCCTTTACCGGAGTACATCATATTTTTGATCAGGTATTGTGGATTAAGTAGCTACTTCCGGTAATCATTTTAAAGCTCTAGCTTTTCCCATTGATTTTTTTCTTGAAAATTGGTGTGCCGATTGTAAACCGGTATTTACACAAACTTTTGTATTTATAATATTACTGTGAGTGATGATTATAATAATAAACATTATTATGAACTGTATCAGATAACTAACATTACAAGGTTTTTTGTTATTACAGTGCTAACCCGCACTCTGGGTATCTCTAAGAAATAAAATAAGTTCCCAAAAAAATCCGATTTGAAGAAGAAAATTTTTGGAAACTTTTTTCAAAACTTATAATATAATTCTTCTAAACTAAGAAAATTTCAATCAAACAATATAATTAAATTAACACTAGTATCTACAATTGAGCTAACTACAGAACAATCTACAGGTAGCTTAACTGATATGCATATCAGATAGTAAGAAAACTCCAACCGGGATTCCTATGTATAATGTATGTAAACAAATATTTACAAAATCATTACACTACATTAGTACCGCATCAGGAATCGAGCTCGGAACCATCTGCTTTTAAGGCAGATCTTTGCTCACTGCACCAAAAATCGATTTCTTAATAAATTGTTTTTTTTTGTAGCATGCAGAACAAGTGAGCGTAGTAAAGTTCGCGAACAACGACCGCTCGAAACTGGCCTGCGCTTCGGATGATGGGTCGGTCTCCATCTGTGACGTCACCGCCTCGCCGCCTAAAGTCAGTTTCATCATCGAGGCGCACACTAAACCGGTCACTGGTCAGTTATCGCCTTCATTATTTACATACTAGTTCCTGTCCGCGGCTTCGCACGCTTTCTATAGAAACGTTTTAAATTTAAGATCATCTATATCCCAAAGGGATTGGTGATGAGGTAAAAAGTAGCCTGTGATCTACATCTTTGACGACCAATGTGGCGCGGTGGGCGAATGTCCGCTTGAGACACAGGAGGTTGCGGGTTCGATTCCCGCCTCGGGACAAATGTGTGTACGATCTGCAGATATTTGTTCAGGGTGTTCTGATCGTTTTCTATATATAATAAAAAATATCTATCTATGTAATGTATTGTATTATGTATATCAGTCGTCTAGTACCCAAAACACAATAGCTCTGCTTAGCTTGGGGCTAGATGATGCTGTGTGAATTGTCCAGCATTATTATATTATATCTAAGTATCTGATACCAGTTACTTCCCTGTCAAATTTCGGAGCGCGGTACAATAACGCCCTAACACTGAAATCAAATCAGTTTTGAACATGTCTCAATTTTTTTTGTCAATTTTCAATTAAATTCTGTCGAAAAATCGCTATTTCTAGTGTTCAAACCTGAGAAACTACTCGGAAAAAGTAAAACGAAATTTCTAATTTCCTTTGTGCAAAAACGAAAATGAACTTAAATTTTCGTTCAGTTACGGCCCCTTATTTGCGTTATTCTACCACATATTTTGAGTATTCAGGGTTATCGAGTCTCGCTGTTTGACAGATTGCGACTGGTCGGCATCGAACGAGTTGCTGGTAACATGCGGTCTGGACGGGTGTCTCGCGTTGTGGAACGTTCCACAACGCTCACGACTCCGCCTGGTCAGGGACCAGCTAGCGTCGCCGCTGCTCTGCTGTGTCTTCCAACCGGCAAATAACAACATGGTTATTGTATCCTTTTAAAAACAGATAAAACTTTTAAAGCGTAATAGTAGTTGGCAACGGTATATTTACCATGATTTGATTATAGTTGTCTCGTACGTCATGAACATGAAATTGTGCCAAAATATTGAAAAGCTCAAAAATCTAATGATAAATATTCCGTTGTTAATGACTTTACTCTCAATAACAGGTTGACTTGTTATGTGCTCTGTGTACAAGTTGAACAAATGTAGAGATAGGGTACACCCTTGGTGCACTCCTTGTATAAAAGTAGTTCTTTCTTTTTAAAATCATTAAGATTCCTTACATTGAGTATCCTAACGTAGGCCGGAAATGCTCGGGGAATGGTGGCAGTACTGAATATATCGACGGGAATTTATCCAAGAGGTAAGTAAATTTTACAGTTCGATTTATCATAAATGATAATTGAATTTAATGACGTGTCCAAGAGTTCTGTAAGTTCTACAGGAAATAAATAAAAAAATCCTATTATTTTAGATTACTGTGATCAATTATTTGTTAGTAGCAGATATATTTCTTTATTAAACGTTTGTATTCTTATCTGTAGGTGTAAGCATTTACAACATACATATTTTTTATTAATTTGGGTGTCTGTTTCAGGCGGCAGTAGTATTTTAGGAGGGCGCGTGATGTCGATAGCATGCGAGTCAAGTGGGAGAATGTTTTGGGCTGCCAATGACAAGGTAAACTATTAACTTTCTTAAAACGGTGTTTTGTTCAGTCTCTACTTACGCATAAAAGTCACATTTATTACTCAAATAGTTTTAGGTCTGGAACTCGACGTAAAGCATGTAAATTTAAGTTTTTTGCTGTTTTGTTTACATTACCTTTCATATCGAATTTTGCACCCGAGACACTTCGTCTATACTCCAAGACGAAGTGTCTCGGGTGATTTAATTTGGCAAACGCGATGTAGATCTAGTATCTGTGTGTGTGCAGGGCGCAATTGTAAGCTACCGTCTGGAAGGCGCCGGAGCGCTCAGCAAGCTTCGTCGCTGCAGCGTCGGCGGCGGCGTCACGTGTCTCAGCTGGTCGCCCTGGCTGGCCCGTCATCCCGCGCTGCTGGCCAGTTCTCAGCAAAACGCACTCTATCTCTTCAGGTGAGAGTTGAATATCATGTGTCTGCAACATTTATCTAATGTTGGCGGTGCTTTCCGGTGTCCGGTCAGGTACGACCTCAATAACTTTTCTCTTGATGTTGTATTGTATTTAGAGCTGGCCGCTGATGTACATCATGACTGAGTGGTGGCTAGGGCCACCACTTGAGCCGTCGAAATCCGTCAGCTAAGAAGATGGGTTGATGATATCGTCAACGTGGCTGAGGTGACATGCACAGGACTGAGGAGTCAGGCAGAAGCATACCCAGCAGTGGATGATGCCATACTAATTTTGATGAATAATAATTCGGTCACTTATTTCATAACGAGAGACAAAATATACTACACTACGAACGAAGGTATACATAGGTAGTTAGTTATTCAACGAGATTAATTGTCTTCTTCGACAAACGATTTCGAAAAAAATACTAGCCGAACATAGAACATTTTTGGCTGGTGGGTACTTGTGTTTTTTATGTAGTATGTTCGTCGATTTCTCCGTCAATTTGTCAAGTATTTCACTCTTGTTATAGATAATCAAATCATCCCGAGGTGGTTCAATAAGAGAAACCCGAGGGACTATTATTGTTCCACAAAACATAAGAAGCTTTTGATGTCGGTTTTTAGTTTTTTCAAAACAATTAAATGAAAAACCTATTTTAAAGTAGAATATTACGTTGACGTACCCAATCACACTTAATCCACACTTTCCGTTCCAGAATCTCTGACCGTGAAGGCAGCCTGACGCTGAAGAAGCGTTTCGACGTGTCGCACTCCCAGTGCAGCGTCAAGTCTACATTCTGCCCCATCATGTCGTTCCGGCGCGGAGTCTGCGTCGTCTCGGGCTCGGAGGACTCGTGCGTTTACTTTCTTGACATAGAGGGGCATGCCGACCAGCCCGTGGTTAATAAGCTGCAAGGTAAGGCCTTTGCAAAAAGATACAGCCATTATAAAATCACAGGCATTAGGCATAAAGGTACCAGAATAGTCTAAAACAGATTAGATCCGTATTAAGAAAGCTTGCTCAGTTATCTTATCATGGCCTTAGTGTACGGCCAGAGTGCCCGCTCTACCGCTTGTCGAGCGGGGCGGGGCGTGCAGCGTTCGAGAGAGCGTTCATTGGAGTGCACGCTCGGCGTTTGACCCCAAATGACACACTCGATAGGCATTGGGCACGGTATCACCTAGGTGTACAATTTACCAGTGAACTTGCACAATAACTACGCATTAGCACGTGTTTCAATGTATATAGAATAGTACATTGTACATCACCATTAGCCTATACTATAGTCCACTGCTGGACATAGGTCAGCGCCATAGCGCCGTTTTCAGCTTGCTACATCCAGTACATTGTACACCTAGGCGAGAACGTGACAAACTTCTATCGAGTTTGTCATTTTTGGCCAAACGCCAAGTATGTAATAAGGCCACTCAATAAAATGCTCTCTGGAACGCCGCACGCCTCGCGCTCGAGTTAAGCGGGCACTCTGGCAGACACCAGATAATGTTAAATTCGTAAGAGAGATGCCACACGGGCGCTGCCGCTGCGCTGCTACGTCGCAACGTAGTGACTTCAACGCAATGAGTGCCACAAGAGCGCTACGTCGCAACGTAGTGACTTCAACGCAATGAGTGCCACACGAGCGCTGCGACGACGCAACGCAACAGCTTCGATATTCTAAACAATACTGCGCTGTCCTGCGTCGTCACAGCGCACCACCCCTTCCTACCATGTCTCCCTCACTCCTTTTGCGCTCCGTGTGGCATGCCGGGCAGATTTGTATGTAAGTATGTGTCGTACTACGGAGCGTCAACGCTGCGACGACGCAGCGCAGCGGCAACGCCCGCAGCGTATGGCATCTCTCTTAAGCGTTGAATTTTAGAGTCGAAACCCAAAAATAATATTTCTCATGTGAGTGAACTGTTTCTTTGTGACAGGTCACGCGTCCCCAGTGCTGGGCGTGTCATTCAGCTACGACGAAAGTCTGCTGGCGACCAGCGACCTCTCCGGGCTCGTCATCATCTGGCGGCGCAGCTGACCAATGGCTGCCAGTGGTGGAGTTCAACTCCGACACGAGTTCGTTAGATCCTTCTACTAATCTAGGTATACTAATGTTATGCTCAATGATATTTGAGAATAACCCGGTGAAGTGGGAGGTGGTCTTCGAATCTGAATCAAAATAATTTAATGATTAATTTAATTAATCGATCTCATTGTTAATTATATTAAAGTATCCAATGTTTTAGTAAAATAAAAAGCTTGTATTGAGTCACATTTTATTTTATTTTTCATAGAAATACTTTAAAAGACTCGACAAAGTCACAATATGAAAAGACTTCAGATGCATTCACATTTAATTACTAAATACTGTTGACTTATAATATAAATCAAAACAATTTATATAAATAAATACCATAATTGGACAATTCATTCAATTAAATTCCACGTTTTTGAACATCTATAAGTGGGAAAAATTTATTTAACATTCTACATAATTATAATTTATCATAAAAAAATTGAATAATATTTTTTTTACTCGCGCGCTACACTATTTTCCTAAATCCATATATTTCGAGTTGCCTTCCCTACATCATAACAAAATGAACATCATTTACTTATTTACACCTGTACATTAACGAAAACTTCTAAAACTGTAAAAAATAATGTTTAGAACAATAAACACAAGTACAATCAATAAATGTTCATATCCAAAAGATTTACTTCGATACAATAATAACGTTTTAAATTATATTTACAGTAATAACTAAACAACTAAAACGCAATGATATGGAAATGAAAAGAATTGCACATCAATAACACAGTGGACGTATTGCATTATGTCGATCGAATGATAGTGGCACGGCGGGTTACAGCAACAGTTGTCTAGGATACATCTTACTACGCGATAGAGCCTATCGAGTACTCAAATCTACTACTCAAATTGAGATACGCACAGATTTTTGTATGGAATAGAATATTAACTCATACAATTTTGAATATATTATGAAATCATAACAAAGTATATCCGCAATGCAAGTCAATACCACTTTAACAGTTCTTTTATTGCTCAATCAACGTTATGTATTAACTCCGGAGTTCTAAACATTAACTGGGAAGGCGAGAACAACCTGTTGCTGCGTTATTTCTATCACCGTACTTTACATCTAAATCTACGCTTATCATATACCTTCACTTAACTAACAATTGGCTTCGTAACCACAAATGTAGACCGTTTTGTTCGGATTTGATGCGACTCATTTGTGCGTAAATACAGACACAAATAAAAAAGAGAAGTCGAAATAGATAGAAATTTTAATACGCCGATTTTGTGTTTTCAACCAGTTTTTTGCAAACTGACACACTTCGATGTGTTAAAATAATCGCGGGTGAAATACAATTTACTTTATGGGCACATTCTATCTATCTTGACAATACAATAATACCAATTACATACCGAGCACAAAAATCGTCGCCAAAGTATCGTAGAAATAAAACAAAATATCATGGCGGCCTTGTATAAAACATGACGCTGAAGACGCTTCTATTACAATCTAACCCTACAACAATAGTAAAAAGTTACGTATGAAAACACTAGCAAATACGTACATAGAGTGGTGGTTATCATACAACGTTAAATAACTAGCTTTCACAATGATTTACCTGGCCACAAGAGACTTCGGACTAAGACTCTGCTGTGATGTGACCAAAACATGATTATGACGAATGAATTTAAACTACTTAGATCATTTCTAGAGATGCAAATTTTGGGTTAAATAAGCATTTAACTTAATTTAGACTACGTAAAGTTTGGCCATTTATCTTTAAGAGGGGAAATAAAATGTTATTACAATATTTTCTAGGCAGCTTATGGACTGAAGATTACGAATTCTAAATTGAATTTAGGATAACTAATAATCTATATTTATTCACGATTATTTGTACCTTAGTTGAGTAATGCCTTAGTTATTAGCGGTATAAACTTAAAAACTGCAATAGTTTGGCTTCAAACTGTATCATCCAAACATTTCTAAAAAGATGTAGACTTGAAATCCACAGGACGATATGTCTACAAAAATCCACATTTTTGACTGTAAATACTATTTAACTTTAAACATTGTAATGGCATACCGACGGATATTAACCGCTGTTGTTATTAACTTTCAATCGCTTGTTTAATTCTACAAACGGATGGATAGTTTATCTAATCAATTAGCGTATTCGTAAATTCTCGATTTTGAAAGCGTCCTTACCGCGAAATACTTCATTTGATCTTAGTACGTATTTTGAGAATCTAATCGAATTCTAAAGATTTTCCTCTTCCTGCGCATTATTTTAGCGCGTTACGTAATTGTAAAAAATATCTATTGGACTATTCTTTTGCAGATTTTCTACAAGAATAACTTACATGAATACAGCGTTTTAGTTTTAAGATACGTTAGCTTTCCGCTCGAGCGTTGCTTTGGAGCTCTCTATGCCCGAGTCTTCGTCGCCGCTATCTAAGACTGTGCCTTCACCTTTCACGGGTTCAACGACCTTGTTTTCCTCTTTCTCCGTTTGTTCCTCAGCGAGGATAATCTTCTGTTCAGGTTCTACCTTCTGTGTGCTCTTACCAAAGGTGGAGAATGTCGGTTCTGGGAGTGGAAGATCATCTTCGTTAGGCAGGGGGAGGTTGGTAGTGACTATAGGCGTTTCGTCTGTCATGACTAGAGGTGTAGGCGCTTCGACGGCGTCTTGCCTGCGCTTCGGTTTCTCGAGGACAAAGTTGAAGACTCTGTTGTGTCTCGGGGAAGGTATGTGCGGGCTGGGTGGTAGATCCAGCTTCAGCTTGTCTCTGGTGTGTCTGAGGCCTCCCAAGGCTTCACCGCCGGGAGAGCTCGGACTGACAGACTCTGATGAGCTAGCGCTGTCGACGGGTCGCCAAGTCAGTTCTGTTTCAGGCAGCTTCTTCTTGAATTCCTCGTCTGTAGTTGATCCGGGGGTGATATCTTCCACTCCAGAGTCTGGGGTAGTGAAGTCTAAGCTGGGTGTTCTGGATTGTATCAGGGTCGTTGTGGGTAAAGGTGACGGGGGTGGGGGAAAGTCGTCGATATCCTCGGGCAGTTCCCGTTCCATCATGGGCTTGACGTGCATGCCCGGGAAGAATTGACTGGTGGTGGACATGATGCCGAGGCTCTCGAACGGACGAGCCGAGGAGGAGATGAAGAAGTCTTCGTCGTAATCTGTAAATACGATATTGCTATTTAATTAAATCATTTGGAAATAGACGAGCAGTCTGAGGCTGATGTGTCTATATATCACAGAGTAATGTTTTGAGATTAGTTAAGAGGGTACGGTACCCCGAGCTAAACTAGCGCCACCAGCTATTTTATCTTATTATTTCGTTGAACAAAGATGATACTCTAGAATTATCAATTTATTACATACCCACTAGGAGTTCCAATCCTAGTTTGAAGAATCCATTATAATTGTTGAAGGTCCCCCATTAAGGGATGAAATATTTTTTTGCCTACACAAACTAAGTTCGCAGAGTCTGGCCATCGAATGATGAGACAGGAAATATTTGCAAACGATAGAGTTATAAAACAATTTCAAGTATATAAAGTAAAACTTACCAGCCCCAATAGCAATACCGGCCCTGAGAGGATAGCTCGGCATCGAGAACAGATGTCCGTAGCAAAGCTCTGCTTCCTCTACGCTGGACGGATCCCAGTCTGCAAGTAAATAGGTATACTTAGCACAGTCGAGGAAGGAAAACTTTGGAGAAGGAAAAGGATTGCACTTGCCCTGCAGTGGACCGGTACATGTAGGTAATATTAAAAGAGGAAAGATTCGTTTGTTTGAATTGAATAGGCTACGAAAGTTCTAAACCGATTTGAACCGATTTAAAATTATTTCACCATTAGAAACCTACATTACCTCTGATGAACATAGGTAATAGAATGTAAAACAATATATTACAAATAATTATAAACAAATTAGAACTAGTATTTACAATTGAAACAACTGCAGACTGTTGCAAACAATCTACAGGTAGCTCAACTGATCCATAACAATATCAGTCAGAAGCGTGCCATACAGCGGGGCAATGCAGCCAGTGTCTTGGCAAATATCTTGGGCATGCTTCCGACTGATATTTTTATGGATCAGTTGAGCTACCTGTAGATCTAGAGCTGGTATCTGGCACAGCGCATCAGCATTGCCATGCTGATGCGCTGTGCCAGATACCAGCTCTCGCGTGTTTCGACCAGAGGCTTAGACATTTTTTTTAAACTCGGAGTCTCGGTACCCACGGACCTAGGGTCTCGCCTCTGTCGAGACCTGCATATTATTACTTTTCTAATAATTGACTGTAATTTTAATATGTATTACGGATCAGCTGTACTACTCGTGCGAAACCGGATGGGTTGGTAAGTCTTAAATATAATAATTAAATTGTTTTCCGTGGTCATCTCATGCCTAAGCCTCAGAAATTATAATATTCTGTTCAAATATAGAAACAGGTAAACTAGTGATGTATTAAGGTTTGTTTATGTAGTTAGTTACTATTAGTTATTCCATAAAATTATTTTTAGTTCCACCAACAATCAAATAGCCGAGTCTTAATAATGCTTTAAGGCGCATACCCCACCCAAACTAGCGTCGCCACCTACTTTATATTATTATTCCGTTTAACAAAGGAATTATCAAAAATCCATCTTCCAGTTTGTGATACCTATCATAAAGCTTATGGTAGGAAGATGGATTTTTCACGATTCCATTTTTAGGATAATAGATTTTGTTATTGTCTATACATTTAGTATTATCTAACAGACTTTACTTAGGCGTTTGGAGTCAGAATATTCAATTGAATAAAATAGTATTATTTGTGTTGTTTTATTTGATACTCACTTTATTTGATACATCTTCTGCGCGCGGAATTACTCGCGTTTTTCCGCGATAAAAAGTGAGACAGAAGTTACTGTGGTAAACTATAATAAATTTGTACACCATTTTCTTCAATTCTTTGTCATAGTAAAATCATCTAGACTAATTTTCATTACATAGTTACTGTCAACTCGTTAAAAATCAAAACTTTGGGTCACTATAATGCACGACAATTTATTGTACGGCCGAATAATGTACACCTTGATAATTGGGTCGGGTTGGAAGCCATGACACGGATTATCAGGGTGTACATTATTCGGCCGTACAATAAATTGTCGTACATTATAGTGACCCAAAACTTTCACAAGTCCCCATTTTTTTGAATCGACAGATTCGCATCTCTACTCAAATTTACAAAAGTACGTAACTATGTGAAACACCCCAGTCTGTCTTCATTCACTCTTCTGTCAACAATAACTTCATAGTCGTGCATATGCCAAACAAAAAATAAAACTCTGGATTGTGTTGACATTACCCCTGAATGTTCTCTATCGCTTTTTGATGAGACCAGCGAAGCCATGGACAGAAACTACACCATACTTATTATAAATAAGTATGGTGTAGTTTTTGTTAGATAATGCACATTTATAATGTAATGTAACTCAATTACGGCTGGAAGGATCTTAAAGAGGGCGCAATGTGCGCCATTTTATGAAAAGGATAGGCATAGGATTTTTGCGTTCATAGGAGTGGAACAGAGCATACGTTTTTGGAACGGCGCGCGGCCATAAGAGCAAAAATCAAGTTTTGCTAATAAAAAGAACAAATATTACTTCTGACGCTTGAATACGCCTTTCTTCTTTGACCACGATTTATCTGATAGCTAGCGTCACAGACCTGAGTAAGTAGACAAGTCTGGCAGGTAGGCGGGAGAGTTGGGCTCAGCATCCAGCGCCTCTCGCGGATACTCGTACACGCAGTGGTACTTCTGACGCTTGAACACGACGCGTTTCTTCTCACCGGCAGAGTCCTGGCGAAAGAAACAATAATGTTTGATATGGTTACTTAATTTGAAATATTTGAAGTGTCTAACTAAATGTCCTGGCGGTTATAAGCTTTTTCGCTTTAGATTTTTGAATGAAACGATCATCACTAAAGCCCAGTTGATTCACAATAATTATCCATTTGTAATATTATCAAACCAGAGCCTCTCTGAGACTAATGTGGTCTGATCTGTCTGCGGTAGCGGTATTGTATAATACCTATATGGATTTCATTGAATAGTATCGATTTATTTTATCTGCTATCGTCACCAGTAAGTACAAAAGAAGCTTGTATTTGCTTGACTTATACCTATTTTTTTGGGTGGGAAAAGTCTTCGCACTATCATTTGATCACGGGGGTGCCGAAGGGCGTGTGTGTGGCTTAAACCCACCAAAAACACCCGTGAACAGTCCTCCGCGGTAATGTAGCAAGATCGGGTCGCGCTAGCATTCACAATCTTACCCCGGCGGTATGTCCGTAAGTTCATTGGCCTCGGCCTATGGAGTGATAACCCCGTTCACTAGAGTCGTCCCTCAGACATATGGTTGACTTATACTCCTGCTCTAGCTACTACCAAGCTGTTGAGTGAATAGTTTGGGACATTCAATGGTGTTCCCTCAAATCAGATGTCGTCAAAACTAAACAAAATTAATTAGACTGCCCTAAAAATTATGCCATCCTTTTTGTTTCGATTGTCATGAATCCCTTTCATGACAATAAATATTTATAGGCATAATTTTTAGGGCAGTCAAGTTAGTTTATTATGATTTTGGCGACATCTGAATTTACACCATTGTCTCTCTGACGAGGCGAGTGTTCGAGCTGTAAAAGTTGCGCCGTGCTATAATCGCAATTCATAGCATGCTCCTAACACCATCTCGCTTTCATCATCGGTCTATATGGCCCACTATAGTAGGTACTCACCAGTGAAGCCTGCTCCAAGCTCCGCAGCGAACTCTTTGCGGGCGCCAGGCGGCAGTCCCACGAGGAAGGCACGAACTCCACCTCATCGCCTTCGGAGCCCGAGCACGAGTCCCCGGACACCTCCGAGCCGTGCTCTGAGCCCTGCGCGTCAGGGCCTGCTTGTGAGGAGTCGGGCGCAGGTCCGCTGCTGCTGCGTTGCTACAGATACAAGTTTTTGGGTTTTCGTTATAGTGCTTACCCGCACTCTGGGTATCTCTAAGAAATGAAATAAGTTCCCAAAATTTTCGGCTTCGGCGGGACTCGAACCCGCGCTCCACCCTCATTACAGGTGTGCGCTAACAACTAAGCCACAAAGTCTTAGTCGGTTCCATCGAAAATCTTTGGAACTGACTAAAACTTCGTGCGTAGTGCGTACTGAGGGTGGGGCGCGGGTTCGAGTCCCGTCGACGTCGAAATTTGTGGGAACTTATTTCATTAGAGATACAGGTTACTTTGAGTATCACAAATATCAACGAGGTCAGGGTATACAATTACACAAATTTGCACATGATAGAAGCGGAACCAAAGCTAAACGCAAACTTCCAGATATTTCCATTGTTTTCTAATAAAAATTAAAAATCTACAAGGCGGAGAGAGTTGGGCTTCGATTATGTGAACTACAATTTGTGTTTATTTTTTAAAATAACAATGAACCATAAAATGTGTAGACAAATAAATAAACGATAATAATAAACATGGTTTAAAATAAACGATGGTATGGCATGACAATGTTTCATTCGATTATTTACACAATGAAAACCATGAGTGTGCGAGTAATTATGGTTCAGATGGCTAGTAAGTACTATTGGGAATATAACAAAACCAAATACTGCAACTGAATGAACTACTCATGCATGGAAATGTGAGTGAGCAATTCACCAATGCAGGTAAGATAAATAATAAAAGGCGAAATCAAGTCAAGACTTCAGATCAATAGCTATTCGGAAAGAACAGGAACTTATAAAATCATTTTGTAATTCAGTTTTTACGATGATACTTGAGCTACGAGTATTTATAATAAATTCAAACTGTTAATCTCATGTAGTAAAAAGTCTTAAGCTAACTTCGCCAGTTATGATCAACCCTCTTACTTACAACTCTCTCAAGAATAAGCAATGATAAAGCCTACGAATACATTTATTTATTCGTAGGGTGAAGCAGTTTTTTCTTATTCTGATCTTATGACAACCGAAGAAAACCAACTAGGTACTCTTAGCTATTGCAACTAAAATGGAGTCTACAAACCAAAGTCGACGACTCAACCAAACGGGTTGGTGCGTCAATTCAGTTTTTTTCTTTACTCTGAATAGACCACAGTAGCTAATGTTGACTATGTGGCCGACGGTGTATCAAGAAGTTCTAGAAGACACCTATTCATTCTTGTACGTACTCATACTCGTGTAAACTCACTGCCAACAATACTGTTGGAAATGAGTATGTTTAGTCAATTTCTTGTTTCTCGCTGACTTAGACCTCCTTTACGGAGACGCGGGGCGTCGTGCATTACGTTGGGCTGCGCGGCCCTCACTGAATGCAAACATAATTGGCGTCGTAGAGTGCGAGAGAGAGAGAAGAGAGGCGCCACGCCACGGGCGACGCCCCGCGTCGCTATAAATGAGGCCCTAGATCGTAGACGCAATAATACTTTATTGCAAATTTTGCTTAAAGTTGAAAGAGGTTTACAAGTAAGAGGTAAAATGTACTCTAGCACGTAGATAATAAAATGCAAACTCACATGATCGAAGTGCGTAGTGGTCACGACCGCGGTCTCACGCCCATCGCCGTCCTACCCGCACACACACAAGGACATTTACATGCAACAACACCGACACCGTACTGGGGGTTTGTACAAACTGATACACTAGTGGACAAAGGGATGAAGGGCACTTAAAGACAGATGAGTGTAAGATCAAGGGCACAATGAATTCAGACTAACTAGAAGGGCGCTTTTGTGATGTATCCAATAAAGTAAAAAAAAAAGTCTTGTAAAGTCTAAACTTCTAAAGGAAATAAAGAACTTTTACTTCAGTTTTTTTGAGTTATAAACCTGAAGAGGGTTTGGTTTCTAACGACCAGCCAGAAGTTTTTTCTTTACTCTAGTTTTTTTATATTTATTTTAGGGCATTGATGCTTATTCTAATCTTAAAAAAATGCTGTATGTTGAAGAAATTATACTTTGGTTATATAGCTACGAATTTGTCTGTGATGGGGACGGGCGATCAAGAATAATGGCTGTGGCATACATACACAGTGAACTGTGAAAAGTATGACCAGAATAAGCAAAGACAGAGAGATTGTGGATGGGAATAATTTAAGGCTTGACAGGCAACATGACAATTTGTAGTACAATGACTTTCAAATAATAAAAAGACTACACCACCTGTCAACTGTTAGATAAAAGCTGGAAAGAAGATAATTATTTATAGAAGAATATTATTATTAATATTTGAACATTAATTCGAAACTTATATAACTAAAATAGTTATGACAATGAAAGAATAGAAAAAGCACATGTGTTTGCAAACACTCGCGCAATACAATGTTATCTTGGGCACACTTGGGCTAGTCTCCGTTAAGACTGCTTGACGTGGCCGAAATTCGGCTAGGGAAACATCATTTAACAGAATCTTGTAACTTTTTCACAAGTTCAGAAACTTGAAACTTTTTTACACGTTCAATTTTTTTTAGTACTTTCTCTTTGTCCACTTTCATATCATACAAGCAAATACAACTTATCGTATACAAGTCGTAGGGGAATTTTTACAGTTCAAAAAGCGATACCAAATACCATAGGAAAGGTTTTCTATCTATTCACACCATAGCATATAGCATACGTTTATGTACATAATGCATTTTGTTTTAAAACGCAAACTGATATATACCAGAATAATACAACCCCTTATTATTTACATGTATCTATAAAACTCCAAACCACAAGATTGACAAGCCAGATATCTTTGCAAATGTGGTATGACATAGAAAAGTATTCAGAATAACGTCTTCTAAGACATTTAAAGGGTCGGCAACGGTGTAATATCCAAGATGTTGCAGGCGTTCATAGGCTGCGGAAACTGTTTTCCATCAGGCAGACCTCATTTGTTTGCCACATTGACGGTATAACAAACTCTGAACCTGTTCTGATCTTTCCGAAACAGCATGAGAGATGTGACCGGAACAGCATGAGAGATAGCATTATTCTTTATTCTACTATTTAAGAACGCGGGATAAAATACCTACTATTTAATGGCCAACAACAAGTAACATTACTCATAATCATAAATCATTTCATTTAACTCCTGCTAATTTTGATTATGGACTTTCTTGTTCTTTCATCGTCGATTAGGTGAGATTTTTGATAGAACTGCAATGCAAAGAGCAAAGATATCTGACTAGTCTGTCTGACAACCGTGTCAATTGAGTTGCCACAAAAACTAAACAAAACCAATTTGACAGCACCAAAAAGGTCGCCCTTTCTTAACGATTAAAAAGGATGGCAGCACTTTAGAGCTGTCAAATTAGTTTTATATACCAAAGAATCGACACTGTTGTCTGAATCATTCATTAGTCTTGTATGCCAGTTGCGGACCAAGAGCAAAGCTAAAATATTTTTGCTTACTTGGGTGAGGTATATTAATTATTGTGTGCACACACTGGCTTACTTCTGCTTAGCCATTGGTCTGCAAACGCTTTAATCGAATAGTTAACAGCGACTACACCAACGCCACCAAACAGCGCACTAAAATCAAATTACTTACCTTCCAAATAAATTCCCCGCTGGACGAGTTACTAGAATGCGATTCGCTATCGCTGTCCCAGTCTTTCAATATCTCCGCAGCGGTAGGTTTTTCCTGCTCGCACTCGGGAGAGGTTGGCTCGGTGGGCGAGTCTTGAGAGAAGGATGTACTCATGATCTCTGTTGCTGGTCCTAAAAGTTAGTTTTATTTATTTACCGCTTTAAGGTGAATGTGATGTGTTCTCAAAGATAATCGCCAATTACATTTTAATTATTAATTAATAAGATATTTTCACTTAATAACGTTAAAGTTAAACAAACTTTAATGTTTAATGAAGAGAGCTTTTAATTCTCCGATTTCCTTTTGGTGAACAGCCTTAGAACATTTAGATTCTTCGATCGGTCAAGCAACAGATAGATTTCATGTAAAATGAATGTTATGTGTTTCCGCAATTTGGTAGCTATCCGCTCCTATCGATAGAACATAAACAGAACATTATGGGCAAATGCTAGGACATGAAAACAATTAGATTACAAATTAGGAGATTATAAATGAAAAATGACTTACCAGTGAATCTGATATCACTCAGCAATGGTAAAAAGGAATCCAACTGACAGAAATTCTTTTCATGCTGTAAAAAATCCATCGTCACCTCTTTATGAGATTCTGCCTCTCCATTCGTTTTGACTTCTGGAGTGGGTTTTGTTTCCACGGAGTCTTTGGGACTTGCTAGGTCTACTATGGGAGATGCGACGTTGGTAGGCGATTTTTGATCTTCAGTATCATCTTTATCGTCAACGTTACTCTCCATGAGCTCTTCAAAGGTTTCGCTGAGGAAGTTTACTGTAGCTATGTTCACTCCATTGCCGTTCACATTGGGAACGTCTGTTGGCATTTCGTTTTTAGCTTCAGTTTGAATGACCGAGCCGGTGAGTAAATCTTTTGTTGATTTATCTAATTTCGGCGAATCAGTATCTTTCATTGATTCTGTTTCGGATATCGATGGTTCCTTTTCGATTGATGATTCGGTAATCTTAGGTATCGCTTCGTTGTCAACAACAGTTTCGATGTTAGAACTCTGTTCGATCGATATTAGGCTATCGAGTTCATTGATAACTTCGCCATTGGACGTCGGCAGATCCAGTGGTTCGGTTACATGGCCGTTTTGATGCGAGTCGGAAAATACGTTGCGATATTCAGTGTGCGAATCGCACGTTCGGCTCGGGGTAGTGTTAGTCGCATTCATCAGTACTTCGGTCACAATGATCGAGTGGGGCTGCTCTTCTTCGTCCTCCGGACCAAAGTTGATCAGTAAATTTGGTTCCATAACCTGAGATTCTGTTAAATTTGAGATTATAGGCGGAATATTCGTTGGAGATTGGACCTCGCTTGACTGAACTTGCTCATATATTTTGGAAGACTGAGTTTGATTGTCGGATTGACTAGTCTGGTCGCTGGGGTAGCTGTTACTTGGAGAGATGGAGCTCAACGCTTCTCCGGACATTCGCTCGCTTCTAAGCAGAAGAGAACTGGCGTCGATCAAAGATGATAGATCTTGCGGACAGTACCTCGCAGAGTTCTCGAATTGTGTGAACCCTCCGGAACTAGCACCGCTCATGTTTTGACTAGAGTTACCCCTGGAACTCAAATCTTGCGGTTTAGCAATTGCTGAGTTTACGAAATCGTAGTAGTTCGGGCTACGATCAGTTTGTGAGCTACTGTTATTTCCACTCAGCGTTTGCTGAGCGTTACCTTCGAGTAGACTCTCCGTGCCTATCGTATTATTTGCTAACTCTGTGTTGGAAGACAAGTCCTGGGGCCTGACTTCGACGGATTGTTGGAAGTTACTGAAGCTGGGTATCGAGGTATCTGTGACCTCGGGTAGCTGCATTGGAATGACTTCAACGTCATCATATATAACGATTTCTATAATAGGAGTGCTGGTTACAGAGGGCTCCATGTTTTTGTACTGGCAGTTTGGACTATCGTCTTCCACGACATCGTCTTGGCTACCTTGTGGCTCGCTCACATCTTCAATGTTATCTTGCAAGCAGGACATATCTACACTGTCCATTTTCTTCAGATTATGATCGGTGATGTTAGGGCTGCTCTCATCTTTGCATTTTTTTTCTTCCGTTTGCCGCGTTGGCGATAAAACTTCTTCAGGTTGAGGACTTCTGCGAATAAGTTCGGGTTGTGGAAGCTTCCAGGCGTCTTCCAACCCTGAGGCTGTTACTACTTCAGTGGTGCAGGAGTAAGATGGTATACCAGACATGAGGGTCCCGTACGCTAGGTCCTTTGACGGTTTGGTGGAATCGTTGACGTCGGTAGCGGAAGGCGTGGTAAGAACATCGGTTTTGGCCTTAGTATACGTGTAGTTATCGTTCGCTGTGATAGAATCCGGTGAAAAAGTCTCGCAGTTTTCCGATTTGCTGTCGTGGACGATATAAGTAGAGCAGTGACTGAGCTCCTGGTCTTGAACTTCATCGTGGTGTGTAAGCGTGTCCGTGCTATCGCTATTCCCTTCATTATCATTCTCGAACTCAACACAGTCCGGTTCCGGTTCTAAGGCGAGATCATCGAAGTTTTCCTCTACGTTGTAGAGCGTGTCGTTTGAGCACCACGAATCGATGCTTGTGGCTTTGGAGAGACACTGAGATTCTGGTTTGGAGTGCTTCGCGTCAGTCGGTAAGGTCGTTTTCGATGTGGACACTCGGGTGTTGTCGGATAACTCCGGCGCTGAGGTGTCAGTCGTAGGACTGACGAGGAAAGGCGACACTTGAGAGATGTGCTCGCAATTTGTATCCTTATCCTCTCTGTTATAAGTTCTATCGTCGATTGGCGATAGCGTAGATTCTTTCAGCTTGAGAGGACTGGCGTTCAAACTGTCCGCGCTCATTGTGAGACTGTAAAGGAAGCATATAGAAACTGATTACTGAGTAACGCTAGAATAATTAGCCCGTGCGTGTTTTGTTGAAGGATAACGGTAGATTATGTAATTAGAATCATACCATTTTAGTTTCGCTAATTTATTGTGCATAGTCGAATGAATTTAAAGTTCAAGTCTGTCAGAGGAATATTTATTTTAAAAACGATTTAGTATGTGATGTCTAATTAACAGTATTGATATGAGGAAACTAGAGTCAAACACAACTTGTTTCTGTCTGGACATTACTGCAGTACCTATATCAATTTATGTCATTTAGAGACTGAGACGTTATTTTACATAATTTCACCGCTCATTGGATGCACTACTGGATCCGCGAAGAAAAAGAAGTAAGAAAATTGACAGAGCGAGACTTTCACTAAGTGTTATAAATAGACCTGCTGCTTACAAATAATAGCTTTAATTCTTTAAAAAATGCATTTTGGATATAATCTATACTATTATAAGACTCACTCTCGACTGCTCGCAGCGGTTTCCTTACAAACGGTGTAAGTATAGTTATGCGAATGCGAGTTATCTCTCGAAGGCATAGTGTAGGTATGTTCTTGGTTGCCCGTGGGTAGCTCCGTGACGTCATCAGTCGAGTTGTTGCATGGTTCGGGGTAGCTTTCGGAAGAGTCTGTGCGCAATGAGGGGTTCCCTAGAAAATGAAATGTAGTATGTCAATTTTCAATGTATAGATACTTTCTTGGATTTAATGGCACGTCTTACTCAATACTTAAATTTTATTTATTTTACATTTATCTTAGCCAAAAGATAAAGGCCACCGATAAATATCGCTACAGTGACATAAGTGTTGTGTTGTTCGTCAACTGTTAATTAACTCATTCCATGACCTGTCCTGCGCATCCAGAGATTTTCTTCGGCCTTCGCCGGGGTCGTTTGCTCCGGAGTGTTAGGGGTCTACCCCTAACACTCTAAATCTCTAAGCAGTTCCATCCAGAAAGTGTCTAGCATTTAAGAGCCTTATGCACCCGAGAACTCTGGAAGACCCCTAAGGCCTCGTCAAATCATACGACGGCTGTGAAAGCAGTTCCACAGGTCACTCGCCGTCCCGTCTACTTGAGACCACACACTTACATTGTATATCGTTTTCATAGGCAGACAGCTGCGGGCCGGTCTCCTCCTGGATGGGGCTGAGAGCGCCCGGGTAGCTGACGACCAGCTCCGGCGGTGGAGGCAGTTCCACAGGCCACTCGCCGTCCCGTCTACTTGAGACCACACACTTACATTGTATATCGTTTTCATAGGCAGACAGCTGCGGGCCGGTCTCCTCCTGGATGGGGCTGAGAGCGCCCGGGTAGCTGACGACCAGCTCCGGCGGTGGAGGCAGTTCCACAGGCCACTCGCCGTCCCCGTCTACTTGAGGCTCGATTGACGCTACCTGTTTAAAGATAGTTATCTGTTACAATGTCTAATCGATTGTTGCTAAAACTTAATAAAAAGGGATGGTATCATTTTTAGTGTGCTGTTAAATTATTTAAGTTAATTTTACGCCAAACTGATTAGACCGAGCGGCAGAAAAAACCAGAAGAATACAACTGGAGAGAAACAAAAGTATTTACGTGTCTAAAATTATATACTTAAAAAGTTTCTCACTTGTGCCAAAGGAAGCTTCAACTCCAGTTCATTCCGAAGCGCCTTCACGCATTCTTCATCCAGAGACAGGTTTTCCCTAACATCCTCTAGCACCTCCCCATTCCCAGCCAAAAAAGCCTCTGGTATCTCATCATTCTCTCGCATCATTCCACCTTCCTCAATTAATCCTTCTACAGTCAGCGGACCGGAGTATTCTATGTTGAGATTGTTTTCGTTCTCCGCTATAGCTAATTTGGACGTTAATTGCAGCTCAATTTGGTTTAATTCTATTTCATCCTGAAGGTTGTCTACCACCGGTTCGTTCAGATCGATTTCGACTAGGTATTTAGGGGCTGAGGTGGATGGGAATACACCTGGGGAATTAGGTGGTGTTGAGGGTGAAACGTGTTTCTCAGTGCCGTCCGATCCAGTACCGCTGTCGCTTAGAGGTTCTTCTTTAGGCTCTGTTATCGACGCTAAATCATCAAAGACGTTATCATCAGGCATTATATCCGGGACTTCGTTTAAAAAGTTTCCATCGCGTAGCGGTGACGGCGTTTCTAGGTTCATCTCGCTAAAATTGGAAGAGAACGCTAGTAACTCCTCGCGGGGTATTTCTACCATTTCTACGTTGGATCTCATTCCTTTGTTCAGTTCTATGGAACAGTTATCTAGTGATCCTAGGACTACGGAGCTGTTTTCGTCGAATGTGTCGGTGGGGTGACTTTTGGTCGGCGAGTCGAAAGGACTCATGCAATCAGAAGTGCGTCTCACTTCCTTTACTGTTATTTCTGCATTATCTCTCGTGTCGGGTAGATTCAACGTTTCGCATTTCGTATTTTCTAAAGTGTCCACAGTATCAGCGGAGTTATCGCTAGCTAAGGGTGTGCTAGAACAGATTTTATCATTATGATTGTTAATTCCTTGATTGACCCTTTCGGAATGCAAGAAATCATCTGTTCTTTTAATAATTTCCAAACTCGGCAGATCCATATAAACAGTAGATTCGTTTCTGAAAGTGCTTCCAGGAGTTTCTATATTTTGTGTAGTCTCTGTATTCTTATTATCATAACTATCTACGGTGCTATTCAGTATTTGACTATTAGTATTATTAATGAGATCCATATACACAGTGCTGCCATTCATCAGCTCATTCATATCAACCATTACATAATTATCAGATCTTGACATGGCGTTATCATCCTTAATATCTACGTTCTCATTGACGTATTCACTATCAACTAAGTTTTCAGTATTATTTGTATTTTGTACTAATGCAGGTGGAAAATGTGTAAGCGTTGTTGATTCATTTGTTATTTTCAATGTGTCTTCATTTGTAACATTATCTTCGTGATGGTTTACTGCCTCCTCATTATGAAACAGTTCTTGATTACAAATTGAAGCAACTTTTGGTAAATCTGTAGGCGTTGTTGATTCAATTAATGTTTTTGATTTATCTTCCCGTGTATCTATATTTTCTAGGTTTACTGCTTCCTTCGAATCAATAACTTCTTGATTATCAATTGGATCAACTTTTGGTAAATTTGTAGGAATCGTTGACTCAATTGTTGTTTTTAATTTATCTTCCTTTGAAGCAATATTGTCTAGGATTACTGTTTTCTCTGAATCAATGAGTTCTTGATTTTCAATCGAAACTATTTTTGGTAAGTCTGTAGGCGGTTTCGATTCATTTGTTTTCAATTTATCTTCCACGGTAAAAATAAATTCTTGATGGCTTACAGTTTCCTCTGAATAAATCACTTCTTGATTGTCAATTGAACCAACTTTTGGCATATCTTGATGCGTTGATGATCCGTTTGTTGTTTTTAATTTACTAACCTCTTCTGATGGATGATGATTTACTGCTTCCTCTGAATCAAATACATGTTGATCATCAATTGTATCAACTATCGCGTCTATGCACGCAACGCTTGTTTGAGCAAGATCTATTGGTGTAGTATTTTCTTTCTTGGAATCGGTGTGTTCAGTGGGTTTCTGATTTATTATTATTGAGTCAACTTTTTCAACCATTGGCTCATGTATTGATTCAATCATTTCGTTCTTTACATTAACTGGCTCTTTATCATGTGTTTGTACTATTTCAGGGCTCTTTCCTTGTGCTATTTCTACTTTAGATTCGGTTTTATCCTGTTGATCCTTAGAACTATCAGACACAATATCGAGATCACTAATTAACATTGTTTCATTTTTACTATAGTTGTTAACACTTTCTGTTGTTTCTGGTTCATCAAAAGAATCTAGCTTAAGATGAGATGCTTCAGTAGTGATAGAAACCTCATCAGTAACAGAAGGTAGCGTATCTATCTCTTCAATGCTAGTATCTTTCTTTACTGGCAAGATGGCTTCCTCTTTTTTAACATCTTTGATTTCTTCACTTTTAATTTGAACTTCATCATTATCTGTAAGTACTTCATCAGTTCCTGGTTCTCCATAACCAGTGTGTGATTGCACTTCTTCATCTGTTTTAGTTTCAGGTTCATCAACTTTAGTTTGATCTTCACTTTTTGATCGCATTTCATCGCTCTCGGTTTTCAGATCATCTGTTTCGGTTTCTAACTCATCAGATTCGGTTCGTATATCTTCGCTTGTTTCATCCAGATTGCTTTTTTCTTCACTATTAGACGGTAAATCAACAGGCTTTCGTACATCGTTTACCAATTGCATTTCTTCAGACCTCATTAGATCTTGTATAGAATTAGATATCTCATTTTCATCAAGTGGTATACTCTCTGTATTCACTACATCAACTAATGACTTAGTTTCTTCATTATCAGTTCTTATGCTATCACATGATGTTTCACAGTCTTTCACTATTAATTGTTCTTTGACAGTTTCACTTAAACTAGGGTTCGAGACTACACATAACTCTTTTAGTTTCGGCACTTTCTTATCAACTATTACTTTTGGCAATTCTTCATTTTGTTCATTAGGTTTCTCTAATACACTTATGGTTTGATTTTCGATTTCGACGGATACATCAAAGTCTTTCATAGGCGTATCGGGAGTGATATTTTCTAGCGTGTGTTGGCTCGCGCTATCGCTGTGTCGTTCGTACGAGTGGCTGAGCGTGCCTATGGTGTCACGATCCAACTCATCCTCATTCTCAGTTTCATCATCCTTCGGGAAACCAGTATCGAGTAGATTCTGGAAGTTGCTGATACCGGGTGACTTGACCATATTAGATTGGACCGGATATTCTTTCTTACAATCGAGGCTGAGATTATCTCTGGATGGACTGGCTTGGTGGCTTGATTCTGAGCTCGAAGTTTTCTCCGAGTTGAGTATATTATCGAGATTCTTGATGACATCGCTGACGTCCTTGTAATAACTGACGTCGTCCTGACTTCCAGCAATGATTTCTTTCAGCCAGGGGTCGACTGAGCTATCTGAGCGATCGTTTTCCTTTTCTCTATCATCTAGAATATTTCCTTGATTACATTCTAGGGCTGCCGTTTCGTTATGCGTAAGGTAAATGTTTCCTACGTCTTCCAAAGACCCGTGCAGGTTAGTGAGGCTCTCCGATTTGATCTGGCTCTCGAGAGGGTCTTTGTCCGACATGATGCTGCTAGATCGTGAGACGGCTGTGTCCATGTCGACACTTAGCGTGTTGTCGACGGGTTCGGACTCGGTGAAGTGGGCGGCGGACGTGGATGGCGCGTGGATGATTGCAATGTGCTCGTCAACCTGTGGAAAATGTTCAGGTTATAGTAACCCAGGTTATAACAAGCACACGTAGAAATACTCTTACTCATTTTCTATTTTTTTTTATATATCGTCATTCCTACTGTACTCCCCAAAGAGATAAAACGTTGGTGTTCCTTCCACAAACAAAATTCGTAGTTAACCCGCTTACATTCAATATTAGTACTTCTATGTATTTAGAGTAGGTTTTAACCATTTAGTGTCTTTTTAAGTCAGGACTAATGGCCACTCAAGACACAGAGAAAAGCGGCCCAAAGAATATTTCTTACATTCTAGCTACCATAGCCTATTATATCATCATCATTATCAGCCTATATTAGTCCATTGCTGGAGATAGGCCTCCCCTAATGAGCGCCATAGCGCCCTGTCTTCAGCTTGCCGCTTTATTAATATACAAAGGCTATTTAAAAAATGACATCCTTTTCTTGGTGTTTTGTAAAAGCTCTTTAACATACAGTTAAGGCTCAACAAGTCGGTCATCTTTCCATACAAACGTGGAAGGGTAACTACTACACTGTTTGACGTTGAACATCCAAAACTAAGAATTATATCAATTTATCTTGTCATAATCTATGTCTGTAAACACCCCAAACCGTAAAAAAAGTATTCATTTAAAAAATACAACCTTCTAAACTTTCGTATTTCAACACTGATTTTAGCTAAACTTTGGGCGGAACTAAATAATATACGGACAAAGAAAACTCGAAAATAAAGCCCGTTCCGACATAGTTTAGTTATTCATAAGTCGAAATAAATTTATTTTGAAAATATACACTCAATAGTTTTTCTCTAATAACCCTTGTGCTAAAAGTCTATTCACATAATTTTGCGCGGTCGTTTTGGGAATGAATCATTGTGCATTTCATCCAGCGCGCGGGTAGCGGGAGGGGAGGCGAGCGCTGGGGCGGAGAAGACGTGCGCCGGCCACACTTCCCCGCCCCGCCCCGCTATCCGTCCTCATCCATAGTCTCATTGCACGGCGGTAAATTATCGTTTAGAGATAGATTTTGAAGCAGGTACTTACTCTATTTCAATATACTGTTAATAATTTTTATACAGGGTGTAAGTCAAATTAGTGCGCAGTATCGCTGGAGATTATTCTGAATAAATGGAAATTCATAAAAAATATGTTTTAAAAAACTAATTCAACTTCAATTTTGAAGGTGTTCCAACAATTTTTGGGCACAAAGTTGTAATACATTTATATTTAACTAGCGGTCCGCCCCGGCTTCGCACGGGTACCTATTCGAATTTTTCTCACCTTTTAAACCTTTCCTAGACCTCCACGAATAATTCAAGACCAAGATAAGATAAATCCGTTCAGCCGTTGTCGAGTTTTAGCGAGACTAACGA